>CAWUFW010001161.1:2022500-2622500 GCA_963921515.1 Calotriton arnoldi
GTATGGGGGCCTCAAGGGCCCCCAAGCCCGAGGACCGCCACCCCCGGGGCTTTCTTTTAAAATGGTGCGGGAGGGCTCTGAGCCCTCCCGCAGCCCGAGACCACCACCTCCCGGGGCTTTGCTGATGTGGGGAGGGGGCCGCGCGGCCCCCTCCTGGAGCCTGTGGTGGCCCTGGGGACCGCCACCCCCAGAGCCGGCTCCTGCAGTGTCCCGGGGTGCCTACCCCGGGACACTGCTGTTGTACATGACAGGACGGGAGCCTCGCGGCTCCCGTCCTGTCATTACAAACTGCTTGGATATTGGAAGAGAGAGCAGGAAACCTGCTCTCGCTTCCAATATCCAAAGACAATTGCTTTTCACACGGGGAGCAGCATGTTAGCTGCTCCCCATGTGTAAAGCAATGCCGGCTCCCGTAGGACACGGGGAGCCGGCGGGACTGTGGGGGTTTGGGGACCCCCCACAGTCCCCAACCAGAGGCCAGGCCCCGGGGATGGGGTCCCCGGGGCAAGTAGTGGCCGGGAGGGGGGCCACGCGGCCCCCCTCCCCAGAAATAATTAAAAAAAATAAATAAATTTTTTAAAAAGGGGGTAAGGCCCTGGGGGATGGGGTCCCCAGGGCCCAAAAATAAGAAAAAGGAAGGGGGGCCACACAGCCCCCTTCAGGAAAAAAAACAAACCAAAAAAAAAAAACGATCGGCCCGCAGGCCCCGCCCCCTTCCTTCACCACTCTGCAAACGCGCCCCTGGCGCGCTTGCAGATGAGAAGTAATTCCCCTTGAATACTGGGGGTCCCTGGGGCCAACTAGCCCACCAGGAACCTCCAGTATGCACCAGGGGCTGCGTTGCAGAGAGGTGTACAGAGGCCACGCCCCTTTATACACCTCTCTGCAACGCAGCTCTGTGGCGCTTTTGGAGGTACATGGTGGGCTAGTTGGCCCCAGGAACCCTCAGGATTCAAGGGGACTTAATCCCCCAACTTAAAACGCGCCACGGGCGCGTTTGCACAGTGGTGAAGGGAGGGGCGGGGCTTCAGGTGACATGTGTGCAAACAGGCCCCGTGGCGCGTTTTAAGATGGGGAATTAAATCCCCTTCAATCCTGAGGGTCCCTGGGGCCAACTAGCCCAACAGGTACATCCAGAAAGCGCCACAGAGCTGCGTTGCAGAGAGGTGTAAAAGGGGTGTGGCCTCTCTACACTCTCTGCAACGCAGCCCCTAGCGCATACTGGAGGTTCCTGGTGGGCTAGTTGGCCCCTAGGGACCCTCATGATTCAAGGGGACTTAATCCCCCAACTTAAAACGCGCCACGGGCGCGTTTGCACAGATGTCACCTCAGGCCCCGCCCCCTACCTTCACCATTGTGCAAATATTCCTCTAAAATCTGCCGAACTACGAATTCGGATTTACTCACCTGTTATCAGGAGAGACCTCAGAGCTGCATCTTTCAGCCCAGTACTAATCCTGAAAAGTAATTTTAACCGTACTTACCAGTAACTTGAATTTCCTTCCATAGGATATCATTGCCTGCTTTTTGCTGAAAAAGTTTCTAAGTGTTGATTTTTGAAACATACAAATATTCCTCTAAAATCAGCCGAAATACGAATTCCGATTTACTCACCTGTTATCAGGAGAGACCTCAGTGCTGTATCTTTCAGCCCAGTACTGGTCCTGAAAAGTAATTTTAACCGTACTTACCAGTAACTTGAATTTCCTTCCATAGGCTAACATTGACTGGTTTCACTTGGAAATTCTTCTAAGTGTGGAGTTTTGGAACTTTAAAATATTCCTCTAAAATCAGCCGAAATACGAATTCCGATTTACTCACCTGTTATCAGGAGAGACCTCAGTGCTGCATCTTTCAGCCCAGCACTGACCCTGAAAAGTAATTTTAACCGTACTTACCAGTAACTTATATTTTCTTCCATAGGAATCCATTGTCTGGTTTTCAGCTGAAAAGTTTCAAAGTGTCGATTTTCACAAACTACAAATATTCCTTAAAAATCGCCTGTATGACTTAAACGCATTCTTTCAACTGTTTACAGGAGATGCACCAGTGCTGGATCCAGGATCCAACACTGAGTAAGAAAAAGTAACGATAACAGTTTTTACCTGCTAAGTGAATTTCCTTCCGTAGGATAACATTGGTGATTCTATGAGAAAAAGTTTTAAGTGTCAACTTTTAAAATACAATAATATTCCTTAAAAATCACTACTGTAACCAAAACGCTTTTACTCAACTGTTTACAGGAGATATCCCAGGACTGAATCTAGGATCCAGTCCTGTGGTTAGAAAAGTAATCCATAAAGTAACTAATTGCATTTAACTAGAAATTCACATTGAGCTGAATGTTGCATTGTGTTTGAAAATGTGTTGCCCATTGCAACAACTGTAACTACTGTACTTAAAAGTCTATTGCCTATGTGCAAAGTATTTAAACTAAAGTAATTCATTCTGAGAAAGTATTTTTTGTAATGTATAATGTAATTACAATGTAATTAAAAAAATAAAATATGTAAAAAAAAAATGTTTCTAAAAATGTAGTAAATCAGTATGAAAAAAATAAATATAACAATTAATACATTTAAAAATTGTCATTTACAAAACCTTTGAAATTCACTGAAAAAACCGTAGGTTTCGGACATGTTATAGTTAGGAATTAGCATTTAAAAAACCTTTGAAATTCACTGAAAAAACCATAGGTTTCAGACACGTTATAGTTAGAAATTAGCATTTAAAAACCTTTGAAATTCACTGAAAAACCAAAGGTTTCAGGCACGTTATAGTTAGAAATTTGCATTTAAAAAACCTTAGAAATTCACTGAAAAACCATAAGGTTTTAGGGACAGTTATAGTTAGTTGGACATTGCACTCGTACAAAACCCGTGAAATTCCCCCGTTATAGTTAGTTCAGGTAACTATAACTCGCGCCCCGCAATGCACTGCTGATGACGTCACATATTACATCACTCATGACATGGTCAGTGACATCACTGATGACATCACTGATGACATCTCAAATGACATCTAACTATAACGTGCCTGAAACCTATGGTTTTTTCAGTGAATATATATGAGTGCACCGGACCTTGGGAGTATTATGAACTCCTTGTTTTTTGCTGTTTTTTAAGCGGTTCCCACCACCGCTCCCGGTTGCACCCGCCGCGAGTTCAGCAAGCCCCAGGTGGAACACTGCTTTGGATTCAATTTGGGCTGTCTGAACCGCCGCTTACGGACTCTGTTGACCTATTTAGGTCGTAGCTTATACAAAGCTAGAGTGTTTCACCATATGTGGGACACTCACAGTGTTTTCGTTTTTAATCCAGCGGCAGGCGAGGGAATGTACAGGCACAGTTATTACGGCTGCCAATTGATTTTTTTAGCGATGGGAGCGCCATAGAAATTGCATTAGGCAATAAATAATTAAGACAGTGACGCCCCATTGCTGCTCCTTCATTGGCTAAGGATCCACCAACCATATGGCAGGACCGTTTTAATGACTGTGTTTGTTTTATTAACGGCTTTTCCGCACTGATGACGGCAAGAGCCAGAAACGCGTCTGCGGATGTTTTATAGCCGATACATACCCCGTGAGTGCACCGGACCTTGGGAGTATTATGAACTCCTTGTTTTTTGCTGTTTTTTAAGCGGTTCCCACCACCACTCCCGGTTGCACCCGCCGCGAGTTCAGCAAGCCCCAGGTGGAACACTGCTTTGGATATATATATATATATATATATATATATATATATATATATATACATATATAAATTAGAACAATCTGGCGGGTTCATGCTCAGTGCATCATCAAAATATATATTGAGCACTGAGATGGCTGGAGCCCCCCACAGATCCGGGAGGCAGCCGGCAGGTTTTGATTCAGCACAATGTAAGGGTGGTGGGGGTTCCGCTAACATCGTGGGTATACTGTCAATTTAAGTCTCATAAAGAGGGATACTTTCAATTTCCAAACTCATCGTACAATTCTCTCCAATCTCTTAAATCATCAGGTTATTTTGCATCTGCCTGTACTCTCCTCTTATGAGTTTCCTTTGCAGTAGTCCACGACTAACATCCTTACTTCATTAGGACCCGTGCTTTACAGCCAGTGTGAAGCCAAATAGCTTTTTGACCGCAGCAGTCCCAGTGCTACCAACCTATCTTGAAAAATGCGTTCTTCTTTGAAGTTGGGTGTACTTCAATGTAGCCTGGAGAATCATGGATGAATTTCAAATGATGTGTAATAAGTGTTTGGATGAAGAGTGTTCTTTTGGCTTTGAGATCATTCATTCAAGACTGAAAAGAAAATCAGACTCCAAGATTCTTCATCTTGGCGTACCACAGAGAGGCATGATTTGGGCAAGGAAGATGCAAGGGAGTGTACCAAAATCAATGGAATGATTTGGGAGATCTACTGTTATAGATACTGAGAATATTTTCCAAAATGCTGAGAATGTCTGGTACATACATACTGTTGTTAACATTGCTTCTAGGATATTCTGTTTTTTTTCCTTGCAAAGTCTTTATTTGTAAAATAATCCTACCAACAGGCTTGCACTTATGCACTTTTTTCATGCTACCACACCTCCAGAGCACACTGTGGTAGTGAGCGCAGAGTGGCCCGATGCTACGCTCCAAGCAGGGGCTATTGGGTACTGTGGACACAGACTGACCACAAGTATAAACCCGAAACACCTGGGGACATGCACCATGTTTATGCCACAACACTGAAATAAACAAGTGACCAACCATACATAAGTGCAAAGGTCAAGTTCCATGTTATTAGCACAGTGAAGCCTAACTAATTTTATCGATCAGCGGTTATTGCCTCCCAGATACCATGTTATCATCAATTTACACAGGAAAACAATTAGGCCATCCTCAGTAAGTCTGTTTCGCGAGATATTATTTCACTGCAAGGATTTAATTCCCCATGCCTTGGTTCTTATTTATTGCATTCATAAGAGAAAAACAGCATAAGTTCAGCCATTAGTATAGAGCATATAGTAAATGCTATTCTTGCTCTTTGCTCAGGATGTAGAGTGCCATTATAACCCACTTGAGGCCTCTTGAGAGTCAACAAAACCTTTCCTGCCTTTTGGCCAACATATGAGGTATTTGCATTTAGTGGTTCAAGGGCCAAAACAACCCACGCTTGGCTAGGGCTCAGAGTTTAAAGGGAAATGTAAAGGTCGAGATAGAACTTTTCAGCTGCAGAGCAAGGGGTTTACATGCTGGGGTAGAAGAGGCTAAGACAATAGTTCGGTAAAGTCTGGGGTGATTTTGGGGCACCAAAACTCTCTGTACCAAAAAACCAGGAGAAATTAATTTGCACGGGGATTTTGTGTTCAACACTACCCTCCCTATCAGTTGGGCAAGACCAGGAAAGGTGCCCCCAAACCTTTTTGTAACCCAAGTATTTCAAAATGTACTGAACAGATGCACACTGTACAAAAATTGCCCTACCCTAACTAAAGCTCTACTTTACTGATGACATAAAATGTCACATCAACAGTATTATCATTAGCTTTCTAGCATTATATTAACAATCATTCACTTCTAAGTAAAAACCAAAACTTATCTTTAACAAAGTTAATGAGTGAATTTTATTCCTTTTTATGATATGTTTTGGCGCATTGCCATAGGAATAATTTGCAGAACTTTAAGAGTATGGAGCTAGCACTCACTAGAGGGTGTGATTTTAAGCCATGTCCCCTCCCGATATCATGCCTCAGAAGCCGCAACACATATAATGCATCTGTGTGCAAAAGGCAATGACTGCAGGGCCTTTCTTTCACTCACACTTGGCACATGACCTTGGTGCTCCTGGCTATATGACCTACAGCCTTTGGACATCCACTGTGGGCTTTGGTCACAGAGTGCAGACAATAACCAAATGCAGAATCCAACCACCTTGCCTCCCAAACAGACTGGGGCTTATTTGCATACGGCAGTCTGTAGTACATTTACTAGTAGTACAGTAGTACTACTCACATAGTACAAAATTCTATTCACAAACTTACATGCGGAGACCTCTGTCTCCACATTTCCTATCTTTTCCAAGCGGAGAGTTCCGCACATGTAAGCACTACACATGGCCAACCACTGGAATTGCAACACCCTTCCATAGAAAATAACAGGATCAGTGACCCCATAGGACATAATGTTAAAATAAATTTGTTTTGCTCTTCTTTTCTTTATACTCTGGTGGTGGAGGCCTCCATCTTACTAGTAGTAAGTTTATAATTGTAAACTTGATTCCACCTTCTGGTTTAAAGGGGCGAGGACATGTAAATCTACACTTTAGAGTAACGTTTACACTCGGAAATCAGGAATAGCCAAAAGTAGTAAAGTTACTACAAAAAGTAAGTGTACATTTACACATGAGTAAATCCACACCTGTACATTTATCTTTGTGAATAGGTCCCTCATAGTTTTGCCTTTAGGCTGTCTACAGCAGGTTCTGGTGCCCAGCCTCTGGGCTCCAAACTCCACTATCCCCACCCACATTCCTACTCAGCAAACTCAGGGCACTGGCCATGGCCTTTTGTGAACCACCAGATCATATCCCTCAGCAGTGCACAGCCAGTTGTGGGCACTTGGGGCCTGATGTACTAATATTCCAAATAAGAAATCATAAATTGCGACGAATACTTTTGTCTTATTTGGAATGTACTATAATGGATTTGGTAGAAGTGTTTGCAATTTGCGCACTGACTTCTACTGAATACATTGGTATTTTGCGTATTTTCCTTACTAGCCTATGTATTATTAGGTTGCGTCAAAAAATACTGAATTGTAGTGAGTGACAATTTGACCTACCTCAATAATATTCATGAAGTAGATTGCAAATTGTGACACCATGTCTGTGACTGCTTTTAAATAAAGCAATCTTCTTTTTTATTTGTATCTCGTTTTCCTAAAACGAATGTGGGATGCTTTAAAAGAATTAAAAATTTCATAACGATTTTTAAGGAGTAGGCAGTGGTCCAAGGGACTAAGAAATGTTATGTCGACATTTACAGAGGGGAAGGGTTCCTACCGGGACCTCTTTCCATTGCGAAAGGGTACCACATTTGGTGGTCAAATATTAATGTTTTGTGGCCAGATTTCGGTCACTAAACATTAATACGTTACTAAGGAATCAGTATTTGAAAGGTATGCCCTTTACAAGCCCCTTCCAAATACCGATTCTGTGTTTACTGTAACATGTAATTGAATTGCAATTTGGGGTTCGTAAATGCACCACACCCACTCATTGTGTCCTCTCAAACAATGGTCTTCCATCCTGACTACCCATTTGTTCACTAAATGTATAAGGTTTTTTTTTTAAAAAGAAAAAAACATCTCCATACTAAACTGATCACTGAGTTTTACAAACATTAACTGTCAACATAGAATGATTGCTACTCATTCCAAAATGAAGGCAGTTATTGCAAATACTTCCTCTAGGAGGCAGTAGTTCCATGATGCATGCCACACGTGGAAGTATATCTGGGATGGGGAGACATTCCTGGAAGTTTTTCTGGGAAGTTAGTCACTTCCCAGAAAGGGGTTCAGCTGCTCTGAAGTACTTCTCACAAGTATTTCACCATCCCAGAAGTGTTCATGGACATTCCTGAATTATCAAGCACTGTAATACAGATGCAAAGTACCAACATCGTACTGCCATCTTGGAATGGAATGTTAACCTTAATGCATACAGGCATTCACAGGCCCACATGGTCTGTAGATGAATCTAAGAATATACATATTTTTTTCACTTTGGGGACAGTTTGTGCCTCCTCCTGGGTTCACATAGCAAAACCAAAGGGGATGATGGACGGAGTGTTGAACATTGCAAGCACTCACCCCCAGTCAACTGATCTGGGTTTAATCCATCATCATTCTTTAGCTCACTCCGCCACCCCAGTTCAGACATGGCCATATGCAAATCAGTCTGACCCTGTGCCTCATGGGAACAGTGCAGCCCGAACTGCCAAGCCATGTCTTCCCTGGACCGGAAACAAGCATCCTGGGACTGGTTTCTGGCTTACAGCCGTCATCAGCCAGGCTATCTTGAATCCAGTGGCAAAGTGAACAAGGGACCCACGTCTGGGCATACCCTGCCAACTTAGGGCGAACATAGCAAAACCAAAGGGGATGATGGACGGAGTGTTGAACATTGCAAGCACTCACCCCCAGTCAACTGATCTGGGTTTAATCCATCATCATTCTTTAGCTCACTCCGCCACCCCAGTTCAGACATGGCCATATGCAAATCAGTCTGACCCTGTGCCTCATGGGAACAGTCCAGCCCGAACTGCCAAGCCATGTCTTCCCTGGACCGGAAACAATCATCCTGGGACCGGTTTCTGGCTTACAGCCGTCATCAGCCAGTCTATCTTGAATCCAGTGGCAAAGTGAACAAGGGACCCACGTCTGGGCATACCCTGCCAACTTAGGGCGAACATAGCAAAACCAAAGGGGATGATGGACGGAGTGTTGAACATTGCAAGCACTCACCCCCAGTCAACTGATCTGGGTTTAATCCATCATCATTCTTTAGCTCACTCCACCACCCCAGTTCAGACATGGCCATATGCAAATCAGTCTGACCCTGTGCCTCATGGGAACAGTCCAGCCCGAACTGCCAAGCCATGTCTTCCCTGGACCGGAAACAAGCATCCTGGGACCGGTTTCTGGCTTACAGCCGTCATCAGCCAGGCTATCTTGAATCCAGTGGCAAAGTGAACAAGGGACCCACGTCTGGGCATACCCTGCCAACTTAGGGCGAACATAGCAAAACCAAAGTGGATGATGGACGGAGTGTTGAACATTGCAAGCACTCACCCCCAGTCAACTGATCTGGGTTTAATCCATCATCATTCTTTAGCTCACTCCGCCACCCCAGTTCAGACATGGCCATATGCAAATCAGTCTGAACCTGTGCCTCATGGGAACAGTCCAGCCCGAACTGCCAAGCCATGTCTTCCCTGGACCGGAAACAAGCATCCTGGGACCGGTTTCTGGCTTACAGCCGTCATCAGCCAGGCTATCTTGAATCCAGTGGCAAAGTGAACAAGGGACCCACGTCTGGGCATACCCTGCCAACTTAGGGCGAACATAGCAAAACCAAAGGGGATGATGGACGGAGTGTTGAACATTGCAAGCACTCACCCCCAGTCAACTGATCTGGGTTTAATCCATCATCATTCTTTAGCTCACTCCGCCACCCCAGGTCAGACTTGGCCATATGCAAATCAGTCTGACCCTGTGCCTCATGGGAACAGTCCAGCCCGTACTGCCAAGCCATGTCTTCCCTGGACCGGAAAAAGCATCCTGGGACCGGTTTCTGGCTTACAGCCGTCATCAGCCAGGCTATCTTGAATCCAGTGGCAAAGTGAACAAGGGACCCACGTCTGGGCATACCCTGCCAACTTAGGGTGAACATAGCAAAACCAAAGGGGATGATGGACGGAGTGTTGAACATTGCAAGCACTCACCCCAGTCAACTGATCTGGGTTTAATCCATCATCATTCTTTAGCTCACTCCGCCACCCCAGTTCAGACATGGCCATATGCAAATCAGTCTGACCCTGTGCCTCATGGGAACAGTCCAGCCCGAACTGCCAAGCCATGTCTTCCCTGGACCGGAAACAAGCATCCTGGGACCGGTTTCTGGCTTACAGCCGTCATCAGCCAGGCTATCTTGAATCCAGTGGCAAAGTGAACAAGGGACCCACGTCTGGGCATACCCTGCCAACTTAGGGCAAACATAGCAAAACCAAAGGGGATGATGGATGGCGTGTTGAACATTGCAAGCACTCACCCCCAGTCAACTGATCTGGGTTTAATCCATCATCATTCTTTAGCTCACTCCGCCACCCCAGTTCAGACATGGCCATATGCAAATCAGTCTGACCCTGTGCCTCATGGGAACAGTCCAGCCCGAACTGCCAAGCCATGTCTTCCCTGGACCGGAAACAAGCATCCTGGGACCGGTTTCTGGCTTACAGCCGTCATCAGCCAGGCTATCTTGAATCCAGTGGCAAAATGAACAAGGGACCCACGTCTGGGCATACCCTGCCAACTTAGGGCGAACATAGCAAAACCAAAGGGGATGATGGACGGAGTGTTGAACATTGCAAGCACCCACCCCCAGTCAACTGATCTGGGTTTAATCCATCATCATTCTTTAGCTCACTCCGCCACCCCAGTTCGGACATGGCCATATGCAAATCAGTCTGACCCTGTGCCTCATGGGAACAGTCCAGCCGAAACTGCCAAGCCATGTCTTCCCTGGACCGGAAACAAGCATCCTGGGACCGGTTTCTGGCTTACAGCCGTCATCAGCCAGGCTATCTTGAATCCAGTGGCAAAGTGAACAAGGGACCCACGTCTGGGCATACCCTGCCAACTTAGGGCGAACATAGCAAAACCAAAGGGGATGATGGACGGAGTGTTGAAGGAGTGTTCCGGTCCTGGGAGGACCTGGCTTGGCAGTTCGGGCTGGACTGTTCCCATGAGGCACAGGGTCAAGACTGATTTGCATATGGCCAGGTCTAAACTGGGGTGGCATGGTGAGCAAAAGAATGATGGATTTAACCCAGATCTCTTGACTGGGGGTGAATGTTTTGATTTGTTCTGCATTCCATCCATCAATTGTGTGTCTTTTGCTTTCTCGCCCTAAGTGCGCCAGGTATGCCCAGACGTGGGTCCTGGGCTCACTGTGCCACTGGAATCAAGCTATCCTGGCTGAAGAGGGGTGAAACCCGAAACCGGTCCTAGGATGCTTGTTTCCGGTCCGGGGAGGACCTGGCTTGGCAGTTCGGGCTGGACTGTTCCCATGAGGCACAGGGTCAAGACTGATTTGCATATGGCCAGGTCTAAACTGGGGTGGCATGGTGAGCAAAAGAATGATGGATTTAACCCAGATCTCTTGACTGGGGGTGAATGTTTTGATTTGTTCTGCATTCCGTCCATCAATTGTGTGTCTTTGCTTTCTCGCCCTAAGTGCGCCAGGTATGCCCAGACGTGGGTCCTGGGCTCACTGTGCCACTGGAATCAAGCTATCCTGGCTGAAGAGGGTGAAACCCCGAAACCGGTCCTAGGATGCTTGTTTCCGGTCCGGGAGGACCTGGCTTGGCAGTTCGGGCTGGACTGTTCCCATGAGGCACAGGGTCAAGGCTGATTTGCATATGGCCAGGTCTAAACTGGGGTGGCATGGTGAGCAAAAGAATGATGGATTTAACCCAGATCTCTTGACTGGGGGTGAATGTTTTGATTTGTTCTGCGTTCCGTCCATCAATTGTGTGTCTTTTGCTTTCTCGCCCTAAGTGCGCCAGGTATGCCCAGACGTGGGTCCTGGGCTCACTGTGCCACTGGAATCAAGCTATCCTGGCTGAAGAGGGGTGAAACCCCGAAACCGGTCCTAGGATGCTTGTTTCCGGTCCGGGGAGGACCTGTCTTGGCAGTTCGGGCTGGACTGTTCCCATGAGGCACAGGGTCAAGACTGATTTGCATATGGCCAGGTCTAAACTGGGGTGGCATGGTGAGCAAAAGAATGATGGATTTAACCCAGATCTCTTGACTGGGGGTGAATGTTTTGATTTGTTCTGCATTCCGTCCATCAATTGTGTGTCTTTGCTTTCTCGCCCTAAGTGCGCCAGGTATGCCCAGACGTGGGTCCTGGGCTCACTGTGCCACTGGAATCAAGCTCTCCTGGCTGAAGAGGGTGAAACCCCGAAACCGGTCCTAGGATGCTTGTCTCCGGTCCGGGGAGGACCTGGCTTGGCAGTTCGGGCTGGACTGTTCCCATGAGGCACAGGGTCAAGACTGATTTGCATATGGCCAGGTCTAAACTGGGGTGGCATGGTGAGCAAAAGAATGATGGATTTAACCCAGATCTCTTGACTGGGGGTGAATGTTTTGATTTGTTCTGCATTCCGTCCATCAATTGTGTGTCTTTTGCTTTCTTGCCCTAAGTGCGCCAGGTATGCCCAGACGTGTGTCCTGGGCTCACTGTGCCACTGGAATCAAGCTATCCTGGCTGAAGAGGGGTGAAACCCCGAAACCGGTCCTAGGATGCTTGTTTCCGGTCCGGGGAGGACCTGGCTTGGCAGTTCGGGCTGGACTGTTCCCATGAGGCACAGGGTCAAGAATGATTTGCATATGGCCAGGTCTAAACTGGGGTGGCATGGTGAGCAAAAGAATGATGGATTTAACACAGATCTCTTGACTGGGGGTGAATGTTTTGATTTGTTCTGCATTCCGTCCATCAATTGTGTGTCTTTTGCTTCCTCCTGGGTTCAGCATTTGCTCTCCGTGCTGCTTTAGGCTCCCACACCACACTCAGGTTTCTCTTCTATTGAGGTTTTATCCAGACTAATCCCTATCTTCCTTTTAATTGTTTCTGGCATGAGCACTTCTCCGCTCTGTGATTGGTATTTAGAATGGCGTATGTCCTTGAGACCAGTTGTTGAGTGATTGTGAGTTTTTGCATGAAGCCCTCGAACCCAGTGAGGTTCCTCGTCACTCTCTCCCTCCCTGGTGCTTGCAAGCCCAGTGTCTGAGACGTTCAGTTTTGGGGTCTCTGTATACCTCGACTACCTCAAATGATGTAATACTTTACCTTTGGAATAAGCCTTTCTGCCTGATGCACCCCACCCCCTCCCCCTTCTACCTTAGCTCAACCAGCAGACTTTAAACAACGAAAAGGGGATTTTAATATAGCTAACTACCTTGTTGACTTTTGAAGTGAGTGCTTACACGATGTCTTGTTTACACTGTGCGTTTCTGTTATATGCAATCGACAGGTGGTTGATTAATTTGGAATTAAGATAGCATATACTGTCTAAAATGTATACGGTCAGGCCTTTATTTTGCAGATACTCAAAACATAAAGGGGTTCCTCCTACTCTTTCCCAACACTTTTTAACCGGGTTAACGAGTATTTCCTTTGAATATTTTTATTTCCGAAAAGAAATATACAACTAGGTTCAGTCTTCTTTACTTGTCCTAGTTCTTTTAGTCTGTTTTAAACAAATTCCATGGCATTGGTACCCCAATTTAAATTCACAACTGAGCCTAATTCCCTGAATACAGTGGTGTTCTATACATGCTTTGTGATAAAAACTGCAACAAAAATGTACAGGATACATTACATGTGTATTCTGTTGTCCTAATAAAATATTGTATTTTATGTGAGAAATCCTTGACCCTTATTTTGTTGCATTCTGCACGAATAATTGGGGCCCTTTTAACTGTAGAAAGGGGAAATCCTATCTAGTTTGCATGTGCCTTATGTGAAAGCAAAACTGTGTGTTTATTTTAGTTCATTTATGTTAATGAGAAACATTAGCAACCATTAACATAGAGCAATAAGTTTAAACGTGTAATTGAACTGAATACACACCGGAAGTCGCTTTTGTCCGTGGTTGTTTCATATGTTTGAGGACTCTTCAAAAATTGGACCATTACAGAGTAGCTGGTGATTGAAAGTTTACCAGATGAGCACAGTTACCCCTGTTCTCCATTAGGTTTGACACTGGATGAATACTTTCATGCCACAATCTCTGCACATCATCAGCCCTTTCTCCAGTTTGCATATACAAGAAACATCTTGAGTTCGGGGTACCGCCATTTGGGCAGTAATCAACCCCCCAATTGTTTATAAAGGTGTTGCCCTTCTTTGGACCCTTGTACACCTCATTTTAATTAGATGATTGGATATGTCATGTCCTCTCTCTGCAGAAAACAAAGGAGGGTCTGGAATTGGTATGCCAGTGTCTACAAGGACATGATGCCTCAACAACTTCAAGAAATGTCAGCTGATGCCATCACAAAATTGAGCTAAACCTCCCACTCATCCCCCGTCGCTCGTTCTTTCAGGAACTGAACACACAATTATGCACACTCATATGGGGGAACCGGCACTGACGGGTTGCCCTGGCCAAAATGCAGCTGCCAATAGATCAGGGTGGACTAGGAGCCCCATCGTTTGAAGCATATTTCTTGGCAGCCCAGCTCCAGTGATTGTCACGATGGACAGCGGGGCACACACTGGAGGAAACAGCTGTAGACACAGGACCGCTGCCCATGGCAGTAATCCGATGCATGCTCCTGCTGGGCTCCCACCCAACAATGACCCACCCCCTACAAGTGAGAACAGCATGGTCCTGTATGTCCCTCATCCATCGACTGTCCCGCCATATACCCCTTTGCTACCCCTCATGGGCCTACCTAAAGGTCGTAAACACTACACCTCACGCACTCTCAAAATCTGGACTGACCACTCACTCATTGAGGCGGGATCCCTCTTTGCAGATGGACAGCTAATCTCCTTCGATGACCTCACAGAGGAGTATGAACTCCCCCAAGGGCAATTCCTTTTGCATAGACAAGTGATCTCAGACTGTCGCTGCACCTGGCATATGGTTGAAAGCGAACCAGTGACGCACCCGGTCATCCATGCCATATTACAAATGGGCCCCGGGCGTCATATAATTACTTGGATATATAAAGCAATACGCGAGCTAACAGCTACTTCGCTCATCCCCCTTCGCCACCAGTGGGAAGAAGAGTTCCAAAGACCACTGCATGACAAAGAATGGGAAGAAGCGCTGGAGTTTCCAAAGAGGGTCTCCCGCAATGCCTGTTTTAAAAATATACAATTCTATATACTGCACCGTGCTTATTTAACACCTGACCGCCTCCAACGCTACTACCCAAATACACAATTTGCATGCCCCAGATGTCATACCCCCAACGCAACATTCTACCACATGTTCTGGAGTTGTCCTACGTTGCAATTATATTGGGGCACAATCCACAACACAATACGCAAAACGACAAGACTCACCAATATAGATACATGGGAAGCTTGTACTCTGGGTATAACCCGGCGTTGTAAACACCACAAAGTCCAGATGAGATTTGCATTTCTAGCCCTTCGATCGGCAAAACGCGGGGTCGCTATGCACTGGCGCTCACCAGCAGGCCCCCCGTTGGCAGCCTGGATAGGAGCGGTCAATAAATGGGGTACATCCGAAGAAGACACACTCCCATACGAAGAGGCCAGGGGAATGCGCAAATGACCCATCTCCATGCAATGGGCGGTACTCCTCCATGAATTCAAACAAATTACCACAAGCACTACGCCCCCCTCGCTATCACCACATATATCTCAAGAACCGACCGACACCCGCCAACTGTGCACAATACTTTCTCCCACCAGAACCACAAGCAGAGCCCGACCAGAGAATCACCATGTACAACCCCTATTAATATTCAGACACTAGATACATAGACAACACCAGATTCCCGAAGGATCCCAACACACCCATGCGGCACACCCATGCCCAGCTCCACCATCTTTACCATTCACATATGTACTTCCTGTACAGCGTACCCCCAGTTCAATCCGGATCACCCATGTT
Organism: Calotriton arnoldi; assembly: GCA_963921515.1. Lineage (NCBI taxonomy): Eukaryota > Metazoa > Chordata > Amphibia > Caudata > Salamandridae > Calotriton > Calotriton arnoldi. The sequence continues at coordinate 2,037,914 of CAWUFW010001161.1, forward strand.
TGATCCAAATTAATCCCCCCACACAGTTTGCACTAACCATGTGCCTCCATACGTAAGGTCATCATAATAAGACAGTCAAGGGTTCACAACAAGAGTACGATAGACATAATGCAGTATACCCAGCACTGCAGTACTTGATAGTAGCACAACACCCCCTTACGCTAAGTATTCTTTCACTATGAAACCCACAATATGTACCTGTATATGAGATTACTCTACATGATGATACTGTACCATTCATCTCTTTAAACTGCTGTTTATATGTATGTGATGAAAACCAAATAAAAAGTATTTTTTTTTTAAATCACAAAATTGAGCTAATATCAGGTCAGATTAGACTAACTTCTTCTACAGCCAAGAGGACCCGGAGTGTGGAGCCATCTGTCATGTTTGAGAGTACATCAACAAGCACCAGCATGTATGGTTCAGTTTTCAAAGACCTGACCCGCCTCAGTTCCATGTGCCAAACATTATCCCTCTTATCCCATCTCTATGTGCATCGGTCACTTATTCCCAGTCACAGGACCTTCTGGAAGTCCTGTTCAAGTCCTGGGAAGCAAGCCATTTCTTAGAACACACATCCTGGATCTAGACAATAGCCAAGCAGAGATAGTGAGCAGAGCTTTACAGTTGTGCCAGGAACTGCCACTCTGGCCAATGTTTTTCAGGCCAATTGTATGTGGTTTTTGACACCATCAGTTTATTACCTCCACCCCGAAATAAATCCACAACTGCTGAGTTTCTGCCTTCAGTTACCAGAAACATGAATTTTCGGGCTGATGCTTTGACCCTGCCATATCCCTGGGACCTCCTGTATAACTTGCTGCCTGCTCTAGAAATTTTCATATTTCTGCCCGCAATTCAGGAAGAACAAGTGATGTGTGATTTTTCTTGTGATTTCCATGTGGCGCCACTGGTTAAGGTTCCCTCTTCTGAGGGCGGTGGTGATTAAACCGCTATAGCAGAATACTCTTTTATGGTCCCCACTGCATCTGCCTATTCCAGGTGTCAATGACCAAGGAAGTTGTCCTTGTTGGACTGGAAATTGATAGGGTGTCTCATACACAGAAGGCAGTGCAGTGGGAGGGATTATTCTCCTCTCAGATGTGATTTCCATTCAGTGCTACAGTTTCTGTTGGATGGGTTCTTGGTGAATCTTGCTATCTCCACCGAAGAATTCACTGGATATCAGTTACAGTATTTAGACTATACGAGGGTTGTCTGGTTGATGGCATCTTTCACAGGTACTCATTGAACTGCAGAAACATTCCTTTCAGCCTCTAGATGAACTATATCCAACATACTTAATAATGACAGATACCTTCCTGGTAACTGAACCACATTAGCCTATTCCCCCACATCCAGCATTCTTTCCAAAAAGCATCTCTGTGTTTTATAAAGTAAAGAAGGTCATTCTCACTTTAGTTTTCCTCCAACCATTAGCATAAGAGTAGGCATGGCACAAGCTGAATATGCAAAGGGTCTCCTGACCTACGTAGTCAGGTCCTGTTCCTCGAGAAACCTGGCAACCTGTTTATCACACTTGAGAGCGTTACCCACAGCCAGAAATTGTCAAACCTTTTAGCCAGTGGATATGCTCCACCACAGTCGTGGCCTTCTGTTTGCCAGAATTACCATTACCCTTTGGAATCCAAGGGAGGTCCACCTCTGCCCCAAAGGTTTGAGCATCTTGGGGAGAGGCATGAGGCATTCTGTTGGCAGACAGGTGCACCGCTTTGGTCTCGGATCATACCTTTTTCGAAAATGCTACTGGCTTCTGGGGTTGGACAAGGAAGGACCAAATTCAGGTGTTTGGGTTCTTTAGCTTGTGTTCACCAGATCATTTCCTGGTTTCTCACAATAACTATCAAAATTGTTTTAAGTTTCATTGGCTTTTGTATATTTTGTGAAAGCACCAAGTGCAGACCGTTGTTATACTTTGGTCTACTTCAGCGTTAATGTCTGGGTTCAGAAAGAGGGAAGTTGAGGGAATGCCCTGATTGCTTACTGTTCTCAGGGACAGACTGCGTAGCCTGGAACTTGGCTCAGGCTGGATGTCCCTTGAGTTGCTGTGGCAGAATGATCCTAAAGATGCCTGGACCAGATGTCCCTTCAAGGGCCCTATTTGCTGTGAACACGAGGCTTAGCAAAGTGCTTGGAAGGGCCAGCGTTTGTTTACAAGGTAACTGTTGGGTGACACGGCACCACAAAATGTCTTCCGCTCAAGGCAGCTTTACTCAAAAAAAATTCACAAGGTGCTGATGAGGATGAGGAGGAATGTGAATACTTATACATATAGAGAAGAAGTCCTGAACCAGCAGGTGATCCCCCCCTCAAAGTCTTTGATGCAGCTCAGTCCATACCTACTGACTTAGTGATCAGGATGCCTGACTGGTACTGCTCATTATTCTTCTGCACCCCAGTAGTTATGACACACACTCACCATCCCTTTGCTGTCAGCGTTTGATGCAGGCTTGGATCACTCAAATGGACTCTGGGAATGCCAGCCCACTTTAAAGGACCCATTTGCAGCATTTTCTACTGGAGTACCCTGTCTCGGAAGAGACGGGCAATTGGTATAAGTGAATTTCTTTTTGCATTAGAGCTAATCTCTGTTCACTTGTTTAAATTCATCGAAAATCCTCCTACCTCCTTTACGACATTGATTGACAGAAGACGTCCCGTGCAGTAGGAGGTGCTACGTCAATTGTTATTCACCATTTGTAGCATGCAGATCCATAATCCTTCTCTTCACCTTCAATCGGGCACATTGGTACAATGCCTTTTAGAAATGACGAGACTGAATTTTTAGCCTTATTTAGAGATGGGCAGACAAGATACTCCATCAATTTGTGACAGATATCCTGACTGCTGTATTGCAAGTTCCATAGTATATATAATGTGTTTGTAATATGGCGGACGGGGAATCAGCAAGTTTGTGATAGAGTTTTCCCTCTGCCAAACTCTAAATAAGGCACTTGGTGTTGAGGACCGCCCAGGGCAAATAATTTCCTAGGCCACAATCAAGAAAGATTCACTGAGGAGGTGGGTTATCTGACTATGTTGTGATTTCTTAGTAGGAGGTTGGAAAGCTGCCTGTTATGGGCTTGACATGCTGTATCCCGTTATAGAAAGGTATGTCCTGTGACGTGTGAAGTGTTCTGTGGGCGCACAGAAGGAACCGTTTGGACCTGATTTCCGTGATTACCGTATTAAGAATAAAGAAGATTTCAAACGGTGCAGGATGCGTCACACACAACAATTTGGCGACAACCTATGGTTCATCAGTCTACGCTTTTCCTGAATTGAGTTCTGGTAATCCGACTACCTCTGGTACAGCAGTTTCCATTTGAAATTGGAATATAATAAGCAGTCTACATGGGATTTCAAACCAGTGCTACATTATATCATACTAAGGTGAGAACCACAGTACAATTGTGAGTGGATATTAAATTTGCGCTATGTGGTCACTCTTACCCTTGGTGTTCCGTGAGGGCTTCCTTTTTTTTTTTTCATTCTGGCACACGGGACCAGCAGTACGTGCAAAGTTACTTCGCAGTTGCAGGGTGAAGAGTTTTGACACGAATGGGTCATTACGTGTGCATGTCGGACGTCTATTTCACACCAGAAGTCTATATTGGCATTACCAGCTACAAATTCTTCCAACACAAGTAGGAGAAAGGTGGACCCGCAGATGATTATGTACCAGAATTTAAAAAGTTGGCAATCGATTGCAAGTTTGGAGCGTTACAGGATGATTTGGTCAGGGATCAGTTGATCATGCATGCGAACAACCCTGCTATTCCAAAACATTTGTGGGTTAATGGGGACTCCCTACTTGATGACGTCTTAGCTATTGTACATATAGTAGAAATATCTGGCAGGTGCGCAAATGTATTGAAGGAGATAAAGAGAAGAATTGTGTTTACAAAGTGACACATTGCATGCAAGACAAAGGGTACAATTGTCATTCCAAAGAGAAAATTACAGACAAGGAAACGAACAAGTGTTTCCATTATGATACTAAGGAACACTTAGCATATAGCAAATAGTGTCCTGCACTTAAACAAAAATGTAGTAACTGGTATTATTAATAGAAGAACCGAATGAAGTGTGTATATGAGGAAACAAAAGGTTTTGAAGAGAATGACTCAAAAACTGAAAGTGCAAAAACCAACAACGTTATGAGTTGTGAAGCAACTTTGGGGGATATTACCAAGGAATAGCGATAATTATCGCAAAGCGCGCTTAGCGCTGTTTTTTTTATCGCCGGCTATCGCTGGATTTCATCGCGGAGATAACGCGTTATTATCAACGCTTATCTCCAAGGCGATAAAAAATCCAGCGATAGCGGCAAAACCCAGCAATAGCGCGAGGAATCCAGCGATAAATTCTCTGCGCTAATGAAAAGCTTGCTAATAGGCAGGTGAGGACTTAACCTTACAATCCACCTCCCATTGACAAGAATGGTTAAGTCAAGTTTTTAGCAGATGTTAAAATCCAGCGATAATCGCGGTTAGCGCGACTTTTTTTATCGCTTCGCAGGCAGAAGTTGTGTTTGCGACTGTTTCCAGTCGCTTTTAGTTGGGAACGCCTACTTTGCATGTCATTAGCGATAATTATCGCTGACATGCAAAGCGGCACCAAAACGGTCGCTTTCGCCATAAAGCTGTCGCTAACAGCTGTTAGCGACAGCTTGATAATAGGGCGATAGAAATATCGCCGCTTTAGCGGCAAAAAGTGCAGCTAAAGCGGCGATACCGCCCTTGCTAATATGCCCCTTTGTTTTGAAAAGAAATGATAACTTGACGAAAAACAAACCCGTGTGCAACATGACTATTGGTGGAGTTCCAATAAAGATTTATGCAGACTCTAGTTCACCCTACACATTTGTAAATGATGAAATTTGGAAGGAAAACTATATCAGTTTAGTGTTGTTGTTGTATAGTGGGAAGATGCATTGTTTTAACTGGGGGGGTGTTATGGTCTTGACATGCTGTATCCCCTTCTAGAATGGTATATCCTGTGACCCGTGGAGTGTTCTATGGGAGCACAGCTAACTACAGGCTGAGGAACCATTTGGGCCCTCCTTCTGTGATCACAGTGTTCAAAGAAGAAGATAGTAAATGGCGCAGTGTGCTTTATACACAAACCGCCATTGCCACAGTGCATTCCTATACAGCCTGTACAGGACAGCAGCATGCCTTTTTAACCATTAAGGGATCCATCCACCTGTCTGCTGCACACAACAGAAACGAAGGCGTGGGACTTTCCGGGGCTCAGCTGTCCTGCTTCCCAGCTCTGCGCCTGTCAAGCTAGGCAGCTGGCTGCTCGGGTGAAGTTCTATTTAAAGCTCAGCCCCACCTCGGCGGATTCTTGCACCAGGAGGTTCCCAGCAGTGCTTTCAGTGCGCCATGATCACCCTGAGCAATTCCTCCATGGCAACCAGGCAGACCAGTCGCTCCACATCCGGGCCCTTCCATTCAAACATCGCCTCAACGGCCTTGCTTCTTACGGGCGCGTCACGGCCTTGTAGCCGCAGTACAAAGGTCTTTGCATTGCAGGGCCTCGCAGGCTGGATTTCCTCTTTAATTTATTTCAAGTACAACGTTTGGGCCTGCTGGCTGCGGTTTGCCGCCTATCACACTTGCTGGCGCCGTCAAGGTGAGCATTTGTATTTTCTGAAGTTCGAACTGACCCCACACTATCGTTTCTGTTTAACCAGTGCAAAACATTGTGGCGTACACAAACAAAGAACAAGTTAAATAGATGACTCAGACTTTGTGCCAGTTTTCCTAATCCCAGATTCAGCAAATCATTGCCAAATATTGTAGGGGATGGTGTTTGCTCTGGAGATAACTAAGGGGCTCATTATGATGGCGGAAGGACCGCCACCGTCGGGCCGGCAGTGGCGGTCCTTCCGCCATCATATTGAAAATTCCCACCGCCAAATTAGGATGGCGGTGGGAATCATAATGGTACCGCGGCGGACGGAAAGTCCGTACGCCATGGTTCCGCAAGGCGGTCCTTTTCCGCCCGCCTTGCGGAACCTGGAACCAGGGCAACATTGCGGCGGTGCCTGCACGGCACCGCCGTAGTGATTAGGATATGCCCTTCCACCTGTCTTTTTGCGGCGGATATCCCGCCGCCAAAAGACAGGCGGAGACTGGCTTTGGGGTCTGTTGCGGGCCCCCTCTGTGTGTGTGGGGGGGGTGCACTGGGGGGTACCCATGGTACCCCCCTGCAGTTCCATGCACCAAGTGGCAGGCACCGCGTGGTGCCTGCCACGTGGTGCAGGAAAATGCTGTGCATGCTCTTTTGACATTGCGGACAGTGCTGCAGCCAGCAGCACTGTCCGCAATGTTAAAAGGCCAGGATGCGCCCAATAGTATGGCGGGCGCATCCTAATTGCACTGGTGGGACCGCGTCTGGCGGGCGGTTCCAAAACCGTTATGATGGCGGGCGGACTGATGTCCGCCCGCCATCATAATGGGCCCCTAAATGTTTTCAGGCTTCTTTGGGGCATATTTACAACAGAATTGAGAAGCGTGGCGTTAAGCAAAAACTGCTGACGCCACACTTCTCCATCCTGAAAACGCAGGGATGTGCCGTATTCACAAGATTGCAATGCTCCCCTGTATTTCCCCTAGCGCTGGTGCCAAGTTCAGCTGCCTAGCGCCTACGCAGGCACCCTTGCACCATAGTGCAAGGGTGTCTGCGTTGGGGGAAATCATTGTTTATGTGCAGGAAGGTGTCCCTTCCTGCACATAAACAATAATTCATGGCGTTTTGAAACTTCTATGTGTGCTGCCTAATGCAGCACAAGTAGAAGTTGCAAAACATTTTTTTTTTTATTGCTTATGTGCAGGAAGGGTCACCTTCCTGCACATAAACAATCATAGGCAATTTGCTGTTTCTATGTGTGATGCACAAGGCAGCACACATGAAAACAGCAAAAACGAGGAGAAATAAAGCATTTCTCCTCGTTTCACCTGTTTAAGACCAAGTTTTCCCTGGTCTTAATTTTGGCGCTGCCTCCTATTTACGCCACCCTTGTAAATAGGGGGCAGCGTCAAAATCAATGGGTGTTGCGGCGGAACGCCCACCGTAACACCCATTCCCCTCCCCTTTCACGCTAAGTACAGCGTGAAAGGGTGCCTTATTTACAAGGCAGTGTTAAGCCACGTTAAGTGGCTAAACACTGCCTTGTAAAAAAGGCAAATCCCCTATCGCCACCACATCGTCGTGGAAAGTGACGTTGTGGTGGCGATAGGGGCTTGTAAATATGCCCCTAAGTGTCAGTCATTAAGTAACTGTAGAAGAACCAGGGTTTCCTGTCACTTATTAATGTTATAAATTTGCATAAAAAGAAACACACACCCCAGGAAGCTAGACAGTGGGTAAGATTATACATAATAAAACATTTGATATCACCTCCAGGTTCTTTCCTGCCTCACCCACTGTATAATCACTCTTTCTTCATTAGTGTCTATCCCTCCTGTTACACTCAATTGCTAACCGCTGCTCCCCACTAACTACTGCCCCCTCTTCCTACTACCATTTTTATCCAAGACACTGAACAACTCGTGTTTAACCAACTTACACATTACCTTTTTCAGCATAACCTCCACTCAAATCCTGGACCCATAGCGTCACTCACTTCTCCAAACCTCACATGGCTATCTACTGGGACCTTTGCAGTGGAATCCTCTCTAGCCCCTCCGCCTTACCTCTCCCCGGTGAACCTCCCTGCTTGATCCTACCTAACTCGCCTCTAGCCCAATCCGTATCACCCCTACCGTCCTCCTTGGAACCCTTTCCACCCATCCCACCCTATCTTGCTTCCCCCACTTCCCATCCGCCCCACTTAAGCCCTATCACCCACCTTACAAACACGGACCTGTTCGCCTCGCTAAGTGGCAATCCACAAGATCTCTCTGACTCACCCGCTCCCTCTGACTATCTCATGGCCACCCGGCCCCTTCTGCTATCCCCCGAAACCCCACCTCACCTCCTGAACCCATCAATCAACTCCCTGATTGGGCAGTGCATCTAGATGAGATATCTAGCCACCTGCACCTTCTCACAAAGGAAATTCAGGAATTGAAAGACACCTCCCTCTTCTCAGATCCCTTAGCACTATAGAGAATCGTTCCATCATCATGGAGGGCGCAGCTCATCCTCTGCCCATGCACACCTTTCACCATACTTGGAAAACTTCACCTCTCCCGAATACCTCTTCCCGCCCCAGACGACTGAAAGCTGGCCTCTCATCTATTGAGATCTGTGAGCTTCTCCTATCCTACTCCCAATCACTTATCAAGTCCCAAATCCAAGCCATCCAAGCTAACCCTTACAGAGAACCTTCATACAACCTGGGAGGCATAAATATTGACAACCTTCAGCGCAGCAATATCCTCCCAGCTTCCACCCCTCACTCCCCAGACCAATTGAAATGCGCTCTACTCAATTGCAGATCAGCGAGTAAACACGCCTCCAACATCTATGATCTCATCTTAACCAATGAGCTTGATATCATTATCCTCACAGAAACTTGGTTAAACAACTCCTCCTCACCTATACTCGACCTTCTAGTCCCACCTAGCCATGACATAATTCGTATGGACAGAGAGCTAAAACAGGGTGGAGGAATAGCCTGTATCCACAGAAATACACTCTCGCTTTCCCAATCTGACTCAACCACGCCATCCTCCAGCGAATATCTCTGCATCAACATTACCAGCAAAAACCGCCATGTATGTAAATAACACACATTCTACCACCCCCCTGGTGACAATCTCTCCTTCATTGAGCATTTAATGGAACTCATCTCATCCAACGATGACCCTCTTGTGTCCCAAATCTTCCTGGGAGACTTCAACCTCCAATGGTCTAACCCAAATGATCACACAGTGAATTGTTTTAAATCCTTCCTACTGAATCATGAGCTGACTCAATTTTGTAATAGCCCAACTCACAATAAGGGAGAAACTCTGGATCTCATCATATCCAAAGGTAACACTATCACATTAGACTCCATTATCCCTTGCGACTGGTCCGACCACTATTACATCTTCTTCTTCATTGACAGAGAGGTGCTAGCGAAGGGCGTTCAACCCAAGAAAATGAAGCATTGGATAAGGAACCTTTGAAATAGTAACACTGAAGAGCTAGCAATCTGCTGTTCAAAAGCCTGGTCTCCTCACTCAGAAATGAAAGATGTTCATGTCCTCACGGATTTCTATAATGCCTCTATCTCCGGTATCATGGACGATATAGCCCCGCTACAACAACAAAAATGCTTCCTCCAAAATCTCCAAACCATGGTTCAACGACAACCTTAACTCAGAGCGCCGTAATCTAAGGTCAGCTGAAAGATCCTGGAGATCTACACCATCGACCGAACACCTAACCCTCCTTAGAGCCATCAGGAGTTCATACAACAAGAAAATCAAGAGTGCTAAAGCCGACTTCTTTAGATCTCAACTTAATCGAGCCATAAATCGCCCCAAGAAACTATTCGAAATTGTTAATCAACAATCGATCAAGGCACCCATCCGCACTGACCCTGGTGAAGGCACTCTTACTTGTGATGAATTCGCCACCTTCTTTGTCGAAAAAACGTCAAGCATCAACATAGTCCTTGAATCACAAAGGGCTCGTCTCCTAAACTCACTACACACTGCCCCACCTAACCACAGGAACTACCCGTCCTCCTTAGTATTAGTCTCAAGAACAATGCCTCCTGGCCCACCTTTACACCCCTTAGTGAAAACGACATCTACAACACTCTTCTTGCGATCAAACCCTCCAACCACTTCAATGACCCTCTACCTCCTCCCATATTCAGAGAAATTAAAGCTGCCATCCTTCCCATCTGGGCTAATATTGTTAACGCTTCACTATTACAAGGCATGATACCCGACTGCCTAAAAGCTGCACAAGTATCCCCCATTCTAAAAAAAACAAATGCAGACAGTTCTGATCTGAACAACTTCCGTCCTATTTCCAACATCCCCACATTGGCGAAACTCTTAGAAAAGTGTGTGCAATCTCAACTCTGTGCTCACATTGAGAAATTCCAACTGCTGGATCAACATCAATCAGGCTTTCGGAGTGGCCACAGTACAGAATCGGCACTCACTCACATCTTGGACAACATTTTAAAGTTGCTTGACCAAAATGAATCCTGCCTCCTCATTCTACTCGACCTATCTTCTGCCTTCGACACTCTTAACCACAGCAAACTACTCTCCACGCTAGAACACCAGATGGGTCTATCAGGTGTGGTTTTGCAATGGTTCTCTTCCTTTCTCCACAAGAGATCCCAAAGAGTCAAAGTGAATCAATAACTATCTCAGCCATCTACAGTCCTGATGGGGGTTCCACAAGGGTCCGCCCTTTCTCCCATACTCTTCAATCTATTCTTGGAACCTTTAGCTAATGCCCTGAACTCAGCGAACATTCTCTTTCACATGTACGCAGATGACACCCAATTTTATTTGAAAGTCTCCTCCCCGGAAGACTTCATTTCACTCAACTCCATCTTGATGAACACCCAAAACTGGCTCACTGAAAACTACCTCATGCTTAACACCTCCAAAACAGAATTCCTCCTCATTGCTCCCCCTAACCATGCCCCCAAGATTGACATCTGGGTGCATCACCTCTCAGCATTCAACTGCTCCCCCCACATTATCGATTCTGCTAAATCTCTTGGTATCACCCTAGACAGGCACCTGAACATGCAGAAACATATTAGCAACGCAACCAACGGTGCTAAACACCAGATGAGGCTACTAAGGAATCTGAAACCATTCCTCCCACAGGAAGACTTCAAATGGGCGGTTCAAGCTTTAGTATTGCCAAGGCTTGATTACGGCAGCTCCACTCTTTGCGGTCTCCCCAAACAAAGCTTGGATCCACTAACGGCTTCCATTAATGCCGCAGCCAGATTGATTACTGGTACAAAAAGAAATGAGCACATTTCCCCAGCCTTAAAATCCCTAAATTGGTTACCTTACGAAGCTAGAATACAACTAAAGATCGCTTGCCTGACTCACAAAGCCCTGCACTTCAAGATCCCCATCTATCTGGCTCACAAACTTGAATTATCAGGGGGTGGCCGTCCGTCTCGAAGTGCAAACTCACTTCTCCTGAAACCTCAAATCTTCCACAAAAAGAAAACGAGTAACAGAGCATTCTCTGGTATGGCCCCGAAGATTTGGAATTACCTTCCACCGGAAGTTCGTCGAATCCCATCCACCGCTTCCTTCAAAAGAGAAGTGAAAAAAATCCTAATGCTGAAATTCCTGCCATAAAGTCCTAGTTCAGCTGCCTCAATACTGCTCTCCTCTCTGATGACTTGACTGTCCAGTTCACAGTTACACTTCTGGGTTTAACAGTGTGAACAGGCCACTCCACAACTCTGTATGCTATTTATGGAATGTCTCTCTCCCATTGCTTGATCGCTATCCTTTACTTTTGTGTTATCCGGTGTTTAATAGGATTGGCAGGCTACCACTGGTACTGTGGACATTGCCTTTCCTCTCTATTATTGGAACTGTCCGGTCTTGTTCTCAAATGCTCTGAATCATTTTGTTTGTCATGCTCTTGTCTTGAACCTATTGGTAACATTTATTTTGAACCTATTTGTAATGCTTGCTCTTGGCACACGTTGTTATCCTACCTACCTCAACTGTGAAGCGCTCTGATACCCTCTTGGGTCTTGTTCGCGCTATACAAAACTTTATAAATAAATAAAATAAAAATAAATAAACCTCTCCAAAATCCCTGAGTCTTGCTTCCAACACCTTTCACTTCTGTGAGAAAGTACACTTGTGTGTCCTGTTTTGGTACCTCTTCTCATCTCAAGCACTTATATCCCATCCTCATGTTGCTCAGCCTAACAGTGACATTTAATACAATTTGCCATCCAACACGGCTCACATCGCATCACGGATACCAGGGCCGGACTGTCCGTAGCGGGCACCAGGCGTTTTCCCGGTGAACAGGAAGGGTGGGGACCACGTTTGGAGTGGTGAGGGCTGTTTTTTGTTACTGGAGGCCAGTTTTACAGCAACTAAAGCAGCAACAGTGTTTCCCACCGAGAAAACTGCCCCCCCTTTCCCACCGGTCCGACTTAATTGCCAGAGCAGGTTTACGTTCTCAGTCCGGCCCTGACTGATACAACCATCCACTGGTTCATGGTCTACTGGTGTTCTTCCTCATTCCCTTCGAATCCCCTGCCTGTCAGAGCCCACCAAGGTTCATTTTTAGGACCTAGGTGACATCATTTCCCTTTTCAGGTTTTCAGCTTCTCCTCTAAGCAGGTGGCATGCAGATGTTCTGCTCTTGCTTGTCCTTCACAATTCTTCTCCAATCCTGAATGACCAAATCAAAAGAAGAACAGTGATGAAATCTTGATAACTACTATTGCCAATGCTGTTAGATTGCAGGTTACGAATATAATGGCACAAACAATAAATCAATGTTCAGTCCAATACTTACGTTTGTAAACAAAACAAGTATTTTATTTCTAACTCTACACATGCAAAGGAATAACAACGTTCATGAGCAATAGCACAATCCCCTGAGGTTAGAGCACTAGTCATTGTCAGGCAAATCCCTGTCCCATCCTCCTTCTTATAATGTGGCCTGGGTTATTTCCCATTCACTGGTGGCTGCATCTAGGGAATGCATACTGGTAGGCTGTACTCAAGAGTGTCACGACGTCTTCTTACTTGGACATGTCCGAGTTCAGACTGCGAATAGAGGAGGCAGCATGGGCCATGGTGCCCATACAACTGCCACCAATGTGTATTTTCACTAAGTGGAGAGAGAATGAGCCCAAAGGAAAGGTGTCTGGACCAAATAGTAAACTAAAATAAACAAGAAACAGAGGATACTGGTCTCCCTGAAAAGGAAAAGGGGCAGAATTAGAATTCCTTCCTGCTCTAAACATTCCCTTTCCCCAAGCTTGACCCTGTTCTTCTTTGCTGTGGTTCTGCGCCCTCTACCTGTTAAGGATTGGATGATAACAAGTCCAAGGCTCTTGAGAACAGATCCTGCTCAATTCTTATCCCTCTGTTGTCTCTGTGTGTGTTCCCTGCTTCAGATGTGTGCAATCTCAACTCTGTTCTCACATTGAGAAATTCCAACTGCTGGATCAACATCAATCAGGCTTTCGGAGTGGCCACAGTACAGAATCGGCACTCACTCACATCTTGGACGACATTTTAAAGTTGCTTGACCAAAATGAATCCTGCCTCCTCATTCTACTCGACCTATCTTCTGCCTTCGATACTGTTAACCACAGCAAACTACTCTCCACGCTAGAACACCGGATGGGTCTATCAGGTGTGGTTTTGCAATGGTTCTCTTCCTTTCTCCACAAGAGATCCCAAAGAGTCAAAGTGAATCAATCCCTATCTCAGCCGTCTACAGTCCTGATGGGGGTTCCACAAAGGTCCGCCCTTTCCCCCATACTCTTCAATCTATTCTTGGAACCTTTAGCTAATGCCCTGAACTCAGCGAACATTCTCTTTCACATGTACGCAGATGACACCCAATTTTATTTGAAAGTCTCCTCCCCGGAAGACTTCATTTCACTCAACTCCATCTTGATGAACACCCAAAACTGGCTCTCTGAAAACTACCTCATGCTCAACACCTCCAAAACAGAATTCCTCCTCATTGCTCCCCCTAACCATGCCCCCAAGATTGACATCTGGATGCATCACCTCTCAGCATTCAACTGCTCCCCCCACATTATCGATTCTCCTAAATCTCTTGGTATCATCCTAGACAGGCACCTGAACATGCAGAAACATATTAGCAACGCAACTAAGGGTGCTAAACACCAGATGAGGCTACTAAGGAATCTGAAACCATTCCTCCCACAGGAAGACTTCAAATGGGCGGTTCAAGCTTTAGTATTGCAAAGGCTTGATTACGGCAGCTCCACTCTTTGCGGTCTCCCCAAACAAAGCTTGGATCCACTTACGGCTTCCATTAATGCCGCAGCCAGATTGATTACTGGTACAAAAAGAAATGAGCACATTTTCCCAGCCTTAAAATCCCTAAATTGGTTACCTTATGAAGCTAGAATACAACTAAAGATCGCTTGCCTGACTCACAAAGCACTGCACTTCAAGATCCCCATCTATCTGGCTCACAAACTTGAATTATCAGGGGGTGGCCGTCCATCTCGAAGTGCAAACTCACTTCTCCTGAAACCTCAAATCTTCCACAAAAAGAAAACGAGTAACAGAGCATTCTCTGGCATGGCCCTGAAGATTTGGAATTCCCTTCCACCGGAAGTTCGTCGAATCCCATCCACCGCTTCCTTCAAAAAGGAAGTGAAAAAAATCCTAATGCTGAAATTCCTGCCATAAAGTTAAAGGAAAGGTGTCTGGACCAAATAGTAAACTAAAATAAACAAGAGACAGAGGATACTGGTCTCCCTGAAAAGGAAAAGGGGCAGAATTAGAATTCCTTCCTGCTCTAAATATTCCCTTTCCCCAAGCTTGACCCTGTTCTTCTTTGCTGTGGTTCTGAGCCCTCTACCTGTTAAGGATTGGATGATAAAAAGTCCAAGGCTCTTGAGAACAGATCCTGCTCAATTCTTATCCCTCTGTTGTCTCTGTGTGTGTCCCCTGCTTCAGATGGAAAGAACAATTATGGTGAGCGTGCTTTACTCTCACGCTATGCTTATTAACTCCCCCCCGGTTGTCTTTAAGAGCTTGTTGACTTACTCAAGGTGAGCATTAACAGGATTTGGTGACTCAGGATACCTCCAGTCTGGTTGCATTTCCTTAAGAATTTAGCCAATTTAGATCAGAGCCCTGAAATGAGTCCTGTTAGCATCTAGTCCCCAGGTGCCCCAAAGGCCCAGTTCCAGTCTTACTTGCTCTGGAGGTATGGAAGTGTTCAGTAGTGCAACGAGTGCCCTCTCCACAATAGTCCTGGCCCATTGACATACATCCGTAAAAAAACTGTTGTCCAGAGACTTTCATTTTTGATTTGTGTTTTTGTATCATTATAGAAGTAATTTCACTTGGGTAGACATTGCTAATCCGGGCAAATTCTTCTGGACGACATTTTTAAAGATGGCAGGTGTGTTGCAGTGATGATGTAATATTTCAGGAACCATGAGACCTATATACTTCATTTTGGTATCAAAACATAGGTTTTGGGGGTCAAGTAGTTTTATAGAGACCGCAAATAACTCCTCAGAGCAACCCTTCAGCTATTTTCTAAAATGGCAGCTCTATAATGATGTGTTTGAGCCATCATATTGGTAATTTATTTTAATACTGTTTTTGCTTCAGGTTTGCCATTGATTCAAATTCATAAACATGAGCGAAGCAGGTGGTAGCAGAGGATCTTTACCTCCTGACAGAGTGTTTCTAGCTACAAAATCTAAGGACTCCTTCAACAAAGAAAAATGTGTCATATGCCAAACTAATCTGAAAGAAAAGCTAACAGCAACTGCGGCTGGACAGAAGAGAGTTCGTGATGCTGCTGAAATACAGCATGACAAAGTTCATAAAAGATTGAAACTGATGGGTGAAGAGGATCAAATATCTTATCATTGTAACAACAAGTACTACAAGTCATATACAATGGAAAAAAGCCTGGAAGAAATTTGTCAAAAAGTAGCAGAAACCAGTGAATCACAACAAGAATCTGAGTCTTCTGAAAAAACGACGACAACCAAACCCGATGCCCATCTACTTATAAGATGGATGCTACCCCTCATCCACCTCCAACTGATCAGAAAACAGAGGATCTTCAATGTGTTACCTGTGGTTTAACCAGAACAAGGGCCAAAGGGATTGATGAAAGAACAAAGTACAGAGTATGGGAGTTTCAAAGGGCAAACTTGTTTTTATCTGCAGCTAGTTTCTTCCAAGATGAAGTTTTCAGCTGAGTAGCTGATCTAAACAGCGAGGTGAATGTATTTGCAACAGATTTGTATGCCCACCCAAACTGCATGCATGGATACATTTGAAAATATGAATGTACAATGAGCTCCCAGCAGCAACGTAACCGCCAGCCTTCAGTTAAGTTTGCATTCTTTGAAAAAGCAAATTAAGTTTTAAAGCCACTCTTGAGTGCTGGCTATGGGTTCACACTCAGTGAGATCAGAGAAATAATGGTCAACATTGATGAAACTGTATTGATCCATAATAATGAAATGAAGATTTTTCTGGTGAGAATGTACCAATGACAGAATTCTTTTTTGTCAGTCTAACAAAAAGAAAGCACCACTTATGGTGGTCTCAGCTGGTTTGACTCCTGAAGTTCTTGCTGCCAAAATAAGATCACAGGATGCAGTAAAATCAGCAGGAAGCATTTTAAGAAAAGTCCTTAAAGATTTAGATTTTGGACTCAATGACTAATTTTGTGATGCCCCAGAGCTCGGCAAATCATAGGAGTCAACAAGAATGCCTGATGTCTTAACAGTTTTTACATCATTGTTTAATATCAGCAAAGCAAAACTGTTACAAACTAAAGTTCTTGAGTTCGGAGCAGAAGCCGACAACATTGATGATGGTTTTGAAGATATAATCGAAGAAATGGAAGACAATCCCATGAACCAACAGGGTCACGCTGTGCAAATGCACTGTCTTTTCTAAATCATGTTTTATGAATTACATCACGGCAAAAAGAAAACTCCGCTACACATGATGACTACCCATGCAATCTATGACAAGTGCAAAAGTAGAGAGCTAATCACTTCAATGAATTGGATTGGTGTATCATCAAGTTATAATGACATAGTACGGAGCAGGAAATTGTTAGTAGCTCATGCTGTTAAATCTTGTTAATCCAACAGCACAACATTTCCAAGTCTCTTTACCAGAAAGGATTTAAAATTGCTACTCTTGATCATTTTGTTTTTGAATACAGCTCTTCTTTGTCTGGAGCATCCAGCCCACATGATACTGCCATGGTGCTTTTTCAACACTGTACAAATTTAAGTAGCTGCTGGAAAACAAGCTGTGCCAGCTGTAGGCATAAACAAACGAAGCTGCAAATTTATAATCCAACTGCCTTGCTAACTTGTCAAATTCACTACAAGCCATCAACATGTCTCAGTCTACCAGAAAGTTTCAAAGTGGTTGAGGACATGGATCTTCTTCTACCTGATGCAGCGGTCCGCAAAGCTGATTTAACTGAATTTATCATATTGCTTATTTGGTGCGAACTGAAGGATGAAGAAAAGCCAGTTCTCCCGTGAGCTGGAATTCATGCTCTAATCTCTCAGAATACCATCCCACTGAAAAAGGTTCAGTTTTTACAGTGATACCATCTCCAGTCACAAACTACGCAACAGTATGCACAGCTCTAAATAATTTCCCAAATGTGCATGCTCAGCTTGAAGACCAGCCTATCCTGCCAATTTTCTGCGATGAAGGTGTTTGCCGTATTGTACCTGACATTTTTATGAGCAATCCAGAATTTGATGATCTTTATCCAGTGATTGGCGTTTTTCACATGACAAAAGTTGCGTAGTGGCGTGCAGGAAGTTATCTCAGTGGATGTGACATAGACGATACACTTATTGAGGCTGAAATCTTTGGAAGCAAAACTGTCCCGTCAGTATTGAGCAGAACATATTATGTTCATTCGTTACAAGGTATGCTAATCATATCTGAAGCTATAGAACGATTGTGTTAGAATGCTTTCTGGAACAAGAAGATGAATTAGGTTTTGCATATCTTATCTCAGAAGTGAACAAGGTACAGGGTGCACTTCATTCAAAAGACATAATGCAAAGTCACACAATGTTCAATACACTTAGTTCAAAATCAGAAAACCTGAAAACCAAGTTTGTAGAGTTTGTTAAAGAATGTGAAGAAAAATCAGAACTTTGCAAGTACTGGGGTAATGTTTTACACATGATCGCACTAGTGAAAAAACTTGGTACATGCTGGTCTGGAAGGTGATTGGGAGCTGCACATGAAGACTGTGGAGTCACTGATTATTGTGTTTCGCGAATTCGATTGCATAAACTACCTGAGATATGGGTCCTGGTATTTGGAAAGAGTGAAGAAGCTAGAGGTGGAATGTTGGACTTGGCCCTTTTTGCAGGGTCATCCCTGAACTTTTTCCTTCCTCCTGATATTTTTCTGACCGGGTGTTGGTGGTTTTTAGGACTCTGGGCACTTTATCACTGCTGTCCAGTGTAAAGTGCATGTGCTCTCTATGGTAAAACATTGTAAGATTGGTCTACACCTGTTTGGCTAATTTAATTTACCTGTCAGTCCCTTGTAAAGCGGTATCCCAGATACCCAGGGCCAGTAAATTAAATGCTACTGGTGGGCTTGCAGCGCTGATTGCGCCACCCACCAAAGTAGCCTTTCAAACCTGTCTCAGGCCTCTGCAATTGCAGGGCTTGCGCGCGCAGTTTACTGCCGCTGTGACGTGGCACATAAAGTGAGTGCCACGTCTGTGACTCCCCTTTTACTACATATCAGTCACCCCTAACGTAGGCCCTAGCTAGCCCTATGGGCAGGGTGCATTGTAGGTAAAAGGTAGGACATGTGCCTTCACTGTGTGGCATGTCCTGGTAGTGACAAACAGCCATTTTGGTTTCTCACTACTATGAGGCTGCCCTCTCATAGGAATGCATTGGGGATTCCCTGATAAATGTTTCAGTGGTAATTCCTGATCTGAGAGGAGCAGCGTGGTCAAGTTTGGTATGTTTGGAATAGTAATAATAAATGCTGCGTAGTGGCGTTCGCAGATTTATTATCACTATTTTAGAAATGCCACCTTTAGAAGTGGGCATTTCTGTGTGCTATGTGTCTTTGCGCCTGCCTGATGTGTATTGCATGTCTGGCTCTGGAGTGACAGGGGCTGGGTGAGTCTGCACTAGGCTGAATAGGCCAATCTGCATTTGGAGTGGTGGGAGGAGTAGCCCCTGGGACTGAATGAACTGTGCCTGCCTTCCAAAATGCTGGCTCCGCCCCCCCTGTGGTGTATCTGGGGCCAGAGCCTACACTGACAAAGGGGGGTGGTGGTGCACCTTTAGAGAAAGGTGTGAGTGCCCCCAGAACTGGTTTGGACCAGGTGCAGAGCCCTGGACCAGGGGAAGAACAAAGGCATCAGGGGTATAAGTATTGGGGCTGTGACCCCATGAAAGTGTGCTGTTGGTGCTTACTTGAAGCCTGCGGCCGGCAGGCTGCTGGACTGGCAAGAGGAACTGCCACTGGAGGACTGACCTGCTGCCCTGCTGGGCAGATGAAGGGACTGCTATTCTTTGGAGGAGACTCAGTGTGCTTGCCTACCTGTGCCAGCCCTACCCCTGCCAGGGCACTGGAGAAAAGCGCTGCCTGCCCCCTTGTTGTGCCTTAAAGCGGGAGACAGCCTGAGCACTGGGGTTTCTTTACTTTATCCTGTAGCCCTGAGCTTGCGGCGCTACAAGATTCTTGTGCCCCGAGTGTTTGGGCCCTGGAGTGGGCTGGTGCCTCAGGGAAGCGTGTGGGGTCCTTCCGCGACACGACGCCCTGCCGCCGGCAGCGGAGCGAGAGAGTCGTCGCTTGGGGGCCCCGAGGACAGCCTGGAGCAGTCGAGGATTCCGAACCTAACCGGGCGCCCGGAAGTCAGGCAGAGAACGCCTGGTGGTGGGCGGGGCTCCTGGAAGGCCGAGGAGAAGCCCAAGAGAGAGGCTAGAGGAAGCCAGGCGGAGGTGCAGCCTGGTTGTGGTTGGGGCTCCGTGTCCACGAGGAGCCCCGCGTACTGCCTAAGTCGCCGGAGAGCAAGACCGGTCCGCCCGCCTTCTGGCAGCAAAGGAGCAACGGAGACCCGCGTTGCTGCAAGTGCAGGGTGAGCGCTTTTCCTTTTTGTTATCGTCCGAAGAGACAGGCCTGCCCCCGTTTCCCCAGTGAGGAGGATCTGGCCGTACAGGGAGAGCTGCCGGAGGCGTGGGGTGAGCCAAGAGCCTCACGGGCCCACGAAGACGTCCCCAAGGACACCGGAGAGGCCCAAGGAGAACGGAGAGGCCCCGGTGAGTAGGGCCTGCGGGGAACACTGTTTGCTGAGGAAGAGGGACTAAAGCAGCAGCACCGCAAGGTCGCGGGCAGCTGCTACAGGGCCATTAGACGAGCAGGGGGGGCCCAGCGAGGTCTCCCCACCTCTTTTTGGTAGAGTTCCTGTCCCTCGTGGGGACTTGCGTTGGCAGCATTAGTGAGAGTCTGGCCATAGGAGGGGGGGCAGCGCGGTTACCCGCCGGATTGGTGTGTGTGTGTCACCCCCCCTTTCGGGTGGCATACCTTTGGGCATTTGGAGCTCCGGTTCTCAGGACGGGAAGGAATCCTCGATGGAGGCCCGTTCCTGCATCAGGTACCGCATTATGTGTTATAGGCACACTGGTGCCTCTGCGCCCGGGTTTGGAGCCATCATTACCGTATAACCTGTAAAAAGAGCGCAGGAGCGCTGACATATGGCTCTGCTGGAGTTCCTGCCCTGATGTGATGGTACATGTCGCTTAGGCCTTGTGATGCCAGGGTAATGAGTTCTTTTACAGGACCTGCAGGATGTGTAAAGTGTTGGTATAGAAGTATGTTATGCCTAATGCATTTATAGAGTGTACATGGTGTTACTGTGATTCGCTAGTGCTATAATGTTTATGCCTCATTATCTGTGCATAATGTGTTTAGGCTACTTACAGTGCCTACCAGTAGTTACTGGTTGCTTTCGCTAGCTAAGTTGTGATGTTATGACAGTGGCCCGATTGGCCCTGTAGTGTGTATAACTCCCCTGTAAAGTACTACCTAGTGCCAGTTGGCACAGTGTATATTTGTGATTGTGATCTAATGTGTTTAAGAGTAATACAAAGGCTATATTTTTACATAACCTTGTGTGGAGTTTCTTTTGTGTTGTGCCTAGTGTGTCGCTGCTGTGTGAGTGTGTTGCGCAAACACTTTACACATTGCCTCTGGGATAAGCCTGACTGCTCGTGCCAAGCTACCAAGGGGGTGAGCAGGGGTTATCTTCAGCGTGTAACTCCCTTGCCCTGACTAGAGTGGTAGTTTCTGCCTGGCTTAGGCGCATGCCCTAGCCAACCGGAAATCCCATTTCTAACATGGAAAAACCATACCTCTACAGAAAAGTCATCCAAAGACATTTTGTGGTGAAAGACAGAGAGGGGAGGTTCAATGCTGTGGCTCCAGGTATGAAACTGGAACAGACGATCCAGAGATCACAGAAAAGCTCCAAGGGAATTATTGGTCAGACAGGTAAAAGTGAATACGTTGCTCAATGGCAGCTAGTTTATCATGAAGTCCTTTCTATTTGCAATGTTTTCAGAGAGATGAGAAATTCCAAATTAATGGACCTGGACCATCGTAAAACTGTTCCTCACCACAAACACGTGGGAAAGAGAGGGGAACGTTTTAATAAACATGTTGACAGCCTTCTTCATTTCATGCAGCAGCAAGGAAACCCCTTTGAAATGACTGAGCCTGTGCGACTGCACAACTTCATGACCAAACAATATGTGGATAGCGATATAGAGACATGTCTACTAGATGTCCTGGAACATTGACCGAAACTATACGCATAACTGAAGCAGGAGAGTTTTGCATTGAAATAGAAAAAGATGTTTGACATGATCACTAAAGCTAAACTTCCACGCTTTAATTGCCATAGTAAGAATGTCATCCAACCTGCCACTATAAAACAGGTTACAAAACAAACTTTCGCAAGCACATAGAGGGATGGATATAGCAAAAGAAAAGAGTGAATTTATCAAGGACATTCTGTCACATCATCGTCTCCCAACAAACGCATTATTTGATGGAGATGATGCAACCAAACCAGTGAAGCACAAACTTGTACAAGAGCTCGAAAAAACTTTAATCTAAAAATTTCAAAAAGATGTCCTCATTGAAAACTGCTGTTGTTGTGGACTATATGTCACAATTGCGAATGGTCAAGATTTCATCCTTGCAAAACTTCGGAGAGGTTGTTCAGACTGTTCTACAGATATCACAGTCAGTGTGCGCCTTGCAAGAATGGCACATTGTCTTTGACAGTTATCTTGAACTATCTGTTAAAGAATGTGAGAGAATCAGATGAACTTTTACAAGTGGAACAATTGACCTTGCTTGCATCTAAAATTCGACACCTATACCTGTGCAACTTGATAAATTCTGGTCATCAACATTGAACAAGATGAACTTGGAGATGTTAACTCGCCAAAACATTGCTGATACTTCAGTGAACTCTGAATTTTGAATTATTGCAAGTGGAATGATTGTCAATGAATAGTTGGTGCCTGCAGAGATATATTTAAAAGGTGCAGGCCATACTGTTCAAGAACTTAACAGCAAATTAGAGGAAGCTGACCTTCGTGTTGTGGCACATGTTCAGTGGACTGTTCGAAATGATTCCAATTGAGTCCTACTGTCAAATGACACAGATGTTATTATTGTACTACTTAGATTTGTTACAATGTTCATTAGTCAAGGATTGTCTGAGTTATGGATACGTTATGGAGCAGGCGGGGAAAGACACTTAATCGTGCTTCATATTTTGTACAAGAAACTTAACCCAGAGATGCCCAGTGATTTTATCAAGGGACTTATTCTTATGGGTGATGACAGTATGAGCAAAATTGGAACAGAGCTTGGAGCTTTACCTGCTGAACTTGTGAAGTTTCTAAAAGGATTTGCTGTGAAAGAAGAAGAATGTGACTTTAAAGACGTAGAAAAACACCTTGTGCATGTGTGGAAAACGAGTTTTTACTGTCACACATTTGATGGTTTCCGGTACAGTGAGTTCAAGTGATCAGTCCTGCTAAGTGACCTTCCACCAACATCATATTCTGTGCCTGGACACATTAAAAGAACATTCTACTGGTTCAGAAGATGTGTAAATGTTTTGGATCATGCATATGTAGAGAAAGATCTGTGTGAATTTGGTTGGTAAGATATTGATGGGGTGCTAAAATCTACGAAAGTTCTAAAGCCCCTATCCACAGAACTTACAGATACATGTACTTACAAAACCTGTGCTACAAAAAGATGTCCCTGCCGATATGTTCTTCTCAAATGTTTCACATTCTGCAAATGTACCATGAGCGATTGCTTAAACAAATAAATAAAGTGAGCTATGAAAATGTGTGTAAAACAGGAGTGATAAACATTATTTTGTTTTCATATTCAGATCATAGACATTGTTTGGTGTATACATAAAAGGACTAAAAACCATTATTATTTGTTTCATTTCTATATATGTCTCTTCTTCCTCTATTATAGCTGCCATTTTGGAAAATGGCAGAAGGGTTGCTCTGAGGGGTTATTTTCTGTCTCTATAAGACTACTTGACCCCCAAAAATTATGTTTTGACACCAAAATGAAGTATATAGGTCTCTTGGTTCCTGAAATATTACATCATCACTGCAATACATCTGCCATTTTTCAAAATGTTGTCCAGAAAAATTCAGCCAGTATCAGCAATGTCTACCAAAGCTACATTACTTCTCTAATGATCCGAAAACACAAATCAAAAATTAAAATCTCTAGACAATTTTTTTAAGGAGTTATATCAGGTAGCCGGGATTACAAGTGCTCCCGAGTCCTGATCTTGTTCGGCGAAGTTGGGTTGCTTGTGATACATGCAGTAGCACCTGGCAGGTGCAGACAGCTTCCTTTAGGCAGTGCTGGCAGTTTGTTACAGTGATCAGAGCTGCTCCCGCTCAGCAAACACAGGGTAAGCCTCTCTTCCCTTTCCGGGGGTGGGGGGGGTGTAGTTGGGGGAAATCGATCTTGCGGCTCCCGATTGAAGCCGCAGCGAGGTTGTGAAATCTCCGGCAGCGCTCTTGAGGTCCTCGGGGAATCAGTCAGGTGCAGGTCACAGTGGGCCGTCTTGACCCACCGGTCACAGCTGTAATCCTTCAGTCCAGGCAATGACCCGAACTCTTGGCCACAGTAGTAACGGCAGCCCCTCATGGCATATGGGGTTGCCGCGGTACTCACAGTCTCACACAGATTCTTCTGGTGCAATCGCTCTCACCACAGGGGTCACTCCTGTCATAAAGGCAAACACAAGTCACAATGCTCCTGGCCCATTAACTTCAACGGTGAGCCCTTTGCTGTATGGGATCACCACAACGAGGCCATGTGGGCCTAGCACATCCCACAAGGCGCTTCTCTCACGGCTCATATCACAAAGGCCCTCTCCTGGCTCATGGGGGTCGCCGGACAGTTCCTGCACAAGGGCCGATTGGAGCACAGCCATTCTCCTCACACCTCACTCAGAGAGTCCTCTTGGTAGGTCTCCCCTCTGGACCTTGCTCCATCTTCTCCTCTTTCTCACAGGGCACACTGGTGATGGCAAGCAGTCAGGTGCTGATGCTCCAGAGCAGGTGGTGTTGGTTTCCCTTGGTAATGTCACCTCACCCAGCAGGGAGGCCAGCAGGCTTTGCCCCTAGCCCTGTACACAGGGAGAAGTCTTGTAGAACTTCCCATCCTCACACAGGCTTGGCAGATGACCAAGTTTGGAGTCTCAACCTCCATCTCTTATAGTCCATTTCCAGACACCAAAATGTGATTTAGGGTCTGGGTCTTTGAAGTTTTATGTTGGGATTCTGATTCATTTGAAGTGTACACTTCTCTTTTTATTCTTTCCCCTTGAAAGGATGTCTGTCACAGCAGGCAAGACTCCAAAGCTGATTGACCCATGACACAATTCATGGGAGTGACCAGAGTTCACACCTGGATGTCAGTCACAGTGACATGTGCATCAAAAGGTTAATCCCGGGCACCCAGCCCTACTCTTTATGATTCCCTTATCAGCTCATCTCCTCCTGAAATGTGTCCATGTGATCTATCACTGAATCAAAAAGAAAACTTTTGAAGTGTAAAGAGGAGTCTCTTCCTTCCTCCAGTGTGTGTCCCCCAGCTCACAGGAATGCAGCAATACACAAATCTGTCTGGGGGGATTCCTCTACTCCTAATGTCTTCACCAAGCAGGCCTGGGCTTCCCCAAATGGAACCCAGGGTCCCCCATGTGATGTACCAAAGCAGGCACACTTGCACTCAGTGTACATTCACAGCACACTTATTGTCCAGCACTGTTACCTCCATCCACTGTGCCACTAAAGACACACATGCATTCCGCACACACATTCAGTCTGTGTGCACTGTTCACTACTGTATCTTTTCTGTATTGTACATTCAGTCTGTGCGCACTGTTCAGTACTGTAACTTTTCTGTATTGTACCAGGGTGCGCTCTTTACAAATACATACACTGCCAGCATACACGCTCACCATGTATGCACTGCACAACCCTTCAACTCACACGTTATCATTGCACATGCACTACATCTCTCATGTAAGGTATTCCTTGCAGGCATAAATTCACCCAGAACATGCACTAACAACATATATACTGCACAGTACTGCTCTAGCCCTATACTGTACCCTTCCCAGGCACACATATATCCAGCGCAGAGTTACTACCCCTGTGCTGCGCAGCACTCCACATCTACCTGATGTAGGTGAAGGGTGAGTTAAACACACAGCAGCTGAACTTTTAAAAAGGTGAGCAGGCCTGTAGGCCTTACTTCAGTGACACAGGAAACACACATTGGTAAATGCATTAGGTTTTGCCTATGGAATTAATAATAAGTTAAGAGGTGTGGGGGCAGTCTATGAGTGCAGGGAGAATGGTGTGAGGGCTCTCTGTGCAGGGTGTGTGGTGTATGAATGAAGGTTGATAAGTGTCTGAGTGCAGGGTGAAAGTGCCTTAATGCATGTTAATTGATGTGTGTTCAATGCAGAATGAGAATTGTGTGAGTGTGGATGGTGAGAGATGTTACCCTGTACAAGGTAAGAGTTGTGCGAGTAATGGGTGAGCGGTATGTCAATAGTATAAGTGAAGGATGAGCGGTTTTGGTTCCACAGTGAGATGTGTGGGTGGAGGGTGGAGGAATGTGAGTGCTAGGTGAGAGGTATGTCAATTGTGTATGAGTACAGAGTCAGCACTGTGTGAGTGCTGGGTGAGCAGTATCTGACTGCCAGTGCAATGTCAGTGTGACTGTGCAGAGTAAATGGTGGGCGAGTGTGCTGGGTTAGCGGTGTTTGAGAGTAGGTTGAGGGAAAGAAGGGATCAGAAGAAGGTAGAATAGGTCGAAAATCGTCTAACTTCACAGAAGCATTTGTAGGTACATACCCACTTCCTGGTGAGCAGGCATCATGTGTAGCATGATCAGCAGAAACAAACAGGACCCCATTCCATGTGTGCTCTCACGGCATGTAACACACCAGTCTACAGCAGGCTCACAGGATAACGCACAAGGTGCTCAGACACGTTGTCTAGTACTACAACAACATTTTTTTTTTTTTTACAGAGTTTTATATAGCGCGAACTTGACCCGAATCGGGTATCAGAGCGCTTTACATAGCACCAGTTGCGTTACATGAGGACACTTTCATTTTTGTTAGGCACAGGGAGATTAAGTGATTTGCCCAGAATCACAGGATGTTCAGCATCATTGCCGAGACTCGAACCCGGTTCCCCAGATTCGAAGTCGACCGCCCTAGCAATCTGTCATAAACAGTGACGAAGGACTGAGCCTAACAATTAATTTCTGAGTTTGCACAAAATAATCTAGTCTGCAAATAGACGAGGGCTGGCTCAGAGGAAAACATATGGCCATTTCCAGGCTGCTGAAAGAAACCAGATTTATGTTTTATTGGGTAAAAAGCTGATCATATCCCACTGTTTCTAAAATAAACAGCAGTAATCAACAAGCCGAGAATAGTGTGCCGCTCCTACGACCAGGACCGAAACACAATGACCAGTTCATTATTGAATGTGCTCTCCTACCAGGCTCTTAGTACATATATATAAACTGTTTGAAATGTAAGTCAAAATAGGAAATTGTATTTTAATTGTATAAGTGTAGTTTATAATCTCAAAGTTTCGGAAGTGTATTCCAACCCAGCGTTACTGAACATTGAAAGTGTGTTTCGATAGCGTCCACAGTATTGCTTAGTACTTCAGACAGATCAGAACTTTCCATCCATTTTTGTTGTTGGGAGAGTCATCCCTCAAAGGCGTTCAACAATGACAGATTATTTTGAACTTTCTGTGTTATGTAGCTGATATGCTCTGAAGATAATGAATGCGTACACCTAGTCAACGTCAAGCGTGTTACAAGTACTCAAAGGGGAAACAATACATCGTAATTTGTCATACAAATTCACATTCTCCCACAAGAAAATCTACACATTGTATGGCCACGAGCGCCATAATGCGTTATACCATAGTATTTATGTGATGATTACTGCCACAAGTTGGCACGTTTGAAAGTGCCTCAAGACAGATGTTCCATTACCACTGGTAGGTACAGAGGAGAAGAAAGAGAGGCAATGCAATAGTAAGAACTAAACAACTACTGTGGATCATGAATAGCAGATCACATGTTAACACTATGTGGGAATCTAGGCAAAGGCACAAGCACAGATCTGTATCACTGTTTATAGGAGCACGGCAGATTGTTGTATTCCGGGTGCTGACAAATAGGGGAATCACTGCAAATGTTAACAATCAACTACACTGAGCCTGATAGCCGAGTAATGGGAACTGAGGAAGATGCGCGGGGTCACTCACTAGAGGGAGTGCAGACCATCAGCATTGAAGGAGGGTCGGGTGAGGGGTGGCAGCGGTTGAAGTATGTCAGGGGAAGCATTGCCGCTGCGTCTCTGATTTATGCCCGGCTTAAGTACATTAAGTCGAGGGCCACTGGAATTATGCAATTTTGCATCCGCAGCTGTCGCGCTGCCCTAATGCAGGAGAGACATTAACTAGCAATGGGGGTGTTTGATGTGAAGCGTAAGGGGTCTTCAATATTACAGTATCAGAGCAGGGCAGAGGTGCACGTAGAGTGGGATTGCTGACAGGAATTCAAGCGTAGGAGGTTGGCTTAAGGATAATCACAGGCTTTTTACAGAGGCAGAGCCACACACCCTCCAGGCCGGTGTTTTTCTCTCTCTCATGCCCCGCTTTCTCCGGAAAGCCAGGGCACGGTATATACACAGGGCTGAGTGGCCCGTATGTAGAGTTAAAGTCTATTTATGTGAGAGCAATGTGCAATTACGGCCACTGAACTTCAGGGCGAAGTGTGGAGAAAGAGTCAATGTCCAAAACTCTTTGCTGCTGACAACACAACAATAGTAATGAAACAAGACGCGTGTTGAGAAGACACACTTTACCAGAACAACCACATCTCGAATACTCACGGTGCTGCTTGAGCCGGGAACACTTTCACTGCAAGTGCTCGTTTGTGGGCGTGGCCAGAATAAACCATCACCTGGCAACAGTGAGTCAATGGCTCACGGCAAAGCGTGCATTTGCAAGACACGATGCATGCATTAAAACGAGTGCTGCATGGTGCTACAGCCGGGCAGCAGATGAGAAGCACAGGGCATTAGAGCACACAGAGCCCTCCCCACATGCTCACAGCATTCACATTTGTGAAGAGCTGTTATTTAACAAAAAATCCTGAATAAAAAGCAAAATAGAACGAGCGCTGTGCATGCAAAACCTTAAACAATAATTCCACAAAAGCGTATGGAAACAGTACTTCGGTGACGGGAAACTGATAAGAGAAGCACATGATGACCAAACAGGAAACAGTATGCTACAGCCAATAGAAATGGAGGAAAAGTAAGTGGCAAGCACAGGAACCAATGAAAAGCAAGGAATGCAAATGGGCAGGGTGTAAGCCCCTTTTAAGATATATTTAATACAATAGATTTCACAAGCACTGCGCAAGCACTGTGCAGGTGAAACCTAAAAAAGGACATGGTCACTACTACTGATCACTACATGGTATGCTGCCACCACTGTGCTTGTGCTGCTTAACTCTAGGTGGAGGTGGTAGCCTTCCGCCACTCTGAGGGTAGCACTTTGGCCGCACCTCCTGGTACAACAAGACCGCAATCACTGTGCTTGTGGAGTCTGAACTGCCCTTTTCTCTCCCAGGGCTACGTCACCATTGCATGTGTTTTATATTAGCGCTGTTTACTTTATTGGCAGTCTTTGAAAAAAAAGCAAAATGCAAAATACGGATAATTGTAAGTGATCCTGAATCATTTGTAATAGTCCCTGCCCTTATTCAATCTTCCGTTCCTCCCTTTCAGTGCTCAGTTTCTCTCTAGTTACGTTAGCCCTCTACAAATAACTAAACATGCAAAGGTAAAAATCGACAGCTGGATGTAATTGCTAACTGACTGATGAGGTAGATGTTTGAATGTTCTCAATTTGTACATACATTAATACATTTATTGTTTACATTAATACGTTCTGTGATTTCCCCCCACTCACCCCCCAATTCTTGCAGTTTACACATGCATAACAATAAGGCCACATGGAACTTTGTGGATTACACCTTGAAAGACCCATTCAGAAACCCCAACATACTGGAAATCGCTATCTTCTCCCGTCCAAATTTCGGATTTATTATCTAGCTAAACTAATATTTATAGTTGCTGCCAATACACAGACTTTCAGTCCACCCCACTTTTTTCCATTATTGCTTGGGAAATTTAGACACGGTATATGGCTGCTCCAAAGTGTGCAAAATGATTTCGTGTTTAATATCAATCAGTCAATCAGTACTTACTAAGCACGGCTACTCACCTGTGAGGGTCTAAAGGCACTGTATAAAACAAGTGCTTTCAAAATATATATTTTAATAATACATAATCAGACTGTACCAAGTGCAAACTTTTTTATGGAATTGTCCATTAAAAGTACGCACTCCAGAACTCGGCTGCTAACACCTTTACGTTACTTCTCAAAATAACAAATCTTTGTCATCATGAAGTTTCAAGTGACTTCAGCAATTAAAGTCTATACTAGTTCCCAAGCAGCTTTTCCATTCGGTGATTAACCAGTCCTACACATAATATTTCTTTCAGCTAGCAGGCGCCATGGTGAGAAGGCTTGTTTCTTCTTCACTACTCTTTCTCACCCTCCTTCCATTCGCGTTCAGATGGCGGCCCTCAAGGTTGGCATTAACCATTCAGGGACGATTGTTTTTTAAAAGCAGTCTGGGAACTGTTTTATAAAATGTAAAAAAACAACATTAGCACATCATACCCCATAGATCTCGCCTACTTCAGCCTTAAGTGTTCCATTGTCTGTTCGCAAGCCCTCCAAATGCATCTGCCGCCAAGGTAACCAATATTGACAAATGTGAAAGATTTATTTTTCTTTTTTTTGCACAAATGGCAGCATTACACAACTTTTGCATTCTTTGATTCACGGAGTCTGATAGGATGCCACTCTATGCATGTACATGATTTTTAAAGGATTTTGAGGGCTATTTTCATAGAAATTGTTTAACTTCTACAAATATCAGAAAGCCATATCTTCCAAATTGAGCAGTGTTTTAAAAAATGTATGCACGGTTGCCATGATGCATGTTTTTCATACAAATAGCATTGCACTTTGCACAGTAGAGGACTATTGTGTTTAGTTTATTTTACATATTTAAATTGCCCTACATTACTTGAAGTATATAAAACAGAAGAGCTTTTCAAAACAACAAACGGGTACTTCATGCTATACAAAATACTACAGAAAAAGACACACAATGGAGTTCTTTATTTTATTAAGATGAGGAGGGCATATCTAGTGCATACGTAAAAAACATTGGCATTTACAATGCCAATAGCTCCAACTCCAACAAATGTGAGACCTATTGCATTTCTATTGTTTGTTCAGGTTTGCACTGAAGTGACACCTTCTTTTAATGGTGAACTGTGATTGTGGATTACTGCATATCAATTTGCCGAAATCATGCAAGACCGATATCAAAATATCAGCATTTCTGGTATGCACTGTGCTTAACCCATTGCCTTTCAATGTCGAAGTAGGTGTCTGATAGTAAAAACATTCTTTTTATAATGCTTCATACAGCACTTCTGCCATTTTTAGTGAAAAATAATAGGTGTTACTATTTCCGAAGGTAAGGGTCCTGAATTTACTGGCAATTGAACTATGAAGCAGCTGCTACCTCTGGCTTGCACCTTGAGGCCCCTGGCACTGCCCTTGCAAACTCTGCCTTCAGAATTGGCAAAGGCAGTTCCAAGAACAGAAGGTAGCAAAAGCAAGGAGATGATGGACGGAGCGCTGAAACTTTTCAGACACTCACCCCCAGTCACAGATCTGGGTTGAATCCATCATCGTTCTTTAGCTCACTTTGCCACCCCAGTTCAGACCCAGCCATATGCAAATCAGTCTTGACCCTGTTCCTTATGGGAACAGTCCAGCCCGAACTGCCAAGCCAGGTCTTCTCTGGACTGGAAACAAGCATCCTGGGACCGATTACGGGGTAACACCTCTCATCAGCCAGGCTAGCTTGAATCCAGTGGCAAAGTGAGCAAGGGACCCACGTCTGGGCATACCCTGCCAAGTTAGAGCGAACAAAGCAAACTAAGGTAAGGTAAGCAGCACTCTCAGGAGCAATGTTTACTTTCGGCATTTTCCACCGGGGCAAAACCTTCAGTTCGGTAAAATTAATACCTTCAGCAGTGCAGCACTCTTTAGAATACATCATAAAATGAAACACATAAAATATTTTGCAGTGTTTCGTATTGTGCATGAATTAAAAATGATTTGTTTGAACAAAACAGTCACCTCTGTGCTTTGCAGGTGTGATAGTACCTTCCAAGCTATCATAAATCTTAACATTTAAACAATGATAAGGAGTAAATCAATCCAGTAACATTGTTCATATTCAATATATACATATATCTTATCAGCCCAGCTTGGGCAATCATCAATAAGGGATGCGAGGGCCTGCCCGAGGATACATCACGCAGTGGTGGTTCCGATGAGGCTGTGAAGGCGATGTAGGTTTTTGCGACAGGTCCAATCCATGCAGCGCTGGCAATGCATTGGTTCTGCTCTTGTTTGCGCTGTGCAGCGCAGAGATACGTTAGTTCCGCTGGATTCACAGGCTGGCAGAGCACCTTAGGCCACTTGCAAGGGTTCAGGACTGTGGTGGGAATACTTGGCAGGGTAGACTTACAGATGGCAGAGTCCAGGTGCAGGTGCAAGGTTGTTGGAAGCCTGTTATGTCCTTGAGGGCTCAGATCAAGCCAGGAGGCCATCCAACTTGCCATTAGAGTCACTCTGGGTTCTGGGTTCAAGAGATGCATTATCCAGTCCTTCTTACCCAGGCAAGAGGGCAGCAGGTCAGCACAGCAGGGCAGTAGTCTTTCAGAGCAGCAGTCCAGCAGAGTGACAGTCCTTGTAGCAGCACAGCAGTCCTTCTTCCTGGCAGAGTATCCATAGGTCCAGTGGTGAACTGAAGAGATAGTGTCTTAGGTCCAGTATTTATTATACGCCGTTGAGCCTTTATAGTGGGGAGAAGCTTCTAGAGGCATGCCTTTGAAGTGCACAGGTGCCCTGCCTAACTACAGGAGGTATGCAGCCCTTTGTGTGGATACAGGACACAGTCTATTCAAGAGTAAGTGGGGTTAGATCCAGCTCCTCCTTTCCATCCTACCATTGATGGCCCTTCCAGGCACACCTAAGCTCCCCATTGTGTGTGGCTGTCTAGGAGGAATACACAAAGCCCAACTGCCATCTACATCCAGTCATATGACCCAGAGACAAGTTGCAGGCACCAAATGGCTAAGGCAAGAAAATGCCAATTTTCTAAAAGTCGATATACAAAAGGGACCCCCATACCATTAATTTATTAAAGAATTACTCCGGCTGCTTTATCAGTCCGCGCCTGCTCTTACACACTCATGTTACCTATTATTCAAAAGATTATTTAGATGTCCTCACACATCTGTACCTGCACTAAAATACATACTAATACATTTAGGTCAAGACATAATAGATAAGACATGATCAAAACACAAAAAGCAGTGTAGACAAGAGGTGTTCTTTCTTGTGAACATATAGTCTGTCCACAGATAGCTTGGTTGCTGTTATAGTAGTTTGGGTGTATTCACATTAAGGTACGAAACAAAAATGAAGAAGATTGACTCCACAATTAAACAGATGATATAATGATCAAACATATACATTACATATTCACATGATTCACCTATCTAAATGTTATCAGCAGAGTGGATACATCAATATCTTCCTTATGTGTTGTCTCGAGAACAGCAGGGGGCCCTGTTTGATTGGGGTACAATGTTTCACCTGTAGTTGGTAGTGTAAGAGGTTTCAATCCTCTTGATTACTATCCTTTGGCATTTATTGGCCTTTGTGGGGGTGTCTGCCCTCAAAATGCATTTTGTTACGCAGGCGCGTTTTGACCTTCTCTGTGGGCCTGATACTTAGTTGGCGAAGGTTTCCTCAGGGTGTACAAAATCTCATGACGAACACCACACATAAAACAAAAGACAAGAGCTGTGTGTCACACCTTCAGGGGGAAACCTCTTTGTCATAGACACCTTATTTTTCAGACAGATAGCCCTAAACATTTACATATCCTATGCTTTAATGTCATATCCCCAGCGGAGATGGTTGCAATCTGTAATCTGTGGCAGGCGGGTGGTTTCTAGATAAAGGGCAAAAGGAAAGATCGGGCACACGATTAGTTATAGGCATAGATTTAAGAAGAAAAAGGAAGACTTCAAACGAACGAAATTGCAGAAGGACATTACAAACTTCGCCCTGGGAAAAGTCTACCCATACCTAGACAAGGACTTTTATAAACAACCTGATAACACACAAGCATTAACCCAATTCCAAGGACGAAGCAAGAGAAAGTTTATCAAGTTCTCAGATACCGCGTCCTACTCTGACAGCTCGAGCGAAGCGGACCATCGACAAGTGCCACCTCAAACCAACAGGGATTGTTTTTAGTCAGAGGCTGATGAAGGGCATGTGGCAGAAACCGAGGCAGAAACCAGAACCAGAAGGCAGGGGAGATCACTACCAGATGACAAACATACAGATGGGGCTACCAGAACGAACTCCCATATACAAATTTTCTAAAAGGCAATTGGACTTGGAGGAAACGTGGCTTGCTCACTTTGCCACTGGATTCAAGCTAGCCTGGCTGATGACGGCTGAATGGCCAGAAACCGGTCCCAGGATGCTTGTTTCCGGTCCAGGGAAGACATGGCTTGGCAGTTCGGGCTGGACTGTTCCCATGAGGCACAGGGTCAGACTGATTTGCATATGGCCATGTCTGAACTGGGGTGGTGGAGTGAGCTAAAGAATGATGATGGATTAAACCCAGATCAGTTGACTGGGGGTGAGTGTTTGATTAGCTCAAACGCTCCGTCCATCATCCCGTTTGGTATCGCTTTGTTCGCCCTAAGTTGGCAGGGTATGCCCAGACGTGGGTCCCTTGCTCACTTTGCCACTGGATTCAAGCTAGACTGGCTGATGACGGCTGAATGGCCAGAAACCGGTCCCAGGATGCTTGTTTCCGGTCCAGGGAAGACATGGCTTGGCAGTTCGGGCTGGACTGTTCCCATGAGGCACAGGGTCAGACTGATTTGCA
The DNA here is from genome assembly GCA_963921515.1 of Calotriton arnoldi. Taxonomy (NCBI): domain Eukaryota; kingdom Metazoa; phylum Chordata; class Amphibia; order Caudata; family Salamandridae; genus Calotriton; species Calotriton arnoldi. Next base: position 2,072,425 of record CAWUFW010001161.1, read on the forward strand.
TATGGCCATGTCTGAACTGGGGTGGTGGAGTGAGCTAAAGAATGATGATGGATTAAACCCAGATCAGTTGACTGGGGGTGAGTGTTTGATTAGCTCAAACGCTCCGTCCATCATCCCGTTTGGTATCGCTTTGTTCACCCTAAGTTGGCAGGGTATGCCCAGACGTGTGTCCCTTGCTCACTTTGCCACTGGATTCAAGCTAGCCTGGCTGATGACGGCTGAATGGCCAGAAACCGGTCCCAGGATGCTTGTTTCCGGTCCAGGGAAGACATGGCTTGGCAGTTCGGGCTGGACTGTTCCCATGAGGCACAGGGTCAGACTGATTTGCATATGGCCATGTCTGAACTGGGGTGGTGGAGTGAGCTAAAGAATGATGATGGATTAAACCCAGATCAGTTGACTGGGGGTGAGTGTTTGATTAGCTCAAACGCTCCGTCCATCATCCCGTTTGGTATCGCTTTGTTCGCCCTAAGTTGGCAGGGTATGCCCAGACGTGGGTCCCTTGCTCACTTTGCCACTGGATTCAAGCTAGCCTGGCTGATGACGGCTGAATGGCCAGAAACCGGTCCCAGGATGCTTGTTTCCGGTCCAGGGAAGACATGGCTTGGCAGTTCGGGCTGGACTGTTCCCATGAGGCACAGGGTCAGACTGATTTGCATATGGCCATGTCTGAACTGGGGTGGTGGAGTGAGCTAAAGAATGATGATGGATTAAACCCAGATCAGTTGACTGGGGGTGAGTGTTTGATTAGCTCAAACGCTCCGTCCATCATCCCGTTTGGTATCGCTTTGTTCGCCCTAAGTTGGCAGGGTATGCCCAGACGTGGGTCCCTTGCTCACTTTGCCACTGGATTCAAGCTAGCCTGGCTGATGACGGCTGAATGGCCAGAAACCGGTCCCAGGATGCTTGTTTCCGGTCCAGGGAAGACATGGCTTGGCAGTTCGGGCTGGACTGTTCCCATGAGGCACAGGGTCAGACTGATTTGCATATGGCCATGTCTGAACTGGGGTGGTGGAGTGAGCTAAAGAATGATGATGGATTAAACCCAGATCAGTTGACTGGGGGTGAGTGTTTGATTAGCTCAAACGCTCCGTCCATCATCCCGTTTGGTATCGCTTTGTTCGCCCTAAGTTGGCAGGGTATGCCCAGACGTGGGTCCCTTGCTCACTTTGCCACTGGATTCAAGCTAGCCTGGCTGATGACGGCTGAATGGCCAGAAACCGGTCCCAGGATGCTTGTTTCCGGTCCAGGGAAGACATGGCTTGGCAGTTCGGGCTGGACTGTTCCCATGAGGCACAGGGTCAGACTGATTTGCATATGGCCATGTCTGAACTGGGGTGGTGGAGTGAGCTAAAGAATGATGATGGATTAAACCCAGATCAGTTGACTGGGGGTGAGTGTTTGATTAGCTCAAACGCTCCGTCCATCATCCCGTTTGGTATCGCTTTGTTCGCCCTAAGTTGGCAGGGTATGCCCAGACGTGGGTCCCTTGCTCACTTTGCCACTGGATTCAAGCTAGCCTGGCTGATGACGGCTGAATGGCCAGAAACCGGTCCCAGGATGCTTGTTTCCGGTCCAGGGAAGACATGGCTTGGCAGTTCGGGCTGGACTTTTCCCATGAGGCACAGGGTCAGACTGATTTGCATATGGCCATGTCTGAACTGGGGTGGTGGAGTGAGCTAAAGAATGATGATGGATTAAACCCAGATCAGTTGACTGGGGGTGAGTGTTTGATTAGCTCAAACGCTCCGTCCATCATCCCGTTTGGTATCGCTTTGTTCGCCCTAAGTTGGCAGGGTATGCCCAGACGTGGGTCCCTTGCTCACTTTGCCACTGGATTCAAGCTAGCCTGGCTGATGACGGCTGAATGGCCAGAAACCGGTCCCAGGATGCTTGTTTCCGGTCCAGGGAAGACATGGCTTGGCAGTTCGGGCTGGACTGTTCCCATGAGGCACAGGGTCAGACTGATTTGCATATGGCCATGTCTGAACTGGGGTGGTGGAGTGAGCTAAAGAATGATGATGGATTAAACCCAGATCAGTTGACTGGGGGTGAGTGTTTGATTAGCTCAAACGCTCCGTCCATCATCCCGTTTGGTATCGCTTTGTTCGCCCTATGTTGGCAGGGTATGCCCAGACGTGGGTCCCTTGCTCACTTTGCCACTGGATTCAAGCTAGCCTGGCTGATGACGGCTGAATGGCCAGATCCGGTCCCAGGATGCTTGTTTCCGGTCCAGGGAAGACATGGCTTGGCAGTTCGGGCTGGACTGTTCCCATGAGGCACAGGGTCAGACTGATTTGCATATGGCCATGTCTGAACTGGGGTGGTGGAGTGAGCTAAAGAATGATGATGGATTAAACCCAGATCAGTTGACTGGGGGTGAGTGTTTGATTAGCTCAAACGCTCCGTCCATCATCCCGTTTGGTATCGCTTTGTTCGCCCTAAGTTGGCAGGGTATGCCCAGACGTGGGTCCCTTGCTCACTTTGCCACTGGATTCAAGCTAGCCTGGCTGATGATGGCTGAATGGCCAGAAACCGGTCCCAGGATGCTTGTTTCCGGTCCAGGGAAGACATGGCTTGGCAGTTCGGGCTGGACTGTTCCCATGAGGCACAGGGTCAGACTGATTTGCATATGGCCATGTCTGAACTGGGGTGGTGGAGTGAGCTAAAGAATGATGATGGATTAAACCCAGATCAGTTGACTGGGGGTGAGTGTTTGATTAGCTCAAACGCTCTGTCCATCATCCCGTTTGGTATCGCTTTGTTCGCCCTAAGTTGGCAGGGTATGCCCAGACGTGGGTCCCTTGCTCACTTTGCCACTGGATTCAAGCTAGCCTGGCTGATGACGGCTGAATGGCCAGAAACCGGTCCCAGGATGCTTGTTTCCGGTCCAGGGAAGACATGGCTTGGCAGTTCGGGCTGGACTGTTCCCATGAGGCACAGGGTCAGACTGATTTGCATATGGCCATGTCTGAACTGGGGTGGTGGAGTGAGCTAAAGAATGATGATGGATTAAACCCAGATCAGTTGACTGGGGGTGAGTGTTTGATTAGCTCAAACGCTCCGTCCATCATCCCGTTTGGTATCGCTTTGTTCGCCCTAAGTTGGCAGGGTATGCCCAGACGTGGGTCCCTTGCTCACTTTGCCACTGGATTCAAGCTAGCCTGGCTGATGACGGCTGAATGGCCAGAAACCGGTCCCAGGATGCTTGTTTCCGGTCCAGGGAAGACATGGCTTGGCAGTTCGGGCTGGACTGTTCCCATGAGGCACAGGGTCAGACTGATTTGCATATGGCCATGTCTGAACTGGGGTGGTGGAGTGAGCTAAAGAATGATGATGGATTAAACCCAGATCAGTTGACTGGGGGTGAGTGTTTGATTAGCTCAAACGCTCCGTCCATCATCCCGTTTGGTATCGCTTTGTTCGCCCTAAGTTGGCAGGGTATGCCCAGACGTGGGTCCCTTGCTCACTTTGCCACTGGATTCAAGCTAGCCTGGCTGATGACGGCTGAATGGCCAGAAACCGGTCCCAGGATGCTTGTTTCCGGTCCAGGGAAGACATGGCTTGGCAGTTCGGGCTGGACTGTTCCCATGAGGCACAGGGTCAGACTGATTTGCATATGGCCATGTCTGAACTGGGGTGGTGGAGTGAGCTAAAGAATGATGATGGATTAAACCCAGATCAGTTGACTGGGGGTGAGTGTTTGATTAGCTCAAACGCTCCGTCCATCATCCCGTTTGGTATCGCTTTGTTCGCCCTAAGTTGGCAGGGTATGCCCAGACGTGGGTCCCTTGCTCACTTTGCCACTGGATTCAAGCTAGCCTGGCTGATGACGGCTGAATGGCCAGAAACCGGTCCCAGGATGCTTGTTTCCGGTCCAGGGAAGACATGGCTTGGCAGTTCGGGCTGGACTGTTCCCATGAGGCACAGGGTCAGACTGATTTGCATATGGCCATGTCTGAACTGGGGTGGTGGAGTGAGCTAAAGAATGATGATGGATTAAACCCAGATCAGTTGACTGGGGGTGAGTGTTTGATTAGCTCAAACGCTCCGTCCATCATCCCGTTTGGTATCGCTTTGTTCGCCCTAAGTTGGCAGGGTATGCCCAGACGTGGGTCCCTTGCTCACTTTGCCACTGGATTCAAGCTAGCCTGGCTGATGACGGCTGAATGGCCAGAAACCGGTCCCAGGATGCTTGTTTCCGGTCCAGGGAAGACATGGCTTGGCAGTTCGGGCTGGACTGTTCCCATGAGGCACAGGGTCAGACTGATTTGCATATGGCCATGTCTGAACTGGGGTGGTGGAGTGAGCTAAAGAATGATGATGGATTAAACCCAGATCAGTTGACTGGGGGTGAGTGTTTGATTAGCTCAAACGCTCCGTCCATCATCCCGTTTGAGTATCGCTTTGTTCGCCCTAAATTGGCAGGGTATGCCCAGACGTGGGTCCCTTGCTCACTTTGCCACTGGATTCAAGCTAGCCTGGCTGATGACGGCTGAATGGCCAGAAACCGGTCCCAGGATGCTTGTTTCCGGTCCAGGGAAGACATGGCTTGGCAGTTCGGGCTGGACTGTTCCCATGAGGCACAGGGTCAGACTGATTTGCATATGGCCATGTCTGAACTGGGGTGGTGGAGTGAGCTAAAGAATGATGATGGATTAAACCCAGATCAGTTGACTGGGGGTGAGTGTTTGATTAGCTCAAACGCTCCGTCCATCATCCCGTTTGGTATCGCTTTGTTCGCCCTAAGTTGGCAGGGTATGCCCAGACGTGGGTCCCTTGCTCACTTTGCCACTGGATTCAAGCTAGCCTGGCTGATGACGGCTGAATGGCCAGAAACCGGTCCCAGGATGCTTGTTTCCGGTCCAGGGAAGACATGGCTTGGCAGTTCGGGCTGGACTGTTCCCATGAGGCACAGGGTCAGACTGATTTGCATATGGCCATGTCTGAACTGGGGTGGTGGAGTGAGCTAAAGAATGATGATGGATTAAACCCAGATCAGTTGACTGGGGGTGAGTGTTTGATTAGCTCAAACGCTCCGTCCATCATCCCGTTTGGTATCGCTTTGTTCGCCCTAAGTTGGCAGGGTATGCCCAGACGTGGGTCCCTTGCTCACTTTGCCACTGGATTCAAGCTAGCCTGGCTGATGACGGCTGAATGGCCAGAAACCGGTCCCAGGATGCTTGTTTCCGGTCCAGGGAAGACATGGCTTGGCAGTTCGGGCTGGACTGTTCCCATGAGGCACAGGGTCAGACTGATTTGCATATGGCCATGTCTGAACTGGGGTGGTGGAGTGAGCTAAAGAATGATGATGGATTAAACCCAGATCAGTTGACTGGGGGTGAGTGTTTGATTAGCTCAAACGCTCCGTCCATCATCCCGTTTGGTATCGCTTTGTTCGCCCTAAGTTGGCAGGGTATGCCCAGACGTGGGTCCCTTGCTCACTTTGCCACTGGATTCAAGCTAGCCTGGCTGATGACGGCTGAATGGCCAGAAACCGGTCCCAGGATGCTTGTTTCCGGTCCAGGGAAGACATGGCTTGGCAGTTCGGGCTGGACTGTTCCCATGAGGCACAGGGTCAGACTGATTTGCATATGGCCATGTCTGAACTGGGGTGGTGGAGTGAGCTAAAGAATGATGATGGATTAAACCCAGATCAGTTGACTGGGGGTGAGTGTTTGATTAGCTCAAACGCTCCGTCCATCATCCCGTTTGGTATCGCTTTGTTCGCCCTAAGTTGGCAGGGTATGCCCAGACGTGGGTCCCTTGCTCACTTTGCCACTGGATTCAAGCTAGCCTGGCTGATGACGGCTGAATGGCCAGAAACCGGTCCCAGGATGCTTGTTTCCGGTCCAGGGAAGACATGGCTTGGAAGTTCGGGCTGGACTGTTCCCATGAGGCACAGGGTCAGACTGATTTGCATATGGCCATGTCTGAACTGGGGTGGTGGAGTGAGCTAAAGAATGATGATGGATTAAACCCAGATCAGTTGACTGGGGGTGAGTGTTTGATTAGCTCAAACGCTCCGTCCATCATCCCGTTTGGTATCGCTTTGTTCGCCCTAAGTTGGCAGGGTATGCCCAGACGTGGGTCCCTTGCTCACTTTGCCACTGGATTCAAGCTAGCCTGGCTGATGACGGCTGAATGGCCAGAAACCGGTCCCAGGATGCTTGTTTCCGGTCCAGGGAAGACATGGCTTGGCAGTTCGGGCTGGACTGTTCCCATGAGGCACAGGGTCAGACTGATTTGCATATGGCCATGCCTGAACTGGGGTGGTGGAGTGAGCTAAAGAATGATGATGGATTAAACCCAGATCAGTTGACTGGGGGTGAGTGTTTGATTAGCTCAAACGCTCCGTCCATCATCCCGTTTTGTATCGCTTTGTTCGCCCTAAGTTGGCAGGGTATGCCCAGACGTGGGTCCCTTGCTCACTTTGCCACTGGATTCAAGCTAGCCTGGCTGATGACGGCTGAATGGCCAGAAACCGGTCCCAGGATGCTTGTTTCCGGTCCAGGGAAGACATGGCTTGGCAGTTCGGGCTGGACTTTTCCCATGAGGCACAGGGTCAGACTGATTTGCATATGGCCATGTCTGAACTGGGGTGGTGGAGTGAGCTAAAGAATGATGATGGATTAAACCCAGATCAGTTGACTGGGGGTGAGTGTTTGATTAGCTCAAACGCTCCGTCCATCATCCCGTTTGGTATCGCTTTGTTCGCCCTAAGTTGGCAGGGTATGCCCAGACGTGGGTCCCTTGCTCACTTTGCCACTGGATTCAAGCTAGCCTGGCTGATGACGGCTGAATGGCCAGAAACCGGTCCCAGGATGCTTGTTTCCGGTCCAGGGAAGACATGGCTTGGCAGTTCGGGCTGGACTGTTCCCATGAGGCACAGGGTCAGACTGATTTGCATATGGCCATGTCTGAACTGGGGTGGTGGAGTGAGCTAAAGAATGATGATGGATTAAACCCAGATCAGTTGACTGGGGGTGAGTGTTTGATTAGCTCAAACGCTCCGTCCATCATCCCGTTTGGTATCGCTTTGTTCGCCCTAAGTTGGCAGGGTATGCCCAGACGTGGGTCCCTTGCTCACTTTGCCACTGGATTCAAGCTAGCCTGGCTGATGACGGCTGAATGGCCAGAAACCGGTCCCAGGATGCTTGTTTCCGGTCCAGGGAAGACATGGCTTGGAAGTTCGGGCTGGACTGTTCCCATGAGGCACAGGGTCAGACTGATTTGCATATGGCCATGTCTGAACTGGGGTGGTGGAGTGAGCTAAAGAATGATGATGGATTAAACCCAGATCAGTTGACTGGGGGTGAGTGTTTGATTAGCTCAAACGCTCCGTCCATCATCCCGTTTGGTATCGCTTTGTTCGCCCTAAGTTGGCAGGGTATGCCCAGACGTGGGTCCCTTGCTCACTTTGCCACTGGATTCAAGCTAGCCTGGCTGATGACGGCTGAATGGCCAGAAACCGGTCCCAGGATGCTTGTTTCCGGTCCAGGGAAGACATGGCTTGGCAGTTCGGGCTGGACTGTTCCCATGAGGCACAGGGTCAGACTGATTTGCATATGGCCATGCCTGAACTGGGGTGGTGGAGTGAGCTAAAGAATGATGATGGATTAAACCCAGATCAGTTGACTGGGGGTGAGTGTTTGATTAGCTCAAACGCTCCGTCCATCATCCCGTTTTGTATCGCTTTGTTCGCCCTAAGTTGGCAGGGTATGCCCAGACGTGGGTCCCTTGCTCACTTTGCCACTGGATTCAAGCTAGCCTGGCTGATGACGGCTGAATGGCCAGAAACCGGTCCCAGGATGCTTGTTTCCGGTCCAGGGAAGACATGGCTTGGCAGTTCGGGCTGGACTTTTCCCATGAGGCACAGGGTCAGACTGATTTGCATATGGCCATGTCTGAACTGGGGTGGTGGAGTGAGCTAAAGAATGATGATGGATTAAACCCAGATCAGTTGACTGGGGGTGAGTGTTTGATTAGCTCAAACGCTCCGTCCATCATCCCGTTTGGTATCGCTTTGTTCGCCCTAAGTTGGCAGGGTATGCCCAGACGTGGGTCCCTTGCTCACTTTGCCACTGGATTCAAGCTAGCCTGGCTGATGACGGCTGAATTGGCCAGAAACCGGTCCCAGGATGCTTGTTTCCGGTCCAGGGAAGACATGGCTTGGCAGTTCGGGCTGGACTGTTCCCATGAGGCACAGGGTCAGACTGATTTGCATATGGCCATGTCTGAACTGGGGTGGTGGAGTGAGCTAAAGAATGATGATGGATTAAACCCAGATCAGTTGACTGGGGGTGAGTGTTTGATTAGCTCAAACGCTCCGTCCATCATCCCGTTTGGTATCGCTTTGTTCGCCCTAAGTTGGCAGGGTATGCCCAGACGTGGGTCCCTTGCTCACTTTGCCACTGGATTCAAGCTAGCCTGGCTGATGACGGCTGAATGGCCAGAAACCGGTCCCAGGATGCTTGTTTCCGGTCCAGGGAAGACATGGCTTGGCAGTTCGGGCTGGACTGTTCCCATGAGGCACAGGGTCAGACTGATTTGCATATGGCCATGTCTGAACTGGGGTGGTGGAAGTGAGCTAAAGAATGATGATGGATTAAACCCAGATCAGTTGACTGGGGGTGAGTGTTTGATTAGCTCAAACGCTCCGTCCATCATCCCGTTTGGTATCGCTTTGTTCGCCCTAAGTTGGCAGGGTATGCCCAGACGTGGGTCCCTTGCTCACTTTGCCACTGGATTCAAGCTAGCCTGGCTGATGACGGCTGAATGGCCAGAAACCGGTCCCAGGATGCTTGTTTCCGGTCCAGGGAAGACATGGCTTGGAAGTTCGGGCTGGACTGTTCCCATGAGGCACAGGGTCAGACTGATTTGCATATGGCCATGTCTGAACTGGGGTGGTGGAGTGAGCTAAAGAATGATGATGGATTAAACCCAGATCAGTTGACTGGGGGTGAGTGTTTGATTAGCTCAAACGCTCCGTCCATCATCCCGTTTGGTATCGCTTTGTTCGCCCTAAGTTGGCAGGGTATGCCCAGACGTGGGTCCCTTGCTCACTTTGCCACTGGATTCAAGCTAGCCTGGCTGATGACGGCTGATTGGCCAGAAACCGGTCCCAGGATGCTTGTTTCCGGTCCAGGGAAGACATGGCTTGGCAGTTCGGGCTGGACTGTTCCCATGAGGCACAGGGTCAGACTGATTTGCATATGGCCATGTCTGAACTGGGGTGGTGGAGTGAGCTAAAGAATGATGATGGATTAAACCCAGATCAGTTGACTGGGGGTGAGTGTTTGATTAGCTCAAACGCTCCGTCCATCATCCCGTTTGGTATCGCTTTGTTCGCCCTAAGTTGGCAGGGTATGCCCAGACGTGGGTCCCTTGCTCACTTTGCCACTGGATTCAAGCTAGCCTGGCTGATGACGGCTGAATGGCCAGAAACCGGTCCCAGGATGCTTGTTTCCGGTCCAGGGAAGACATGGCTTGGCAGTTCGGGCTGGACTTTTCCCATGAGGCACAGGGTCAGACTGATTTGCATATGGCCATGTCTGAACTGGGGTGGTGGAGTGAGCTAAAGAATGATGATGGATTAAACCCAGATCAGTTGACTGGGGGTGAGTGTTTGATTAGCTCAAATGCTCCGTCCATCATCCCGTTTGGTATCGCTTTGTTCGCCCTAAGTTGGCAGGGTATGCCCAGACGTGGGTCCCTTGCTCACTTTGCCACTGGATTCAAGCTAGCCTGGCTGATGACGGCTGAATGGCCAGAAACCGGTCCCAGGATGCTTGTTTCCGGTCCAGGGAAGACATGGCTTGGCAGTTCGGGCTGGACTGTTCCCATGAGGCACAGGGTCAGACTGATTTGCATATGGCCATGTCTGAACTGGGGTGGTGGAGTGAGCTAAAGAATGATGATGGATTAAACCCAGATCAGTTGACTGGGGGTGAGTGTTTGATTAGCTCAAACGCTCCGTCCATCATCCCGTTTGGTATCGCTTTGTTCGCCCTAAGTTGGCAGGGTATGCCCAGACGTGGGTCCCTTGCTCACTTTGCCACTGGATTCAAGCTAGCCTGGCTGATGACGGCTGAATGGCCAGAAACCGGTCCCAGGATGCTTGTTTCCGGTCCAGGGAAGACATGGCTTGGCAGTTCGGGCTGGACTGTTCCCATGAGGCACAGGGTCAGACTGATTTGCATATGGCCATGTCTGAACTGGGGTGGTGGAGTGAGCTAAAGAATGATGATGGATTAAACCCAGATCAGTTGACTGGGGGTGAGTGTTTGATTAGCTCAAACGCTCCGTCCATCATCCCGTTTGGTATCGCTTTGTTCGCCCTAAGTTGGCAGGGTATGCCCAGACGTGGGTCCCTTGCTCACTTTGCCACTGGATTCAAGCTAGCCTGGCTGATGACGGCTGAATGGCCAGAAACCGGTCCCAGGATGCTTGTTTCCGGTCCAGGGAAGACATGGCTTGGCAGTTCGGGCTGGACTGTTCCCATGAGGCACAGGGTCAGACTGATTTGCATATGGCCATGTCTGAACTGGGGTGGTGGAGTGAGCTAAAGAATGATGATGGATTAAACCCAGATCAGTTGACTGGGGGTGAGTGTTTGATTAGCTCAAACGCTCCGTCCATCATCCCGTTTGGTATCGCTTTGTTCGCCCTAAGTTGGCAGGGTATGCCCAGACGTGGGTCCCTTGCTCACTTTGCCACTGGATTCAAGCTAGCCTGGCTGATGACGGCTGAATGGCCAGAAACCGGTCCCAGGATGCTTGTTTCCGGTCCAGGGAAGACATGGCTTGGCAGTTCGGGCTGGACTGTTCCCATGAGGCACAGGGTCAGACTGATTTGCATATGGCCATGTCTGAACTGGGGTGGTGGAGTGAGCTAAAGAATGATGATGGATTAAACCCAGATCAGTTGACTGGGGGTGAGTGTTTGATTAGCTCAAACGCTCCGTCCATCATCCCGTTTGGTATCGCTTTGTTCGCCCTAAGTTGGCAGGGTATGCCCAGACGTGGGTCCCTTGCTCACTTTGCCACTGGATTCAAGCTAGCCTGGCTGATGACGGCTGAATGGCCAGAAACCGGTCCCAGGATGCTTGTTTCCGGTCCAGGGAAGACATGGCTTGGCAGTTCGGGCTGGACTGTTCCCATGAGGCACAGGGTCAGACTGATTTGCATATGGCCATGTCTGAACTGGGGTGGTGGAGTGAGCTAAAGAATGATGATGGATTAAACCCAGATCAGTTGACTGGGGGTGAGTGTTTGATTAGCTCAAACGCTCCGTCCATCATCCCGTTTGGTATCGCTTTGTTCGCCCTAAGTTGGCAGGGTATGCCCAGACGTGGGTCCCTTGCTCACTTTGCCACTGGATTCAAGCTAGCCTGGCTGATGACGGCTGAATGGCCAGAAACCGGTCCCAGGATGCTTGTTTCCGGTCCAGGGAAGACATGGCTTGGCAGTTCGGGCTGGACTGTTCCCATGAGGCACAGGGTCAGACTGATTTGCATATGGCCATGTCTGAACTGGGGTGGTGGAGTGAGCTAAAGAATGATGATGGATTAAACCCAGATCAGTTGACTGGGGGTGAGTGTTTGATTAGCTCAAACGCTCCGTCCATCATCCCGTTTGGTATCGCTTTGTTCGCCCTAAGTTGGCAGGGTATGCCCAGACGTGGGTCCCTTGCTCACTTTGCCACTGGATTCAAGCTAGCCTGGCTGATGACGGCTGAATGGCCAGAAACCGGTCCCAGGATGCTTGTTTCCGGTCCAGGGAAGACATGGCTTGGCAGTTCGGGCTGGACTGTTCCCATGAGGCACAGGGTCAGACTGATTTGCATATGGCCATGTCTGAACTGGGGTGGTGGAGTGAGCTAAAGAATGATGATGGATTAAACCCAGATCAGTTGACTGGGGGTGAGTGTTTGATTAGCTCAAACGCTCCGTCCATCATCCCGTTTGGTATCGCTCTGTCCTTTGTTCCAACCACCAGACCGGACTTCATGCAAATAAGACTAGAAGCATTACAAATCTGCTATAAAATGCGGTTGAAAGTCTTCTTCTCAGACCATATGACACCACAAGAACGAAGTTTCTCCGAACTAAAGGGACCATCCAGGTTTTATCCTCCGATGTTAAACATGCCCATAGAACTACAAATGTTTGAAAGAATAGTACTAAGGGACATAGATGCAATTCAGAAGAAGCGGAAATATGCCAGATATAATCTGTCAAGAGAAGAACACTGTGCCCTCCTGAGATTGAAATCATACCAAGAGATAATCTTTAAGCCGACAATCAAAGGTGGAGCTATAGTCATCATGGACAGAGAGACATATGAACAGGAAATAATAAGGCAATTGCAGAACGAGGAACACTACAAAAAGATACAAGATGACCCCTCCCCAATGATCACAAGAAAGATCACTGAGCTCACCAACCTTGGAAGGAGCGTAGGATGGTTATCAAGGAAAGAGGAAGGCTGCTTATGCAACAAAACCCCTTGCACACCACTCATCTGTATCCTCTCAAAAATACACAAGGACCCACTGAATCCACCAGGGTGACTGATAATCTCAGGGGTGAACTCAATACTTGAACCCCTAGTAAAATATGTTGATGTATTCCTTAAACCATTAATCATCGACATACCAAGCTATTTAAAGGATACCATGGATGTCATTAATACTCTGGAGGGTATGGAATTTGATGAAAGTTGTGACACTTTCGTCACCCTGGTCATCGTGAGCCTGTACACGAATATACCCCAAGACTGTGCCATAGAGGCAATGGAACATTTCCTCAACAAAAGGCAGTGACCATATGAGGTCCCCACCGAATACATTCTGGAAGTTGCAAACATTTGCCATATATACTACTTTTTCTGGTTCAATAAACAGTTCTACCTACAAAATACCGCAATGGGCAGTCCCTTTGTGCCAAAAAGCTATTATGTTCATGGCCCTCTACGAAGACAAATGGGTCCTCAACAATAACCATTTTAAAGAGCACGTCTCCATATGGAAACAATACATCGATGATGTGCTGATGATATGGAAGGGCCCGAGGAGAAGATCAGAGACTTTGTCAACTGGCTTAACACAAGAAGCCCTGACATACAATTCTCCACGATTACACAAAAAAAGGAGATCCATTTCTTGGACCTCACATTGCACCAGGAAAAGAATAGAGTGTATATCTCACTGTACATAAAAAATACGGACAGGAACACATTATTACACTACTCCAGCTTCCACTAGAGGAATCTGAGAGACAATTTACCCTACAGCCAGTTCCTTTGGATAAGGACCAACTGCATGAAGAAAGAGGATTACTTCACGAATGCCGGGAACCTACTCTCCCAACTACAACAACAAGACTACCAAAGGAATCTACTCAAGCGAGCAACAAAACACACATGGTACACTCCAAAAGAGAACCTGATACAGCCAGGAAACAAATAGCTGAACAACCTGGGGGTATGCTTAACAACCTTTTCTGGAGTAATCAACTCACTGAAGAATTCAATGCCCAAAAATTGGAAAATCGTTACAGGTATGCCACAGTTCACAGATCTGTCCATATTTGCATTGAAATGCAACAAAAACATTCTAGACAGTCTTGCTAGATCCAGCACCACTCTGAGAGTCCAGACCCCTACATTAAATACTTTGCTAAACCTGTCCCCGGTGAGAGGCCACCATAAATGTGGAAACTGTTCTACATACAGTAGCACCATAGAAGGCGAGGAATTCACCTGCAGGGACACAAAGGTTAAACATACAGGATTTATGAACTGTAACACAAAGAACATCGTATAATGCATGGTATTTCCGTGTGAGAATGCTTACAAAGGGAAAACAAACCAAGAAACAAGGAAGTGCTTTGCCCAACACAAATCGCGTATTTGATGCAAAACAAAGCATACACCCATTGTCCAAAACTACGTGGAGAAAAAACATGCACTGACAGACCTCAGATGGACAGTGCTGAGACATGTAGAAACCATCAATTTGGAACCTGTACTACTATGCCTAGAGGCGCAAATTATATTACGCATGTGCACAGCCGAAAATGGCCTAAACAAACTATCTTAGATCAGCAATTTCTTTGCCCTTTGAGTCACAGCCTGTCTTTCCCTACTCAGTCCTTCCAGATGGGGTCATCACGTTATAGAACACCGTCCTCTTTAAAACAGAGGCCCCGCTAGTAACTACATATACACAAGAACATCAAAGTGCGCAATCTTACTAGTAAATACTGCCTGATCCCAGTGGGATCACCCACCACATATACACGTGCACGTAGCGAAAATATATGACACTATAAGCATTTAGAACCTTAGAGTACCAGAGACGATAAACGCAAAGTGTCCAAAAAATGGACAAAATTGACGTGCAAATGTAAAATGTTGTGCACCTTTTTATTGTGTAATATCTTTGGTGCTATGATGACAAGCAAATCTGTATATGTGTATTATTGTTTTTTATCTGAGTCATATGCAGATTATAGCTGCGTAATCCCCAGTGAGCCGGGATTGTGCTACTTGTACCTGAATGTTTTAATCACCAGGCATATCTGTGAGTCACACCGCCAAAGACCCCAAAAGCACTGCACTACATCACCCAGTAAGCAACATTACGAGGCATCTGCTGTAAAGCTATATCTTGGAGATGTTAGAAAACAGGGGGAAACTATGATGAGGCTATTTTTTGAAGCCTGACTCATCAATATAAGTTCTCAAACATTTCTCTGTGAAAAGTGTCCTCCCTATACTGGCTTCCAGTGGAGAAATTTAAGGCACTTTGCCTGGCTCACAGTAGTTTGATCCACAGAAGACCTCCTCTGATCAGTGCTCTTCTATCAGCTTATGTCCCCAACAGGAGTTTAAGATCACCTAATGTAGGTCTCCTGAAGGTTCCTTGCGTTTCCAGATCTAGATGGGACGGTAGATCATTCTCCTATTTGTTCCCCAAACTATGGAATTCCATGCCAAGAGAATTAAGACCAGAACCTAATGAAACTAAGTTTAGGAAAATGGCTCTATCCTCATTAGTTCAGTCACACTTTAGCTCTTGAGGATTAAGGAGGGACACTTGACTCACTCAGCGCTGGGAAGCCTCAGGGTAGCTATGCGCTTTACAAATCAGCATAAGATAAGATGTTCCCCGAACATGAGATCTGCACTGCATGGGGTCTTCAAACTTGTACAGGGGCTCCAGACACCACAGGGGGCATGTAGAACTACATCTCCCATGCACCTGTGCAACCGCTGCATCATTTCCAGCCGTGAGCGGTCAAATAGGACAGGAAATTGACACCCTGCTTGCAAGCGAGCCAGTCAAGCACCTGCCGCATCGCTACGAATAATGAATTCATATTCAAGGTATTTAGCCCTACACTCCATACATTAGCGCACTCATGCGCACCCGCTATAGAGAGGGTTAACCTCCTTTGGTAATCTCTCCTCTTTCCCTCCTTTCCCCAATGCGCAGAGGCCGAATCCAAGTCCTACATTGAGTACCATGAGTCTGCATGTCAGACAGCACATGCCACGCTCAGTGTACAAGGTAGGACAACAAGAAATCTGTCCTCACACATTTTGCCATATAAATATTTTTGCCCCCACTTGATGCAACTATGACAAAATATACAATGGCTAATGTATTTGTAGGGACTGCACCACACTGCATGAACCCGCAATCAGTCACTCAATCAGCATTTGTATAGCGCAGCACTGTCACCCCTAGGGATATCTGGGTGCTGTGGATCGAAGAGCCAGGTCAGAAACGAGCAGAAACTGGAAAAATAAAGGTCAGAAATGAGCAGAAAGAGGAAAAATTAAAATCAGAAACGAAAAGAAAGAGGCAAAATAAAGGACAGAAATGAGCAGAAAGAGGCAAAATAACGTACAAAACGAGCAGAGGGAGGCAAAAATAGAGGACAGAAAAAGGCAGAAAAACGAGGAGAAGGGGAGCAGAAAAGAAGGCAGAAAACGAGGCAGCAGGGGGTTGCGGACTGCAGGCAAGCTGGAAAGGAGAACGGTCGCAGGGGGAGCTGGTAAGAAGACCTGCTCAATGGGGTCGCTCTGCGTACTTCATTAAGTAGGTCCTGGGGAGGGCGGGGCGCTGGGTGGCAGGTGGAGGGAAATGGCGGGAACGGGAAGAAACAAGCAGAAAGAGGAAAGATAAAGGTCAGACATGAGCAGAAAGAGGAAAAATGAACATCAGAAATGAGCAATAAGAGGATAAATAAAGGTAAGAAATGCGCAGAGAGAGAAAACGTAAGGGTCAGAAACGAGTGAAAAGAGGAAAAATAAAGGTCAGAAACGAAAGGAAAGAGGAAAAATAAAGATCAGAAATGAGCAGAAAGAGGAAAAATAACGTGGAGAAAGTGGAAAAATAACAGTCAGAGACTAGCAGAAAAAGGAAAAATAAAGGTCATGAAGGAGCAGAAAGAGCCAAAAATAACAGTCATAAACGAGCAGTAAGAGGCAAAGTAAAGGTCAGAAACGAGCAGAAAGAGGAAAAATAAAGGTCAGAAACAATCAGAAAGAGGAAAAATAACGGGCAGAAATGAGCAGAAAGAGGCAAAATAAAGGTCAGAAATGAGCAGAAAGAGTCAAAATAATGGGCAGAACGAGCAGAGGAGGCACAAACCAAAGGCAGCAAAGAGTAGCGGACTGTGGGCATGCTGGACAGGAGAACTGTCGCAGGGGGAGCTGGCATGAGGACCTGCTCAATGGGGTTGCGCTGCGGCCTCCATTAAGTAAGTCCTGGGGGGACGGCGGGACGCTGGGTGGTGGGATGTGGGAAAGGGTGGGAGGAGGGAATGGTGGGAAGAGTGAAGAGACAAACCAAAAGAGGAAAAATAAAGGTCATGAATGAGCAGAAAGAGGAAAAATGAAGTTCAGAAACAAGCAGATAGAGGAAAACTAGAGGTCAGAAATGAGAAGAAAGAGGCAAAATGCAGGTCAGACACTAGCAGAAAGAGGAAAAATAAGAGTCAGAAACAAGCAGAAAGAGGCAAAATGAAGGTGAGAAACAAGCAGAAAGAGGAAAAATAACAGGCAGAAATTAGCAGAAAAAGAAAAAATAAAGGTCAGAAACAAGTCGAAAAAGGCATAAATAATGGGCAGAAAAGAACTGGAAGAGGAAAAATGAAGGTCAGAAACAAGAAGAAAGAGGAAAAATAATGGCAAGAAATGAGCAGAAAGAGGAAAAATAAAGGCCAGAAACGAGCAGAAAAAGGCAAAATACTGGGCAGTACAAGCAGAGAGGCAAAAATAAAGGGCAGAAAAAGGCAGAAAAAATAGCAGATATGAGAAGAAAAGAAGGCAGAAAAGGAGCAGAAAAGGAGCAGAGGAGGCACAAACCTAAGGCAGCAGAGGGTAGCGGACTGCAGGCAAGCTGGACAGGATAATTGTCGCAGGGGGAGCTGGCACAGATCCGCTGTCCATCTCCATGCCAGGACCCTTCAACTACCCAAGCTAACGGAGTGAGTAAACCGCCTCCCAAAATTATGGAAACCCCGCCCCCATGCGAGTTTACTTGCCTCATAAAAGCAGATGCCTATAACTAATCATGTACCCTGATGTACCCTTTTGCCCTTTATCTAGAAGCCATTTACACGCGGCGGAGTTCATCAACGGCCTGCCTCAGATTACAGATTGCAACCATCTCCAATGAGGAGAAGACATTAAAGCAAAGGATATGTTACAGTCTAGAGCTGTCCGTCTGAACATTAAGGTTTCTATGATAAAGAGGTTTCCCCATGAAGGTGTGACATACAGCTCTTGTCTTTTGGTTTATGTGTAGTGTCCGTCATGAGATTTTGTAAGCCCTGAGGAAGACCTTCGCTATCTAAGTATCAGGCCCACAGAGAAGGTTGGTGTAATGAAGTGCATTTTGAGGGCATACACCCACACAAAGGCCAATAAAAGCCAAAGGACAGTAATCAAGAGGATTGAAGCCTCTTACGCAACCAAGAAGGGTGAAACATTGTGTCCCAATCACATAGGGCTCACTGCTGTACTTGCGACAACTCATAAAGAGGACATTGATGTATCCCCTCTGCTGTTAAAATTTATGTTGGACACTTGTTTTTGATGATATGGATATAGAAGAAGCATGTGAATATGTAATGTATATGTTTGATCGTTAGGTCATCCGTTTCATTGTGGAGTCAATTGTCTTCTTTTTTGTTTTGTACATTAATGTGAAAACACCAAAACTGCTATAAAAGTAAACCAGCTATCTGTGGACAGACTATATGTTCACAGGAAACAAATACCTCTTGTCTACAATGCTTTTTGTGTTTTGATCATGTCTTATCTATTATGTCTTGACCTAAATGTATTCGTATGTATTTTAGTGCAGGTACAGATGTGTGAGGACATCTAAATAACCTTTTGAATAATAGGCATCACGTGTGTGTTTAAGAGCAGGCACAGATGGTATCACAGCCTGATCAACTCTTGAATAAATTCATGGTATAGGGGTCCCTTTTGCATATCAACTGTTTACGGATCCTGCCCCTATTTCCTGAACAGCATCACTCTCCCTCACGTTTAACTTTCTAAAAATGGCATTTTCATAATTGTTCTCTAAAATTCAACTTCACCATAAATTTGGATTTTTTATTGCAATTCCAGAGACACCAAACATGAACTGGGTATATGTTCCCATTGGAAAATTTCACTTATAAAATGTAATAAGTTAACTCTAATGTTATCCTATGGGACAGGTAGGCCTTTCAGTAGTAAAAACAAATTTAAGATTTGTTCACTACCAGGACATGTAAAAATAAAATGTTCATGCCCACATTTTAAATACATGGCACTCTGACATCTGGGCTGTCTAGGGCCTACCCTAGGGGTGACATATGTATTTGTAGTGCTAGAGGCACTCTTATGGTTTGACACCACATGATGACCTTTGACTACTATAATTTTAATTGACTTTTGGTGTTTTACTTTACCCTATCCTGAATGTACGTCCTGCATATGCCTTTTTCCTTTCGTGTATTCTTGCAGTCTTCAAGTGGGAGCTGTCACAGAGTAGAACAGCTTGCCAAGAACAGAACGTGTGGGATGTGCATTTGAAAGCATGAGAGAGAGAGAGGTGTGGAATGTACTTTTTGGTCTCGAAGTGCAGTGTTATGAGCAGTGGTGTTCAAATGTGCATTGTGTTCTACACTGAGAGATGAAGTGTGTGATGCTATAGGCAGTGGTGCACAAATGTGCATTGTGTTGTACATTGGGAAGTATTATGAAGTTCTTACTATTGGCTTTGACATGGCCTCATGTCATCCTGAATTCTGACTCTGTCTTGCTAGAGCTTTCTGCACGCACAGGCCCACAGAGTGCTTAAGTTGTTTGGGTTAATCACGTTCAAGGTTGCTTTGTTTCATTTTTGGAGAAGAGCTTGTTGAATGTACCCTCGAAGGCTTTCGTAAGCTTCATTAAGATGAAGGCTGGAACATGTGTGAATGTAGAGGGAACGTGGGAACTCCTTTTGCCCTGGAATGCTTGCATGGAAGGTGGCCAATTCCAGTAAGTTTCCTTAGCGCAGAGGGAAGGTCTCTCGAACCTTCTAGTGTGTTTTGAGACTATAAAGGCAGAGGGTCTTGGCAGGCAGCTTAGGAGCTCATTTGTGGGGCAGATGTGTCGTCACAAAAGAACAGAACCTGAGTCCCGGTCGCGAGTCCATGCCTAGCTGTCAACGAGCTCCTCCAGCTTGAGTTGGCAAGGATGTCGAGTGAACGACCAATGAGGTGATTTGTTTCTGACTAGTGCCATTGTGATGCGTGGCTGTTTGTGCAGTTTCCAGTGGCTGTGGTCATTTGAGGTGTTTTCTTTGTGATGTGTGAGAGAGTCAGAGTGCACATCCAAAGTGATCATTTCATGTATTTAGTGTATATAACTTTCTGATTTCTTGCAGGACGTCCAGTATTATTTGCTGCTTGCTTATTATTATTATTATTCACGCATTCAACAGTTACATTTCCCAAGTGTGTTATTATTGCTTGCATATAAATATGTATCTCTATATACATTTGCATGTTGTCAATTTGACATCTGGGAAAGCCTTTCTGTTAGAGAGCATTGCATAAATAAAACCCCAAGCCTTATTCTAAAAAGAGAGTCTTTGATGTGTTTCATTGGAAAAAGTGAACCCCTTTCTAGGTGTTGTTGTGTTATATGTATCCTGCTTCGTCATGTTTAAGCCATCGTCTGGTAGTGGTATTTTGGAGGACAAAGCAAGACAGTATTCAAAAGTAAGGTTTGGGTCTGGCAAAAGGTTTACTTTGCCAGGTCAAAATGGCAGCTTAAACCTGCACACACACAGGCTGCAATGGAAAGGCCTGAGACATGTCTAAAGTGCTGCTTAAGTGGGTGGCATAATCAGTGCTGCAGGCCCACTAGTTGCTTTTAATTTATAGGCCATGGGCACAGGTAGTGCCACTTTAATAAAGACTTATAAGTACATTAAATATGCCAGTGGGGTATAAGCCAATCAAACATGTTTTAGGGAGAAAACACTAGCACTTCAGCACTGATTAGCAGTGGTAAAGTGTGCAGAGTCCCAAGGCCAAAAAAACAAAGTCAGCAAAAACAGGAGATATGAAGGCAAAAAGTTAGGGGGAAAACCACGGCGAGTATGCCAGTTCTAACAGATATTATGCTGATTCTGAGCCCATAGAAGTAAGTGCAGGCGAGAGTATTCCAATTTTTCTCTGCGTTCCAGGCTTTAGTGGGTATAAAAGTAATAAAGCCAAGACGGAGATCCTTTTAAGCGATTGTTCTATAGAGAGCTTGCTGCCGGTATTACCTATCTGTGTGCATACTTGCCCTAAACATTACTTAGGCATTTACTACAATGAAGATACAGGGGGCCTTTATGATTTTAATTATAAGTCCCTTCTGACTAAAGTTAAAAGGTTACTGATAAAGTGAACACCACTTCTCCTTACTCTTTTAGGAAGGGTATCCTTTATAAAAATGGCAGTCCTCTCTTTGTTTAATTTTCTGTTTTCGGCCAGTACCATGTATATTATATTGAAGATTTTTAAAGCATTTTGAATCCATGATTTTGCCCTTTTTATGGCATGATTCTAACCCAAGCCTAGCACTTTACACAGAGACACGGAAGATTAAGATTTAGCTCTCCCAAGCTTGAAATCGTATTATTTTGCACAATTTGCACAGTTCGCATTTAGGTTTAGGAATACTTGTATATCGCACTGCTATCTACAAAATGAGTTGATGGACACAATGTTAAGAGGAAATCAAATTAGAAATATTTTAAAATTAACCAAATCCCCCAAAATGTGCAGTATAAAATGCTACAAATATTTTTTTAAAGGAAAGCACAGTTTTATAAATCCTAATCTATCCCCTATGTGAATTCAGAAACTTTTTTGATTAGGTAGAATGGGAAAATGGAGGTTCGATGGATCCGGCAATAGCAACTAGTTGGAAGGCCAATGGCTTTATGAAGCTGGCTGATATTTTGATAAATGATAAATGGAAGACCTGGACCAAAATTGAAGCCTTGATTAACGCAGATAAATTTTGTTTTCAGTGATCCTATAAGTCTCTTCATGCTGTGCTTAAATGCATGGGTCCTAAAATTCCCTCAGACAGAAAGGAATTGGTGGGAAATTTAATTAATGCCCCTTATATGAAGAAACTATAGTTTAGGAATAAATACTTTTTATCAACAGGCATACTTGATATCTATCACTGGATCTCTAATAAATAGGCGAAGGAAGGAAATATTGTATTGATCCGAGATATGATGAAAAGTTAACGAGTTTAATTTTACAACTTTGAGGGGGCCAACTTTCGTAAAAAGCAATTTTATTCCAATTGGTTAATATATCGGACCCCACAGCTTTTGAATAAGATAAATGTGGGGTGTCCTAATCAATGTTTTAGGTGTAATGCCTTAGATAGTGGAGATTGGTCTCATATCTAGAGGTGGAGGAGTCACTGAAAGCTCGAGCCAGGCTCGACCCTGATGCCTGGCTCTGGCTCAGCTCGAGGTCCTGTTGGAACCTTGAGCCCATAACGAGCAGAGTTTCATGTGGCTTCTGACTGCCACCCTCCCTCTATCAAAGATGTGGCCAGAGCTGCTGACTTTGGAATTGGGGAACTAGGTTTGAGTCTCAGTGTCAGCTCCCCACCGTGTGATTCTGGGCAAATCACTGAATCTCCCCTTGCATAAAAAATAAATGTAACCTTGTGTAATGTAACCGGTTTTCATGTAAAGCACACCATTACCTATAGGTTGAGTTCACGCTATATAAAAACTGCAAAAAATGCACAAGGTGGTAAAAACAAAGCGTTAACATAAAAAGGAAAGACTAATAGATACCCATTTAGTGGCTGATTGGTACCAACTGACACCAGAAAACCTGGATAAATTACAGGTTTCTCGCTTGAATTGTGTGATTTAGGCAAGTATTATATTCCACCAAAAGTCCTTATTTTTCATAATCACAAAAGAAAGCACTTTCAAATATGTGAGTTCAATATACCAGTTGTACAAAACCTACTGTGTTTGATTTAATAGACTATAATGTTGCTCTATAACAATCTAGGCCACGAACGGGTTTTACATGACAACTGTCTTGCCTTTTAGTTCACTAGAGGTTTATGAATAAAAAGTTGTAATAACTACTTTTTAGTTCAGTGTTATAATGTGATGTATTAATGTCAAAGCTTCCACATGTTACACTTTTTTGAATTTTGAAGAGACTTTATCATATTTTATGTGATGTTTTTGTATGATTTACACAGCAAACTTTTTCAGGGTTCGGCTCATGTACAGGCTCTAAGAGCCGAGTCAGACCCCTGGCTTGACTCTGGTTCAGTTCTCCTTGTTCATTTTTTGGCTTGTCCACCTCTACTCATATCATTTGGAATTGTGATAAATTGGATAGGTTCTGTAAACCTATCTTCAGATATTTAGAACATAATTAGAAGACCAATTGCAGATCTGAATCCCTCAAAGTCCTAATCTTATCTTGTTAGGCTATTGTCCTATGCTGGGAACACCACTGAGATGCCTAAAATGGATATTTGTTTCGATTGTTGGTGACTCGATCACTTGCTTTGCAGTGGTGGAGGTCAAAGCTCATCCCTTGTATTTTTTGGAATGGTTTAAGAAAATGAAGAGGATTAAAGACGGAGAGAACCTATTTGCTGTATGTTCAGGCAACACAATTTTTGTTTTTATAAATTATGAGTCCCTTTTATGGTGGATTAGTCTAAACCGACATTTGTAAATGTGATATTGGGGAATGTTGGCCATTTTATGGTTGAACAGTTGATGGGGTTTGGTCTTGTGAACTGAATAAAGCATTTGAGAAGAGAAATGGTCCTTGCCCGGAGCCCTTCTTGGCTCGAATAAGCCCAAACAAGGGATGTCCTTGTCAGAGCATGCCCTTTGCTGAATACACCCAAGTGTTGGGACTCTCAGGGCTGAGTGTAAATAGGTTCAGCTGTGATTGGTTGCTTCATTGAAGTCAATCAATCAATCACGGCATTTATAGAGCGCGCTACTCACCCGGGAGGGTCTCAAGGCGCTGGGGGAAGGGGTAAGTTACTGCTCGAACAGCCAGGTCTTGAGCTGCTTCCTGAAGGAGAGATGGTCCTGGGTTCGCCGAAGGTGAGTGGGGAGGGAGTTCCAGGTCTTGGCTGCCAGGTAGGAGAAGGATCTTCCTCCGGCGGTGGTCTCTGCGGATGCGTGGTACGGTGGCGAGGGCGTGGCTGGTTGATCGTAGCTGGCGGGTGGGCGTGTAGAAGGTCATGCGGTCATTGAGGTACTTGGGGCCCAGGTCGTGGAGGGCCTTGTGTGCGTGGGTGAGGAGTCTGAACGTGATTCTCTTGCTGACGGGGAGCCAGTGCAGGTCTTTCAGGTGTCCGGTGATGTGGCTGTGTCGGGGGATGTCCAGGATGAGTCGTGCGGAGGCGTTCTGGATGCGCTGGAGTCTTTTTGAAGTTTGGCTGTGGTTCCGGCGTAGAGGGTGTTCCCATAGTCCAGTCGGCTGGTGACGAGTGCCTGGGTGACGGTCTTCCTGGTTTCAGTGGGGATCCATCTGAAGATCTTGCGGAGCATGCGCAGGGTGTTGAAGCACGAAGATGAGACGGCGTTGACTTGTCTGGTCATCGACAGGGAGGAGTCCAGGATGAAGCCCAGGTTGCGTGCGTGGTCCGTTGGCTTGGGTGCGGTGCCCAGGGCCGGGGGCCACCAAGAGTCGTCCCAGGCGGAGGGTGATGAGCCCAGGATGAGGACTTCCGTCTTGTCTGAGTTCAGTTTAAGGCGGCTGTTCCTCATCCAGTCGGCGACGTCTCTCATCCCGTCGTGTAGGTTGGCTCTGGCGGTGGTGGGGTCGTTGGTGAGGGAGAGGATCAGCTGGGTGTCGTCGGCGTAGGAGATGATGTTGAGGTTGTGTTGGCGTGCGATGGCTGCGAGGGGGCTCATGTAGACGTTGAAGAGGGTTGGACTGAGTGAAGATCCTTGTGGAACGCCGCAGATGACTTCGGTGGCCTCGGATCTGAACGGGGGAGGCGGACTCTCTGGGTTCTTCCGGCGAGGAACGAGATGATCCATTCCAGTGCTTTCTCTCGGATTCCGATGTTGCTGAGGCGCTTCACTAGGGTGCGGTGGCAGACGGTGTCGAACGCCGCGGAGAGGTCCAAGAGGATGAGGGCTGCTGTTTCCCCGTTGTCGGTTAGGGTTCTGATGTCGTCGGTGGCTGCGATAAGGGCGGTCTCGGTGCTGTGGTTGGCCCGAAACCCGGACTGCGAGGGGTCGAGGGATCCATTCGTCTCGAGGAAGGCGGCAAGCTGTCTGTTGACGGTCTTCTCGATGACTTTGGCCGGAAACGGAAGGAGCGAGATGGGACGGTAGTTCTTGAGGTCGGTGGGGTCCGCCGTTGGTTTCTTCAGGAGGGCGGTAAGCTCGGCGTGCTTCCAGCTCTCCGGGAAGGTGGCGGTGTGGAAGGAGGAGTTGATGATGTCCCGGAGATGGGGTGCGATGGTGGCGTCGGCTTTGTTGAAGACGTGGTGTGGGCAGGGGTCGGTTGGTGATCCGGAGTGGATGGAGTTCATCGTGCGGGTGGTGTCTTCGGTGCTGATCGGGGTCCAGTTGCAGAGGGTGGTGGTGGCGGGCGTTGGTTCGGCGGTAGGGTGCGTGGTCTGTGCGTCGAAGCTGTTATGTATGTCGGTGATCTTGCGGTGGAAGAACGCGGCGAGTGAGTTGCAGAGGTCTTGCGAGGGGTGATGTCGTTGTTTCCGGCGCTGGGGTTGGAGAACTCTTTGACGATGCTGAAAAGTTCCTTGCTGTCGTGGGCGTTGTTGTCCAGTCGTTCTTTGAGTGCTGACTTCTTGGTGGCACGGATCAGCTGGTGGTGTTTGCGGGTGGCGTGCTTGAGGGCGGTCCTGTTGTCTGTGGTCTGGTCGAGTCGCCAGGCTTTCTCGAGAGTGCGGCAGTTCTTCTTGGATTCCTTGAGTTCGTTGGTGAACCAAGGGGTTTTCTTGCTTCCGGGTCTGCTGGGAGGGTTTTTAGTGGTGCGAGGTCGTCGGCGCAGGCGGTCAGCCACTTGGCGAGGTTGCTGGCTGCTTCGTTTGGGTCTGTTGTGTTGGTGGGTGTGTTCTGGCTGAGGGAGGCGGTGAGCTGCTCGGCGGTGATCTTGCTCCAGCTCCGGCGGGGAGCCTGTTGCGGGTGGTGGTGGGTCGCAGTCTTTCTGAAGCTGAAGTGGACGCAGCTGTGGTCGGTCCAGTGGAGTCCGGTGGCGTGGCTGAAGGAGATGTGTTTGCTGGAAGAGAAGACGGGGTCAAGCGTGTGGCCGGCGTAGTGGGTGGGTGTGTTCACCAGTTGCTTGAGTCCGAGGTTGGCGAGGTTGTCCAGCAGGGCGGTGGTGTTTCTGTCGTTGTTGTTCTCCAGGTGGAAGTTGAGGTCCCCTAGGAGGATGTAGTCGGCGGAGGGCATGGCGTGCGGGCTGATGAAGTCTGCGATGTCTTCGCTGAATAGTGTGCGTGGTCCCGGGGGTCTGTAGATGAGGGTGCCTCGGAGGGTGGTCTTGGGGTCAGTGTGTATCTGGAAGTGTAGGTGTTCGGCGGCGGTGAAGGTCTCGTCGGAGTTAGTTGAGATGCGGATGGTGTTCTTGTGTACGATGGCGATGCCTCCTCCCGTCTGGTTGACGCGGTCCCTCCGGGTGATCTTGTATCCGTCCGGGATGGCTATGGCGATGTCGGGCGCTGAGGAGGCGTTCATCCAGGTTTCGGTGAGGAAGGCGACGTCCGGTGCTGTTGCGTCGAGCAGGTCCCAGAGTTCCACGGCGTGCCTGTGGACGGAGCGGGTGTTCAACAGGATGCATTTCAGGTGGTTGCTGCTGGTGCTTGACTTGGCGGAGGTGGTGCACGTCCGGGGGCAGGTGAATCGGCAGGCTTGGCAGGTGAAGGGTCCGTGGGTGCGTCTCGGTGAGGCTCGGTAGCAGGCAGGGTTCCGGCTGGCATTGAGTGCGGTGAGGGTGGCGGCGTCGTAGGTCCGTCGAGTAGTGTTGCATCGGTGGGATCCAGGGGTCCTGGCGCTGGGCGCGGGCCAGGCGCGGACGGGCGCAGACGGGCTTACCTTTGGCGCACCTTCGGCGCTCCGTCGGTGCTCCCGCTGCGCGGTCGCTCAGGGGGCGTCATAAGTAAGGAGCCTGGAGGGAGGAGCAGCTGGGTGGCGGGAGCGGGCGGCGAATGGAATCACGGGGGGCGGGGCCGCAGGGAGGCAGTGGCGGGAAGTCCCAGGAGCAGCGGGAAGTCCCAGGAGCAGCGGGCAGCGAGCGAAGGAATCTCCAGGCAGGAGGCGGCAAGGCAGGCAGGAGCGGCAGCAGTGAGTGGGGCGACCAAGTCCTGTGGAGGGCTGAGCGGTCACACTCTGTGGTCTCCTACGGTCCCCTTAAGTAAGGAGCCTGGAGGGAGGAGCAGCTGGGTGGCGGGAGCGGGGCGGCAAATGGAATCACGGGGGCGGGGCCGCAGGGAGGCAGTGGCGGGAAGTCCCAGGAGCAGCGGGCAGCGGGAAGTCCCAGGAGCAGCGGGCAGCGAGCGAAGGAATCTCCAGGCAGGAGGCGGCAAGGCAGGCAGGAGCGGCAGCAGTGAGTGGGGCGACCAAGTCCTGTGGAGGGCTGAGCGGGCACGGTGTCTTCTGAGGTACTCTCACACGCTGCAGATGGCCTGGGGCATGGTGACTGGCCCAATCTGAAGGCTGATGAGACAGCAACAAGGATTGTGTCAGCCACGATTGGTTGCTCCAGCAGGAATGGCACAGCGTCCTCTGGGATGTTTGCTTAGGCTGCAAATGGCATTGAGCATGGTCATTGGCCTGGTTATAAGGCATGCGTGGTACTGTATATGACAGCAAATGAAGTTGGATTGGTGTAATTATATTAATGTTTTGGGTATAGTTTCCTTTAGAGTTTGACGTTTGAGGTTACTTTAGAGTTTGATGCTATTGCTCTCATTTTACACTTATTTTAAGATTTCTTTATGTAGCTTGTGAGAAGCTGGCCTGGTATATGATGTACACTTATGTAAGTGGACACCTTGCACCAGTCCAGACAACCCTTATGGTGATTTAAGAGGTCTTAGACAACCTTAGAAAGCTCTCTAAGGGGTAGCTGTGGAGAGCAGCCTTCAGGCTTAGTCCAGAAGGAGTGTAAAGCAGCTTGTTTTACCAGAATGCAATCTTATAGTATAGATTAAGTGAAAAAGAACCACACCAAGTATTTATAAAAATATGTATTTATTATAGAATACTCTCTAGAATGTTCAAGTATCTCCAACACGGAGATAAACACAATGCACACAATACCTCAGTTAGAAATGCAGTAAATAGCACGTTATACACAGTGGACCCCAGGGGGGGAACAAACCATATATTAAGAAAGTGGTATAAGAACCATGACTCGAGTCAGGACAAGGTTGAGAGGACGTAGAATCGCTGGGGACCCACAGAACCACCCAAGGTAAGTAGATAGGGACCCCACGGAGAGCGTGCGCAGTGTGAGTACACGACTGTGTGCTCCGTACAATTCTATGTGCAAGTCGCAGTTGGATTTTTAAAGATTAGGGACCCTTCCCAACAGACTCTGAAGAAACCCTTTGGAAGTTAGAAGGTTGGAGAGCCACCCCACCCATGGATACCCTAGTACCCACGTTAGCTACACCAGGGACGCCGGGTGCATAGGGGTGAAGTGGTGTCGGAAACCGCCATTGAATCCAATGGAGGACTTCAAGAAAGTGCCGCTGCTGGAAGGGGAGAAAGTGTCAGTGGGAATCAAAACATAGATTCTTGAAGAGGAGTACCTGAAAGCAGAGGGGACAGAGTCTATGTCATTCGGGAGTGACAAAGAGCCCTGGAAGACGAATGCCCTCCGATGTCGGGTGCTTCAGGATGGATGACGATGACCTTGACTCTGCAGCTGCGAGGACCAGGTGATGCTGAGGAAGACCAGGACCCGGATACGAGCTGTCCCATGAAGGATGTTGAGTGCTGAGGGGTTGGTTTCCGGTGGGCGCACCAACAAGCCTTGGCAAAGGCAACCCACGCAGGAAGTCAAGAAGGTGCAAAGTTGGAACCAGCAAAGTCCAGGAGACTCACCACAAGGAGGGGAGTCAGGGCAAGCCCCAAGCAATTTAAAGATGTCCACAAAAAGCAAAGATGACCCTCAAATGGACCCACAGGCCGGAGGCACTGGAGTCACAGAAGGACCTCGAGCAGCTCACCAAATGAGCGGCCCATGGTGCCCACGAGGCGATGTGGCTGAAGATCTTGGTGGAAAAAGTTGCTTGAGGTTGGGGCTACTTGGAGCCCAATGTACTTGTTGCAAAGTTGCCAACAAGCATTTGCACTTGCAAAAGTGTGCGGTGCACAGGGGTTCGGTTAATGCAGCCCCCACAAGGGATACTGGCCTCAAACTTAGTGAGAGGACAGCTCAGGCCTCGAGGGACATAGAAAACTACCACTTGTGATGTTGAACCCTTCGGAGTCCACAGGAGCTTGGGATCAGCAGACCAGTCAGCAGTGTTGACGTGCCTGCGAATGCAGGGAAGTGACTTCTTCACTTCAAGGGAGATTCCTTCAAGTGCCTTTGATGCTCCACAGGTCCTGCATGGATCCTGTATGGTGCACA
The DNA here is from genome assembly GCA_963921515.1 of Calotriton arnoldi. Lineage (NCBI taxonomy): Eukaryota > Metazoa > Chordata > Amphibia > Caudata > Salamandridae > Calotriton > Calotriton arnoldi. The sequence goes on from CAWUFW010001161.1 coordinate 2,101,622, forward strand.
GGCACAGACGTTGCAGCAGAATGGAAGGGAGACAAAGTCAGGCCCAAACAAAGTCCAGCGAAGTCCAGAGTGCCCAGACGGTAGAAGTGCAGTGGTTTCAGTTCTGAATCTTATCCCACGACGAATCTAGGGACCTACACCCAGGTAAGCCCTTAAGTACCCTAGGGAAAGGGTTGGGAAGATTCAGGGGACACTCCCAGGGGAGGTTTAGGACAGGGGGGAGGTTACTCCTGTGTCCTTTGTCCAGTTTCACGCCAGAGAGGGAGCCACTGGCTCCCAGAACTGGTTTGAACTGGACTATGCACAGGGACACCAAATGTGCCCCTCATGCAGACTTTCTGGCGCTGGCAAGCACACCCACCCGGTCCCAATACACAAAATCCTGTCTGAGAGGTGGTCACACCTCTCTGTGACAGGATGCCTATTGTTCTGCCTTCCCCTGCTCGAGCTTGGCTCAGCAGCAGGAGGGCAGAAATGTGTCTCTGGTCGGCAGCAACCATTTTGTGCTGTCCGGGTCTGGAAGACTGGCACTGGGGACAGGGAGAGCCTAACGGAGGGCTCTTCCAGTGCTTGGAATAATACCTCCCACACCGTTTACGGTGTGGGAGGTATGATTCCAACATGTTTGATACCAAACATGATGGGGTTCGTTGCAGCCAGTTTCAAGCTGGTCATCACGTAATTACGCGATGCCCCTCTATATAGTATATGGCTGCTTCACTGACAACCCGGAAGAATGGACTCCGTAGGCTGCAGGGGTGTCCTGCTCATGCAAGGGCACCCTTTCACTTAGAACCAAGCACCCTGCCTTCAGGATTGCAAAAGGCCTGCTATAGGGGTGACTTAAAGGTTTTAAGTGCAGTGACCCAAGATATAGTAAGCCTATATCTTTAGTAAGTGGTGAAAGCACCAACTTACACAGGCTGCAATGGCAGGCCTGTAGTTCCATTTTGAATGGTCTCTCATGGGTGGCACAATACATGCTGCAGCCCATGTGAGACCTCTGGGGTACCTATGCCCTGGGTACATGGGTACCATATACTAGGGACTGATATGGGTACCCCAGTATCGAATCTGGGATGTACCTAAGTACTTACCATAACAATTTATGGAGAAAGCAGATAGACTGCGGTCCTGGTTAGCAGGATCCCAGTCAGACTAGTCGAAAAACAGCATCCCATCAAGCAAAAATTGGGGGTAACCATAAGAAGTAGATCCTACTTTCCTACATAGCTCAAAAATGCCTCTTTCTTTGGCAGTCAAAGTAGTGTGCTGTATCTCAGTGATGTCACCAGGGTCAAAGGTAATGTAATGTCACTTCCTTTGATGTCACTGGAGGATCAAATGGCATGTGGAGTCACTTTCCATTACTATCCCAAGACAGCCGGCCAAACCGTCATGTGCACTTAGAAAGTGCCACCACTCCTCCACCGTCTCCCTGTGACAAGCCCAGCCCGCCCCAACCTGGCTCGCTCCTTACAAAAGAAGAAAATGATAATAATGTAGCGTTATTAACGCTGCGTTATTATCATTTTCTTTTTCTTTTTACACTTAGTGGGGCAACGCTCCTCCGGCTTAGCAGAGGAGCCGCCCCTGATTGATCTTCTGTTTCATCATAACTTCACGTCCATATTTGTGACAGTCTGTGGCATGTGTTATTTAAGGGTCGCTTAGGCTTGTCTTATTGCTAATGGAGTCAAGCAGGCATCTATATTCATGCCTGTCCCAGTAGTAGTCACATTATTTTTCTGCAGCATTATTCTTGCCAGTACTCCTGTGACAAAGTAGCTCAGGCAGGGTCCTACTCAGAGCTCACCAAATCATCACCCATTATCATTATTCAGTTCATAGTCTATTGTCCGGTTGCAGAAGGTGTTAATTCTGCAACTCAAGAACTGATTATACGAAGGTCCTGTTAACTCCTGGATTGTGATATTAATAGGGTTTCCCCACAGGTGCCCTGAGAAATTAGGAATTATGAGGGGAATCAGTAATTCGGGTCTGATTTCCCAACTAGTTATTCATTGTCCAGAGCAGCTTTCTACAGAAAACTTAACAGGTCTGTGCAGTGCCTAATTTGTTAAAGATTAAGTGCCAGGGCCCAAAGTTCTTTCCAAAACCCATGGCTTCTGTTACCGAATTTGAGGGCTGATAAATACTAAAGGCTTCATAGCCTTGATTCCACCCCATGCATCCTTTATCCACCAGCAGGCACTCTCTGCTATTTTAACTCACTCTCACAGGTTATTTTCATTGCTATGTTCTACCTTTGACACTGGTTTTCCATTTTTCTCTTCCTCCTTTTTCCCCCTTTCACATTGGTCTCTCTCTTGCTCTGGATCAAAGTGCAATTTTGAAAAATAAGTGCCAGTCCTCAAAAAAGAGTGCCGTGGGCCCCACCTAAAACCACCAACTCAAATTAAGCATTGGGTCTGTGGATACAAAATTACCAACAGGGTCGGAAATTCGGCGGCACTTGCATTGAGGCCCTTCTTCCGTGCTACGTTTTCAAACTCATCATTTGCATCAGCTACAGGTTAAAAGAGCATGTCCATGAAGCACTTAAGCCATGGCTATTTCCTCCATTACTTTAAAAACGTTCTGCCTGCTATGGAATTGGGGTTGTTAAATCCAATACGGCAATAGCTAAAAAATGTAAATTAAACTTCAGTGATTTGCTCCCCACTCACCTATCTTTAGAGCAACTCTTGATTTCCATGATGCAAAAACAAGCACAGGCCAACCTTTTATCACGATACATGCAGGAAAGCATGAAGGACTTCTGGGGTGAGGATTTGCAGATGCCTTTGTCCTGATTTGGTCTGCTGTAACATTTTCCAGCTGCTGTTGGCTGCCAGCCAGCTCATATCAGAGTCTGGTTTTATTGCCAGGCAGATACAAACTATCCAGATGAAAGACAAAGCAAAAGAAAAAAGAAAAGAAAAAAATGCTCAACTCAACAATCTGACTAGTCTGAAATTCCTGCTCGTTTTTTTCACGGTAAATAACCCGAACCATGCTGGGTATGGACTTTTAAAGACGATTTTAACAGTCCGAGGGGCATATTCACAAGGACTTATCGCTGAGTTATCGGCACTTTAGCGCAGCAAAAGTGGCGATAGATTTACCGCCCCATTCGCAAGCTGGTGCCAACTGCCTACATCGCCACATAACCCGCGATAGCTGCGGCAAAAAACATCGCCACGGTTGACACCGCCAACTAACGCTAATGAGATGCAGAATAGGCGTGTCCATGCAAAAACACACGAAAAGACAACACCGCGCGATTCACAACGGACAGCCAGATCTGCGATGCGAGTCAAAAACAGGCGATAAGCCGCGGTAGCAGCAGGTATTTAACACCTGCCCTTTGCTGGTGCTAAGCGGTACGACCACCTGCAGTCTGAAAGGGAGCCCAGACCAGAGCCACACCTGAAGACCAACAGACACCATGGAGCTACTGATCATGCAGCTCGGAGACCCAAGAGGGCCACAACACCCACCGCCACCACCCCCAGGCCCGCCACCACCCCCAGGATCCGCCTCCCCCAGGACTACCACAGAGGCAGCGTAGACAAAGACAGCGGACCTACCGTAAACGCACTAGCCTCACAGACTTAACGCCAGAGGAGGTCATTGCCCACTACAGGCTCAAAAGGACAACCATCCTCTGCATCCTGACCCACATCGCCCACAGGCTGACGGTACCAACACAGCGGAGAACCAACATCCCTCCGCAGACAAAGCTGCTGGCTGTGCTGCACATGTTGGCCTCTGGTACCTTCCAACCCACAACTGCCAGAGTCAGAGGAGTCTCACAGCCAGCCCTATCCAAGTTCATCACACCTGTCCTGGATGCCATCATCAGCCTGGTACCCCAGCACCTCCACTTCCCCCACACTGCGCAGGAGCAGCTGGAGACCAAGCAAGGCTTCTACGCCATAGCTGGATTCCCCCACGTGTTGGGGGCTATTGACTGCACACATGTCGTTCTTGTGCCCCCTGCCGACACTGCACACAACTACCGCAACAGAAAGCACACGCATTCCATCAATGTGCAGGCAATAGTGGACCACCAGGGTCTCTTCACCAATGTTGTGGCCAACTTCCCAGGCAGTGTGCATGATTCATTCATCTTCCGACAGTCCATCATCAACCAGCGCTTCCAGGATGGCACCTATGGAAATGCATTGCTCGTTGGTAAGTACCAAATGAACACACAACACACCTCAACTCCACAGTCATGCAGCTCACGACTCTGGGAATGGGCACGCAGCAAAACTACATGCAACATGCCACACAACATGCCCACCGACCAGACACGACAACACGACTCAATTGGGAAACTGGGCTTGCCATGTACACAACCCAGCTACGGCATGGCACTACAGCCACACAATAGCAGAATGTGTGGAGAGGCTGGAAGCAGGCATGTGCGAAGGAGGCAAGTGACTAATGAATGAGAACCTACCCCATGACAAGTGTGGCGTGGATGTGCTGGACAGACTTGAGCGTGCAAACCACGGAAATGGCCATGTGGACATTAACTGCTGGTGCATGGAGTGTAGTGGCCAGTGGACGCTACCATGTCACCACAGGCTGTGGGGTAGAACGTGGAAGAGTCGCTCGTTACGTCCCCCCCTGTAGGCGTGGGCGGAGTGGGTTGGCCCTGCGTATGCCAGGCCTGCGTAGGGGTGTGAATAAAAACCCCGTCGCTCTGGGCATGGTTCTCTTCCGGAATGGCCAACATGCCTGCCAGGGCGGCGCTTCTCAGCCCGCCAAGAGGCCGACGCCGTGAGCGGCGGGGCCTGTGACCCTGTGCGCCTGCTGCACCCCAGGCCGCTGGTCCCAAGACCCGCCTTGCCTGCCCCAGCGCACCAAGGCCGCTCCGCTCAGCTGCCGACACCGGCGTGTGTCAAAGAGGGCCCACCACGTGCCGGTGCAAGCTCCAAGCCCCAGGCCCGCGACCTTGGCAGCCACCTCAGACCATCGCTGGCCTCCACGACGCAGGCAGCACTCCTTTTTCGTTTACATACCCCACCGGCATCCACTTCGGCCCAGTTGGAGGCACATATTGAACTGAGCCTTGAATGGCAGTGACCAAATGTCTATGGTAGCGACCACATCACTATACTCCCTCCGATCAGTGAAGCCAAAGTCTGCATCGCAAGCACACGACACGTGTCTGTGGGCCCGTGCTGACCGCTGCCCACAGACCACACTGTGGTGCAGTAGGTCCCACATCCAGCACTTAGTCGTGATTCATGAATGGCAGAGTCCATACCAGTGAACGCACGGAGAGGAGTAAGAGGAAGATGCGGTTCAGTCCAGATGAAAGCGGGATCCTCGTTACGGAGGTGACCGAACACTAGCAACTACTGACCTGGTGCCACTAACCCTATTCAACGCAAGCCGGTGACACATGGTGCCACTAACCCTGTTCAACGCAAGCCGGTGACACGTGGTGCCACTAACCCTGTTCCACGCAAGCCGGCGACACGTGTTTGTGGGCCCCTGCAGACTACTGGCTCCGGCATGCACTGCGGGCCAGCCGGCCTCACACCAATCACATCAAGGCGGGACCAGTCAGGGCACGGCATCGTCGCAGGCTGCACACATGCTCAGCTCTGGTGCCTCAGCCTCCGTGAGCCACACGTCATCGCCACATGACATTCCAACGCCGTGTGTGGGAGTTCCAGGAGGAGCTGGCTGAACTGCGGTTGGCCCACGCACACCGCTGCCACCGGCCGACACTGCGGTCAAGTAGGTCCCACATTTGTGACTGGGTCTTGATTTCTGATTGGCTGAGTTTACACCAATGTACACACCTCATCGCAGACTGCATCCCCTTGCAGCCCTGGTGCCACTGACTCCGTGCGCCGTGAGTCATGGTCACTCTCTGGTTGAACTTTGGTGGCATCTGAGTCTGTGGCATGGGGGTTGTCGTCCTCATCATCTGGCAGGTACGGACTTGGTGTTTGGCATGAGTCTGTGGCATTCATATACCCCATGTTGCCTGTTGCTGCTTGGTTGTGCCCTCTGCATCATGCCCTGGGGGAACACCTTCCACTGTCCCAAGATACACTCAGCGACAGTCACCTTGGACATCTACGAGGACCCGCTCAGCTCTCATGGGCCTAACCCAGTGCATCGCAAGTCACCATCCCGTGGCGGTGTGCCCGTGCCGGCCGCTGTGCATCCGGGGCCACTAACTCTGTGCACCTCAAGTCATGGTCCCTTGCTGTTTGTACTTTGAACTTCTGATTGAGTGATGACTGTTGTAGCTGTTGCCAGCACCAGACACTCCCTGGGGGCTGTCTTACACTCACCCCACGCACAGCCAGCACAGGCGTCACTGGACTAGTGTGCCTGCCAACACATCATGCCGAACCACCTATTGACTCATCTCTCTCTGCACTGTCACAGGTGATCAGGGATATGCACTCTGCACTTGGATGATGACACCCCTCCGAGACCCGAACACACATGCCCAGAGGCAGTACAATGCATCCCACAAATGCACCAGGGGCATCGTGGAATGCACATTTGGCGTGTTGAAGTCACGTTTCAGGTGCCTGGACATCACAGGTGGAAGGCTCCTGTACAGGCCAGACATTGTGTGCAAGATGATCGTTGCATGTTGTGTTTTGCACAACATCTGTGTACGCTCCAATGCCCCATGGATCCCAGTGCCAGATGCACTGGACGATGATGAGGAAGATGAGGCAGGTGGCCCACACCCCACTGCAACTGCAGCAGGAATAGCCCGTAGGAACACCCTCATTGCCAATTTCTTCACCTGAGCACGTCACTTTGTGTCCGTCCTGTGCAATCATGGGACAGTACAAAATGTCCACTGGCACTGCATGTGTAAATAAAACTAATACAGGTTACAGGTTGTACTCGTCCATTGTCATGTCACAGGTTCCTGCGATGCCAGATGTGATTGGCCATTTTGTACACGCATGCAGCACTAGTTGTGTCCTGTGTTCTGTTGTGGAGGTGTTGCAGTATGTACCACATTGTTGACGATGTTGGGGTGCTCAAATTCTTATGTGTGTATGCTGCACTGTGGCTGAGTCACCCCTGCAGCTCTGAATTGGCTGCCACTCATCCCTTTCAGGCGGTGTGCCTTTCACTTCTGTTCGTCTACAGTGCTGTGATGTTGCTGACTTGAGTGAATTGTGCCCTTTGTCGTGTTGTGACTCGTGGTCATGGTCTGTAGGCGGATGTGTAGTTGACGTCAGGGGTTTTTTGTGCACGTGGATGTGTCCGAGTGTGACCTGCACCTTTGCGGATCTGGCCCACACTCAGCCGCCTCAGTGTCGTGGCCTGCACATTGACATGATGGTTGGACTGCAGCAATGCTACTCATCATGTAGTGTCTCTTGCATTGTCAGTGTGGCTGACGGATACGCATCTTCGCTGGGTTTCGCACGTGTGCATGTGTTGGTTGTGTGATTGGTGATGTGTTGGGGGGGGCCCCTTTGGGCACATGGTGGAGGTGGGACTACTTGGTGTTTGTGTGTGTGCTGCAGTGTTCCAGGGGGATCAGGGACATGATCCGGAGTCATTGTGGGCATGCAGTGTGCTCTGCTTAATTGTGCATGTGTGCCATTGAGCCCATCTCCCCCCGTCCCACCACTCCCTGGTCGGTACTCACCCTATTGATGTTGTGTCAGGTCATGTTGAGCAGTGTCTGGGTCCTCTGATCCTGTCACTGTCTCCCGACTGATGACTGTGGCCACCATTTTGTACATTTCATCCAGCTCCTGGTGGTCTGCTGGCCCCCCACCTCTGATCTGCGTTGCTGCTTTAATGTTGGCAGCGAGTTCCTTCTTGGGTTTGCTCTTCGCATCATTCCAGCGCCTCTTGTCCTCTTCCATTGTCCTCCTCGGTGCGGCAACGGCATTCACCTGGTCCAAGATGGTCTGCCATCTCAGCGTCTTTTTTGCCAATGACATGTTGGAGGTGACGTACAGTTGGTGGTGGTGTTCTATCTCATCTGTGACGTGGATCCGGGTTTCCTGCACACTGTACCCCGTCTTCCTCTCCCTCTTCTCATTGCCCTTCCACGACACCTGGCTTCCTGGCTGGGCCTCCGTGGGTCTTGTGGGTTTCACGTTGTCCTCTGCACTCGGTCCGGGTGCATCCTTGGTGCTCCGCGGTTCATCTGGTTTTTGGTGTGATCTTTTTGGGTGCTTTTCTTGTGCTTTTCCCCGCATGACGCGTGGGACTTGCTGACCTCTCTCTAGTTATCACACAGATTTTATCGCGGTTGGGCCCATCGCAACTTTTTTCGCGTTGGGGTTTGCATTTTTATCGCCGTCGTGGTAGTTGTTTCGCGGACATTCGCCGCGTTATCATGCTGTTATCGCACAGTATTGCCGTGTTGGGAATGCCACATTAACACGGCGTTATTTTCCCGCGATGGACTGCGATGTGAGAAGTTGCGGTAAGCTATTTTGGCGATGTTTATCGCACGTTCTTGTGAATATACCCCGAGTGTCCTTAAAAAGGTATCTTAGAAGTATACACCTCTAAGAGATAACATATAAGCATATTTACAAGGTGCCATCACCACTGCAGCATAATTTTTTTGATTCTGCGGCGGCAATTTCTTTTGGCGGCATATTTACAGAGTGACGCTAGAGGCCTTTAGCGACAATTTTCCACTTCCAGCTCCAACTTTGTTTAATGGGGCCATGTTACATAAGTGCCCTGAGGGTGCAATGGGCATTTGCGCCCGCTTTGCGTGCTCCTGGGGCACTTTGTTATTAAAAAAGGGGCCGCAGACGGTTGTGTGGCCCCTTCTGTAATACCGGTAGTGCTGGCGCACATAAAGCACTAGTGCTATCTTCAGGGGGCGTTCCCTCATTTGTATGGGGGCGTGCCCATTGCAAGTGAGGGAATCCCTTCGCCTCTGCGCCCATGCCATATTACAGATGCAGGTGCAGAGACAAAGAAGCTCTCCGGAGGTGCACTGACAGTGAGCCATCTAAAAGGTGGCACACTGTCAGTGCGCCCCCTGATGGCAGCCCTCTGGAGGGGGAAAGGGAGTCGCATGGACCCCCCAGACATCCCCTTGCAGGTGGGTGCAATCAGTGACTACACCTGCCTGCAAGGGAATCTGTAATCCCCTTTAAAAGTGCAGGCGGGTTGCCGCCTGCACTGTGAAAACACGGAGCGGCTTCAAAGCAGCCGTTCTGTTTTTCACCAGAATGCGCTGCCCTTGGGCAGGGCGAGCCCGCGGCTGCCCTGGGGGCAGCGCATTCCATGTAATAGGGCGCACTTTCCCTGTTTGCACCTGGCACACCTGTTTTAAGGTGTGCTGGGCGCAAACAGGGAAAGTGTGCCTTTTATATAATAGGGCCCCAGATCCTCTAGCAGCAGTTTTTGCTAATGATATGCAAGGTAGGCCTTCCCCCGAAAAAAGCATCGCAAAACTGATGAAGCGGTATGTACAACGATTTTGGTAAACAGTGCTACTTTTGAAAAACAGGCACAGAGTCCCAATACCTGCAGTTTTTTACCACTATGAAAATGCAGGCGTTAAAATGACACATGGACAGTAGTATAAAAGCAGAACATACCAAAATCACTCTGGCAAGCTCAACTATGCCAAGGACCTATTACTATTGCAGCTCGGATCACCAGAAGACCACCACCACAGAGGCAGCACAGGAGAAGGGAGCGGAAATACCGCCAGAGGATTACCCTCATTGGCCTCAGGGAGGAGGAGGTCATTGCCCATTACAGGCTCACGAGGGAGTCCATTGTCAGTCTCCTGCACCAGATAGTACCAAGGCTGCAGCCAACATTGTAGCATTGCACCAACATACCTCTACAGGCCAAGCTACTGGCTGTCCTACACATGCTGACATCTGGAACTTTCCAACCCACCACAGCCAGAGTGGCAGGAGCATCCCAGGCTTCTTTCTGAAGGTTCCTCCCCGCTATCCTGGATGCCAGCATAAGCCTCACACCCCAGTACCTCTACTCCCCAAACATAGTGCAGCAACAACAGGAGAACAAGCAAGACTTTTATGCCATTGCAGGATTTTCACATGTGTTGGGGGCAATGGACTGCACCTATGTGCAACTTATTCCTCCAGCGGCACCATCACATCTCTACCACAACAGCAAGCACACCTATTCAATGAACATGCAGGCAATCGTGGACCATTTGGGCCTCTTCATAAATGTCCTAGCGAAGTACCCTGGCAGTGCTCATGACTCCTTCATCTTCCGGCATTCGACCATCAATGAGCGCTTTCAGAATGGGACCTATAGAAATGGCTTGCTTGTTGGTAAGTAATTCTCAAGCACATGACAGACCACAAATCAGTCAATTATGTAGGAATACATTGACATATCAGTTTTGGGTTGAATGAGACAGTGCATACGTAGTTGGTGTGGGCCTACATACTTGTGCCATACTACATGGCATGTGTGCAACACAGTCCTACAAGTCACACATGTCACACAAGTCAAGACCGCCTATGCCACCGTTGGCCACATATACAAGTGAACTGTGTTGATGTAGTATCTCTTTTCATGATGCTCTGGTGGAGCAGCTCCCCAAATCATATCAATGTGGCAATGCAAAGTCTGTCTGCATGACATTGGATGGCCTCATAGTTAAGCAGTAAGGCAAGCCACAGCAAAGTGCAGCATCACTTCACCCTACCTTAAGGATCTGTACCATGGGCCTTGTGGTGGCCTTTCACATGCAACACCAATGAAGAACTCACACATATCCACCCATCCTATGTTCAGGGACCCTGGGACTGTGGGCAAATAGTGTGCCTCCCAAGGGGAGGTGAAATGAGGATACATAATTACATGTCTCTTTCTCATGTCCAACTACTATGTGTCCTGCATTCCACAGGACACATAGAAGGAGGGAATTGCATATATTGCGTGTTTTTGGTGCTGGAATGTGGCCCTTAAAGCATGACCTCATGGGAGGATACTAAGCTGACACACGTGCACCATGGTGCAAGGGCGGGTGATGCCACTACCAAGTGATGGTGCGTATGCGGACGAACCGTGCACTGCCATGTGTACACTATCATGTCACACATTGATATCTACTCACTATCCTTCCCATGGCAGTACACATTGAACGACATTTACTCCAACTCTCAATGCCAAATATGTGTGACTGAAGTACGCCACATCACCTACTCCAGTTACATGTTCTAAAATCAGATAGGTATCAGTTCTGGTATGGCAATAGTAGCCAATAATGGACACAATAGATGAATGTGAGACATATGGCTACTCAATGTTTTTTTTAATGCTACCTGTCAATGCATCGATTTAATTTCTGTGGGAAATCGATGCATTGACTGGTAGCGTAAAAAACGGATGCATCGGATGAAAATGTGACGCATCCGCACAGGAAGTGAAGTAATGGATAAAGGAAAGTGATGTCATTGATCCTGCATGCTGCAAACCAGGAACTGAGAAGTTATTTTAATTTTCACTTTAAGTCACAGTTTTACTGTCTGAGCTTGGAAGTGGTTGTGTTTTGGTTATGTTGGAGAGTGGTTTTGATGTGTTTGGAGCTGGTTCGTCGTGTCTGCTGTCCCTGTTGTGTTCCTCAAGTGCTTTATTGTTGTATATTGTTGTTTATTGTCCCGTCTGCTGCCGGGTGTTCGTCTTTTGGGGTATATTTGTTATAGGGGTAGTAGGGGGTTCACTTGTGTTTGGGTGTTATTATTTGGGTGGGATCATGCAGATGAAGAGTTGGTCTTGCCCCCATGACTGAGCAGGAGTTTGGGAGCTTCCTGTGTCTGGTCACACATTACCTGCTTGCCATGGTAGCCAGTGGGGGATGTGTCATCCAGGGCTACCCCGTGCAGGTCCGCAAACAACGAAGGGAGAGTGTACGCTTCCAGATGCTGAGGCTGTGTGGAGTGGACCGCAATGTCCAACAGCTGAAGCATCGCTGGGCCAATGTGGTTGGCAGGGAGTCTAACCTACTGAACTATATTGGCATCAACATTGGTGGAGCAATTGCTAAGTACACATGATTTGTGTGCTTTTCTATGTGTCTCATGTCCCGATTGATGATATGTGGTAACATTAACTATGCCTCACATGACTTTCGGCTCAAAATAGCCATGTCCCCATGCAAAAGAGGGAAATGCTGTGGTAGTAGCGCTGGCACGATCTGTGCACCAGTGCTATCTGTGATACTGAGTGGGTCACACAAGTGTTAGTGCCCCTGTAGGTGATGCCAATGAGTCCCAGGGAAGCATTGAGCTGATGCACATACCGATAGCCCATTCAGACAAATCATATGATAACAGACCAGGTAGCGCAGATCAGCTCCAGAGGTGCTTCTTTCACAATAAGCATTTGTCAGGTACAGTTGTGATGTGCCATTACAGAACATGCATTACACATAAAGGGGCTTATTTACAAGCCCCTTTCACTGCTGGGATGTCACTTCTTACAGTATTAAAAGTGATGCACCAGCTGTACAAGGGCCTTGTAAATACGTCCAATAGTGATGTGCGGATGATCCGCCTTGGTTACGCATTAATGTTGCCTGCCATGGCTTACACTGCTTAGCTAACCTGTGAATGTGGCAAAACACATATCACTGGTCTTGAACAGCATTTCCTATGTAAAAGTTATGGCTCCTTGATGTCCACTATGGCTACGCTGTGCTTTGCACTGGCTTGCCTGACTCCATACCACTGAATGCATAGCAAATCCCACATGCTGCCTTTGCATGTTTTTGAGGCCAGAGCCACTGGAGCTGTCCTTACATATGAGACTCTCATTGGGCATGCCTTTTGTATGAGAGGCCCAAAGTATGTCAGAGGGGAGCCCTCTCACATGGTACTGTATCCAAGGGTATGCCAGCCTGAATATAACACATCTCAACCTATCCCATACGTGTTATTGTTCACTTTTGCTATTAAAAAGTTAGAGATGCATGGAACCTGTCGGAACAACATCTGGTACTCTGCAGAACTTACAGGTACAGAACTCACCTAACTCAAGGAACAAGTACGCATGATGTGTAATGCACGTAGCATACTCATTTCCTGGTGTCCAAATTTAAGATGGCCTTGGTATTGCAATGGCTTGCTGAGTGTGTTATGTGAGTTTTGTAGGTGAAAAGAATCATCAAAGTCAGCTACCATATCGAAATATAGTAGTGATGAGGTTAATTAGCTGGTTCCGCAAATTGGCCAACAAGTGCATGTTTTGGCACATCATATGTATGTAAACTTCAGCCTGTCCTACCAATGTGTATCATCTAGGCATGTCAATTGTGCCTGAAGGGTTAGATAGCCAATAGTTATGCATATGTATTGTGCTCCTGTTGCATATCGAATATGTGTTTGAAGTTTACTGATGTGTTTTACATGTTGTGTCTTGTAGCTGGACCCCCAGCATACATATCTGGTGAGGTGGATAACTTCAAGAACCCCAACTTCACCGGTGAGTGCCTTCATCAATGCTAAATGTGTAGTGCAAGGATTGAGTGTGATGTCTGATGCTGTGTGACTTGCCAGATTTAAGGTACATTCCTATCACAGATAAACTTTTGAATGATAATTAATTGGTCAGGAAATGTGGATGCTAAGTGTTGCATGTGTATCAGCCTCTGAATACTGTCAAGGAGAATACATTGCCAATCTGGGCTGGGCCTCATGATAGAGGCTTGATAGGGGAGCCATGATCACAGTGGCAGACTATGTGAACAAATGTGGCATTGGATACACATCTGAACATGGCCATGGTTGAAAGAATTTGGAATGCATGTCAGTTGCACATGCTAGAATTTGGGAGCATGTAATAAGCGGTGGCATGGTCCACCATGGACTTACAACAGTTCAGATAGAAGAGGTTTCATATGCCTCTGTGTGATGCGAGTTACTCATCCAGCGTCCTTTGTTACATGTCATACCTGCCAAGTGTTCAATTAAAGTTGGCAATGTGTCCTGATATAGGTCCTTGCCATATCAGTTACACTACATTGTGAGACAATACATGTACCTTGCAGACATTGCAAAATGCCTATGGCATAAAGTCCATTGCAGGATGCAGAAGGCACACTAATGTTCAGTAAAGATGACATGTGTCCCATTCCATGGGTACCAAACAGCATTGTTCCCAAGCATACTAAGCACTTACATGGTCATACCTAGATGTGCCAATGTGTTACAATTGCATTGTGCAACAATTGCCCTGCCTTCGTAATTTGGCCTTAGTAAATCTGATGCGGTAGATAATAGGCAAGTGTAAGCTCACTCTAACCCGCAAGATGAATTTAGGCCATAGAGGCTGCTACCTTAGATTTTGTGAAATGAATATTGTTTCATGATCTTTGTACCTGTTCCTAGTCCCCCTTTGACTGACAGTTATCCTTATTGCTTAAACAGACAACATGACCCCAGAGCAGCTGATAAAGCATACCCTACGAAAGGAGCGCTACTTCCACCACAGGAGAGTCGCTAAGGCACACAGGCCCATGAGAAAGCGTTATGAGGAAGAGAAGGCTCAGTGCAAGTGGAGAAGCTTTCAGCTCAGACCACCAACACTTGACAAGGGGAGCTCTGGCAGAAATGGACATTCCAGCAAAGGTACCTCCAAGGCACCAGTACCTAGCACCTCCACCAGTGGACCATCTCAACCACCTGGCCCCACACCTCAGGCCACAGGAGTGCCAAGCTCTTTTGAACTGGACATCAAGAAGGAACTTTCCGATTTGAAGTTGCGGGTGGCTGTTTTAGAGAATAAAATGGACTAGGCTTTGACACTCCTCCATGAACTCAAGCAGGCAGTGGGAAGACCCAAGTGACAATAGCCCTAGGGAGCCTTTCTGACCTTTCCCCTGTATATAGTTTTAATGTTGTACATAATGTTTTTATAGCTTAGTTTGGGTTAGTTAGTGTAGTGATAGTGTAGGAATAGTGGGTTTAGGGTTTTTGTAGGGGCGGGTTATAACTTTAGTGGGTAGGGGTACTTTGTGTATTTTTTGGGGTGGTGGGTTGATGTGTTTTATACTTGTATGAAAAATACCAAAAAAATACAAAAATATATATGATTGTTTAGGATTCTATGTGTAATTAGTTGATGTTTAGGTGTAGTTTCTGTTGTGCTTGTGTGAAAACGTGTCTTAAGGGGGTTGGGGGGCTGATGTTTATCATGTCGTGCTAAATGTGTAGAGTAAGATAGGTTAAGTTCAGGTAGTTTTAGATAGAATGTAGGATAAGATAGTGTAGGTTAGGTGGGATTAGTTAGTTAGTGTAGGGTAGGGAATTTTATAATTTTTAAGATTTCTATTGACATTAAATGTCATTGTTTGCTACATACAGGTCTACCTCATGATTTATTGTGTGGGAGCTACCATGTGTGCTCAAGTAATGTTATATACATGCATTTGTCTTTGCTAGCAGTGTTTGGCAACATGTGTGTGTAGTTGTCTTACCTATGGACAGCGATCTGTCAGGTTGGCCATGGTTTCACATCGTCTATCTACAAACATTGTTGAGTAGTGCATGTGGTAATCATGATGGAAATGGTACACAGTGCAACACTTGTTCACATACAATTTCTCTGTGTGGATATGTCATGCAACATGCTTTGGAGGGATGTTGAGGTCAATACATTTGGCCAAATTGTAGGTTTTTCGACTCACACACTCATGGCTGCCCCATACCCACTAACACTTATAGCATTTACCTGTCAGCCCAATGTTGTTTGCTTGCTAGTATCCATTGGGTAGACCTGGCACTTGTGGTGTGACTTCATTCACCATTAACATTGACTGCATGACACCAGTTGAAATTAATGCTTGCAACCTTGAGTAACCACTTGCTAGTCAACACACACATAGAGGTCACCAAATATGTTTCACTCTCAGTGCCTAGCATTGTCCCTGACTCCACGCAACACATGTCCCTTTGGCAAGTAGTTGGTGTCTTTACCACACAGAATGCACAATGATCAACTTGGTCCTTACTCCAACAGACAGACAACACGCAGGTAGTACTAAGTGCATTTATTGACATGTACAAATGATGAAGTGGCTCACAGGTGAAGTTGATTGGACAACAACCCCAAAAGATGTTTTGAGGCAGTGGATGTCTAGATCGAGTCCATGTGGGGAACATATCATGGGACATGTGAAGGAGAGTAGTGCTTCAGTGAGGAGGATGACCACAATGTCATTACAGAGGATAGGCCACATTGACAGTCCACAAATGGTCAAGGGGAACAGGGTGAAATCAAAATGAGGACAGTGGCAGCTGATTTTCCCTGGCATGTTCATAAGCACAGGTCAAAAGAAGAAACTGGATATGTGGCACAGATTACTGCTACCGGACACTTTTCGTTGGAAGGAGGTGCCGTCACATCTTCCTCCTCAGATGTGTGCGGTGTATCCCGTGAGGGTGGTGTTGTAGCTGCGGCAGCTGAGGGAGGCACACACACATCAGGGGCGGAAGATGTGGATTCTGTGCCTGCAGCAGCATTCATCTGTGCCAACAAATGAGGCAGCACAGCAGCAAGGAGGATCTGCTTGTTTTGTAACACAGCAGCAACGTTGCTGTGGTAGTCAGCCATAGCAGGAAAGTGGGAGTCCTGCTTTCACTCCAAGGACTCCAAGATGGTTCTCATTGCCCCCAGATAGTTGGCCACCTCGCTGTTGCCACTTTGGCAGATCATTTGTTCATGCCTCTGCCTCATGACACCAGCGATGTCAGCCAGGGACTGCTGGAGGCCACGGAGTGGAGAGTATGTTCCTCTAATGGCAGCAGTGTTGTCCCTATTGGGACTGAGGCACCCATTGGCTCCCTCTAGGCTGTCCACCACGGTCTCCATCCCCATCCACACATGCTCTAACAACTTCCACAGGACTCCTACCGCAGTACGTTGGAAGGTAATCTGTGGCTCCTTGGAGTCTAGGTGTCTGGGTGGGGTGGCAGGTGGTGACTGTTGGTTGTTACGCTGGGGATGTGAAGACCCTACAACGCTGTTGACCCTCTTCGTGCCCGGAGATGGTGTCCCAGTGGAGTCCAGAAGGGTTTCCTGATCGATGATTTGCATGTTGTCATCATCCCCATCATTGCTGAAGTCCGCAACAGCGTGCTGGCCAGGAGGTGAGGTTTTATCCTCTGCAATGAGATGGAGAAATGCTATTGCTGATCTCTCTTAGACGTTGACATGAGTAATACAGTTGACAATCAAAAGTGCAATACATTTCACTTTCATTTCCTCATTGATGCATAGGACATCTGTTACACAAGGGTATGGATTGCAAATCACACTGTATTTCCCTTTCAGATGACTGGATCTCAGCATTGTTCTCACTACCACTGTGACTGGATGGGCCCTGTCATACTAGTCAGATTACCATCACTGACGTGCAACCCATTCACAAGAATTCGGTGCACCCCATCTCTTTCCCCTTGCACTGTAAAAAACAGCTGAATGCCAACACTGACATCCTTGTGTCAAGGTGCAAGGGTGCCTGCGTTGGCGCACGGCTGTTCTTTTTGCACCAGCGCAGGGGGTACACAGGGGTGCCACATATTCCTGTAAATACAGTGCAGCCATGCTTTTTTGTAATGACGCAGCTCAGCGGAGCTGATTTGTTTGCATCGACGCGGTGTGGCCTTTCACTGTAAATATGGTCCATGGTCCTCTGGTGTACATCACCTACATTCACCTACACACCCAGTCATATTTAGTCGATGAGAGGAGTGCAGGTGGTCCCTACCATGGCAGCTGACACCTGTGTGCTCTGAGCTTGCCTGCCAGTACAGCTACGTACAATGTAGTTTAATCTAGGCAACTATGAACGGGACTCTTGAAATGTCCCTATGTGTAGGTACTAACCATGACCCATATATACTCCACCCCTCAGGTGTGTTGTTTCTCCTCTGAGATGCCAATTTTATGCTAAGGATTTGCAGGCTAGGTTAATGTGCATAGGCCCAGGTAAGACAGAGGGGCACATTTGTGAATATGGTGCAATTTTATGGCGCAGGTACCCTTGCACCATGGCGCAAGGGGGCCTGCTTTGGCGGATGTCTGCTGTTTGTGCGCTGGTGCTGGCAGAAAAGACAGGAATGTGCCGTATCTTGTAGATACAGCGCATTCTTGCCCTTTCCTTTTGACATAGGGTAGCACAGCTAGAAGGCTTGCGGCGCTGCCCTACGCCAACATATTATCAAAATGCCCATGAGCCTTCCATTGAAGTCATGTTTAACCATAGATGAGTCAGCATCCTACCCTTTGGCCTGAAAACAGTGCCGCGGAGCGCTGGGACATAGCAGCCTGCACTGCATGATATTTTGTAGTTCCCCACATTGCCTCTTGTTGCGACTTACCCTGTGGCTGTTGTAGTTCGTCATAGCCAGCACTGTCTTGTCCTGCAACTCCCACAACTGACTCCTCGGAGATGACACCTGCTTCTCCAAGGGATCCAGCTCCTCCTGGGGCACTGGACTACCACCTCCGGTCTGCAATGCTGCCTTGAGATCGGTTGCCAGTTTCTCCTTTGTCTTGCGCTTACAATCATGCCAGCACTTCTTACAGTCAAGTCACTGCTCTTGACTTCAGAAACGCTGTTCACCTTGTCCACTATGGTCTGCCATATGGTCTTTTTCCTCCCCAATGGCACTTTGGAGCTGATGAAGAGCTGGTGTTGGTGCTCCGTCACCTCGGTGATCAGTATCTCATTCTCCTCCTGACTGAATTTGCACTTCCTCTTCCCCTCGGACTCTGGCTGGTCCTCCTGGCTGGTAGTTGGGTTGCTGGGGTTGTTGTCCTGGTCTGTGCTCATTCCTGGCTGCTCCACTGCTGCTTTAAAAGTAAGTGTCATTTATTTTTTACGCACGCTAAGCGTACATAAGTGACGCTAGGACAGCTAGCGTCTATTTTCTAGCTGCTATTTGGCCAAACAGGACTTTTGCAGCATTAGCATGAAATTTTCTTATGACACGGCTCACACAACAGCCTCTTCCTAACACCATGAAGCACCGTAGTGTAAATACGACGCTAACATGGCGGTAATTTTTTGGGCGCACCGCTGCGGAAAAACAGCAGTGTGCCATTTCTTGTAAATACACCCCAAAGTATTTCTACTGCATCACCGATGGACACTTTTACACTTTCCTGAGTTATCACTGAAGACAACATGCATGCATACAATGTTGGGTGCAGTTTGCAAAGTGTGCGAAGTTTCCTGTGAGGGAAAAGGAGTTTTTGAAAGATAATTTGCTTTCAACCTTTTTTCAAACTGCAAGAGAATGCGAACACTAATGCCTATATTCTGAGTAGCCCTTTAATCTTCTGAGTAACTCTGCCTACTTTCCCCCAAAGTTACTGATACCAGGGGTAGCGGTAACTCCATGTGGCCAAAGTTACCGGGAATTATCAAGTTGAACCCCAAGGGTCCCCTAAGAAATGAGGAATTACTGGGGGAATTGGTAATTCCTGGTCAGATTCCGTGGGTGATTCCTCCTTTAACCACAGTTTCACCCAAAGATTTATGCTGCTTTCAGAAATCTTGTGTGAAAAGAAAAATATCCTCCCTGTTCCCATAGATCTCAAAATTCCGACTGATGGCTGGCATTATGGAAATGAAGACACTGGGGTAGATTTACAAACATTTTGCGTGAAGCACTGCTTTGCGTTAATTAGCGCAGAGGGGGCGTTACATGGATGGAACATGGGTGTTCCCATGCAACCACCCATGCCTTTTGACGCAAAACCATATTTACAAAGATTTGTAGACATGGTTTTGCACCAAGAGTTAATGCCCCTTCAAGGAGTCTCTAACAGGAGAAATGCTTTCATTTCTCCGCTCCTTTTCCGACTGTGCATGCGTGCTGCACTGTGCACTGTGCAGCACGCATACAAAGTGCGAAAAGCTTTCCATCATGTCTAGGCATAGTATTTTGTACAAGAAGGGTACCCTTCCTGTACAAAACCTATGCTAGACTCATGCACACACCCTATCGCAATGACGCTAAGGTGTGTGCATGGCACACAGTCACTGAACTCAGTGTCGGAGCAAGGGAAAGGGGAGGAGAGAGCCATATTTCTGAAGATATGGCGCTCTCCTGCTCCCTCCCTGTCGCGCAACACAGCGCAGCCTCGCGGGGGGCTGCACTGCGTGACTTTTTTGTAAATCTCCCCCATGATGCATAGTAAGGGTCGAAACGTTTTTCTTTCTGGCATCCTAAGTCTAGTAAACAGGGCCGGACTGGCTGTAGTGGGCATCGGGCGTTTTCCCGGGACACTGGAAGGGTGGGGCCCAGTTATGCAGCAGTGGGGACTGGTTTTTGTTACTGGGGTCCAGTTTTGCAGCGGTGCTGCAATATCGAGTTCCAGTAACAAAAGCAGCAGTGCTTCACACTTGCACCCCTGCCACCCAACCCCCCCCCCCGGACCTACAAAATTGCCAGGGCTGCTTTGGGTTCCCAGTCTGGCCCTGCTAGCGAATGGTTTATTATGCTACGTTTTTAAATGTGCAAACTGTGTAAATTCACAAAGATAGTGAAGTTTTTTTAGAAAAAACTAACAAAGTTACAGATGAAAAAGCTCAGCATATTCTTGCACCTAGTTTCACCTGGAATTGCTGGCTAGTTAAAGAGTAACATCTGCAGGAAGGAAGGAGATCTGGGAGGGTTGCTGAGATTTGGCACCCTGTGCAGAGCCACCGCATTGGAGAGAACTACTACTGCAAGTTAGAGAGCATGCCTTCATTTTAAATGTAAAAAATCCAATTAACTAGAACACCGTTAACGTTTAATCGTTTACTTATTAACAGGTTGGCACATTTTGAACACATCAGGCTACTTGAAAAAAAATGCAACATTGTAACAGGAGGTTAAAGCCACACTGACCTGCAAGGGCTCTCTGGTTAGCAGTCAGACTAACTGAGGTCACGGGAAGCCAGAAAAACGTTCGAGCAATTGCTGTGAATTCATGCCAGACATTTTAACGGTTTATGGAAATATATGAAGGTAGAGCTAAGACCTAAAAGTTAAACGTGATTATTTACTTTTATTAAAACCCAGGCATCTTTGTGATATTTCTGATTCTTGGCATGCTTGTACAACTTGGTAGCAAAAGAAAAGAAAAACATAGCAGATAGCAGGAAAGCAGTAGAAAAAAGCAGGAAAGCTGTAGAGAGCAAATGGAAGGCGTGATTCAGGCGGGAGAGTTGTAGATTTCCTGATAAATGTAGACAATGACGTAACAAAACTGCTCAGCATGTAACAATGATTGCAGGAAGCATTCACCATTATACAACCTGATGCTTTTCACTTTGCACACATGTTGTCATGTGGGTATGTCACAGACGATGAAGGACCTCTCATGGAGGTAGAGTTGTTATCCTCTGGAAATCTGGGGGGATATTCTCAAGAACGTGCGATAATCATCGCCAAAAAAGGCTAACGCACGTTTTCATATCGCCGTCTATCGCGGGAAAATAACTCCGTGCTAACGTCGTATTCTCAACACGGCGGTAACATGCGATAGTCTCCCAAGAACGCGTCAAATGTCCGCAATAACATTACCAGGACGGCGATAAAAATCCAAACCCGAACGCGAAAAAAGTCGCGATGGGCCCAACGCGATACAAAAATCAGCGATAAGCAGCGCCAGGCCTGCAATTCACACACGTCAGGCGGGAAAAATCACTACAAAAGCAGAAAAAAAAACACAAACAAAAACAAAACAACTGCGAAGCACAATGGAGGTAGCCAGAGCAGGAACAGAGGACGAGCAGAAACCCACAAGCCCCCCGGAGGACCAGGCCGGGACCTCGGGGTCAGGGAAGGGCAAGGACAGGAAGAAGAGGAAGATGCGGTTCAGTCCGCAGGAAAACAGGATCCTGATAACGGAGGTGATGAAATACCATCAACAACTGTCTGTCACCTCCAATGTGTCATTGGCGACAAAAATGGAATATGGCAGTCCATCGTGGCCAAGGTGAATGCAATCGGAGTGCTGAGGAGGACAATGGAAGAGGTCAAGAGGCGCTGGAATGATGTGAAGCGCAAAACCAAGCAGAAACTCGGCAACAACCAGAAGGCAGCAATGCAGACTGGAGGTGGGAGTCCAGCGCCACAGGAGGAGCTGGACGAGATGGAGGAAATGGTGTCCACAGTCATCAGTGTGAAGACGGTGGCAGGAGTTGGGGGACCGGACACTGCTCAACATGACCTGACACAACAGCAACAGGGTGAGTAACGACCAGGGACTGGGGGACGGGGGAGATGGGCACAATGTCACACATGCACAATTAAGTATAGCACAGTTAACACCCACAATGACTCTGGATCATGTCCCTGATCCCCTTGGCACACTGCAGCACACCTAGAAACAGCAAGTAGGCCCCCATCGACTGTGTGCCCAGAGGGGGCCCTCCCCACACATCACTAATCTCACAACAAACCCATGCACAAGTACAAACACAAATCCGTGATGTTGTCGAAATGTCCACTGTCTCGCATCAAATAGGCAGCTCCTCCCAAACAGTCACAATGTACATTGTCATGCAGTTTGTATGTAAACGTGTACAATGCGTCAACATACATGTGAAAACAATGTTAAACTGCATCTCCCCTTTACATTGCAGAGGGTGAATCAACACCCCCTGCAGAGCAGACGGTACAAGTTTTCACTGATGATGAAGAGGACCTCCCCTCCATCGACACCGACGCCCTCCAACGGCTCATGGACAGCTTTGGCACCCCACCTCCAGGAGCAGGGCAGCCCAGCTGCATTGAGGAAACCCCATCCCCTGCACAGACCACACAGCAGGAAGCACCCACCACCACGGCTGTCTCCCAGGACCCCCACGAACAACACATGGCCTTCCAACGCCGTGTGTTAGGGTGCCAGGAGAAGATGGCTGATTAGGTGCGGGTGGGGTTCGACCTCATGGCAGCCAAACTCGATGCCATACGTGGGTGTCTAAGTCACATCAGGGACCACTTACAGTCCTTAACGGACACCCACAGTCCGCTCCATGCTCTCCAACGAACCATGGATGACATCGCTGGAGTCCTGACTCAGAGACAAGGACAACCGTCTAGTCAGAGTGGCTCCAGCGGTGTCATCCGGAAGTTGGTACACATGCGGAGGACCATGGAGAACATGGAGCGGGTGCAGGCGGAAAGAATGGCTGCCACGGCTGCACACCACCGTGATGTAGCTGGGATCTACCATGCCCTGCAGATCCTCGTCATGGCATTGCTGCCACAAGGCCTGGCGCAGATGAATGCTGCTACTGCTTTGACATCCACATCTCTGCCCCCTGATGTGTCAGTGCCTCACAGTGCGGCAGCCAATCCACCTCCGGCCCCTGATGTATCAGTGCCACACAGTGCTGCAGAGAAAACACCACCACCCACATGTGAGGCACATGAGACATCAGAGGACGAAGATGCGGATGAATCTGCCTTACTGGTAGTAAGGAAGCGGTAGCATTCTTCTCCGCCATATGGCCTGTTTCTGCTTGGTTCTGCCCTCTGCATCATCACCTTCCACTGTCCCCCGATGCACTCTGCGACACTCACCTTGGACCTCGACATGGACTGCCATATTCTGTTTGGTCACCAATGACACAGCTATCAGACTGCGGACTGAACTCTTCCTCTTCTGATGTACTTGTCATTCCCTGAGGGACTCTGGCTGGCCCTCCACGGGCCAACAATGTAAAGTGGGGTTTGCATGGCCCTGTACTGCTCCAGCCACAACACTCCACTGAATGTGCATTAAACAATCAAATTCACACAGATGTGTCATGTCTATGATCATTCAAGTATGGAAGTATGGATGAATGTAGGGTCAGTGATTACCCCTTACGTCCATGTTGCTCATGTTGTGGGACTTGAGTCACAGGGTGCAACATTACCGATTGCGGACCGGGTTGCGCCGACACCACATCAGAGACACATGCATTAGTTACCTTCTTGTCCAGCCCAGAACGGAACAACGCCCAGAGCACCGGGGTCATCGTTCACACCCCTACGCTGGACTGGCATACGCCAGGCCAGCCCACTCCGCTTACGCTTACAGGGGGGGGGACGACAACGCTACATGTCCCAGGTCTTCCCTGTAGTGATCTGCTGATCACAGGTCTAGTTGTCAGCATGCCGCAGCCACTCCCTGAGGGCTGGTTCACACCCACACCACACCCATCCAGCACAGGCGTCACAGGATATGTGACCCTGCCAATAAAAGGGGCCGGGCGCACGTGCCCGAGGCCATTTCCTCTATCTAGCTGAGTGTGTCCGTGTGGTCATTATTTATGCATGAGGGCCCAGGGCCCTACCACATCACATTCCCCACTGCCGGAGGTGACGAGACTCAATCATAAAGGGCCCATGACTTGAGGTGCACAGAGTTGGTGGCATCCGAGGCACTTTGGCCGGCACGGGCCTACCGCCACGTGGCGATGACTTGAGGTGCACAGAGTTGGTGGCATCCGAGGCACTTTGGCCGGCACGGGCCTATCGCCACGGGATGGTGACTTGCGGTGCACTGAGTTAGTGGCACCAAAGCTGAGCGGGTGTGCAGCCTGCGATGATGCGTAGGCCTCGATACGCCGTCCTGCCAATCAAGACTCGATTTGAATTGTGATCCCAGCTGGACTGCAGTGTACGCCGAGGGCAGCAGGCTGCACAGACATGACTCCGCGGCGCGGTGCTGCAGGGTGCGCTGGGGGCTTGTGGCGCGGAATCCAGCGATCGGCTGAGGAGGTTGCACCGGCACGTGGTGGGCTCTCTTGGAGACACGCCGGTGGCGGCAGGTGAGCATTGAGGCCTGGGTGCGCAGGGGCGGGCACTCATCGCTGGTTGGCGGACTGGTCTGGGGACCAGGGCTGGGGTGCAGCAGGCACACAGGATCGCGTAGGCACCACCGGTCACGGTGGCGCCCTCGTGGCTGGGTGGGGGGAGTGAAGGTGCAGGGGTATCAAGCTGATACAAACCATGATGCTTACAGGTATGAGTAATCCTGCATCATGAGACCGTAACAGAAGTTAGTGTGACCGTAACCTTCCTTTTCTATCCTACGTAGGTTACGACCACACGTACTTCTGTTACGGTCTTTTTGTGCAGGATTTGTCTTTCCTGTGAGCATTCCGGTTTGTCTAAGTGCTATACACTGTACCAGATTAGGTTTGTAACTATACGGACGCTTGACCATTGTCACCATTTGTCCAACAGGTTTCTGGATACTGACTCCCGGAGTATGGAATGGTATTGGGGAGTTCCCGCAGCATATGCAGTTACATAAATCCACACGTTGCCCTGATGAAGTTCCCCGTTGGGCGTAGGCTGTGCTTTTCGTATTGTTTTTTGGTGTATTTGTAATAAAGGACTGTTTTTACACTACTGTTGACTACTGGACTTCATGACCGTGTGCACCCCCATTTCAGTTACTACAGTATTGCGTCTGGGGCACAGTGGCGCCTGGCAACGGCTGGCGTTGGGTTTGGTTGCGCAGGAACACTACGAATTGGAACTGTCGTGTGTTGCGGATACAGGGGCCCGCCGTTGCTATTGTGGACATGCATCCATGACATGGGTGAGGAAGTTTGATAGGGCTGGCTGTGAGACTCCTCCGACTCTGGCGGTTGTTGTTTGGGATGTACCAGGGGCCAACAGGTGCAGCACAGCCAGCAGCTTTATCTGCGGTGGGATGTTAGTTGTCCGCTGTGTTGGTACCGTGAGCCTGTGGGCAATGTGGGTCAGGATGCGGAGGATGGTTGTCCTTTTGTGCCTCTGGCGTTGAGTCTCTGAGGCTGGTGCGTTTTAGGAACATCCGCTGTCCTGTTCTGCGCTGCCTCGGTGGTAGTCGGGGGGTGGTCTGGGGGGGGGTTGGGGGTGGTGGCGGTGGGTGTTGTGGCCCTCTTGGGTCTCCGAGCTGCACGATCAGTGTCTCCATGACATGTGTTGGTATTCAGGTGTGGCTCTGGGCTGGGCTCCCTTTCATACTGCAGGTAGTCGTCCTGCTTAACACCAGTAAAAGGCAGGTGTTAAATCCCTGCTGCTAACGCGCCTTATCGCCTGTTTTTGGGTCGCATCGCAGATCTGGCTGGTCGTTGAGAATATCGCGAAGTGGTGTTTTCGTGTGTTTTTGCACGGGAACGCCTACTCTGCATATCATTAGCGTTAGTTGTCTCTCATCCGTGGCGATGTTTTTTGCGGCAGCTATCGCTGGAAAACTGGCGATATGGGCTGTTTGCACCAGCTTGAGAATGGGGCGATAATTCTTTCGCCACTTTTGCTGTGCTATAGTGCCGATAACTCGGCGATAAGTCCTTGAGATTATGCCCCCTGGTATGTCAAATCAAGGCGTTGAGTCATTCAGGGTACATTCATATGTGCAATTTTCACCTTTGTGAAGTATTACCTAAGCCAGGCCACTGTTCCAACAAAGAGCCAAATTAAAAAAAGAAAAAAGTTCTTATTTCAAATACATGGCACTAAAAAAAGCAGGACTGGCAAGATATGTAAATGTTGGAGCAGGTTTTGATAGGAATAGTGGAGAGCCTGGCATAACTATGGTCAGTCTCAGTTAGAAGTCAGCCTCCAAATAGTACTCATCGGTAATTCCTTGGTACAGTTTTTGTTAGAAGATACTGTGATTCTGTGGCTCTCAGAGTTTGTTTGTCACTTACTCCCTGATTATACCGAGGGGTTACATTTTGATCCCTGACCAAAAAGGAGTTTGTGCAGGGGTGGTAATTCTGATTTTTACGATCATTTTAGCACACCTTTGAAATTTATTGGAGGTAAAGACTTGGAAAAAGGGCACAAGTGGATCTGAATGTGTTAATAACCGAATCACCAAGTTACCTCTCAGGGCCAAAACTCGGAATAGAAGGGATTTTCAACACTCTGTAAAGACCATACCTGGGGTATCTGTAAATATCCCACCTAAGTCCTCCACCCTCATAATCAGGGCCTTAGTAGTAATTTTGCCATATCAGCATATTCTATGGCTTCTGCTCCAGAGGCAGAGGGCTGCCCACCATATGTAGAGCCCCACCATGCAGGCGGACATCTCTGTACAGTGGGTGGAGCCGCTGCTATGGCAGCTCTACTGAAGACACTGAAGCTTTGCCAAGTGAGCACCATGATTTGATTCTACGACTTGCTGTAGGGGGCGCTCTAAACTAAGGAATAGTATAATTTACTATTCCAACACCTTCCCTACTGTTGCGCAGGCTGAAGTTGGAATAGTAAATTATACTATTCTTAAGGCCAGCGCGCCCCCTACAGCAAGTCGTAGAAACGACTTGCGATGTAATGGTATATGTTGTAATCGCATGCGTTGTACCGCATGCGATGTAACATCGCATATTCGCTACATCAGCATGGGAGTATTACACAGTGCTTGGATTTGCTGATTCTGCTGTACCCTTCAGCTCAGTGTTGCTTAAAACAATTGTAATGGGATTTATTTTCTTTACTGTTTCTCAATCAGCCTGTCTGTGCCGGCAAAATATAAATGTGCTTTGTGAGTCACCCGTGTGATAAAATTGTGTGTTTTCAGAAGGTTGATACTCGGCTGACCATCTCAAAATAATAATGAAATGCTGCTGAGCTGGCTCTTCTGCGATTGGAATTGTTGATATCTAGATGAGGCAAGATGTTTGTAGCAAGTGTGTAACTCACTGAGCCATCTTTGTGGCTAGGCTCTGTCATGGACAGTAAAGACTACCCGCAATGTGTTTTATTTGTTTCTTGCAAACGTAATTGTGCAATTAGTGACATAGTAAATGAATAAGTGAATGGATGTCAATTTTATAAAATGCAACAGGTACCACTAGAGCATTCCAGTGCAAAGTATTTTTTTCATGTTGTTTCTCAGCACACCAGCCATTAAGCATTTAGGACCAGCACCCCGAAAGCAGCACTGCCCAGGGGCCCATGAGACAGAAACCTCAAAGTTAGGGTGAACAGCAGAGGGTATAACGTGCACACTAATTATGGGGTCATAACATTCCACAAATGGCGCGTATGACTGCCCCGTGCCAAGATACACAATCATACCCAACATCAAGAAAAACAAAACAGGCCCTACATCAAATTTCTGCGTTTGAGAGAAAGTATACCTGGCACACCTAAGCTCTCTAGTGTGTGTGGCTGTCTAGAAAAAATACACAATGCCCATATGTCATCCACACCCAATCATGTGACCAGGAGACAGGCTACAGTCAATAAATGGCTAAGGCAGGAAAATGCCAACTTTCTAAAAGTGACATTTTCAAAATTGTAATTTGAAATCCGACTTTACCATCAGAGAAGATTGTTCATTACAATTCCAAGGTCACCAAACATGAACTAGTCACCTGCTCCCATTTGGAAGTTATGGCTTATTAAGTGTAATAAGGTAACTCCATTGTTAGCCTATGGGAGAGGTAGGCCTTGCAGTAGCAAAAAACTAATTTAAGGGTTTTTCACTACCAGGAAATGTAAAACTTTAAATGTCCTACTTTTTAAATACACTGCACACTGCTCTCTGGGCTGTTTAACACCCAGCTCAGGGGTGTCCTCTATGTATTAAAAAGGACTGTTTGGGTCTGGAAAAAGGTTTATTTTGCCAGGTCGAAACTGCAGTTTAAAACTGCAAAAACAGGCTACAATAGCAGACCGGAGTCATGTTCAAAGGGCTACTTAAGTGGGTGGCACAGTTAGTGCTGCAGGCCCACAAGTAACATTTAATTTACAGGCCTTGGGTACATGGAGTACCTCTGCACTATGGACTTACAAGCAAATTAAATATGCCAATTGAGGATAAGCCAATATTACCATGTTTTAAGGAGTTAGCACATGCACTTTAGCACTGGTTTGCAGTGGTAAAGTGTGCAGAGTCCTAAGACCAGCAACAACGAGATCAGCAAAAATATGGGGGGGAAGGCAAAAGGTTTTGGGGGAAGACCACCCTAAGGCTGAGAGGTCTAACACTCAAGGATATCAAAGTTTTGGTTGAAGACAAAGTCCCTCTCTCAGGAGTGGTTCTTAAAGCTTTTTTTTTTTATTGATCACATAAGGTCAGGCAGCAGCTGTGTTGTCAAGCCAGATCTAAGAATGGTATGGCACCTGAATATGGACCTCAAAATATCAAATTACAATAATATTGTGGTCAAAAAGTATTGTGACTGCAAAAATGTAAATGACTATAATATCGAGGGAAATCATATTTTTACATATTTGGCAATATTAATTAAGGTCAAAGTATTGTGTACTTTTATGTCATGGTTTTTAATATAGTTATTTATAATGTTGTACATTTAGGGCCTAATTACGATGTCGGGCGGACTTATGTCCGCCCTTCATGGCACGGGAGCACATGGTGGGGTCGCATACTCTCCTTTGTCTATGGGAGTTTGTGCTACTGCTGTAAACCGGGCGTAGCACAAGCTCCCATAGATAAATGGTAGAATCTGTTCATCCATGCACTGAGTGGCAGGCACCTCAAGGTGCCTGCCACATGTAGCAGGGATTAACAGGGAGGAGCCATAAGTGCCCCCTCGGCCCGCAACCGGAGGCTGCATGATGAAGGGGGCCCTGCTTGGGACCCCCAATGTCGCTTTCCAACAGGCTTTCCATTTCGGAAAGCTTGACATGTAAAGCCTGTTGGAAACTGACATCGTAATCCCTTCGGCGGAAACGCTGTCCATAGGGGTTACGTGTCGGTCTCCGACTGGCCAACGGGCTCCTTGAGCCCGTCAGAATCCAGCCGGAATGACCGTCCGGTTTCAGTTTCGACCACCTGCATTGTAATGCGGCGGTTGAAACTGAAACTGTGATGAGGCTTGGTAAGCCTACGACCTACTGTTGGAGGCTTTCCGACCCTCATGGTAATGAAGGCCATAATGTTAATTTATTTTTTATCAAATAATTGTTTTGATATGTGTTATTTTCTGTCTCACGAATTGCAGTCTTTTTGGACCGGGAGGGGCACCCAGAGCCCTAACTTTATAGTGGTGGCAGGTTACTGGCTTCACCAGAAGTTAAGTAGCACAAGCTCAGTGGTGACAGCATACCGTGTAGTGATCAGTAAGAGTGAGCAGGTCCTTTTTAACCTGTGTCACTGGAGTGAGGCCTACACGCTTAATCACTTTTAAAGTTTTGCTGCTGTCTGCTTAAATCATCCTTGGTCTACATCAGATTGGTATGAAGTGCTGCACAGCGCAGAAGTGGTTTATCTGCTCTGGGTGTATGTGTGCCGGGGAAGGGTGCAATACAGGGCTAGTGCAGTACTGAGCAGTGCATGCATGTTGTATGTATGTGATGGGGATGCATGTGCCTATGAGTGGTACAGTACCTGAAGGATGTAGTGCTGTGCAGTACGTGCAGAATAAATGCATGTGCTAGATGTATGTGTACCTGTGAGTGGTGTAATTAACCCTGGGCGAAGTGCTACGCTACGCTCGCGTAGTTTGCGAAGTTTGCGCTACTTCGCACAACGCGAATTGCACGTAGCACAGTGCAAACACGCGTAGCGTAGCGTAGCGCCGCGGTCATTTTTTGCTTGCTCGCGGTCCTCAACGTCAAGTTGGCGACCGCGAGCAAGCAAAATGACATCCCGGCGAGACTTTTTCCTCGTTCGCGATCAGCAACATCAAGTTGCCGATCGCGAGCGTGGAAAATAAACCTCCCGGCGAGATTCTCAACGCGGGGAGGTCAGGTTTCTCATTGCGAGTGGTCGCGTATGCTCGCGACCGCTCGCGATGAGAAACTACCAGTCCGCGTTGAGAAAGCTGCTGCTCGAGTAAAAATCTACTCGAGCGGCAGTAAAAGACAGCTCGCACTGTGCAAGTTGCCGTTTTCAATGATTGCACAGTGCGGACAAGCATCCGGCACTGTGCAATCATTGCGAACAGTGCACTACGCAGTTCGCGTAGTGCTACGCGAAGATCGCGTAGTGCGAACTGCACTTTGCGTAGCTTCGCGAAGCACTACTTCGCGAACTACGCCCAGCCTTAGGTGTAATACATGAAGGATACAGTGCATGCATGTTAAATGCATATGCTGGATGGATGTATGCCTCTGAGTGGTACAATACATAAGGATACGGTGCTGGGCAGTGCGTGCATGTTAAATGCAGATCCTGGATTAATGCATGCCTAGGAGAAGTATAGTAAATGGAGGATACATTACTGTGCAGTGCGTGTATGCAGTATACATGCACTGGGTGAATGTGTTCCTGTGGATGGAACTATACATGGAGAACTCTGGGTTCCATGTTAGGAGACCCAGGCATGCACAGTGAAACATGGAGCGGAGGTAGAGAGATCCCTCAAAGACAGATTTGTGTATTGTTGCATTCCTATAACCTTGGTGGGACACAGGCTTGGGAGGGAAGGACCAGGCCTCCACTGTAAACTTTAAAGGGTGCCCTTTGTTTCAGTGAGACGTGACAAGAAATGGGCGAGGGCACATCTAAAGAAGGAGATGTAGCTGGAGCTGATAAGAGAATCATTAAGAATTAGACTGGGACACTTGGCTAACCTTTTGATGCAGATATCACGTTGACTGACATTCATCTGTTAACTCTAGTCACTTCCATGGCCTGTGTTGTGGGACTATCAGCTATGGAGAAAGTCCTGCTGTGGCAGACTTCTTTTCAAGATGAAGAGGGAGCAGAGTAGTGGGTATTTCACAAAAAGCTGAGCCCCAACAAAAATCTTTAAAGACTCAGGCCCTAAATCACATTTGGTGTCTGGATTGGAGGAGGAGGTTGAGACCACAAAAACTGTCATCTGCCAAGCAGCCCGATGGCTGCGTGAGTTGCACAATCTCTGGAAAACTTATGCCTGTGACAAGGACTGGGGGCTAAGGCCTGCTACTCTCCCTGTTGAGTGAGGTGACATCTTTCAGGGAATCAATGACCGCCTGCCCTGTAGCCTGGAGCAACAGCACCTGCCTGATCGCCAAAATGTGTGAGCCCTGTGAGGAAGAAGAGAGCTTTGGAGGGAGCGAGGTCCAGTGGGGGGCCCTGTTGAGTGGACTCCCTGTGTGAGGAAACGGCTGCTACACCAATCGCTGTCCATGTGGAGGACAGAGTGAGCGACCCAGGTATGCCAGGAGAGGGCTGTTGTGAACTTAGCTCTGTGTCATGCTGCTTTGTGGAAAGGGGCCATAGCCCAGTGTGGTGGCAGCGCGGCAACCCCATATGCCAGGAGGGGCCATCGGAAAAATACTACTGTGCGGAGAGGGGCCGCACTCCTGTGTGGTAGCAGAGCAAAGTCCCCGTATGCCAAGAGGTGTCGCTGTGGGAACAATCACTGTGCTGATCGGGCCGATGCCCGTGGACTGTGAGTTGCAGACCCCCATATGCCAGAGGGGTTCATCGCAAGCACCAAGGACTGCTGCTTGCTCTGCCCCATTGGAAAAGTGTGGACGCCGTGGGAGTAAAGCCACCCAGATGAGGGACCCAGGACTGGATCACCATAGCCACCCTCATTGGGAGCCAAACAAACATTTATCCCACAGGAAGCCTCTGCTCGCTTCAGGAGTGCGACCGCAGGTGAGAGATTCTGCACCGCTGAGTCCAGCCACCTGATTCGCATGCAGCTAACGTACCTGAACTTGGCTTCAGCCGCTGCGAGCACCCACGGACAGGGCACATGAAGAACTCCTAACATTGACCTCCTGCCAGTGTTAATAAGACTAGTTTTGTGCCTGTTGACCCCAGAGGAACTTGCTTCTAGAAGCACTGCCACGCTAGAAGACTGTTGACTTTAACTGAGAATCTAAGTGGACTTTTGAGACTCGGATTGCTAGTAGGGCATACACTGGATGTTACCAATAGCGGATGGGGAATAACCACTATCACTAACGTGAGGAGAGTGGGACAGGAAATCGTCAAAGAAACTCTAGAGTCCCGACTTTGAGAGGAAATATGTGATTGTTTATGAATGTTATATTTCATTTTTAGGTAGAAACAAAATATCACCTTTTTCATTAAAGGGAGTATTTGGCTGGACAATGATTTATTGCTGCTGCTCCGCGCATTTTGAGTTGTGAGCCTGTGTTCTCTATCCTGTATCCACAATTCCTCCCTCCCACACTCCCCACCAACCCCCTGAGGAAGCCTTGGACTACTCGGACCATACTATGCAGAGAGCTGAGTGTAATAGGGATACTTGGCCCAGTTACTCAGAGTCCATAGTAGGACGGTCCCAGGAACATCAGGAGTAAAAGGCCTCAACCTCCATGGTTGGGTCCAGTAGCCCCTGCATGCCCCATGGCCCTCTGAAAGGGGTTCTGACAAACAATTATTTTTTTTGCCTCAAAAACACACATTGCTATAGTAGTCCATGGCACTGGATCTTTGTGTGTGGATGTGCTCTTTATGAAAAGGCTGATTGTCCCCACTCACAGTGAATTTAGCCAATGATTGAAGTGGGCTGACCGACCCCCCATGCCGTGTGCTGTAGTGGATGGAAGAAAAATGTCAATGACACAATAACAGACAAATGGATGAAGAGGGTTGGCTGAAATCCCCTAAAAATAAGTTTATTATACATATAATTTTAGTCAAATCAAAAGGTTTCGGCTGGCGGCAGACCTAAAAAGATCTTAGCTGTCGCTTTAATGATGTATTTCATTGCCTCCACTAGCTTCTGGCAGTGTCTACCAAGGTTCTGAGCTCTCTTTTTTCCCTACGCTCTCTTTAATTTGAAGACAACCCACCATTTTTTTAGGCAATGCCTCTGCACAGATAATTCTAAATCACATGCTGTTAAATGATATGTCTGATTACATACATCAAAGATCTAACCACAGTTGCATCACCTAATCGCTTCTTCATTGGCACACATTTTATGGCGCTGGCGAACTCAAAGGGTGTGTGTGTGTGTGTTTGTGTGTGTGTGTTTGTGTGTCTTATGGCTTGACGCCGTGAGGGATAAAAAGGCAATGGGAAGTGTGGTGACAAAACTCCACCAAATCTTTCACTTTAAGGTTTCTGCTGCCATTGGACTCTTCAAGGCTTGCCAGTATGATGTGTGATAATTGTTCTGAACTATACATTGGTAGTCATTTCCATCCACGTTTAGTATCTTTTGCATTGCTGACCTGTCATTGATTGGAGTCGTGCACTCTATTCGCTTGACTTTGCTCTGAAGAATTTGGTCTGTCGGTTTGCACTGGCTCCCCCGCCTAGGTGTGTTGATGAATGTCGCTGACTGTGTCTTACCTGAAGGTTAAGAAAACTAGATCATGTTAATGGGCCACGTTGGACCTAGTACAACACCTGCAGAAACGAAGAAGAGGACACGCAATTCTGGCCAACGCACACTAGCATGAACAGTTCAATTCGCCAAAAATACACACAAGGAGGAGTAACAAAACACTGCGGGGCAGTTCTGGTGTCAACATGGGCTTCTATTGGAATTCTCAAGGGCATATTATCAAGCCCATTATCGCCGCTTTAACTGCAGTTTTCTGCCGCTAAAGCGGCGATAATTTTAACGCCGTTCTTGATAATATGTCCCTGCGTATTCAGAGTACCTTGGAGAAACTGAAAAAGAGTCAAGAAGAATGATCTACACTGACACTCTGGGACTCACTTGCGATGGCCCCTGTTACCCCAATCCTTGAAAGAACTTTTTACCAAAAGCTATGCGTGTAATAATATAAAGTGGGGGCCTGAAGATGAAGTAGTATCTTGGGAGGCTGACGTTGCTGGCGAGTTTTGTTGTAGGGTTTGGGCCCCTGTAGCCTTCAGATGAGGTGGACGGCACGGCTGCAATGTGGTTTCAGGTAGATATGGGGCGCCTGAGCCTAACCCAGGTGTGAACTTGCAACCTGAAGGGTTCGAGGGCTGAGGACAGTGGGATGGACAGAATGACACCCGCTCGTGTCGATGATGAAAGACCGCTGACCGCATTCTAATAGATGGTGGAAGCAGGATGAAAGGAGGAGGGATGCTGAAAAGGCCGTCTGGGTGCAATGAATCCTTCGAGTAACACCATTACCCTATGATCAGGAATGGTGGGTTTTCCTTAGACCTCCTTATCACAGATGAAGAAAAAATGACAATTCTTGAAGAATGTCGGCTCGGCAAAGGATGGAAACTGAATGGAAAAGGCAGTGTGCATGCATAGCACTGACTAAGTTTACAGGCAGGCATGCCTCTGCCAGAGAGCCCACCACAATCTAGGGAGGTCCTTTACACTCAGGCACTATCGAGCCTCCCAGGTAGCAGCAGAAAGAGGCCTCCAGGAGGGACTTTGGATTACCAGACAATCTCGGTCACCCAACTGATCTTTACTGTTCACCTCCTTCCTGCGTTAGCTGTTTATTTTATTTACTCAGCCAACCAGTACACATTCTAATATTTATGCTAATGCTGATCAGATAATATATTGCCTAACACAAACCAAATCTCATCTCGGTGCCTGATAAAAGGATCACTTATTACCCAATACTCATTTAGTTGAACTGGGAAGTAAGAAAGGCAGATATAGGCCCGGCTGTACCCGGGTTCGAACTTGTGGCCTGCAGGTTACCCAGGTGCCTGTCAGGAGGGCATGAACTGCGTGGCCTGGATGTGCAGTAGCTGCCATTATGAGCATGTCTGGAAGTTTATTGTAATGAGTGGTGAGTCAGTCATTCGATTTGTAAGACATTAGCCTTTGAGGCAGCCATCCTTTCACGTGATCACTGCTCTAGTCTATAATTGCTCATCCGTGTAGGCAGTCTGCAAACAGTAACCATCGAGCATTTCTCAGAGTGCCTGTGTCTGCACAATTCTAACCCGAAGGAGCCGAGCGCGAGACAAATGGGCACGAACCCTTCGGGTAATTAAGATTTCATTTAACCTGCGAGTCCCAGATGACCCCGGGATCATTATAATCTAATTTCAAGCGCAGTAAATTGTAATGTTATCAGCGTTTGACCTCTGAACTCTTAAATCATTGCCCGATCAGGCCCCCGCCAAGTTCTTTAATTATTCATTTTTATATTTCACACTTAGTGCGGTAGGGGCAACCGTAGGCTTAATTTCCACTGACCTATGTGTAGCTGAATATAGCCCTTTAAGCACTATAATTAGTACTACAACTACAACTATTAGTGTGCCTACTATGATGTATCTACGCCTGTTACTATTTGAATTGCCTTCAATTTCTTTGCTGGAACCTAAACTTTTGGATGAAACGCAGCAGCTGCAGAGTCTTCTCTGTCCGTTTCTACCTGTAGAAGCAGCAAAACCAAAGTTAAAATGATATGCAACAGGAATATGTACAAAGGTCCTCGTGAGGCTTTCTTAGCCCTACTCTGTGTTCTTTTAAAGGACAACCTTAGGCTCCTTCAGCTGCCTCGGGCGTCGGTACTCTTCTTCCTTCCCTACAAAGGGGTCGATTCCGATTCGGGCCGGAAAAAGCACCGACCGACTCGGATCCGGAAAAAATACCGACCGACACGTACCAGTGGCGCCCGACACGCCAAGTACGATGCAAGCCGCGATAAATCCGACCGACACGTCAGGAAACCAAGCCGACCGACCGACCCGCTCGGAAAATAGCAATCCGGCCGGAAAAACACGCGAATCCAACCGACCGACACGCACCCGGAACAAATCCGACCGAATCGTACCCGCCAACTCCAACCTGCAAAGTACGATGCAAGGCGCGAAAAACACGACCGAGTCGGACGGAGGACAAGCCGTACGACCGACACGCATACAAAACCGAGCCGAAGCAACACAATACACCGCGACCGACGCGTACGCAGCATACAAAACTGCACAAACACAGCGTGAACGAAACGGAAAACACCGTACGAGACCAATGCAGGGTCCGACTCGGTCACAAGAACGTTTCCAACATACACAAACAGCACAAAGGAAAAATCAACCAAAAAAAGGCCAAACAAGCAATTACCAAGCCAATAAATACTGGGGGGTGGGGACAGAGAACAAAGACACACCAACAACTCCACCTATATAAAGGACACAAATCACTACCATGAGCCTTTGCAAATGCCATTCCACTGCCAGCACCCAAGAGAAAGCAACCACACACCCACAGCTCATCCCTCACACAAGCCACACACCAGCAGCACACCAACAAATACCTACCTCACATACACCCAGCACAACACACACCCACACACCCTCACCTGCACACCAACACACACAGCACCCACTATCACCACCCATCACCATGCCCCCCAAGAAGAATCCCAAGTTCCTAGATAGTGAATTGGAAGTCATGGTAGACGAGATCCTCAGGGTGGAGCCACAGCTGTTTGGCACTCTGGTCCAACAGACCCCCATGTCGCAGAAAACCAAGATGTGGGAGAGGATCATCAACAGGGTGAACGCCCAATCACCATGTCGGCGCACAAAGACCGACATCCAGAACAGGTGGTATGACGTGCGCAGGAGGGTCCGGGAGCTGCTCAAGAAAGACTACCACCTGAGCCAATACACCGGCAGTGGCCCTCCTGCCAAGCCAGTATACCTCAGGCCCTGGGAGGAGAAGGTGCGGGCCATCCTTCCGCCAGTGAGCGTATATGGACTAGAGGACATCCCAGAGCCTGGTGAGTACACAACAAATGTACACAATAAACTGCCACAAAACACACACATCACTGTCAAGGGGAGAGTCAAACCATGCACTCATAGCAATTACACAGCAACTAGAACAGAATCATCCCAAAATGTGTATGTCAGTCAGATAAACACAACACATGCCATCAAAAAAGTCACATCCAACTGTGCCAACACATGTACAAACACAACCACAACTACAGCTAGGCAGTGGCACAAATAGAACTAACACACACATCCACACATGTAGCCACCACAACAACACCAACACACAGTGAAGACCACTCAAAGGAAGGAATTCTGTGTATGCTGGCCAAGTCAGTGTAGCCAATAGCATCATGGGAGTCGCACTCACACATATTGCCCCCCCCCACAACTGTCCCATCAACACCACCCTGAACCATGCTCACATCACAGGGAGTGGAGAAGGACTCACAAGATGGCTGACACTGGCTACTGCTGTGGGGAGCACAAGGCTCTGCTGCCAACTGTGCACCAACAAACAGCAGGACACCACTGACTGACATCCTGAGAGACAACTTCCACTCCCTGCAATGCAAGCACGTTCCATGGTGGGATATCCGGCTGGCTGGGTGGGAAGGGGGACTTGCAGCACTGACCATAGTCACCAGCACCTCCCCTCACACCCCCCCCCCAACACAAACTCCACAGTACCCACCTGGTAGAATGCAATGCCCTCCATCCTAACACAAGATCCCACAAAGCACCACCACCCTGGGTTATGTTGTGTGAAGCACAGGGACACTCTTGGGACTCTTAGCCAAACAACTGCCAGGACAACACTCCCAGCCATCCTGTCAGCACAGCCAGCCCACCCCACAGGGAAGCAGAGTCAAAAGGAAGGAAGCATGGGCATGCTGGGAAGGGGGTGGAGGCAATAGCATGATGGGAGTCGTAGTCACAGACATTGTTCAGCCTCACAACTGGCCCATCAACACCACCCTGAACCATGCTCACATCACAGGGAGTGGAGAAGGACTCACAAGATGGCTGACACTGGCTACTGCTGTGGGGAGCACAAGGCCCTGCTGCCAACTGTGCACCAACAAACAGCAGGACACCACTGACTGACATCCTGAGAGACAACTTCCACTCCCTGCAATGCAAGCACGTTCCATGGTGGGATATCCGGCTGGCTGGGTGGGAAGGGGGACTTGCAGCACTGACCATAGTCACCAGCACCTCCCCTCACCCCCCCCCAACACAAACTCCACAGTACCCACCTGGTAGAATGCAATGCCCTCCATCCTAACACAAGATCCCACAAAGCACCACCACCCTGGGTTATGTTGTGTGAAGCACAGGGACACTCTTGGGACTCTTAGCCAAACAACTGCCAGGACAACACTCCCAGCCATCCTGTCAGCACAGCCAGCCCACCCCACAGGGAAGCAGAGTCAAAAGGAAGGAAGCATGGGCATGCTGGGAAGGGGGGTGGAGGCAATAGCATGATGGGAGTCGTAGTCACAGCTCTACATCCCCCACCACATGGCCCAGCAAGCTCACACTCACGCATGCACATCCCACAGAGAGTAGAAAGGCCCATCAAAGATGTCTGACACTGTTGCTGTGTCGTGGGGAGCACAAGGGCATGCTGGGAACTGCACATCAACCAACAGCAGGACACCACTGACTGACATCCTGAGAGACAACTTCCACTCCCTGCAATGCAAGCACGTTCCATGGTGGGATATCCGGCTGGCTGGGTGGGAAGGGGGACTTGCAGCACTGACCATAGTCACCAGCACCTCCCCTCACACCCCCCCCCCAACACAAACTCCACAGTACCCACCTGGTAGAATGCAATGCCCTCCATCCTAACACAAGATCCCACAAAGCACCACCACCCTGGGTTATGTTGTGTGAAGCACAGGGACACTCTTGGGACTCTTAGCCAAACAACTGCCAGGACAACACTCCCAGCCATCCTGTCAGCACAGCCAGCCCACCCCACAGGGAAGCAGAGTCAAAAGGAAGGAAGCATGGGCATGCTGGGAAGGGGGTGGAGGCAATAGCATGATGGGAGTCGTAGTCACAGACATTGCTCAGCCTCACAACTGGCCCATCAACACCACCCTGAACCATGCTCACATCACAGGGAGTGGAGAAGGACTCACAAGATGGCTGACACTGGCTACTGCTGTGGGGAGCACAAGGCCCTGCTGCCAACTGTGCACCAACAAACAGCAGGACACCTCTGACTGACATCCTGAGAGACAACTTACACTCCCTGCAATGCAAGCACGTTCCATGGTGGGATAACTGACTGGGTGGGTGGGTGGGTGGGAAGGAGGTCTGGCTGTCAACCAAACACAATCAATGCAGACCATGTTCACACCCCAGAGAATACATAGAAATGCCCAAATAATGCAGGACAATGTGCCACACCAATATCAACCCCTGACTGTGACGACTTAGGACAATACAATGTACAGGCCCGCACCCCGAGGCACAGTCACAACTGTCAGGTGTGTCAACCACTGATGCCTGCAGAAACATGACATACATTGTTTGTGTCTCCCAAAAACAGGTGATGATAGGGACACAGCAGCAGACGCTGAGGAGTCCCAGTCCCAGGCTCAAGAGGATGCCGAGCTCACTGGCGTCGTACAGCCTCTGTCCTCCTCGGACGATGAAGAACAACCTGGCACATCCGGTGCAAGTCAACATGCTGCACCAGCAGGACCACCAGCTGCAGCACCAGCAGGTCCACCAGCTGCACCCCCTGCACCCACCCCTCCAACGACTGTCACCACGAATACCATCCCTGCCGACATGGACAGAATAAGGAACAACACCAGCGCAGTGACCCTGGACCAACCTGGGGCCATGGACACCACCACCACCACCAACCCCCAAGGTGGACCAGGGTTATCTGTGCGTGCAACTGCACACACTGCACATGTCAGCAGGGGTGGTGGGAGGGGTGGGAGACAGAGGTCGCTGCTTGCAGACGTTGCTGGTGTGCATGAAGACCCACAACTGGTACGCATAGCTGATGCGTACCAGTCCAGCACCGGAGAGCTCAGCCAGGTAGTGGGGCTCCTCAGAGACATCAAACAGCAGCAGGCTGCCCATCATGCCCGCTTGGACTCCCACATGTCCCATGTGGAGTCACACATGTCACGTGTGGACTCCCACATGTCACGTGTGGACTCCCACATGACCCGCGTGGAGTCCAAGTGGGATGTACTACATGAGATGACGGCGGTGCACAGGGACATTTTACAATGCCTCCGCCAGATGAACAGCAACCAGTCCACACCTCCCTGTGTGCCAACAACATCTGGTACCGAACAAACTGCAACTGCCACAGGGAGGGAGGAGGACTCTGGCGGAGAGTCCCCTGCACCGCAGCAGCCTGCACTTGAGGGCCCCCCCCCAAGAAGAGGGGTCGTCCGAGGAGGGGAAAGTGAGAGGCTGATGGCCAAGCGCAACTCCCAGGAAGCCTGAACCTGTTCTGGATTTTCGCCTTTGTGCACAGACTGTTCACCCTGTTGATGGCAACACTACTCCCACACATTGCATGGGGAGTACAAGTTGGAACAATGTGTCAGACAACTGTGGCCCCGATACTGGGGATCCTGTCTACCTGGACTTTCTATTCATCTAGGAACTTGGGATTGCAAGATTCATGTACAGCACAATCCATCCTATGCACTATTATCACAGATGTATCACAATAAACACAATAATACACCATACTTGCCTCTGTCGTGATTCCAACGTGGGTACTGTTATGGGGATGATGAACAACAAAATTACACTGTGTATGCGAACTGCAACAGCAAGGACAACACAGGCATGTGAGTACAGGCAACGTGACACATATGAGGGAGACACACCACCAGGGCTACACAACACATACACACCTAGGCCATCTGACTCATTGCCTACACTGATGTTGCCAGGGAAGACGGTGCAATGCACAGACACCACACCCATTCCCAGTTGTAGTCAAGTAGCCCACAGGTGCAGTAAGCAAATGGCAGTCAAATGTGTGACCACAGACAACGCACATCACTAAGTGAAGCACAGGTTTATTACACAGTAGCAACATGCCGTAACCACTACAGATGCAAGGTAACCCCACCTGGTAGCGGGCACACAGTCAACAACTGTAGACAGAAGGAAGTCCATGGGTGTGGCGCACATCACCTGTAGGGACACAACAGCTACCAGCCTGGATGTGCAATCACGTTGTCGGTGGACACAGTTGACCAAACGAATCTGAAAGTACCCTGTGAAGGACAGAAATGACACACAGTCAAAAGCAATGGAGTACAGGACAGAACAGCAAAACTCATGCACAATACATGTTACAAGATACCCACCCAGAACCAAGTTAGCATGTCAACACTGTTGGGGAGTACAGCCCACCTGTCACCACACATCGCAACACACATCCAGTCAAGTAGCCCATGGACACACTCCAACAGCACCAGAGCACCACCCACACATCATGCCAACTCACATCATTCACATGACACCTCAGGATACTCACATTCAGCTAAAGAAGTTGGTGATGAGCTGTGTGCGGACATCACCATCACCATCATCATCATCATCGTCACTGGCATCGTGGTCCAGGCCAGGATCCTCCACAGGTGGCGGATGTTGGTCATCGTCATCCTGGATGAGAGGCAACTCCTTCCGCACTGCCAGGTTGTGGAGCATGCAGCAGACGATGATAATCTTGCACACTTTCGCAGGGGCATATGGGAGGGACCCTCCGGTCTTGTCCAGGCAGCGGAAGCGGCTCTTCAGGAGACCAAAGGTCCGCTCAATCACTCTCCTGGTCCGACCATGTGCCTCATTGTAGCGCATCTGGGCAGGTGTCACAGGGTTCCTGAGGGGTGTCAGCAACCACGGCATGTTGGGGTATCCCGAGTCACCTACGGACAGACAAGTGCACATCAGCTGACTTGGAAAAGTGGGCGGAATACTACAGATCAGATCACACACAATGGCACAAAGTCAGTACACACCGACAAGCCAGGCACGCTGGTTCTGCATCTGTGCCATCAACCTGGGGATGCGACTACTC
Source organism: Calotriton arnoldi (assembly GCA_963921515.1). Classification (NCBI taxonomy): domain Eukaryota; kingdom Metazoa; phylum Chordata; class Amphibia; order Caudata; family Salamandridae; genus Calotriton; species Calotriton arnoldi. The sequence continues at coordinate 2,144,268 of CAWUFW010001161.1, forward strand.
CTCATCACAAAGGCATCGTGTGCTGAACCAGGGAAACGGGCACACACGTGTGTGATGGTCATGTCTGCAAGACACACCACCAGTGCATTGACCGAGTGGTAGTGCTTGCGGTTCCTGTAGGCCTGCTCCTGGGCCTGTGGTGGTACCAAAGCCACATGTGTCCCATCAATGGAGCCAATGACATGCGGCATCCTCCCCAGGGCATAAAAGTCACTCTTCACGTCAGTGAGTCGTCGCAGTCTAGGGAAATAGATGTACCGGTTCAGGAAGAGCAACATTGCCGCCAAGAAATCGCGGAGCACACGGCTGAACATGGTCTGTGACATCCCACCAGCAGACGCCACAGTATGTTGGAAGGTACCGGTGGCAAAGAAGTGTAGGGCTGCCATCACCTTCACCTTGGGGGTCAGCGCTGTAGGATACGGCCGGCCAGGCTGCAAATGTGGGGACAACTGCACTGCCAAATCCTCAATCAGCTGCCTGGTGAAGCGGTACCGTCGGATGCTGTCCCGTTCCACCATCGTTGCCAGGTCTGGGAATGGCCGATGGACAGCAGGAGCCCTGCAGTGCAGAGGAGAAGTAAGCAAGATCGTCAGTCACCCCACATATGCGGCATTGAACACACTCAAGATCCCAACATACATCATCATGAGGCACAACTACATGAAGTGTGCAGTACCGGAACGACATGTATGGTACATACATGGCCAACATCTGTCAACACGGTCCTACAGGTGGCATCAATTTGTCCCAGGTTGGCCCATTGGATATCATGATGCTGTGTCACAGTCACCCCCCCAGTGACATGTGAGGACAGATGTGCCCCAGGCACCACAGCTCAACGACAGGCACATTCCCAGGGACCCTGTAATGCCACATGGACACTGGCATCACCTGGAGTATCATGTGTACACCACAACAAAACAAACATGACCCCCACAGGTAGTGGCCACACTTGCCATGGCAGGAGAGCCATGGACGTCTGTGACACACACGCACAACATCAGAGTCCATGCACACACAACGTGGATGTGGAGACTGTCTCCCATTGTGCACATGAAATCAGAGACATTGTAAACACTACATGCACAAAGACTGTGGAGGGCCATCACTATTGTGCCACTGGGACACCCTGGCTCAAACATACCGTCCCACATGGGACTCACGGGGTATGTGACATGACATACACAAACACCACTGTGAAATGTGACCATGGCACATGCACAGATATGAACAGTTGCACATCACAGTGGTCACGTACACGTAACACCCAGGATCCTGTCCCCATTAACACGTGCACAGCCTGGGGGTGGCTGCCCACAGGTGACACCCACAGGACAACATGTACACCAACATACACACAATAGGAAATGCAGCCTTACATGCCTTATGATAAGGTTTGGACAGGCTGTCGTGATGTAGGTGTGCCCCTCACTCCCTGGGAGCTATCTGTGGCTGGCATATGTCCATCTGAGACAGGCATGCTGACATATGCCAGTCACATGTACAGTGATGCGTTGAACAGCAATGGACCGATCGGTGCCTCCGGCCGGCCCATTGCTTTCAATGTGTGCGGGTACGCGTTGTACCCCTGTGCGCGTTGTACTGCAATGGACCGATCGGTGCCTCCGGCCGGCCCATTGCTTTCAATGTGTGCGGGTACGCGTTGTACCCCTGTGCGCGTTGTACTGCAATGGACCGATCGGTGCCTCCGGCCGGCCCATTGCATTCAATGTGTGCGGGTACGCGTTGTACCCCTGTGCGCGTTGTACTGCAATGGACCGATCGGTGCCTCCGGCCGGCCCATTGCTTTCAATGTGTGCGGGTACGCGTTGTACCCCTGTGCGCGTTGTACTGCAATGGACCGATCGGTGCCTCCGGCCGGCCCATTGCATTCAATGTGTGCGGGTACGCGTTGTACCCCTGTGCGCGTTGTACTGCAATGGACCGATCGGTGCCTCCGGCCGGCCCATTGCATTCAATGTGTGCGGGTACGCGTTGTACCCCTGTGCGCGTTGTACTGCAATGGACCGATCGGTGCCTCCGGCCGGCCCATTGCATTCAATGTGTGCGGGTACGCGTTGTACCCCTGTGCGCGTTGTACCTCAATGGACCGATCGGTGCGCACCCATTGACAATGGGCTTGCCTGGCAACGGACGCGTTTTCGAATATTCGAACGAGTCGGTTGCTGGAAAATCAGTTGGTCACCCACAACAATGTTGCAAAATCATGTATGTCATGAAGTTGAAATTTTGAAGGATGCTGTGGGCGTGTTTTGGTGCTGCTATTCCATGGATTGGCCAGATTCAGAAGATGCAAACGACTTGGACCTATCACTTTGGACACAAGGGACAGTATCTGCCTCTCCAGCACATATATATTGCTGCATGTTCCCCTGAGAGCCCACTTGCCTGCACTACATGCTCCAGGACGACATCTGCCACTGCACTGCTGCTGTCTCTGCCCCTCTGGACCCTGCAATGGCACGTACTGTGGAGAGAGCCCCAGCCTTCAGCCTTGAAGAGAACCAGGCCCTGCTGGACAGCCTACTTCCACAGTACAGCAAGCTGTATGGGACACCAGGGGAGCAGGTGAGTGTTCTGTGCACTGCCTTTCTGAATGTGCATTTTGTCTGACTAGCAAGGCTGAGAGTCAGCACACCACTGGCTAGCAGGCTCACTGAGTAGTTGTCACCCCCCATAGTGTGTAGTGACTTGCACTGGACAGGTATGGTGCAGTGACAGTGCTTCTGAACAGGGTTTTACTCCCCATGCTATGATACCATGTAGTGACTTCTGGAAAACTGTCCATGGGCAGCCGTGCACTGCCTGGGTACACCATGTGCCCCTGTGATTGCGACATGTATATGCAACTGTGTCATGCACGGATATGTTGCATGTGTAATAATGGCCTTATCACTTTGTCATCCTGACAGGCTTCTGCCCATCGGAAGCATGAGATATGGAAGGACATCGTCCGGGCTGTCCGGTCCGTGGGGGTCTACAAGCGCCGGATCCGCAACTGCCAAAAGAGGTGGCAGGACCTTCGGGGCTGGACCCGGAGGATTGCACGGGTCCAGCTGAAGCTGTCGCCTCCTCGCAGGAGGGGCGGAACACGGACCCTGACCCCCCACATGCTCAGGATCCTGGCGGTGGTCTTTCCAGACCTGGATGGGCAGCTGAAGGCCAGAGAGCAGCAAGGAGGGGGTGAGTCAAAGACTGCACTGTGTACTCTGTCTAACATGTTATGTGCCCTCCTCGGGCCAGGTTGAACTGCCACAGTACAGCAGTCATGTTGTCCAGGAGCCATGTCCCTCTATTGTGCACTGCCCACTCCTCATCTGATACCCAGGTGTGGCCCTTACATGCAGGGAATTCTGTCACTTAGGACTGTGTCCTTGCAGTTTGCTTGACTCAAGGTGGGAGACAGCATCTGTTTCCCTGACTCTGTGGTGGGCATCATGGGTGGGTCCATTGCTTACACAATGCCTGTATTCTGACATGTATTCAGCGTGTTACTTTGATCTGTGGTCCAATTGCTGAGCTGATCCACCACATGTGGCTGGGGTACCTGGCACACACCCATGCTGCGGGTGGGAACAATGTTTGGGCCCCAGGAGTATGTATATGACGTGTGTCACACATACTTAGCCAGCTGCCTACAGTCCAGGGCTCATCCCTCATTCATGTGGGGCTGGACAGTCATGCCTACTCCAGGCCATACAATACACTCTGTACTCCCACTCCCGTGTATCAGAGGACACATTGTGCACAGTGTTTTGACCCCTCAGGTGTCTGCCTCTGTGTCAGTGTGCTGTGGATTAGTCGCCAGGACTGCTGTGGAGTTTCTTGGTAGGGGCTCAGCATGCCACTGGAGATGTGACCATAGGAGACGATACTTGTGTGACACATAGGTGTCTGATCAGCTGCCCATGCAGACTGGGGCATGTAAATGTGAAGTTCAGGCAGCTGTTCCCCATGCACAGCAGAGTGTGAGGGGCTCAGGTTCAGAGGGTAGTGTCACAGGTCTCCCATATGTCCAATAGGTATGACCTGGACAGATGAGGGTTGAGAGGATGTGTTGTGGGGGGATGTACATGTGCACTTGTGCAGCTCCAGGACTTGCATTCCCCATGACCTACTATTGTGACACAGTGCAGAGTGTTGTTGTCTGGCTGCAAAGTCATACATCACTGAGACAGTGATGTATGACTTTGCAGTCATGCCTCCGCCATGGCATGTGTCTACTGATTGGTGATCCTGCAGGGGAGTGACATGTGCTACATGCACACCATAGTGGCGCTGGCTATCAGGACATGGGTGCATCATGGTGTCTGTCGCTGGAATGCATCACATGCATTTCCTATTTGACTCTGGGCATCCCTTACATCCGTAAACCTGTACTGACTCAGTGGCAAGAGCTGTGATGTGTCCACACCGTGTCCTCTGCACTGTCCAACTACTGTGTACTTGGTGCATGTGTCAACACTGGGGTGTTGCAATCCAACAGACACCAGACAGATGGGTGCAAGGCCATGTGGGATGTGAGTGCCATGCTTGGCATCAGACTGACAATTGACTTCTCCTGTTCAATTAGGGCACTTTTAGCAATGTACAACTAATGATGCCAGGGCTTGCTCTGTAATGTGCTGTGCTCACAGTGGTGTGTGCGTTTGGTGCAGGTGACTGATGTCTGTCTGTTTCCCCATTGTTTGCAGATACATCCACGGCCACGGAAGGGGACAGCTCCACGGACCAGGAGGAGCCGGAGAGCCAGACTGGGTCAGCAGCCGAGGAGTGGTCGGAGGGACCCAGTGGCACGGAGGGCGAGGGGAGCCACACCGAGGAGTCCTCAGCAGCATCCACCTCAGCTGAGGACCAGAGCAACTCGGAGGATGACTCCCTTGTGGAGGCGGGTGTCAGCAGCCACCACACCCCAGCTAGTGTTGCTGTCCCCGCCACCACCAGCACCACCACCGCCCTCCCATCGGCTCCCATTCCCCAGGTCCGTGGAGGCTCCCATGTCCGGGAGCGTGTCTCCTTTGGGCCAGGCACCGCACCCCCTGCCCCTGTGTCCCCTGCTGCCCTGAGTGAGGAGTCTGTGTACCTCCTTCGCCAGCTCCATGTAGGGCAGACAGCCATGCTGAGTGTCCTCCATGCGCACACCGCGCTGTTGACTCAGCTGGTGTCGTTCATGGAGGGCATCTCATCGGGCATGTCTGACCTACAGAGGGGCAATAGGTCCATGGACTCCTCCCTGACGGCAGCAGTGTCCCTCCTCAAACGGTCCCTCACCCCTCCTGCCTCTGCTCCATCCACACTCCCCAGCACCTTACCCATCCCAGGCACACACACACTGGCACAGGCACACACCAGCACACACACATCCAGCACACTGACACACACGCCAATGACAAAACGCACACGCACGCACATTCAGGGGACTGAAGCCAGACTCACAGGGGATGGGGCCCTGGAACACACACACGCATCCACATGCACTGCGCAGTCCTCAGTTCCCTCTCCCTCCAAAGCACCCTCCCTTGCCTCACCTGCAACCCCAAAGTCACAGCAGCTCTTCCTCTGTGACCTCGGCCTCTTCCCCACCGATGAAGCTGCTCCAGCATCCCGGGGGAAGAGGAAGCCCACCCACACGGAGCAGAGTGCCCCTCGCCCCCGGACACCCTCCCCCAGGCGCAGACGGACTGAGGCCCCCACCCGCAAGTCCCCCCGGAGTGCTAAGAGCAAGACCCCGCCACCACCCTGCAGCTCAGGCACAAGGTCTCCGTCCTCCATCCCTCAGGCCCCCACTGCACAGGTGCCCCCACCACACCCTGCCCCAGGTTCCCCCACCCACAGATATACCATCCCCAAGATGCTCCGGCCTTCTCCCCCTGCCACTTGCTCTCCCAGCACCACACCCCCGCTGCGCTTGTCTGTGCCACTGATGTGGTGAGGGTGTCCCCCCTCTGTCCAACCCACCTTGCCTGTTCCCCATTCTCCTCCCCTGGAGGTAGGCACTGCAGTGGAGTCCACTACCGCCCTGTCTGACTTGGGCACTGCAGTGGCGGACCTGTCCACCCCATCTGCAGGGTCCACTGCAGTTGTGCCGGCACCCACGACATCTGTGTCATGCCCCCCAGTTGTGCCGGCACACACCATGTCAGACACCTCCACTGCAGTTGTCAGTGGCTCTCCTGCACCCACCACCCCTTCCCTGACTCCCCCTGGTGAGCCCTGATCCTGTCCCTGCGGTGCCTGGCCTGCCCCCCGGTTGCCCCTCCTAGTGGATTGTCCCTGGTATTGTGCAGGCATGCGTAGGGTGACATCTGCCAGTGTCACCCTGTTTGAACTTTGACAATGGACTGGCCATTGGCCTTTGCTCTTTTTCAGGACTTCGTTTGGCCTCAACACATATGCTGAATAAAGCAACTTTCTTTTCTCTAGTGCTCATGCTTCAGATGTACATGTTGTTGGTGCAGCTAACCATGCCCTTGCTGCAGTGATGGTGATATCTGGTCTCATGATTATGAAGTGTTACTGTGCAGGAACCCATGTGGTCCAGGGGGAATGTGTCCTATCATGTGGTGTATCCATGTCATCAATAGCAGCATCTGAGGGTGTCATGTGTTCAGTATTTGGCAATGGGTTTCCTACTTACATTGGCAATTTCATATCTGTGGCTTCCACCCCTGCACATCTGTTGTGCCTGCCATCGTTGCATTTGTCTACTTCCCTGACCGTGTTGCCATCTCCAGTGGACATGCAGGTTTGGGCATCAATGGGGAGGGACTCATCCGTGTAGTCAGTGCAACATTGCTATACAAGTGTGTTGGATCTGTGCTGATGATTCCGTTGGCACATCCATGACCAGGCTGATGTGATGGGAGCCCTCATTTGGTGCTAATTGTTGATTGTGTGACCAAGTGCTCAGCTGACATGATGGGGCCCTACTGAGGCAACATATGGCACAGCTTTCCTCACACAGGAGTGGAGTCCCCTCATGGCAGTGTGTACACGTGTGACATTGCCTGCACCCAAGGTGTGTGTTGTATGTGCATGTCTGTGTGTTCACTTCCATTCATCTGCGCATGCTGTGATCCCTAGTGTTGTACCTGTTTGTGATGCTTGCTGACTTGAGCTATGTTCCCCCAAAGTCTTCTCCCTGTGTTCTCTGTGATGTGGGTGCATGGCACATTACTGGTCATCAGGGTGTCACCCATAGGTGTGTTTGCTGTCAGGGCTGAGTTTGTGTGCAGACGCAGATGGGTCACAGTCAGGTTTCCCCTTGGCACTTGTTGTTTGCCCCTGTCATGTGATTTCCAGTTTGTGTTATCTTTCAGTGATTGTGACATGTTGTGTGTGTGACTGCTGCCACTCCTCAGGGTCAGAGCTGCAATGTTGGAAGTTGTCTATGTGTGTTCTTTGTGGGTGACCTTGGCTTCTTCATTGGTGTGTGACTGTGGCTGGGATCCCATTGGTCGGTGTGGTATTGCCGTCATGTCCATGTACAGCGTAGTGTGCAGTGTGTCAGACATTCAGGAGTCTTGTTGAGTGTCCATGTGTGATGTGTTTCTACACCTTGGTTCCCACCCACCACCCTGGAATAGTCATGGGTGCATGTGCAATGTCACCAGTGCATGTGTACTTCACTGCTGCACATTGTTGGAGGTCGAGGGGTGTGGTGTTGAGTGTGTGCAGATGAGAGTTGTTGCCCGGCTAGGCCCCTGCCTCCATGTTGGCCTTGGCTTACTGGCCATGCTGATTGATTTGTGCTTGTGTAGGTGTGATGGTAGTTTGTTGCTCAGGACACCTGACTGTGGTTCATAGTGTGAACGACATTTAGCTTTGTCATCACAGTGGTATTTTTATTCAGCCCAGGGTCACCACATTGTGGGGGCCCTGGGGGTGGTGCTGTGGTGTGTCTGTGACTTGCTGTGTCAGTTGTTGTTCCTACGTGCCTGTGTGACATGTGTGTTTTGTGCTCCCTCTCACCTGACAATGCCTGCTTGCCCACATAGGGGATTTGGATCCATGAGTTACCTTAGTGTGGCAGTGTATGCACATCTGTATGATTGGTATTCAGCTCTCCTCATGTGTTGTGTGGTTGCCTGGGGACACTGGCACCCCCACCCCTCACCTGCTGTGTATGATGACAGTGTTGGTCTGCCTGTTTGTGTTTGTGCATCTGCACCACTGCATTGGCATATCTTGGGTGTGCCATTGGCTGTATGTTGTTTGGTGTGTTTCCCCTGCTGTCCCTGGGACTCCTAGGTCATCGGTCAGCACAGTGATCATGGTTTGTGTGTCCCATTGCTGCCATGGTATGGTATCTGTTCACCTCACATCTGCTGTCTCCACAGGGTATCTGCATTTGTGTGCCCATTGGTGCAAATATGTGGTTCTGCATTCTGATGGTCACTTCTGTCATTGTGTCATTGATGACTGTTGACGGTCTCAGCCCCCATGGGTGTTGTTTGTCTGCACATGGCCAAAGGAATGTTTCATTTGCACTGCAGTATTTGGCTCCCCCAATTTATGTTGCAATGGGACACATACACTACTTTGCCACAGATGAGTTTTTGGTTCTGTGAGCAGGAATGATCCATGCAGTTTGGCAGTTGCAGCTCTTTCTTTGTCAACAATTACCTTTTGGTCACTGTGATGATGAGGGTGTAGACCCCATTGCCACAATGGTCAAAATGTGCTTCAGCTATGGACCCCACACTTGCCTTTTGGTCACTGTGATGATGGGGGTTTAGACCCCATTGCCACAATGGTCAAAATGTGCTTCAGCTATGGACCCCACACTTACCTTTTGGTCACTGTGATGATGGGGGTTTAGGCCCCATTGCCACAATGGTCATGGGCTGCTTGCATTGTGGGTGCCACACACATATATGTGTGGCACATGTGCTAGGGGGTCACATTGTATGTTGAAAGTCATGTTCGGTGTTGTAGGCATTTGACACAGCCTACACACGCTTGTCATGGTGGTGGGGGGATGTCTTAATCTTGCATTCCCTAGGTTGTGGTGTGCTTGTTGTGTCATGCATTGTCCATCCTATGAGTGGGGGTGGTAGTAGTGGTAGGCATCCAGCCCCCCTGGCTAAGGGTGGTAGTAGTGGTAGGCATCCAGCCCCCCTGGCTAAGGGTGGTAGTAGTGGTGGGCATCCTGCCCCCTGGCTAAGGGTGGTAGTAGTGGTAGGCATCCTGCCCCCTGGCTAAGGGTGGTAGTAGTGGTAGGCATCCTGCCACCCTGGCTAAGGGTGGTAGTAGTGGTAGGCATCCTGCCACCCCTGGGTGAGGGTGGTAGTAGTGGTAGGCATCCAGCCCCCCTGGGTGAGGGTGGTAGTAGTGGTGGGCATCCTGCCCCCCTGGCTAAGGGTGGTAGTAGTGGTAGGCATCCAGCCCCCCTGGCTAAGGGTGGTAGTAGTGGTGGGCATCCTGCCCCCTGGCTAAGGGTGGTAGTAGTGGTAGGCATCCTGCCCCCCTGGCTAAGGGTGGTAGTAGTGGTAGGCATCCTGCCACCCTGGCTAAGGGTGGTAGTAGTGGTAGGCATCCTGCCACCCCTGGGTGAGGGTGGTAGTAGTGGTAGGCATCCTGCCCCCTGGCTAAGGGTGGTAGTAGTGGTAGGCATCCAGCCCCCCTGGGTGAGGGTGGTAGTAGTGGTGGGCATCCTGCCCCCTGGCTAAGGGTGGTAGTAGTGGTAGGCATCCAGCCCCCCTGGCTAAGGGTGGTAGTAGTGGTAGGCATCCAGCCGCCCCTGGGTTGGGGTGGTAGTAGTGGTAGGCATCCTGCCCCCTGGCTAAGGGTGGTAGTAGTGGTAGGCATCCTGCCACCCTGGCTAAGGGTGGTAGTAGTGGTAGGCATCCTGCCCCCGTGGGTGAGGGTGGTAGTAGTGGTGGGCATCCTGCCCCCTGGCTAAGGGTGGTAGTAGTGGTAGGCATCCAGCCCCCCTGGGTTGGGGTGGTAGTAGTGGTAGGCATCCTGCCCCCCTGGCTAAGGGTGGTAGTAGTGGTAGGCATCCTGCCCCCCTGGCTAAGGGTGGTAGTAGTGGTAGGCATCCTGCCACCCTGGCTAAGGGTGGTAGTAGTGGTAGGCATCCTGCCCCCTGGCTAAGGGTGGTAGTAGTGGTAGGCATCCTGCCCCCCTGGGTGAGGGTGGTAGTAGTTGTGGGCATCCTGCCCCCTGGCTAAGGGTGGTAGTAGTGGTAGGCATCCAGCCCCCCTGGGTTGGGGTGGTAGTAGTGGTAGGCATCCAGCCCCCCTGGCTAAGGGTGGTAGTAGTGGTAGGCATCCTGCCCCCCTGGGTGAGGGTGGTAGTAGTGGTAGGCATCCAGCCCCCCTGGCTAAGGGTGGTAGTAGTGGTAGGCATCCTGCCCCCCTGGGTGAGGGTGGTAGTAGTGGTAGGCATCCTGCCCCCCTGGGTGAGGGTGGTAGTAGTGGTAGGCATCCAGCCCCCCTGGGTGAGGGTGGTAGTAGTGGTGGGCATCCTGCCCCCCTGGCTAAGGGTGGTAGTAGTGGTAGGCATCCAGCCCCCCTGGCTAAGGGTGGTAGTAGTGGTAGGCATCCAGCCGCCCCTGGGTTGGGGTGGTAGTAGTGGTAGGCATCCTGCCCCCTGGCTAAGGGTGGTAGTAGTGGTAGGCATCCTGCCACCCTGGCTAAGGGTGGTAGTAGTGGTAGGCATCCTGCCCCCCGTGGGTGAGGGTGGTAGTAGTGGTAGGCATCCTGCCCCCCTGGGTGAGGGTGGTAGTAGTGGTAGGCATCCTGCCACCCCTGGGTGAGGGTGGTAGTAGTGGTAGGCATCCTGCCACCCTGGCTAAGGGTGGTAGTAGTGGTAGGCATCCAGCCCCCCTGGGTGAGGGTGGTAGTAGTGGTGGGCATCCTGCCCCCTGGCTAAGGGTGGTAGTAGTGGTAGGCATCCAGCCCCCCTGGCTAAGGGTGGTAGTAGTGGTAGGCATCCTGCCCCCCTGGCTAAGGGTGGTAGTAGTGGTAGGCATCCTGCCACCCTGGCTAAGGGTGGTAGTAGTGGTAGGCATCCTGCCACCCCTGGGTGAGGGTGGTAGTGGTGGTAGGCATCCAGCCCCCCTGGGTGAGGGTGGTAGTAGTGGTGGGCATCCTGCCCCCCTGGCTAAGGGTGGTAGTAGTGGTAGGCATCCAGCCCCCCTGGCTAAGGGTGGTAGTAGTGGTGGGCATCCTGCCCCCTGGCTAAGGGTGGTAGTAGTGGTAGGCATCCTGCCACCCTGGCTAAGGGTGGTAGTAGTGGTAGGCATCCTGCCACCCCTGGGTGAGGGTGGTAGTAGTGGTAGGCATCCAGCCCCCCTGGGTGAGGGTGGTAGTAGTGGTGGGCATCCTGCCCCCTGGCTAAGGGTGGTAGTAGTGGTAGGCATCCAGCCCCCCTGGCTAAGGGTGGTAGTAGTGGTGGGCATCCTGCCCCCTGGCTAAGGGTGGTAGTAGTGGTAGGCATCCTGCCCCCCTGGCTAAGGGTGGTAGTAGTGGTAGGCATCCTGCCACCCTGGCTAAGGGTGGTAGTAGTGGTAGGCATCCTGCCCCCCTGGGTGAGGGTGGTAGTAGTGGTAGGCATCCTGCCCCCCTGGTTGAGGGTGGTTGGCATCCAGCCCCCCTGGGTTGGGGTGGTGGCGCGCATTCAGGCCCCTGTGTGCATATGTGGCATTGGTGATGGGCATCCCGCCCCTATGGTGCTGCTGTTGCAAGTATATTCAGATTCCCCGTGTATGTGTGTGATGTGTCGTGTACGTGTTGTATGTGTTTTGTGGTTGGTGTCTGACTTACCTTCTGCGCCGTACGCGTCCGTGCCTGTTCCGGTAGTAGATGTAGAATATTGGTATGATCGGGACGAAGGGATTCATGGTTGGTTCGTGTCGTTCGTCCTTCTCGTTGCTTCGCGTCGTCCTCGTCGCTTGGCTTCGTCCTCGTCGCTTCGCTTCGTCCTCGTCGCTTCGCGTCGTCCTCGTCTGTGCTGTGTTCGTCTCGTAGCCGTGGATCGTGTTGTGGCGCGATTCGGAGCTTATGTGCGCCTCTCCCGGATGCTTTGACGTGCCGTGCGTAGCGACGGGTTCGGCGCGTACGGAAAGCGCATCGTACTTGTCCGGCCGGACGGGGCTGCATTTTCCCTTCCGTGCGACTCGATTCGGCGTTTCCGGATTCGCCTCGGTCGGAGAACAGGACCTGGTTTGGGTGAGTACGGCTCGGCCGGAATTTTTGCTGTTGTGCGCATCGTACTTGCTCGTTCGGTGTGCTGTACGGATCGGTCGGGAAACTGGCTTTCGCATGGCTTTTTTCCCGACCGAATGGTATTGGGTGCGCCTCCGACCGAGATCGGAATCGGCCCCAAAGTCTATTTAAACGTCTCTAATAAGAAACAGTTCAAGTTCATTAACAATCAGTTCCAAAATTGAGTGTTTCAGTTCATCGACTAGCACAGGGAACTCATTTGCATTCAGGAAAAGAAACTCTGCCACATCCAGAATAAGATGTCTCAAGGCACTCAATCTCACTAACAGAGGAAATTCAAAAGTAAGACAGAACTAAAGATCAAGTTCCCGAAATTTTAGTTGAACTTTTACAGTGATCCCAGAATTCCCAGAACTCGTTCTCCCTGTCATTTCCAAGGAAGTAAGTCCATTCAGGGGGAGTGTACCTCCAACAGGGCAGTCTTGCTTGCTTTAACCTTCTGAGTGCAGTCTCCTCTCCTCTTCCGTTACTCAGCTCAGAATCCTCAGTACCCTCTGGGGTGCCTGGGGGGTCATCTTCTCCCTGTGGGACCAGTCTCCCCTCTCCTGTCTTCTCTGCCAATGTTCTCCTGCTGCTCCATGCAGTTCCACTGCACTAGGCCCTTCGTTGGGGTCTGAGAATGGCTCCGTCACAACCACAGGACGAGCCTCTCTCTTCTCAGTTTCGACAACCAACTCTCCAGGACCCCCCCACAGGCTGAAGCAGTGCTGTTTCAGGTTCTTGCTGGTCCCCTACAGCTTGACTAACCTGCTCCTGTGATCTCTCGACCACTACTGGTACTTCTGGGAGAGGTTCTGTTATATCATCAAATGGACACAGAACTCGGCGAGTATGGGCAGCATGTATCCACTTGGGGAGACCACAGCAGTCGTGGTGACAAGAATCAGGGAAAAGAAACTCTGCCACATTCAGAATAAGATGTCTCAAGGCACTCTATCTCACTAATAGAGGAAATTCAAAAGTAAAACCGAACCGAAGATCAAGTTCCCGAAAGTTTAGTTGAACTTTCACAGTGATCCCAGAATTGCCAGAACTCATTCTCCCTGTCATTTACAAGGTAGTAAGTCCTTTCAGGGGGAGAGCACTTCCGACAGGGCAGTCTTGCTTGCTTTGATCTTCTGAGTGCAGTCTCCTCTCCTCTTCCGTCACTCAGATCAGAATCCTCAGTATCCTCTGGGGTGCCTGGGGGGTCATCTTCTCCCTGTGGGACCAGCCTCCCCCTCTCCTTCCTTCTCGGCCAATGTTCTCCTGCAGCCCCTTGCAGTTCCACAGCCCCTGGTCCTTCGTCGGGGTCTGAGTCTGGCTCAGTCATAACCGCAGGACGAGCCTCTGTCTCCTCAGTTTCGACAGCCAACTCTCCAGGACCCCCCCTCAGGCTGAAGCAGTGCTGTTTCAGGTTCTTGCTGGTTCCCTACAGCTTGACTAACCTGCTCCTGTGATCTCTCGACCACCACTGGTAATTGTGGGAGAGGTGCTGTTATATCATCAAAGGGACACAGAACTCGGCGAGTATGGGCAGCATGTATCCAGTTGGGGAGACCTCCGCACTTCACAGCAGTCGTGGTGACAAGGATCCCTGGGAAGGGCTCACGTCAGTCCAGGCAACTCTTTTGGACATAGTTTTTCACCACAACCAAGTCCCCGGCACTAAGGCCATGCCATGGCACTGCTCCTGATGAGGCGGGCTGTGGCAGCTACAACCTGATGAGACACAGAATGCACCACACCAGCCAGCCCTTTGCAGAAATCAAGTATCAGATCATCGGTAATGTTGACAAGCGCATTTGAAGGTAAAGCTGGCAACTTCATTGCCCTGCCCATGATGATTTTATGGGGGGACAATCCTGTTCTACGATCAGGTACGCTGGGTAGACTCTTCGACACAAGCAGCAAAGCATCAGGCCATTTCAAAGACGTGGAAGCACATACTTTGGCAAGTCTAGATTTCAAAGTCCCCATTGACCTGCTCCACCAGACCTGAAGCCTCAGGTCTGTAGCTACAATGCAGTCTCAGTTCAACCTGTGAAGCGGCACACAGTATCCTCAGGATTTCATTGTTGAAGTGTGTGCCTCTGTCAGATTCCAAGGAAGTCGGGAAGCAAAATCTGGGTATTATCTCCCTCAACAATAACTTTGTTACTGTTAGACTATTGTTCCTTCTTGTGGGGTATGCCTCAATCCATCAGGAAAAGATACACACAACAACTAACACATACCTCAATCCACTGCACACAGGCATTTCAATGAAATCCAACTGTATACTATTAAAGGGACCACCTGACCTCCCTATGTGGCTCAATGTCATTGCCGTTCTTTTCCCTACATTGTTCTGTTGACACACAACACATCTGTGGCACAACACTTCAGCCATCAACCTAAACCTTGGATTAAACCAAGTCTGCCTGAACAACCTGACAATGGCATCGGTCGGCCCATGATAATGCCTAGCCATTGGTGGCAGCAGACTATTTAGCAGCACAGGTCTGCCATCTCTCGAAACCCAGATCTCATTCTCATCTCTCTTAGAGCAACCAGCATTAGCCCAACTCTGGTGTTCTGCTTCTGACACTGCTTCCTGTAACCTCTTGACTTCCTCCCAAGCATCAGCTGTCTTTACCAAAAGGTTGTAGTTGGCCTCGTCTGGCCCCTCGTTCATATATTCCCCATTGAAAGTGCAAGCATTATGAGCACAATACTTTGCAACCTCATCGGCATATCTGTTACTAACAGTCACATAACCATCCCGCCTACAATGTGCAGCACACTTGACAACTGCAATTTGGGTAGGCATCTGCGATGCCTCAAGAAGCTTTCGAACTCAGTTTCCGTTTCGGAGAGGCGACCCAGAGGAGGTCATAAACCCCCTTTGGGACCATAACTGCCCAAAAGCAACACCAAAGCGATGCTGACTATCAGTAAGAATTGGCACTCTCAGGTGGTCAGAGACACAGGATGCTCTAGGAAGAGCAATCAATTCAGCCACTTGTGCAGAAAACACTCCTTGGAGCCAAGAGGCTTCAACTTCTCCTGAGACTGTACAAACTGCATAGGCAGATCCTAAATTTCCTTCATGGTCTTGCAAACACGAGCCATCCACAAACAAAGCAAAATCAGATTCAGACAGTGGCTCATCTTGAATATCTGGTCTTGGCTTGGTGCACAGGGTCAAAAGGGTGGCAGGGTTCTAAAATGAACATCTTTTTCAGGTTATATTCTCAGCCAACAGAATGATCTGTTCATACTGGGTCAGGGGGCTGTTCTTTAAGTGTTGAGTGCGAGTACACATCAACAATACTTCCACAGAGTGAGGCATGTACACCTTTAAAGGATGACCCATGACAATGCCTTCACATCTCTCTATGCTGAAACCCGCAGCGTCCACAGATCAAGGGTAGCAGAGAAATAGGCCACAGGCCTACGGGCACTTCCATGAGTCTGTTTAAGTACTGAGAGAGCGCAGCTCTCCTTCCCCCTGCAAAAAAGCGAAACCACTTTATTGTAATCAGGCATTTCTAGTGCCAGGACGTGGCAGAGGCTTTCTCTCAACTCTAGGAAGACAACCAAGCAATCATTGCCCCAGGGCACCGGATCCGACACATCCTTGTGTGTCAGCCTCTGTAAAGCCATGGCCACTAGGAAAAGTTGGGTATCTACTGGCGACAGTAGCCCACCATCTTCAAAAACCTTCTGACTTCTTGCCATGTTTTTGGCGGTTTCATTTGCAGAATCGCTGAAATCCTTTCCAGTGAAACCTTCCTGACTTCTTTCTCAATGTGGTGACCAAGAAACAAAACTTCCTTCAAACAGTTCTGCAACTTATTGGGGGTCACCTTATGCCCATTCTCAGCCAAGTGGTTCAACAGAGCAATAGTGTTGGTCTTACAAGCTTCCTGAGTATTTGACACCCAGCAGGTCATCAATATACTGTACTAGGACAGAGTTGCAGGCCATAAACAAAGACTCCAGATTCTATTCTTTTTAAGGATCTGGCTGAAAATGGATGGGCTCTCCGTATACCCTTGTGGGACTCGGCACCATGCTAAAACACGACTGCCAAACCGAAAAGCAAAAAGGAACTGACTGTCCTCATGCAAGGGTATAGAGAAGAAAGCCTGACACAAATCAATGACAGAGAACCACTCAGCCTCACATGGAATTTGAAATAAAATCACAGCAGGATTCAGTACCACGGGACAACAAGGAACCACAATACTGTTTTCCTTTCAGAGATCCTGCACTATGCGGTACTTACCGCTAGCTTCTGCAAGCCCATAATGGGTGAGTTACATGGACTCCCTATATTCTCCTTCAGAATACCTTGTTGGATCATTGCCTCTATTACTGGGGTTATTCCAGCAACCATTTTGGGGGTCAAATTGTACTGCAACGTTCTGGGGTACTCAGCGCTTGGTTTTATCTGTATGCGGACAGGCTCAACTCCTTTGAAGCGTCCAATGTCCTTTCCTGAAAAATCCCAAACTTCTGGCGGAGGGATAACCATCATTTATAAATAGAAATAGAAATAGAAAAATCTCCCAAGGCAACCTATTTATACACATACACCACTCAAGAAACATTACAACAAATATATATGCGCACAGAAAGCGAAATGTGATACACTATAGCAAAATAATTCTTCATTTATTCTCACACCATTATGCATATGTTTTAATGAAAATTTGCAATACTGTAAACATCTTATATTTCTTGTTACAATTTATACATACAATGAATAAACACTTTGGGGCCGATTACGATCTCGGTCGGAAAGCCTCCGACCTTAGGTGGGAGGCTTTCTGTCCAAGATCGTCGGTTTCACTACCGATCGCCTAATTACAATTTAGTTGGTCAGAAGTGAAACCGGCCGGTCATTCCGGCTGGCTTCTGAGGGGCTCAAGAAGGCAGTCGCGCAGTCAGAGATAGGCCCGTAATCCATATGGACGGCGTTTTACGTCGTCCGGATTACGATGCTCGGTTTATTTGTATACTTACCTCCGTTCGGCCATAATCCGGAGTTTACTACCCCCCACCCTGCCCCTCCCCCGCCCAGCGTCACCGCCCGGCAGCACTCCCTCCAGGAGCCGCTACTGATAACATCTAAACATGCTGCGTTCAGTGAACTGTGTGGTAACCAGTGTCAATTTTCAGTTGTTGAGCCTGTTGTTTTGCAGGCTAGTTTGATGTTTAAAAATAACCGGTACCCTCTAATCCAAAATGTATTTATAATGTACGCTTTGGGCTCTGCCCATCATGTGCCATGGAAACATAATAAAATTTGCTGTGAAAAAAAAAGCTGGAAGTTAGACAACGTAAACATACCACAATGGGACCTACTAAGCCTTGAGACCGCACTCAGCTGTGGGCTGTCGTATCACAAAAAGAGGATTGTCTAGAAATTGGTCGACCTTGATTTAAAATAAAACAAAGAAAACAAGATGAATGAGACAACATAAAATGGACGATAAACCTGAAACGAGGGATCTATAGCACGTGTAGTACCCGAGGCTAATATTAGCAGTTCCTGGCAGAAGGGCCTTCAATTTCAAATTGTTATTCTCTATAATTACGTGGCAGCCAGTCCTTGCCTTGTCCTTATACAATGTTGCAACAAAATATTAGGGAAAACCTGATTAGAGGGCCCCTGGTCTAGTGATAGCATACTTATAAGATGCCCGACAAAAAACGTCCGTCTGCTACTTAATAATATGGAGGCACATGCGGCAAACTGATGGGATAACTAGGAAACCGCCCCATCCACACTGCTAAGACCTCGTAATTCTTGAGATTATCATGACAATAAAGACCTATAGTGGTCCCTGGTGGTGGTGCGGCGGTCTTGAAGCCGCAATATGCTTTGCAGGGCCACTCCAGCCCCGCCAAGCATATTACAAGTTTCCTCACCGACACACTTTTCATGGCGGTGTGACAGCCATGAAAAGTGTGGCGTGAGGAAACAAAGGGGGCCCTACAGGGCCCCTTGTGCATCACACCATGTGGATGCACACAGGGGGGCACAACATGTGCCCCCCTGTGTGCATGCACACCAGTACATGCACGGCATGGACTGCAGCAGTCCATGCAATGCAGGTACTGCCTTTGACGTTCCCATTGTGATGCCTATTTCATAGGCACCACCCTGGGAACGCTAAAGAACCACCAACCAGACAGGAGAAAACTCCTAATCTGGTGGGAGGTTCCTACGCGGGTTTGGCGGTGTGGGAGTGGGACGGTTCGGCTCCCGCACCACCAGACTCATAATAAGGCCCTTAGATTGGAGTGGGAATAGTAAATGTCACTCCTTTAGTGCCCAGCAACTTCCCCCAATATGATTATATTGGAGTGAGAATAGTAAATATCACCCGTTTAGTGTCCAATGCCTTCTCCAAATTGGTTTATATTGGAGTGGGAATAGTAAATGTCACCCCTTAAGTGTCCAACACCTTTCCCCAATAAGGTTAGATTGGAGTGGCAATAGTAAATGTCACCCCTTTAATGTCCAACATCTTTGCCAAACTGGTTTAGATTTGAGTGGGAATAGTAAACGTTACCCTTTTAGTGTCCAACTCCTTCCCACAATATGTTTAGATTGGAGTGGGAATAGTAAAATTCACCCCTTTAGTGTCCAACGCCTTTCCCAAGTTGTTTTAGATTGGAATAGGAATAGTAAATGTCACCCCTTTAGTGTCCAACACCTTCCCCAATAAGGGTACATTGGAGTGGCAATAGTAAATAGTAAATGGTTAGATTGGAGTGGGAAAAGTAAATGTCACCCCTTTAGTGTATAACCATTTTCTAAAATGATTTATGTTGGGGGTATGATAATTTAATTTTATAATTTCTTTTTTTTTTTTTTAAACGTTAATTTTACTTTTATTTGACTGTAGTAGAAATGTTTTGTGTTATTTTATTATTATTGTTGGTGATTAGCAAAAAAAAATAATTGTTAGCTGCATGTTGGTAACCAACAATATTAATAGATGTTTTGCAAAATAAAGACACCAGACATTTTTCTATTTTTATTTATGTTTGAAATTTTTATTTATTTTATACTTTTACATTTTTAATTAAATATACTTCATGTAAAAAGCAAGTACATAACGTTAAGTACATAACACATTTTATCATTAATTTTTATTGATAAAAAAACAAGAGAATTATATTTATATTCATTTGTATGTTGTACATTTTCAACTTTTAATTTCCATTGTTTAACACATTTTTAAATTTCTTAACTTTTTTATATACATATGTTCAACATTTCTTTTACATATGTTTTATTAGTATATATTAAATAATTGTATATATTTTATACTATTATTTAATTTAAACTTACAATTTTTAAATATTTTGTACAACATTGTTTGATATGTTTTCTATGTTTATTAATTTTTTAAAAACAATTAAGCAACATTTTTACAATATTTACCATCAATTTCAATTGGGAGATAGTCTTTTTTTAGCTTCATCTAGTGGCCATTTTTTTTTTTTTACCGCTACCTTCTATTTTGTAATCTATTTGTGTTATTTTTCATCTATTTTTCCTGAAGCAGGTTGCGGTAAATTGTTGCTGTTTGTCGGAACAGGTAAGTCTTTTTTTAAGGATTTTTTAAAGGTTTTGAGGCTAGGGGGTATTTAGGAGGGAGGTCTAGAAGTTAGTTATAGTGATGTTTGTGGGTTTTGTGCATATTTAGACACTATTTTAGTAATGTATTGCTATGTTGTGTTAAATTGTGTGATGTTAGTTATATTTTGATGATTAACTGTTATGTATATGTATTTTTGGGAATGTAATGTGTTTTGCAGGTAGTTTTTTAAATTTACTTTACAAGTTTTTGTTTACGAACGTGTCCTATGGGCATTTGGAATTTACCTCTTTTTTTAGGAAAACAGTTTTGATTTATAATAAACCAGTGGTTTTTACTTTGATTTCCATTTCCATTTTCTTGGAGCTTTTCTTTTTTTAAAACACTTTTTTGTTTTTTTATGGATTCTAGCTACTTTAGATCACTTAAAGGGATTTCTATTGGATTCATTATATTTATGCATTCTTTTTATGGATTTTTGGATATTATTTACCTCATTTTTGGTGGATTACTATTTTTTATTACGTGGATCCAGAGAAAGATCAGCAGCTACAGACCAGTACGTTTTCTTCCTTTCTTTTCTTTTGGGTGGGAAATGTGATATTATATTGTTTATGTCAGAATTATATTCATATATAATTTTATTATATCAGTCTTTATTAATATTGTGATTTTAAATAATTGTTTGACTGATCTCCTAAAATTTTATATATATATATATATATATATATATATATATATATATATATATATATATATATATATATAAGTTCCAATCCTGTATGACGACAAAACACAGGCGCTGCCACCGTGGGAGTATATCACGGAACGTTTTAATTCCAAATGAAGACCAAGACGCGTTTCGGCGGCGGACCGCCTTGCTCACTACCTATATATATATATCTATATATATATATATACATCTATAGATATATAGATATATATATATCTCTATAGATATATAGATATATATATATATCTATATATCTATATATATATTTAAATTTTTTTTTAAAAGGTTTGTCATGCTGGTTTTGAGTTTGCCATAGTATTTGAGGACTTTGGTAGGTTACATTTTTTTTTTACAATATGCGTTTAGCTATGATTTCTAAATAATCTACTACTTTGTTATTTATGAAGAGTTTGACTTTAAATTGAAGCATTTCATACATTCCTTTGGTTTGTTTGCTAAGGTTAGGGCCAATTTGGCTAACAGATTGCTCCATTCATACTTCTTGGTAGTTTTGCTATTTTTGTAATGTTTCTATAAATTTGTAGAGTGTAGATTGACTTCTGCCTTTTGTGGATTGGAAGGTGTTGTGCCATCTTTCCAGTGTGTTGTTTGCTTTGGCTTCCTGTGCCAAGGTGCTGTCATAGACCTTCCACCATGGTATTTGGAATTTGGGTTGGCGTCTGTGTCCAGAGCATTGCAGTCTGCCAATCGAAATGTATTAGAATGAGTCCATTAGGGGACTAAGTCTGTCTTCATTTTGTTGGTAGAAAGGGCTTTCTATTAGTCAATTGCAGTGGTTGGCTGCTTCTGTGACAGGGACATACGGTAGTGCTATCATTTTTTAAATTTCAAAGGTAAATTGGCTGTTTGTAGAATATTCTACACTTGGGGCCTTATTATGAGTCTGGCGGTCCACGGACTGTCAGACTCCCGACCACACTATTATGACTAGGGCGGTCGCATCCGCCATTCCCCGGTGGTGGTGCGCCGGTTCTAAGGTTGCAATATGCTTGGTGGGCCACCAAGCATATTACGAGTTTCCTCGCCACTACACTTTTTATGGCGGAGAGGAAACAAAGGGGCCCCTACAGGCCCCTGTGCCTCACTCCATGTGGATGCACACAGGGGGCACAACATGTGCCCCCTGTGTGCATGCACACCAGTACCTGCACGGTATGGGCTGTAGCAGTCCATGCCATGCAGGTACTGCCTTTGACGTTCCCATTGTGGTGCCTATTTCATAGGCACCGCACTGGGAACGCCAAAGAACTTCCCGCCAGACAGGAGAAAACTCCTGATCTGACAGTTCCTACATGGGTTTGACAGTGCAGGAGGGGCGGTCCTGCTCCCACTCTGCCAAACTCTTAATAAGGCCCTATGTGTCTCCATATACTTTGAATGAAATGATAGTAACAGCCTTGTATGGCTATGTGGGGGATAAATGTTTATAATGGCTTGAATCATGGCTTGCTCAAAGTCTAATATTGTTCTTTGGGGGTAGTAGATATTTGTTTTATAATTTATATGGTTTAAGAGGTCGCAGTAAGTGCTGCTTTGTTTATTTGGTAGTAGGGCATATATAAAATGGATATTTCTGTTTTGATATTCACTATGTATGGCGTATATCTGAGTGAATGGCTTGGGACACATTTTGAAGGTTCCAGCCATCATCCTGGTTTGATATTGTCTAAGTTTTATTAAGTTGTCTGCTGTAGAGAATATTAGGATTTGTTTCTCATTATTTAGGTTGTCATGTAAAAGTAAAGGTCCCTCATTATGTGTTATTGTTAAATGTGCAGGTATGTTTGTATCTTGGTATCTTCAAGGGGTAGGTAGGGTATCACTGGTGGCTTTTTTAGTTCATGCAATTAGATGTCTTAAATTGGGTATAGGTGGTAGTTGCCCTGTTATATGTTTGGGGACTTTGGGTAGTACATCTTTAAAGATTTTGCTTGTGGGTTCCTGGGAGCTAGTGCTTGCCTCTCTTATATTCTGCAGTATTCCTCATACTACTATTTCTGTCACATTTGGGGGGTGGTTGTGCTCTCATACATGAATTACAACATCATCTTTATTAGTTGCCCTCCCATAGTACGCATTCGAAAAATATTTAGTACAATTCCAGATAATATTTTCTGATGATGCATTTTCTTGGATGTAGGTGTAGCCTAGGTGTTTTAGTAACTGCTTTCCTTTTTGTGAAGTGATGAATTTGAAAGCCTCTGTCACTGTATCTGAAAGTAGTGCAATGGTATAAATATATATTATAAAGTACGTTTTGCACGCTTGTTATTAACATGTAAAAAAATGCAACTTCTTCTATTTAGTATACCTACATGTACGTTCCATTTAGATGTTTAACACGGTTTTGCAGCTTTTCATTGGGGGTATTCTAATGTGGAGCAGGTGCTGTCTTTTCTGTAGGATGAAGAAAAAAACATTTGTTTCATTTTAAATGATACTTTGTTGATAGTTCATAAAGATTGAGGTCGCTAGAATTATTTTTGCTCGTTATTTTGCTGAGTTTATACCTTTTTATTTATTTATGTATACTTACCTTTCTTATATCTTTTTGCTCGTTTGATGTAGTTTTTATTTTCTGGCAGTTTATAGGTTTTCAAGTCATAGATCTTTTCTTTTAGGAGGTCTTTGTAAAGAGATAGAAGTTGGAGAGTGCGTTAATAATTATTTTCTATTTTACGTTGTTAAGTTTAATAACAGTTATATTTTAGTTTAAATATAAATTTTCCTTCTTTGGTTAGGTAGTTGTTGAGATGTATATATGTTTTCTTTAATGGTCTGGTGAGAGAATCCGTCAGAGTTTCCTCGTCTTGCATTGTTTGTCATTTTTTAAATATTTACGGGCTGATTACGACACCGTATCGGTCTGGAACCGTCCGACCATATGTCGGAAACATCCATCTCATTATGGCAGCATGTGCTGTGGGCGGAAAAGGTCCACAGCACAAGCTGCCATAGTGAAATGGATGTTTCTAAACATCCCTGCACTGTGTGGCAGCCACCTGATGGTGCCTGCCACACGGTGCAGGAGTGTTCATGGGGTTCTCCATAGTGGGGGGGCAGGGGGGAAGGGGGCCCTGTCATTTTCCAATAGCCTGTCAGTGTCGGAAAAGCCAACATGGAAAGGCTGTCAGAAAATGACATCCTAATACTGACGGCAGAGCCGATGGCTTAGAGGATTATGGTGTCTTTCCAGCACACCCATGGGCTCCTTGAGCCCGTCGGAAGTGCCGCAGATGGTCCCTTCGCCCGATGCCTCCGCCCGCCGCATCGTAACGCGGCGTGCGGCTGCAGGGGCAGATGTCCAACATCGTAATCAGCCCCTTATTTGTTTAAATTAGTGTGCCTTTTATATTGTTGATTTAATTGTTTGTTTGATTTTATTGGTTAAAGTTGTTTATAGTTTTATTTTATTAGTTGGTTTAGTCTGAATTCTTTTTATCAGTTGAGTCCATGGTAAACGCTAATTTAGGTTTTATATTCGATGTATGATATATAGGAGCTGATTTCAATGTCGGTCGGAGTTGCCTCCGACCGACACCATTTCTGTGTGAGTCTGACCGACCATAGGTCAGCAGTTCCGCACACCGCATTATGATGTGACTGGGTATGGTGCAGTCGCAAACTCCCATTTCTCAATCGGAGCTTGCGCAGAGGGCGGAAACAGCCCACAGCACAATCTCCCATTGAGAAATTAGAGTTTGTGTAAATCCCTGCACCGTGTGGCAGGCACCGTGCAGGCACCTCATGGTGCCTGCCACACGGTGCAGGGATTTTCAGGAGGGGACCATAGGTACCCAGGGCCACAACCGGAGGCCGCGGAGGGACGGGGGCCTTGCTAGGGGCCCCCAAAGACACTTTCCGACAGCAGTTCCACGTCAGAAAGGCCGACATGGAACTGCTGTCGGAGAGTGCCATCATAATACCGACGGCGGAAACACCGTCTGTTAGGGATTATGAGGCCCTTTCAACTGGAACCGAGTTGAATTCCCCAGCCGGTTTGGACTTAAAGGTAATTATATTTTTGTTTCCGATATTTTTGTTTTCGATAGGTAAAAATCGATATTCTTGACAATTATATTTGTGTTCTCGACATTTGTGATTTTTATAGTTAGGTATAGGAAGTCGATATTTTTGTAATTGACATTTAATTTCCAATATTTTTGTGTTTTTCGACATTATATGCATCGATGTCAGTAATCCCTTTATTGTTCAATCTTAGGCAGCTGGATAAATAAACAAATTGATCACAGCTGTGTGGAGGGCAAGCCTTTTTTGTGGAAGCTCACAATTTCTGCCCAATCTAAACATGTAATCCTGGCTCCCGGCATGTGGGCGGAGCCTAAGCCCCTCTCTAGTGAAGCTCACATAATTGTCTGGCGACAGCTGCGTTGTCAAGCCAGACCATGAAAAGGAATGCTCAAGCTGCTCAGCATCTGAAAACCAAATAACACCAAAAGAATGATTGAACAAGCATTTATAAAGTCTTTTCTTATTGCGCTTGGATCTAGATATTTTTGCCTTGCAACAACAATATTTTATGTGGAAATCAATGTCTAACCAGCCATATTGTAGGAAAGGCACATTCAGGGTGATTTTATGATTGCATAGTGGACTACCGCATTTTATTAAAATAAGAGATATGCACATAGTGTTTGAATTTGTAGCTTTAATTACAGGACATTCTTAATCAAAAATAAATCTACCTTCACAACTGCCATTTTCACTGCAACAAAAAAAAATCAAAGCACTGCTCAGAAGATTTTCACCATTCCAATGGGGTAAAATCTGATCATTTTCTCTTTAATTCTCTTCCCCTTCCTTGCCCTCCTCTTCGTATTCTATTTGTGCACATCTCTGGCTAGACAGTAAGCTCTGAATGAGGAGTAAAATATATGTCAGGGAGCAGGAGGAAAAGAATTGTGGAATGAGATTCAGAGACAGAGGTTAAAGATAGAGAAAGGTGGTGTCCGGAGAGAAAAATGTGGTAGCCAGAAAGAAAGAAGTAGAGAGAGAGAGGGTAGGTATAGGAAAAAGGGGTAAAGCGATCCGTAAGATTTCAGATTAAGGTAAACAGGTAGACAGAGATGAAGCTGGGGGAAGGAAATGTAGAGAGAGGGAGAGGGGTGGAGTACACTGAAGGGTGAGGTAAAGCGAAAGTAAAAGGTAGAAAGGGAGGTGTGTTAGGGGGAGATAGAGGCACTTAGAGGCAATGGTAGACAGAAAAAGAAGTGGGTAGTGAGAGAAGTAACAGGGGATGCAAGTTAGTGAGTGGTGAGGCACAGAGTGACAAAATGAGAATAGATGTAAAAATAGAGGCCAGGTAAGAAAGTAGTGAGGTAGAGAGAAAAGTTGAGAGAGAGGGGAATGGTCGAAAGATATAAGAGATACAGAGAGAAAAGAAGTCAAGCAGAAAGACAGAGGTAAGATACATAATAGAGGTCAGGTTAATACAAAGTTAACATTAGAGATAGAGGTGCAGTGCGGTAGAGAGATGTGAGATAGAGAGAGTGGTAGAAACAGGGATGTGAGGTAGAGAAATGTATAAAGACTGAGAGGTAGATAGAGAGGTGAAGCAGAGATGGTAGAATGAATTGGAGAAGGAGGTACAGAAAGAGATGGGAGAGAGGAGGCGATGATAGAGAAGAGGAGGAAGAGACTTAGGACTTTATTACGACTCGCGAGGGTGCGGCGGTGGTAGTCTCCCGACTGCCCTATTATGACCTGGGTGGTTGGGCTACCCTGGGACCACCGCAACCGCCAGGGATCAGAGATCCCTGGCAGTGTTACGATGGTCTTGAGGCCGCAATATGCTTGGCGGGGCTGTTGGGGCCCCTCAAGCATATTATGAGTTTCCTCACTGCCACACTTTTCATGGCAGTGCGATCACCATGCAAAGTGTGGCAGTGAGGAAACAAAGGGGGCCCTACAGGGCCCCTTGTGCCTCACGCTATGTGGGTGCACACAGGAGAACACAACATGTGCCCCCCTGTGTGCATGCTCACCAGTACCTGCTGTCCATGCCGTGCAGGTACTTCCTTTGACATTCCCATTGTGGTGCCTATTTCATAGGCACCGCCCTGGGAACGCCAAAGAACCGCCTGCCAGACTAGAGAAAACTCCTGATCTGGCAGGCGGTTCGTACATGGGTTTGGTGGTGCTGGCCTTATTACGAGTCTGGCAGTCCATGGAGCGCCAGACCGGTGGGGGTGCGGCGGTGGCATTATGAGTTGGGCGGTCAGACCGGCATTTCACCGCCGCAGCCGCCAGGGAACCTCCATTCCCTGGAGGTAGCACAGAGGTCTGAGGCCCAAAATATGCTTGGTTGTGCCCTGAGGCAAAACCAAGCATATTACGACTTTCCTCACCGCCAGCGCTGCCATGGAGGTTCTTCCTCCATGAAAAGGCTGGAGGTGAGGAAAGAAAGGGGGTCCTACAGGGCCACCTCTTGCCCCTGTGCACGGGGTGCATGCAGGAGGCACCCCCAGTCCCTGCACGGGAAGAAATGTATGACATGGTGCATTTCTTCCTGTGCAGGAACGTACACTGGCGGTCCCACAGCGGTCCCGTGACAGTGCTGTTGCAGGCTCACAATGATCCTTTAAACAGCACAGTCGAGGGACCACCACGCCGTTCGCCTGCCAGACCACAATATTATTTGTAATCTGGCAGGCGGGCGGGGGCGACTCTTGGTGGTGCGGGAGCGTTGCAGTGGCGTGCTGCCCGCACCGCCAAAAGTGGTAATCAGGTCCATAGACAGTGTTGGACTAATGGAGTGAGAGTGATTCAGGAGATGGAACAGAGTTAGCAAGAAAGAGGGTAGGTGGAGGAGGGGGCTGGCACACAAATGGTGAGATGAATTGAGAGGTTAGGTAGTGAGAGAGGGAGTCAGAATAGGGAGAGATGTAGAACAGAGAAAGAAATGAGATAGAGAGGTCAGGGAAACAGTGATGAGATAAAGAGAGAGCTGGGAGAGAAGTGGAAAGAGGTGAGGTACAGAAAGATGGAGAGAGAGATAAAGATGTGATCTAAAGAGAGAAATAGATAAGGTTGAGAGCAAGGCAAAGTAGAAGAAGGAGTGGTAGAGAGGTAAGGCCATGAGAGAGTAGTAGAAAAGAGATAGGTTGGAGAGAGTTGGATTTAGAGAGAGGTGAGGTGAACAGAGGCGGGGTAGAATGAGAGTTGTGATCTCGAGAGAGGGATAAGTACAGAGAGCTGTAGATATAGTAATAGAGAGGTAAAGAGAGATAATGAGGTAAAAGTGGTGAAGTAAAGACAGATACACGAGGCAGAAAGATTATTATGTAATTGAAATCCCACCAACTGCCTAAGGATGTGACAGTTAAAGCTTGGTATGCCGGTTGTAAAATTGTAGTTAATACAGGAACCACACTAGGATGAAGGTAAGAGGAGTCTTCTTTATTAACACCTCACCTATACGTCCGCCAGTAACTTCCACCCACCAACATTCCACCGTCACCTAGCAATCATCACAGATTCTCTTTTGGAATGTGATGATGCACAGGTGGAACAGAACACCACATATCTGTCTTCTTTGTAACAAGAATAAAATAACTAGAAAGCAACTAATATAGTTCCACTTCACAGCAAAAATAAATAACAGATCTAATATATTTAGATGGGGTGAAGCCAAGAACTCTTTAAGAGATTAACAGAATGATCTAAACTAAAATCATAACAACAAAACCTTATTCTAATCACTGACATATTTCAAGACCTGTTTTTCCTCCACCCACCTCCTGACTCACTCTTCCTTGTGCAGTTTCCACAGACGTGAGTAGCACAACAGAGCACAACTTTTGTTCCATATCCCACCATCATCAGTCTCAATGACATTCTTAAACACTTTCATTACCTTTCTTACATTGGTAAATCTGGACCAGTGAGCGCAGCCTATGGGAGCTCTTATTTTTACCCAGTCCCCAACATTAACAACCACATCCTTGACACATTTTTTACATCAAAATAATGTTTCCTTTTTCGTTGTAAACTGATTTCCTGTTTCCTCTAAGCATCCACCCCATGATACGTTACACCTTTATTCCAATTCATCCAACTTGTTCATAAAATAGTGTTGGGAGTTATCCCTTTAAACAGTTCTAAAGGACTCTTACTGGTCGAGAAATGCATCGTCATACGATAGGGAATAATACCCTGCTGAAGTTCAATCCTCCAGTCAAGACTATTGGCTTTAGCTAACTGAATACCCTTTATTAGCTTCTTGTTCATCCTCTCCACAGCTCCATTGGTTTCAGGATGAAAAACTGAACTTTTCATATGATTAATACCACATATAGAGAAATACTTCTCCATTTCATTTGAAAACAATTGCAGTCCATTGTCTGAAAGTATGCACTTAGGGAAGCTCTCTCTCTCTTAAACACCTCTTCCAAAAATGTAATAACCCCTGAGGAGGAGATGTCTTGCACACAAACAACTACAACCCACCTAGAGTACAAATCAAGCAAAACTATTAAATAAGGTGTATGATGCTTACCTCTAAGTGGTCCAACTATAGCAATCGCAACTTCTTCCCACAGACACTCAGGAAAATCCTACACATCATAGGCACTTGCCTTGTCTTCAAAACTGTATCACTATTTGCACATTCAAGACACTCCTGGGCCAATCTTTCTACTTGATTATCTATACCTGGCCACCAAAAATCCATTCTTAATCTTTCTTTGGTCTTAACTATCACTAAATGACCAAGATGAACTTGTGTAACTAGCTCATTGCATAAGCCTAGGGTGATACCAACCAAGTGCCTTTCAACAGCATACCCCTATCCACAGACAACTCATCTTTTATCATAATCCATGGTTTACCTAGTGACCCAAAATTACCACTTTGTGGCTCCCTCATACATTCACATCATAATCAATAAACTCGTTCTGATCTTCCTCTGAATTTGTATCACTGACAAGTCTAGACAGACAATTCGCTGAAACATTTTTGAATCAAGGAATGTACTCTACCTCAAAGCGAAATTCTTGCAGAGCAATAATCCACCTTCGTATCCTTGATAAACTGGAATCTAGACTTTTCTTCATAATAACCTCTTTCAAAGGCTTATGATCAGTACAAACCTTAAAGCTGGTACCCCATATCAAATTTCAGAATTTTCTCAAAGCCCAAAATATAGCTAATGCCTCTTTCTCAATAATAGACTAGGTAACTTCTGAACACTGCAAACATCTAGAGGCACATGCTATCAAACACTTCTCACCATCTTTGTTTTGTAAAAAAGCCGCACCCAGATCTTTAGAACTTGCATCTGTGATAATCATGGTCTCTTTTCCAGGAACAAATGCCTGCAAACATGGAGCATATTCCAGCTAAATTTTAACTGCTTCAAATTCCTCTTGGCACTTTTGACTCCTTTTAAATTGAACATTTTTCCCCAACAGCGCTCTCAAATTTAGTGATTTATCAGCATAATTCCTGATGAATTTCCCATAATATTCCACCATGCCTAGAAAAGAAATAACCTCATCCTTTGAGCGTGGGTCTTCCAAACCAACTATAGTTTCAACAAATTTCTTGTTGGATGCAAGCCCCATTTCAGAGATATTGTGTCCCAAATAATTCACCTCACACACACACCAAACTTACATTTTTCTTTCTTAAGCATCAAGCCAGCCTTCATAAGTCTCCCCAAAATCATACGTACCCGATCATTATGTTCCTCTATTGTACTACCATAAATCAACACATCATCCTGATAGCTGCGCACACCACTTATACCCTTTAACACCTTTGCCATCACTGTGTGAAATACGGAAGCAGCAGAAACAAGCCCAAAAGGCATTCTCTTGAATTTGTAAGCACCCAAAGACATTATGAATGTAGTTAACTCATGTGAAACAGAATCTAACTCAACGTGATGATATGCAGCCGTCAAATCCAATGCAGAAAAATACTTAACCACTGCTAATGATGATATAACCTCATCTATGTTGGCTAATGGAAATCAGTCCACTACAACCTCTCTATTAACTGCCCTCAGGTCAATACACAACTGAATATCGCCCTTCAGCTTCTGGGCCACCACTACGGGAGCCAACCATTGAGTGGCCTCAACTGGTTCAATCACACTTAAATCCATTAACTTTTGCAATTCTGTGTCAACACTGCTTTGCACACTGATGGGAATACGCCTCACTTTTTCCTGCCACAGAAATGGTGCAATTGTTAAGTCTTATGTGGTGTTTATAACCCTTCAAACATCCTTACATGTCAATGAACAACTGATCATAATCTTTTATAAAAATCTGTTGTCTGTGAACCCATTTCTTGTATTTGGACCTGTGGGTCAGCTTTAGGATTCAAAGAAACATCTAGTAATTTCTGATGTAGCAAACCAATCAGATTATTCCCTTTTTTGGTGCATACACCTTATCTACAATGTACTTATTGCCCACCTCCAAGCATGCATTGACAAATCCCAACATCTTGATAGGCTCACCACCATATCGACCCAGATATACATCAATTCCACTTAATTTCACCTTTTTCAGAAATATTCAATTACATTTCTTTAGATAATATAGTTAAATGTGAACATGAATCAAACCTCATAGGAATCTCAATCCCATCAACCTTCACTTTTACACTGGGATGATCGTCTCTTTGACATTTGTTCTGAAAAATATTTTCTTTTGACACCTCCTACACTTCTTTCTTATATTCCCTTCTCCCTTTGTTTCTGCAACATTTAAAATAATGCCCTATTTTCCCACAACTGTTACAATATGAATTAAGTGCACGACATTCTTTTGCATTAGCCCAGTGTCCACTCATCCCACACCAAAAACATTCTCCAGGAAATGTATTCCATACCTCTTTACTTTCTTCTTTGAATTTTACTTCACACACCACTTCTTCCACCTTTTCAGATTTAAACTGATTTATTTCTGTTTTTATCATTGTTCAACTCACCTACACATTTTAGCATGTGTTCAACTCTTTTTGCTATTAACAACACCTCTTCTAAAGGTGGCCCATCCTTGAGTCACAATTCCTTTCTTATCTTGTCACTTTTACATTTAAGCACATATTGATCTATAATTCTTTCATCAGCCGCAGCACCAAACTTGCAAGAAGCAGCCAATTTCCTGAAACATATGATATAATCCCCTACCGATTCTTCTTTTCCTTGTTTCCTTAGACCAAAGTGGTATCACCCCCTGATGGTACTCAACCATGGAAGATAATGTCGATCAAGTTAAAGTATACAAATTTCATATTCATTTAAATCCCTCTTTTCTTCTATACTTAAATCAGACAAAGTCTCCAACACCTCTTGACCCTTCCCTCCAAGACAATGCCTTAATAACAAATACCTTGTTTTTGCACTTAAATTCGTACCACACACCTTGGCATAGTGACCAAACATTGTGTTCCTTTTAATCGCTACCAAGTTTTCAGATTGCTTTTGTGTGACATTTCCAGTATCTGCATGACCTCGTCACAGATGTACTTGTAGGCAGCGTGAGTCTGTTACAGCGCTACTACGAGGAATTTTAAGGGGGACTGGTACTTTTAAACTGCTTTTAAACTGTTTTATTTTTACTGCAAACTCACCTCTGCTCCCTGCTTGTGGGTGTGTTCTCACGCCCCGGTCCACCATTGCTGATAGTGCCGATTGAGCGGAGGGCGAGGACTTTTACTCACTTCCGGGCACACGGCCGGAAAAGTGGTTGACGGTCTAGCTTTAGGAGGCTTGACCCCTATTTAGTGCGCATGCCTGAGTGGACGCGCAGCGGAAGGCAGATAGTGGCAGTATCTGCATGACCTCGTCACAGATGTACTTGTAGGCAGCGTGAGTCTGTTACAGCGCTACTACGAGGAATTTTAAGGGGGACTGGGTCTTTTAAACTGCTTTTAAACTGTTTTATTTTTACTGCAAACTCACCTCTGCTCCCTGCTTGTGTGTGTGTTCTCACGCCCCGGTCCGCCACAGCTGATAGTGCCGATTGAGCGGAGGGCGAGGACTTTTACTCACTTCCGGGCAGACGGCCGGAAAAGTGGTTGACGGTCTAGCTTTAGGAGGCTTGACCCTATTTAGTGCGCATGCCTGAGCGGACGCGCAGCGGGCGTGCCAAAGGCAAGCCCGTCTGTGCCCGTCCGCGGCCGTTCGAGGCCTGGGGCCAGAAGCCCTGCCCGTATTGCCGTAACTTTTAACTACACGGCGGAGCAATTACACAAATTATGCCCTTCTATCCCAGAAGTTTGTAGGCATAGTATATCGAAGGGATCCGCGCCCTGGAAATGTAACCATTGCACTTACACAACGACAGTTCACAGGAGAGGGACAGGGGGGGGGTCATAAGCTGAATTTAATATTAGTCAACTGCAGATCCCTCAAGAAACATAAATATGAAATACATGACTATATTGAATGCCTGACCGGACGCGCAGCGGGCGTGCCAAAGGCAAGCCCGTCTGTGCCCGTCCGCGGCCGTTCGAGGCCTGGGGCCAGAAGCCCTGCCCGTATTGCCGTAACTTTTAACTACACGGCGGAGCAATTACACAAATTATGCCTTTCTATCCCAGAAGTTTGTAGGCATAGTATATCGAAGGGATCAGCGCCCTGGAAATGTAACCATTGCACTTACACAACGACAGTTCACAGGAGAGGGACAGGGGGGGGGTCATAAGCTGAATTTAATATTAGTCAACTGCAGATCCCTCAAGAAACATAAATATGAAATACATGACTATATTGAAGATAATCAACCAGATGCTTTATTCCTGACGGAAACCTGGCTGAATGTGGATTCTGCCCCAGAGATCCTTGAAGCTCTCCCGCAGAACTATGGGATAGTCAGACTGGATCATTCAATACAAAGCCATTATTCATAAACTATCTTTACAATGCACTTTGGAGTTGGCGGATATTAAAACTAGTGAAGCAGGCTCTTTTTCGATCTCAGCCGCCGCCAACTGCATTATGAAAGGTTTTCTAATTTACCGGCCCCCTGGTCCCGCCACTCAGTTTGCTGCGAACCTAGTGGAACAGCTAATACAGCCGGCACTTCGGTTTAATAAAGTGCTTGTGCTAGGGGACCTGAACTTGCACTTCGATGATACGGCTAATGATGAAGTACAAGCTCTCAGTCAGGAATTGGCGGCTCTACAGCTGGTACTGCAATCAACTCTCCCGACCCACCAGCATGGCCACTTACTTGACCCGATCTTTGCCAACTGGGGGGATCTAGAAATCAAACTCCCCATCGCAGTACCCTGGACCGACCATTATCTGATTCCCTTCAGTGTGCTTTTACCTACGTTAACATCGACTAGTACTAAAAGTCTAGGTAGGCCCCATAGGAAGTGGGCCAGGTTTTCATCAGCAACCTTTAATCAAGCCCTCAAGCAGTGCGGTCCGCCGGGTGGCAACGACATTGAGACGGCCTGTAGCTCATTAGATGAATGGATTACAGAAGCACTAGATATAGTAGCCCTGTGGTCCTCTAGTGCGCCGAATAGACAGTCTAAATCCGCGCCGTGGTTTAATGATGAACTAAGGGTAGCCAAGAAAACTTGCAAGCGTTTAGAACGTGTGTGGAGAAAAGATTTTGCTGACCACAGGAAGGCCGAATATAAAACCAGTCTAAAACAGTACCACGCCCTTATAAGACGATCTCGCACCACCTATTATAGTGACAGGATTGAGCAAGGGGAGAACTCTTCCAGAGAACTTTTTTCGGTTCTTAAAGACATATCATCTCTGGCGAGAACTATATCTCCCACCATCAGCTCGGTGGACTCCTGCAATCTAATGGCGGATTTCTTTGCTGAGAAGGTAGCAAGGATTTACACGGCGTTCCCGGAGGAGGCACGCAGTGGACTCGCCAGTCGGGAGGGGAGGGTAGGCGTGGAGGAGGCACACCGCCTCTCCAGGTTTGATCTTCCCTCCTGTGAAGACCTCAAAGGCATAGCCTTGAGCATCAAATCCGGCTCTCCCAGAGACCCGACTACTCCCAAAGTTATGAGAGATAGCCTGGAGATCCTAATACCCCAATCAGGCACCTCCTTGAACTCTCCTTTGAGATAGACGTGGTCCCAATAAGGTGGAAAAAAGCCATCGTTCTCCCCATAAAAAAGAAACCGGATGTGAGCTCAAGTCAGCTGGATAACTACCGCCCAGTCTCACTCCTGCCCTATTGTGCTAAAATAGCCGAGAAAGTGGTCAACACGCAATTAACTGCGCACATCAACCAACACAGTTTATTGCACCCCACGCAATTGGGTTTTAGGGCCACATACTCCACGGAGTCGGCCCTGCTCCTATCTATGGAAACTATTCGCAGACAAGTAGATGAGGGCCAGACAGTTGCTCTAGTCCTCCTGGATCTCAGTGCCGCCTTTGACACTGTATCTCACCCACTGCTCCTACAGCGCCTTAGGGAAGGTGGGCTGGATGAAGTGGCCCTGGAATGGTTGGGGTCCTTTCTACAAGATCGGAGTTTTCAGGTGACCCAACAACCGCACTATTCCAAAAGCATAGAGCTGGCCCAAGGGGTCCCCCAGGGCTCTATATTGAGCCCCACTCTCTTTAATCTTTATATTGCCCCACTGGCAAAGATTATTGAGAGTTATGGGATCAATGACGTGTCATATGCTGACGACACGCAATTGGTGGTCTCTCTGTCACAGTCTCCTGAAGAGGCAGCCACAAATTTCTCTACCGGCCTACAAGATCTTGCATCTTGGATGACAAGTAACTGCCTAAAACTAAATGGCAGTAAAACGGAGCTCCTGCTGGTGGGGAAAGCTCCCTCTATCTGGTCCTCGGCATGGTGGCCACAGACACTGGGCCCTACTCCATCCCCGAGCAAGCAGGTTAAGAATTTGGGGATGTGGCTAGACTCCAAGCTCTCCTTTGAGGGCCACACGAGAATGGTGGCAGGGACGTGCTTTGGAATCTTAAAATGCCTATGGAAGACTCTAGATGTGCTCCCCATCGCAGCCAGGAAAACCCTAGTCCATGCATTAGTAACCTCTCACCTGGACTATGGCAATGCTCTTTATCTAGGAGCAAGTAATAAATGTATGCACAGACTTCAATGCATTCAGAACGCGCCGGCCCGCCTCGTCTTGATGCTGCCCGGGCGTTCTTCCTCCAGGAATGCCCTCTCAGCTCTCCATTGGCTACCACTGTGGGAGAGAATACTCTTTAAAGCTCTATGTATCAGTCATCGTATCCTGCAGGGGAAGGGGCCAAGCTACCTACACAATCTACTGACCCCCTATACTCCAACTCGGCATCTAAGATCATCAGGGACCAGTCGAGTCATAATCCCCAGAGCAAAAAAGCGAGAATGGGCGCTCGCTCTTTCAGCTACTTGGCCTCTAAACACTGGAATGCACTTCCTCTCTCACTACGCAATGAACCATCTGAGTCACTCTTTCGGAAGAAGTTGAAAACCTGGCTCTTCCGTAGTTAAGTTCCTTTCAGGGGCGCTGTTTCCTACCCTTGCTCTGCCTGCCTTTTCTGTGCCGCAGCGCGGGGACACACTAGTTAGTGTAACCATGCGCTTTACAAGCTTGATTATTATTATTATTATGGTTTCAGAGCGCTTATGAATGACACTCAACTGCCAAATGTGTGACACTTAGTGCAACATTTTCTCACAAGGAAAATCAAGCAATGAAGTGCATGGAAAGAGATACATTTTAGAAATGACACCCTTTGGATCGGTGTTTAGACAAAATATCATAAAAATATATCGTCAGACATAAATATTGAGTTTGAAATATTGTCAGACAGAAATATCGTGTGCAAGAATATCGTTGTCAAGAATATCAATTTTAAGGTAAGTAAAATCGATTTTAACAATATCTAAATCATTAATATAGTTTATAAAAATATAGTTGTTAAGAATATCGTTTTTTAATAATTTTTATTTATTTTAGTAATTATTTTGATTGTATATGTTATAAAATGTTTGTTTAATTGTTGTTAATGTTTTTAATATAGTTTTTAAATTGTTAGTATTTTTAAATTACATTTTATATATTCTTTCCATTTTTTGTACAGTAGCAGGTTGTGGGGTTTACAGGGGTATATGCTGGGAAGTAAATTACGTATAATTAGTTAATAATTAATTTTTAATTACTATTTTTTGTTTAATTGATAATTATTTGTTAATTGTATAATTATTTATATTTTTTTTATTAAATTTGAAGTGCTGGTTGTGTGTTTTGTAGGGGTATAGGGTAGGAAGCATATTAATTGCAAATAATAAATAGGTTCTAATATTAATTATTTAATTGATGACTAATTCTGTTAATTGTATAATTCATTTTTTTTTAAATTACGTTTTAGGTGTCGGTTGTGTGTTTTGTAGGGGTATAGGGTGGAAAGTTAATTAATTATAATTAATTAATAAATAATTATTTGTTAATTAATATTCATAATGTAATTGACAATGTAAATTGTGGAATACAATATTCTTTGTGGGATGTGTGTTGTTTTTGTATGGGTAAAGGGTGTGTAGGAAATTAATAAATCAATAATGTTAATTTAAAATAATTATTGAAATGATACATAATTATGTAAAATATGCAATTAAGATATTCTTTGTGTTATATATTAGGTGTGAGTTGTGGCATTTGTAGGATTAAAGGAAGTGAAGTTAATTAAATATAATTAATCTTTTATACTTAATTATAAATAATAATTGTTTAATTGACAATTAATTATGAAAATTATGCAAATTATATTTGTTCATTTTATATATTAGGTGTGGGTTGTTTGTTTTGTATGGATAAAGGGTAGGGAGGTTTAGTTAATTATTATTATTAATAATTTATTAAATATTTAATTATGTAACGTGTAAATAATACCATTTAAAGATTTAGTTTTAGATATGTGTTGTGTACTGTGTAGAAATATAG
The DNA here is from genome assembly GCA_963921515.1 of Calotriton arnoldi. Taxonomy (NCBI): domain Eukaryota; kingdom Metazoa; phylum Chordata; class Amphibia; order Caudata; family Salamandridae; genus Calotriton; species Calotriton arnoldi. Next base: position 2,181,791 of record CAWUFW010001161.1, read on the forward strand.
GGTAGAAAGTAATAATACATTTAAAAATAATTAATTATTTTTTATATTTATGTTATTTATTAATGTATGTGTTGATTGTGCTGTACTTTTGAAATGTAAATAATATTGTATTTATTGGTTAATATTGATTTGAGAATATGGTTTCGTATTTTAATTAAAATAATACTTGTAGTTATTTATTATATGTATTAAACATTGTAATAAATATTTAATGTATTTAAAAAAAAATGTTAGATTTTTATATTTACATATTTATATTTTTTTATATTTAGTATGTTTTTGAAATTCTTTTATTTTGTTCAAGTTAATTAGTCTATTTCTAATGTTGCACTGACTGGAGTGGGAAAAGTAAATTTTCCTACTCCACAATCCAACATTTTCCCTACTGTTGCACTGACTGGAGTGGGAATAGTGAATTTTACCCCTTCGTAAACCAACACTTTCCCTACTGTTGCATTGACTGGAGTGGGAATAGTACATTTTACCCCTCCTGAGTCTAACACTTTGCTTACTTTTGTATAAAGTGTAGTGGGAATAGATTAATTTAATTGTAAAATTTTATAGTCTAGTTTATATTGTTTAAATTTATATTATTATGTTTGTGTTTATTTAAAATGATAATATTTATAATTATTAATATTTTTAATATGTATTATATTTTTTGTAAATTGTAATTTTTTATTTGGTTTAATTTTTTATTTGTAATTAAAATGTTTTGTTTTGTTAATATTTTTTATGTTATTTGATGTATGTATATATATTTCTTTTTATATTACATTACAATATCAATTACAAATATTAGGTTAATACTATTTTGTTATTTGATATATTTGTAAATAAATATATATATTAATATATATGTGTATTTTACTTTTTGAAAATAATTATAATTGTTATATTTTTTTAAAACCATTACATATATTTTATTTTTATTACCTTAGTGTTATTATTGAATATATTAAGGGCCTTATTACGATGTCGGTTGGAGGCTTCCCGACCAACATGGTAGGTTTACACTCCGACCACTGAATTACAATGTCAATGAGAAGCCCTAAAATATCTTGAAACTGCTTTAAAACCCCTGAAACGGAAGGTTAAGAAGATACTAACAGAAATCGATTTGTGTGCATAGAAGATCTGAAAATAAAGAAATCATTATAAAATATCTCACACCCCCATGGCATTGTACTTTATAGCACCTTAATACAGGTAACCACGTGCTACAGAGATCAAATGAACACAGGGTAGATATTTTGTGTTTCGGATGATACAAAAAGAAGTAAAATAAGGCTGGTAAATATTTTTACCCTTTATTTGTGCATACTACAAACACATATAAATAGAAAGCACTTTTAAATGTGTAGAGCTGATCCATGTCTTATACTTAAAGTAAACAAATGCAGAAATGGCAGGTTGTAAATGAATAAATATAATTTTGTTTCCAGTTCTATTTAGTATTACATCCACGCATTAACAGGCTCTTGAAACAACAACTAAACTTCTCTTGGAAATGTGTCAACCCTAGGCACAGTTCTTGACTCACCTGACTGCTGCCATTCCACCAGTGCCTGGGAGTGGATCTCAAAGCTGAGCTGTTTGCCAGCTAGCTTTATTTACACAGTCTTTAGCTGTGACATGTCTTGGGGCTTCAGCTGGGGAGGAGGGCCACGGGCTACAGCTGCAGTTTAAAACTGTGTCAGAGCGGATGGAGAGCCACAGGCAGCTTTCCCCAGAGTGTCTGGCTCTGGCTGCTGGCAGTTTTCAGTGATTAGAGAACCCCCCTGCGTACTGTTTTCCTGCGGGGCTACCTTAAACAGCAGCAATGCCTTCATGGGGGCAGGCAGGATAGTAAAATTAAAAACATCTTGTAGGGTGCCAATCAAGTTCGCTGACAACCCTGTAAAGGCTTGATTAGGTTAGCACACAGAGTGCACTGTCAATTAGGTGCCACATGGACCAGAGGACGCTAGCCTCACACTCTCTCTCTTCCTCCAGCAGACACCCATACAAGAAGAAGAAAGTTTAACTGGCCACCACTCATTGATTGGCCACAATCCCAACACAGCATACAGTGCAGGGGTGGTGCCAGCTGCTGGAAAACCAGCAAGGTAGGGCACTGCCCCAGGATCATTCAGTGCAGGTGCACTGCCAGGTAATTTGATCACTACGGATATAGGAACTGTGTTGTTGTTGTCCTTCTGTAACAGTCACGTCTTGTGAGGCTGTGCCGTAGCCGGGCTGAGAGTGAGTCTCGGCTGATTGAATGCAGCCAGCCCCCAGCCCCCAGGCCACTGTGGAGTGGCAATTCTAATTAGTGACAGTTGCAATGCTTCCCAGCATTTATGCAGCAGGCTGTGGTCAGGCAGCACACAGTGTGCGCACTGCACTCACCAGATTTACGTTGCTTTACCTTCTGGAGCGTGGCTCCTACATCGATCTCCGCTTGTGCCACACAGCGCCAATGGTGTCAGGAGGTGCTATAAATGCGTGACTTATGCATTTTAGTGGTATGATGTGGACCACCACACTAAAATGTGTTAGTCTAACCCCTTATGCGTGGTTCTTAGCAGGGCTGCGACTTACTCCATCTGATAGGCGGATCACCAGGACTGCTAAAAAAAAATGGTGGTGGTGTTACGTTCTGCATCTTGCAAGAATAAAATTCCACTTACTAAGCCACCCACAATCAATCTATAGAAATAAATCTTCCACAGAATAGTGCTCACACTATCATTAAGTTCAAGTGTTCATGTCACTGTTACAATCAAGAGGGCAAGACAGACGTGAGAAAGTGGTGTGCCTATCGTCGTTCTAACAATAAAGTCTTCCAAAATAGAAGTATCACAGGCATGAGAAAATGACATAGCTGTCACCATTCTGAACTAAAAAGATGGCCACTGACGCCTCCCACATTGTTCTTTAAAGGAACTCGAGCTTGTTTTTCCTTCTTCCCGTTCCACACATCTAACAGAGTACTGCACTTTGTCCTTTCATTATGGAAAATAGAGCTTGTTTCTTCCTGGCGTACTCTCGTACTGTCGCTCTGCCCAGCTTTTGATAGCAGGTTGGTACAATATGAAACTGAACTGCAAATGTGTTTCAGCAATGACCTCTGGTGATGATTCTGTACACTTATCGAACAGCGACTTCAAATTTGCGATATTACTAGATATTTCTGCACATTCCTGATCACAAATCACAGAGCTGCAATCCTTGATTTTTAAATGTCTCACCAGCGCGATGTCGCCCGCTGGCAAAACGAAACTGAGTTTCATCCATAGTTGAGGTGTTATCTTCCTCCATGCTGTGCTTTCAATGTTTACGCTCATCGCCAGTGTAAAATTGTAGTTAATACAGGAACAATCAAAGAGAAGCGGAACTGAGAGATTTTGAGGGGTCCAGTGCACAGTCTCCTTAAATCAGACAGAAAAAACAATATAGGTACACTGTTCTGTGGTAATAACTCCTCAATACCAGTGTGGGGGAGGAGAAAAGGTCACCTACAGCATTTGCTTTTTAGGAGCAAGTGCCCTCACCCACCCATAGGTGGCATGCTTCATCATCGGTCTTGCTCCTTGTTGGGCTTGTGCTACAATGCCCAACGGGCCCGGAAGAGGGTTCTTTGTTGAAGATCTTTTGATACGTGCCAGGAGAAAACTGGTAGTGCCAGGTGTGTCTCAGTGTGTGACTAAATGAAAGACTAGAAAGAATGTGTGTTAAAATTGACTATAAGTACTGATGCTGTAATTTTACTGTGTGTGGTAGAACTTATGTCATGATTAAAAATGTATGGTGGAATGATCAAAAACAATGACCCGATATTTTTTTAAAAAAGGAGTTGTGTCTGTGTGTTGAATTTCTACACCCCAGATCGATGGTCAACATGTTTCAAGCCCTCTGTAGTCCTAGCGGATCTGGTGGCATTTCCTCAGGACCAAAAATGAAGAAAAATCTTGTCCTCACTGAAAGAGAGTAAGAGTGCTCTCATAGCAATGTGTGCCTACAACCTAATGTAACTTACATGGTGTAAGTACTTCCTAAGCCAGTGACCTGAAAGAAACTGTAAAAAATCAAAATAATTGCACAGCATTAAAGGTGGACATCCCATGCATGGTCCCAGTGGGTGTCATCATGCACACACTGGTGAATCAAACATTGGTGAAAAATTACACGCCAAACTCATGCCTTCATATCTGTGGAATGCAATCAAGCATATAGCTATACTGGCATCAAAAGTGACAGACACTTAAGTTAGGAAAGGGCCCCTTGAGATATTGTGGGCAAAACAGCTCCAACAGAGTCTGGTAATAAAGGATGATTGTAAAATGACTTAAGATATAAAAATGGTCACAAGAGTGTGTCTAAATGCGGAGTCAGCTAAGGCATAACAAATAGTTAAATATTGACAGCGTACATGAGTGGCTTGATCTCGTCCTAGGCTGCCAAAATGTGTAGGTCATGTGTATAGGTATGGAAATATGCTCCCGGTTGTATGACAGAAGTATGTATAGCTGAACCATGTGTGCCTCTACAACACGGTCCCAACAACTAATGCATCTGAACCATACATGCCTTTAATACGCATGCCTTTACAACGAATTTCGTTGTAAAGGCATGTTTGCTAAATGGATATGCGTGGTAAATTTCCACAACCCCGACCCTCCCTCCCGGCCATAAGCTCTAAAATCCGATCCCCTACCTCGGCCCCTCCCCTGAGCACTAAAACCGACCCCACCCTGCCCTTAAAACTACCCCCCACTCTGAGGCCTAAAACCCTGCCCCTACCAAAAACTACCTCGATCCCAGCTCCCTGCCCTGAGCCCTAAAACTTACCCCAGTGCTGCCCTTAAAACTACTCCTAGCCCTTCCCCCACCCTGAGGCCTAAAACGCTGCCCCCCTTTAAAAAACAACCCTACCCCCCTCGCCTTGAGTCCTAAAACTGACCACCACCTCTGAAAATTCCCCCTACAAACCTGGCCCCAGCCCCAGCCCTTAAAACTACCCTGATTCCCCCCCACCCCGAGCCCTAAAACCCTGCCCCCTTTAAAAAGACTACCCCTCCCCCTGCCATGAACCCTAAAAACTACCCCCCAAACCCGGCCCCAGCTCTTAAAACTACCCCAACCCTCCCCACCGCCATGAGCCCAAAAACCCTGCCCCCCTTCAAAAACCTACCACAGCCCCTCCGCCCTGAGCCCTAAAAACCAGCCCCCACCCCTAAAATCTACCCCCCCAAAGCCAGCCCCAGCCCCACTTACCTGTCCGCGTCCTGAGTTTTCTGTTCTGATGCTTCCTGTTGCTGTCCCTGCCAATTCGGACACTAGACCACTATCTGTTTTAACCATGCATATGCGTGGTTAAGGCAGATGATTGGTTCAGGCAAGCATTGTTATGCTTGCTGGGAAATGGCACACGCGGCTCAGCCCGCGTTGTGAAGGCCATTTCCCAATGCTTCTATCTGGGGTAGACAACAATACAGTGGTGTATTTTGTGTGTTACAGAGCGGGAGAGAAACTCAGGCAGCATAAGTCAAGAAGGTGATTACTGAAAGGTGCTCCTGCCCTGGATTTGTATTAAAACGTATATAAACATCAAGGCTGTAACGGTTCATTTTTTGTATTTATACCTGCCAGAAATGGTAGTAGAGAGGTGGTAACATCAAGCTATGAGGGTGGGGGAAAGTGTTTCGTATATAGCTTCAATAAAGCAAGAATACTCAGAATAGTGTACAAAATGGCAATTAAAAAATGCTGCCGCCCCGAACTTATATTGAGACATAATCAGCAAACAAAAGGTTCATTCATGGCGGCAAAGTATCACAAATAACATCGGTACCCATTTATAAACTGACCGGCCAGAAATAGTAGTAAGCAGGGGTACGGATCACTTTTTGTGACACTGCAGTGGCGTACAAAATGCACGACTATGCCATATTTACAAAGTGACGCATATAGGCAGATGCATCACTTTGCAAAGCCCTGCGCTACATTATACCTGCGACAGGTATAATGTATGGAGGGTGGGCGTTCCAACACAGAAAAGCCTCGTAGAAGTGGCGCTGTGAAATCTATGAGATTTCACTGCGTCACTTCTACGGCGTCACTGCGTCAAATCCTTACGCCTGTTTGAAGCAGGCGTAAGGGGTGATGCAGGTCTCCTCACATGGGGCTTGCTCCATGTGAAATGACACTGCTGGAGATGCATCTGTTTCCAGACACACTCTAGCAATGTGCCATTTTTGGGCCCACAGATACATCAGGATTCCTGACGTTTCTGTAAATCCTTGCAACATGGAGCGCCATACAGTAAATAAGGCAAATCCATGGTGTCGCAAGGATGGCACTCTGAAAAGTGTTGCATCGCTGTTTCACCCCAGCGATGCAACACTTTTCACAAATAAGGGTCAGAGTATTTTGCACCTCATACACCTTGCCCAAAAAATGCTCCCTCCCCGGACCGTAATCAAGAAGCAACTGGGGAGGGAAGCCGGGACCGCAGATATAAGTGATGCAGTAACGAAAAGCAAAACTTACTTGCTGCCAAAGAGCCATGGTCCAATGACCTACCCGTCGTCCATGAACCCGGAACTGTTTGGGACCGGGAAACAGTATGATTTAACAGGTCTACTACTGGCCGTAGATACCCCTGATCGGCGAAGGGAGGATGCGTCCGAAGGTGACGGCGGCCTCACAGTTTCTTAAAGGGATAGGTACATCCACACACTGGGGAAAGTTAGTGATGGTGTAACCTATCAAAGCAGTAGTGTAGAGGCCCGTAAAGGGAGAGTAAAGCAAGTTATTTTGCACACACTACGCCCATGAAAGCAGAATGACTGGGGCTTATATAAACTGGTATGCATATTAGATGCTGTAGGCAAAAACCTATTGTGTAGTAATTTGCAGAGAAAGATACCACAGTACAGGACAGTACAGTGTCCCCATATCAGTGTCACTTTAAGTTGATCATTACAGATTTATCATAGAGGGAAGAGCCAGAATCTGGTTGTATGTGACAAAAAATAACAGGAAATCCAGAGAGGATGCTAAGCTATCAAATTCTGTCCAGGGTATATCATCATTCACCCCTGAGATATAGGTTTATAGTCTATAGACCCATCTCTGTTCCTTTTCAAGTAATTCTTTGGTAATATTGTGTGTCCATGATGATCTCCATGATCACCCATTTGAGGTCATTGGGAGCGTGATGACTCTCTATAAAATGTGTGCTGAGTTTTGTAGCGGCGCTTTGACATCTAATAGTGCTGCGATGTTCATTGATCCGAATCTTGACCCATCTCGTGGTCATGGGTATGTAGCGAAGGCCAAATGGGCAAGTAATTAGATGTATACAATTTCTAGTATTGCAATTCATATGCTTATAGAGGTTCCATGTCTTTAATGGGCAGACATTAAATTGGCCTCAGGGATGGGGGCCTTTTACTGGGGGTAAGTTCCAATTGTTGGATGGGACCGTTGGTCTAGTTTGCGTCCTTTGTCGTGTTCTGGTATGCTCTAAAGTGTCTTTGACGTTTTTAGTCCCTTTAATGGCAAAGAGGGGCTCTTCAATAGTTTTGCCTCCACTCCTCAGTATGGCCCAACGTTTATTGATGATTTTTTTGCTGCATTAGATAAAGGTGTGAAAGTAATCACACAGGTCAGTCTGGATTGTTCAGGTTTGGTATAGGTTGCCAATAATGCTTCCCTATGATTGTTGCGTGCTCTCTTCCGCGCCATGTTGATCACATGTAAAGGGATAGTGGTGGTTCCTCAATTTCTGTGTATGTTCCTGTGCTTGAATGTCATAAGTACAGAGCTCACTACAGTTACGCCTGAGCTGTACAAATTGGCCAAAGGGTAAGTTGGTTCTCAAGGCCCGAGTGTGATGACTCTCAAAAAGAGGGAGACTATTCCTATCAATCTTCTTATGGTAAGTTGTGGTCTGCAATCTACCCTCATGTATGGAGATTAGGAGGTCTAAGAAGGGGATCTCTTTGTTGGAAACCGAAACAGTGAATTTCAGATACTCATCAAGACCGTTAATCCATTCTGTGAAGTCAGGAATATCAAAGGTATTAATCAGAAACCACACTAGGATAAAGAAAGAGGAGTCTCCTTTATTAACACCTCAGCCATACATCAGCCAGTAACTGCCACCCACCAACATTCCACCGTCACCTAGCAACCATCACAGATTCTCTTTTGGAAAGTTATGATTCCCAGGTGGAACAGAACACCACACTGGGCAGGCACCACTTGTCAAATTAAAAAAAGAATACATTTTTAAAGAACACTGGGACGTTTGATTGACCCCTTGGAAGATGGGACACCTGGGCATTTTTTCATCTTTGCCTTTGATTTGAAATGCCTTTGCTATACAGCTTGTAAAGAGTAAAAAAAATGTAAAGTAGCACAGTATAGTTTTATACCCGCATACTGTGTTGAAAAGGGAGGGAAAGATAGGGATACTGACAAAGGGAGAAAACAGAGATAAAACAAGCATTTGCAATGCAATAGGTCTCGCATTTGCGAGAGTTTAAGTTATTGGCATTGTAAATGATAATGCCTTATATTGGAGCGCTTCCGGGCTCACTACTGGGCTGGCGCAGGTTCAGGTTGAGTTTCAGGCTGTTGTTTTTTAGGCTGTTGGGGGTCAGGCTGTGGTTCTTGCGGGATATGGATGCTCTCGTCAGGCTCCACAGGGCCTCGGGGCATGCCGATGGATGAGCAGCCCATTGAGGAGCTTTCTTTGAGCACGGCGCGTGCTCAGCGCCTGCTTCACCATGACAACCGCACAAGCCCGACTGAGGCCCCCTTCTGTGACTGCCGATAGGACGTAAACATAGAAGAGCGACAAAATAAATGAATTAAAGTGCTCCGCAAACAGTAAAAGGGACAACACAAACCTGCACATATGGAAGAATATACGTGCCATTAGAAAGCCACAGAATGTGACCAAATTAGAATTTCACTGAATGAACGTGTTTCGAGGGAATGACAAGACCAGGAAAGCGCAAGAGAGAAAGCTAAGCCATCACAACCACGATAAGGAGAATAAAACATACGCAAAATAGGAGCCTAGACTGTTCTAGGAACACATTCGACAACGCTATACAGAGAAACTAATCTCAGTAATAAAAGCACAGTTTGTGATTGCGACGCACCTGTGGGATACACACTCGCAGATGTTCTAGTTCATCCGTGCCCTGCTGAAAAGTGTAGCGGCGCACTGTGTGGACCCTGAGCGCTGCCGTCTCCCCCATATTTCAGCAAAGTGCCCACGAAATCCGGCTTCTGCTCCTTGCAGCTAGAAAGGGCAGATATTTTGCTCAATAACTCGCTGCTTCTTGGTTGGGGGCTTTCTCATAACCCATTTTAAAAGCAGAAGGGCAAGGCTAACTTCAGTGGTTAAGGCTACTTCGAATGAAGCACTGTTTCATCATGGCTGCCGTTTTGGAGTGATTTTTTTTTTTGTCGTCATGAAAATACACAAAAGCGAGTTCTTCGAGCCCTTTATGGTTTGTACAATACTGCACTGCTTTATTTACAGACCCAAACATACGAAAGCTTCACTGTCTATATATTTCAATGACCAACTTTAAATAAGACGTAAACGTGAAGAAACCACAATGCACGGACAGCGGAGTGCGGGCGGGGGAGGGGGTGCGAAAATACACCGAGTGCGGGCGGGGGAGAGGGGGTGTGAAAATTCATGGACAGCGGATTGCGGGCGGGGGGTGCAAAAAACCACCGACAACGGAGTGCGGGCGGGGGGAGGCGGGTGCGAAAATGCATGGACAACGGAGTGCGATCGCGCTTCGGAGCTGGAATGACAAAAATATAGTGCTCACCCAGTAATTAAAGGAGACAGTATCACGCCGCAAGTAAAGGATCCAGTCCGGGTGGGCGGGGCCAAAAGTGGACAGGGCAGTAACAAGGAGGGTCTAAGAAGCCTCCTTTACAATAGAAAGCCAGCGTTTAGCCTGAGCTACGACGCAAGCCAATGGGAAGAAGGGGCGTGGCTTCAAGTCCCCTTCTGAAAGTGTATCGATAACAATAAGCCTCGCAGAGCGAGGAGCGCATGCGCACTCCAGCGCTAGGTCTGCAAGACCTAAAAATATTGGCAGAGTAAGATAAGGAGACAGGAAATGTAGGGAGTGGGTGAAAGAGACAAGAGGTAGAAACAAGACTAGAGAGTCGTGGAATTCGGCAAACCTGACATTTGGCAGCAGTGGAGGCGAGCTGCTAAGAAAATCTTTGAGCCCATGCATTTACTTGTTTTAATAATTAAGCACTGTTTCCCTCAAGACTAATGGACGGATTATGGATGTAGATTAGTCCTATGTGACAGGTGACGGATTAATAGTGTTCTCCAGCAATGAGGGTTTCTCTTATTTAGAAGCTATGAGTATGTATGTGCTTGTTTCTTTCTTAAAAAGTAAATAAATAACAAACTAACTTCGTATACATGCGTAGAAGACATCACCCATCCAGAAGGGAGTTAAGTGCCACAGCTGCACAGTTGCTCTGTGTATATTCAATGATATGCAAGTGATAGTCCACCTATGCAGATATAACACGCCACGTATCATTAATGACATCTTCAGGAACTGTGCTGTGTTTAAGCTCTGTTGCCTCTTAAATCTGAAATGTATTCTCAACAAGTGTAGGTTTAACCAGTGTAGTCCAATCGTAGAGTAAAGCGCATTGTTACAGTTGAGCCACAAAAAGTGAAATGTGTCAGACCCAGGAAAGCAGTGATGGAAATGGAATGGAACTCACTGAAACTCTATTCCCATGGAGATCCTTGTTCAGGAACAAATGTTGAGCTGTGGTTCTTTTGAAATGGGAGCATCTCAAGTAGTTTGTTGGCACCTAAAGATGGCAGTGGACACACGGATGTGCTGTGGCTATTGATACAAAAAATCACATTACCCCCGTGTCCCTCCTTCGCTTAAATTGATCACAATATAAGCCGATATTGCCTACGTAGATGCTCCACCACGTCAACCTTTACCTATAAAAGCCCCACTCCTCCTGTTTAGTTGTTGTCTTCAGTACACTACCTGTCAGCAATAGTGGAGCCTCACTGATTATGCTCATTACAAGCAGCATCTTAGTTCCAGGGTTATTTTATATTGGCATTATTTCTTCGGGACTTCCTTTGCGGAGTAGTGTGAGACCGAAATATAATGGGCAGACATGAGCAGTCTGTTGCTACGCGCTGGTGGCAGGCTAGCGCGTCCTCCATGCAGCCGGTCTCAAGAGGCTGGAGCTTCATGTCCAGTTGGAAGGTGACATGCAGTTAGGCAATCGAATGGAAGCCATTGAGTACAACAGAACTTGCTTGCTGGGTCAACACTACGAGAAGGTAAGAGCTTTGGTAGGCAAAACCCAATTACACTTATTATTTTTGTGTGGATTTTAGTTCTTTTATTTTTTGATTAGCCAGCCTGCTCTCTTTCGGAATTGGACAATAGACTGGGAAATTACAGTTTTTATTGTTCTAAACTGAAGCTTGAGGATGGTATTTTATCTTACCGATCACCTCTAGGCTTACTGTGGAGGGGAAAGGTGCTTGCAAAAGGACGAATGTAGTGTCTTCCTCTTCCGGCGATGAGGGATCAATTCCAGCAAGAAGACACCGGTCTAAAGGATTCGGTTTGACTCCTGCTGACATTCCAGGTTTAAGGACTCCGGCTGATTGATATGTTTGATAAAGCTGTATCAGCGCATTGGCAGCTATTTCAAGAGCTAAATCTAGAAACAAAGAAAAGAAACCAGGATCACCATCTTCCCACTCTTCTTCTCAGTCTGAAGCTGGAATTCCTTCAACTTCATCAGGAAAGAATGTGAGAAGAGAAGAGATGATGGACATTTTGTCTCACATGAAGCAGAATCTGGGTTTTCCCCACTTTCCAAAGGGAGATGGATGAGGAAGGTTTGTTCCCTCAAAATGTTAAACCATCTACCATGTCAATGTCCTTGCATGGCAGGATAAACCAATGTGGTACTGTCTGAGTGGAAGGATGTGGATAAAGCATCGATTCCCAGATTTCTTCAAAAACTGTGCTTGAGGGAACAGAGTGACGCTTTACCACACTGTATCAAGGTAGATGCAATCCGAGCAACCTTGATAGTTAGGACTTCTTTAAATCCTGAAAGCTGCACTCCTTTGGAGGCTACAAATAAAAAGGTAGATTTTGCCCTGAAGTAGGCATTCTCACCAGAGAATCTAGCATTAAAGGTGAGCACATACTCAGCATATGTGACTGAATCATTAGTCAAAGACTTTGACTGTTGATGAGAAGCAATCTAGAAAGGACCGACTGTGTGGAGCTTTTGGTCGCCATGGAGCAGGAGTCGAAATTTGTAGCTGACATCTCTTTGGCTTGGTTAGAACAATGACCATGGTAACAGGTTCTGTGGTGTTGACATTCAGGAACCTGTGGATGAGAGATTAGAAAGCTGAGCCAGCAGAAAATTCAGTTTTGTTAAAAATCCCTTTTGATGGACAGATGCTATTTGGTGATTAATTAGATAGCATGATTACTAAGGCTTTTAAAACCTCAAGCATGCTCTTCCGTATAAAGGTAAAGCATCATCATTTGGCAAGAAGGATTGGAACTATTCATCAAGGTCTTCTCTCAAGAGAGAATAAAAGAGATGGGCTGATATATAAAGAAATACCAATCAAGAAAATCCTATGCAAAGAGCAATTTCTCCAAACAGTTGACATAGAGGAAAAAGAAATCCTGACAACGATGGAAGTCACAAGATCCCAGTGGGAACAAGAATTCACCTTGTTCTTCATGTATGGGAGAAAACAGTTTCGGACCCATGAGTTCTAGGTGTTGTCAAACATGGCTATGCAGTAGATTTTATACAATGGCCTCCAGAAACAGGAACTATTGTGATTCACATCACAGAGAACCTGCTGAAGAGAGATGCTCCTTAAAAAGAAATGTAACCTTTACTGGACAAGGCAGCAATAGTCCTAGTGTCGGAAATAGAAGGAGGCACAGCGGTTTATTCTATTTTGTTTCTAGTACAAAAAGTTTCAGGGTGCTACTAACCAGTACTAGACTTGAAATGGGTAATTACCTGGTTGAGAATTACCCATTTTTGAATGGTGACTTGGCAGTCAATAATTTCAATGGTGAACTAGGGCGATTTTCTGTCATCAGAGGATCTGTAAGACACCTATCTGCAAATCCCCATCAGAGAGTCTCATCAAAGATTTCTGAGATTTGCCATCGAGGTGTCCCAGGTGTCGCTTCCTGCACATAAACAATCTTGAAATGGCGTTTTGTAACTTCTATGTGTGCAGCACACATAGAAGTTGCAAAACGTAATTTTTTTTTAAATAATTGTTTATGTGCAGGAAGGGAGACCTTCCTGAACATAAACAATCATTGGCGTTTTGCTGTTTCTATGTGTGCTGCACAACGCAGCACACATGGAAACTGCAAAAACGAGGAGAAATATAGCAGTTCTCCTCATTTCGCCTGTTTAAGACCAGGGTTTCCCTGCTCTTAATTTTGGAGCTGCCTCCTATTTACGCTGTCCTGGTAAATAGGGGGCACCGTCAAAATCAATGGGTGTTGCGGTGGAACGCCCACTGCAACACCCATTGCCCTCCCCTTGCACGCTAAGAGTGGCATGAAAGGGGGCCTTATTTACAAGGCAGCATTAAGCACGCTGCCTTGCAAATAAGGCGAAGCCCCTATTGTCACCACAACGTCTGAAAAAGTGACGTTGTTGTGGCGATAGGGGCTTGTAAATATGCCCCAGAGTCTTGTATGGACTGAGATTGTCTTCTAAACAGGAGGAGTGGTTGGGGGAAGGGCTTTTTTAGGTAAATATTGAATGGGTGGGGGGTCTATGGAGGCAACACCATATTGTGATGAATTTAAGCGTGGAAGAACGACTCGGAGTGCGAGCTGTTGACACTCAAGGATGGTCTTTTTTAGACTGGTACCATCAGTAGCAGATGTGATAATTTTAGGAATGTGCAAGTAGTGTCTGGGATTCTGTACTCGAATGTTTCACTGAAGGACAATTATGTTTAAACAAGTGCAACCTGGTTTTAAAAATGGAGCTGCCAACAATGTCCGTCTTTTGCTCGCAAAACTGAATTGCGATAAAGGGTTTAAAGTTTTGTGATGTTTTTGTGTTTGATAATTCAAAGATCTTCAAAAGTGAAACTGATATGATTACTTAAGTCCTCCAGTTCATGGGAGAAATACTAAAAGTGCTGGATAATCCACCTGTGGAATTTCAGCCAACAACCTATGGCTATAGTGAAGGAAATTCCACTGGTGAATTCTTCTCCAAATTAGCATTAGTCCCAGAAAATGGAGGCGTTTCTATTACCAAGAACGCTAAAATCATGGCCATTGTCAGAACATGTCTGCTTCCCATTGAGAAGCCTTAGCCTATCCTGCTGAAAGGATAGCATGTCTGATTAGAAAGACATACACTAAGAATATGAGACCTTCTCATCAGCAGATCTGGGCTGGGAGATAGAAGAAGCTCTCATCACTCCCATATTTCTTTGGAGGGTTTTTACTCAAAAGAATTTCAATGTAGAACATGGAGGGCAAGCTATTCATTTAATATCTAAATTATTCAAATGTATTAACTGAAAAGCCATTACTTGTACTTGCAGTTCTGGAGAGAAACTCATGAAATATTCCATTATTTCAACATCTGGCACCCAGATGTATACAACAACACATCACATACGTGCCTTTCACAAAATTGTGCACTACTCCCTAAGCGTTGCTTTTTGGACTGAATGGACCCAAAGAGCCCTCAGAATAGATCTCCTAAACCAGAGACTACTGGGGGTTCCCTGTGGCTTTTAGGGCCAGTTCACATCTGCCGACCACCTGGTGCCGTACATTAAATGGACAATTGTCAGGAAGCCTGCTACCTGTTAAAAGTGTAGCGATCTGTTTACAAGTGTTGTTACATTGAAAGTATGGCAACCCTGTTGAAATGTGAAAGTAGTAATGTAACAGAATGTTAATGGGTTCCTATAGGGCATTTCATGTAGGCAGCCTGTGACCTTGATCCATTAGCTCTGCCCCTAACAATGCCCAGGAAACACCCCATCAGACCCACACCATTCCTGAGATGATCAGTTCACGAAATAAATTGTTCCTAACACTGTATTGAGTGCGTGCTGCAGGAACATGCGCCTGGCCGACCTATCCAAGTCCACCAAAATGTTGGTTTTTACGTGCCTTAAATTTGAAGGTTTGTCAATAATTGCTAGATATAAGAACTCTAAAATGAATTGTGAGTGTCCTTTAGCTTTAATTATGTACAGCGTCTCAGACTGGTGTGTGATATGTGTGTTTTGTTAAATAAATACAAAACAGGATGGGCCTTATTTATGAGGCCTTGAGACACTTTTACCATGCCGTTGTGTCACTTTTTGTGACGTACCGGCGGCGTAAAAAATGCGCCATGTTGCGCCCTATTTACTAAAGTGACGCATCTAAGCAGATGCGTCACTTGGTAAAGCCCTGTGCAACATTATACCTGCATCAGGTATAATGTATGCAAGGTGGGCGTTCCCCCGCAAAAAGCCTTGTAGAAGCGGCGCAGTGAAATCTATCAGATTTCACTGCGCCATTTCTAGGACGCCACTGCGTCAAAACCTTACGCGTGCCTCACAGCAGGCATAAGACGACGCAGGCCCTTTCACATGTGAAAGGATACATTGCTGGAGTTGCGTCTGTTTTCAGAAACACCCCAGCAATGCGTCACTTTTGCGCCTACAGATACGTCAGTGATACTGACATATCTGTAACTCCTTGCAACATGGAGCTCTGTACATTAAATACGTCGCAAGGAGGGCGCAGTGAAAACTGTTGCATCGCTGTTTTGTCACAGCGATGTTACAGTTTTCATAAATGGGGCCCTATGTCTTTAGAAGCACCGCTCATGTGACTGCCGCAGAACAAGCTGACCTTTTCATATCTAACTGTTTTACGTGCTTTGAAGTGGGATCTGCGTCAGGGGATTGCCATGTTTCAGGTTGTTCATGTTTCAGACTCCCAGCTCCCTCTTTTTGTGCCTCTTGCTGCATTTGTTTGGGGGGGATATAGGGATCACGAGGAGGGAACCTCGTGGGTTAACAATCTACAGCCATTTCAGGTGGGAGACTGTCCTAAGATCAAACACCCAAGCCATACTGTTCATACCACCACCATGCACTTGCATATCCCCCACCAAAGAGCACACATAACTACCATTAATTCACTCTTTCTCATAGAAACTGGAGCGAATACATGGACTAATTTCCTTGAGAGCATAATACGAATCCCAATAACCCACAATAACCAGTGGATTAACCAATAACCTTGGGTTTCAGAGAAGCATGCTACTCATTGTAAAGCACCTTGATGCTTCAGTAGGGGTAGTAGGTGCTATATAAGGGCAATTACTACACAGTACAGAGGACAATCAATTTAGGATTTTTATCTCATTTAAAAAAAAAAACTGTGAACAAGAGATCATCACCTAATTTACATAATTTATTCACCATACAGTACATTTGATGTCAACATTTTCCACGTCCTCTACAGAGAATTCATAAACAGTATAAGCTTTTTCAGGGAGAGCTTGGGTTTTCTACTCAGTGAAGAAGCTATATAACAGGTTGAATGGTTAAAAGCTATGCTATTTGAAATGGCAATCAACAAGAAGCCATCCAGTATAGAAACTTGGGCTGTCGAAAACATGTCAACAAGCAAACAAAATTCATGGTGCTGCATCACATAATTTCGGCACTGTTGCATCGGTGATGGTGCAGTTTTGCATTGTTTTTTGGGTGTAGATCCAGAATACCAAGGGCCATATTTATGATGCCAGGTGCGTAGCACTTGCACCACACAATGTAGTGCATGTGCGACGCTACTCAAAAATTAGATTTATGAAGCCATGCAAGGCCACTTCATAAATCTGGAGTAATGCAACGCAGAGCAAATCGCTGTGTTACGTTACTCTGCCGTGGGAGGGTGTCCATGGGTGTTGTGTCGGTGTTCCCACACAACTCCCATGGATTTTGATGCATTCCCATATTTACCAGAACTGGTAAACCTGGGAATGCACCAACATGCTACACCTTCCCAGGGGAGGCGTGACGAGGAGAAATATCTTTATTTCTCCTCATTACTTCCTCTATGTTTGCTGCATTCGGCAGCACACATAGAAAGTAGAATATGCCTCAGGGGGTTGTTTTGCCCCACCCTTCACAAAAACACTCCTGCATGCAACAGAGGCACCCTTGCACAATGGTGCAAGGGTGCCTGCGTTAGCGCTAGGCAGCCCATTGTGTGCCAGCGCTGGGGAAAGGACAGGAATGCACCATATTGGGATAAATATGGCGCATTCCTGCCCTTTCCCTCTGATGCAGCGCAGCAAGGTGACTTGCTGCGCTACGTCACTTTGCCGTAAATATGGCCCTGAGTATAGAATATTAAGCAGCCACAATATGGAGGACAAAAATATCAATAGGTAAGTATGTATAGATTTTCTTTACCTTACTCCACATCTATGTACCTTGAATATATATATATATATAGATAAATTCATGGTATGCACACATCTAGGATCTATATATATATATATATATATGTGTGTAATATACAAAAGGAGTTGCCTCTAGGTGGGATGCACTCCCAGGTGGAAATTACGCCAAAGCAAGGGCACACGCCATGAACAAAGTCCTTTTCTGGTTTACCTGCCAGACGCGTTTCGGGCCAACGCCCTCTTCAGTGCCTGTTATATGCGGGGGTGCCGGCGCGAACATCGGCAATCCTTTTTAAGACATTTTTTGTGAGTGCCGGCGGTGACCCACTTGGGTTTTACTGAACCACCAGTCCCAGGAAGCATTGCTTCAGGAGATTCACCTGAGCGTTATTATTATGGGGATTACTGGTGGTTGCCGCATGCCGGCACATCACATGGTCTGCCACTGAAGAGGGCATTGGCCCGAAACGCGTCTGGCAGGTAAACCAGAGAAGGACTTTGTTCATGGTGTGTGCCCTTGCTTTGGCGTAATTTCCACCTGGGAGTGCATCCCACCTAGTGGCAACTCTTTTTGTATTTTATACAGCGGCCTGCCTGGTGGCGGGATTGCACCGCTGCGAAACACTTGCGGGTCCGCGGCTGCTTTATTGGGGCAGCTGACTGTGGAACAGGAGGTGCCTGTTATATGCGGGGGTGCCGGCGCGAACATCGGCAATCCTTTTTAAGACATTTTTTGTGAGTGCCGGCGGTGACCCACTTGGGTTTTACTGAACCACCAGTCCCAGGAAGCATTGCTTCAGGTGATTCACCTGAGCGTTATTATTATGGGGATTACTGGTGGTTGCCGCATGCCGGCACGTCACATGGTCTGCCACTGAAGAGGGCATTGGCCCGAAACGCGTCTGGCAGGTAAACCAGAGAAGGACTTTGTTCATGGCGTGTGCCCTTGATTTGGCGTAATTTCCACCTGGGAGTGCATCCCACCTAGTGGCAACTCTTTTTGTATTTTATACAGCGGCCTGCCTGGTCGCGGGATTGCACCACCGCGAAACACTTGCCGGTCCGCGGCTGCTTTATTGGGGCAGCTGACTGTGGAACAGGAGGTGCCTGTTATATGCGAGGGTGCCGGCGCGAACATCGGCAATCCTTTTTAAGACATTTTTGTGAGTGCCGGCGGTGACCCACTTGGGTTTTACTGAACCACCAGTCCCAGGAAGCATTGCTTCAGGTGATTCACCTGAGCGTTATTATTATGGGGATTACTGGTGGTTGCCGCATGCCGGCACGTCACATGGTCTGCCACTGAAGAGGGCATTGGCCCGAAACGCGTCTGGCAGGTAAACCAGAGAAGGACTTTGTTCATGGCGTGTGCCCTTGCTTTGGCGTAATTTCCACCTGGGAGTGCATCCCACCTAGTGGCAACTCTTTTTGTATTTTATACAGCGGCCTGCCTGGTCGCGGGATTGCACCACCGCGAAACACTTGCGGGTCCGCGGCTGCTTTATTGGGGCAGCTGACTGTGGAACAGGAGGTGCCTGTTATATGCGGGGATGCCGGCGCGAACATCGGCAATCCTTTTTAAGACATTTTTTGTGAGTGCCGGCGGTGACCCACTTGGGTTTTACTGAACCACCAGTCCCAGGAAGCATTGCTTCAGGTGATTCACCTGAGCGTTATTATTATGGGGATTACTGGTGGCTGCCGCATGCCGGCATGTCACATGGTCTGCCACTGAAGAGGGCATTGGCCTGAAATGCGTCTGGCAGGTAAACCAGAGAAGGACTTTGTTCATGGCGTGTGCCCTTGCTTTGGCGTAATTTCTACCTGGGAGTGCATCCCACCTAGTGGCAACTCTTTTTGTATTTTATACAGCGGTCTGCCTGGTCGCAGGATTGCACCACCGCGAAACACTTGCGGATCCGCAGCTGCTTTATTGGGGCAGCTGACTGTGGAACAGGAGGTGCCTGTTATATGCGGGGGTGCCGGCACGAACATCGGCAATCCTTTTTAAGACATTTTTTGTGAGTGCCGGCGGTGACCCACTTGGGTTTTACTGAACCACCAGTCCCAGGAAGCATTGCTTCAGGTGATTCACCTGAGCGTTATTATTATAGGGATTACTGGTGGTTGCCGCATGCCGGCACGTCACATGGTCTGCCACTGAAGAGGGCATTGGCCCGAAACGCGTCTGGCAGGTAAACCAGAGAAGGACTTTGTTCATGGCGTGTGCCCTTGCTTTGGCGTAATTTCCACCTGGGAGTGCATCCCACCTAGTGGCAACTCTTTTTGTATTTTATACAGCGGCCTGCCTGGTCGCGGGATTGCACCACCGCGAAACACTTGCGGGTCCGTGGCTGCTTTATTGGGGCAGCTGACTGTGGAACAGGAGGTGCCTGTTATATGCGGGGGTGCCGGCGCGAACATCGGCAATCCTTTTTAAGACATTTTTTGTGAGTGCCGGCGGTGACCCACTTGGGTTTTACTGAACCACCAGTCCCAGGAAGCATTGCTTCAGTTGATTCACCTGAGCGTTATTATTATGGGGATTACTGGTGGTTGCCGCATGCCGGCACGTCACATGGTCTGCCAGTGAAGAGGGCATTGGCCCGAAACGCGTCTGGCAGGTAAACCAGAGAAGGACTTTGTTCATGGTGTGTGCCCTTGCTTTGGTGTAATTTCCACCTGGGAGTACATCCCACCTAGTGGCAACTCTTTTTGTATAATATATATGTGTGTGTGTATATATATATGTGTGTGTGTATATATATATACCCGGACCCCGCGAGTGCAGTGTGTTTCTTTTGAAACAGGAGCCGTTATATATATATATATATATATATATATACATATGGAAAAGAATATTACATCTATACTTACCTATATGCACTTGCCTCCTCAATATTTTGGTTTCAATACTTTCCACACAATATTGTGGTCATTCGATATTCTATAGTCTAAATTCCGGTCTACAACCGTCATTTGCACTAACCCATGGGTGCAAACACTACGTTTAGACCAGATGATCTGTGAAAAAAATAATTTTACATTGGTCAGGTCACATAGGTTTTGTGTTTATATAGGTTATTAAGTGCAAAATTGCACGAGTGCAAATTGCTGTGCACTGGTGTAAACTCGGTAATGTGGTTGACAATGTTAATATAAAATATATATAAATATGAATGTGCTGAACATGTTTGTTACTTCGAAAAAAGTTCCATTATTGGGCAAACCATCCCCTATCGAGCGTCCCACGGTAACCCTTGGTCTGAATTTCAGAAAAGCACTAAAAATAACTGTTATTATGCAACAAACTGCAGATTTTGGATTAATATACGTCTAGTCTACTTTCCTCGACTCTAACACTGGCCAATAGGTTGATATCCAAGTGTGTGACAAGGTACCAGGCTGTGAAAGCCTTGCCTGTTACTCAACAAAGGCACAGAGGGCGCTGGAAGGATGCCCGCCTCGTCCAGACTGCAAAGTCAGCACCAGGGTCACTTTCAGAACACGGTCACTGCATTATGCAAACTGATGCAAGCATTGCCAGACAGCTGAAATGCACACTCAGGCTTCTAAAAGAGAAATGTCTGACCAGTGTTAACAAATATTACAGTATCTATTTCAGATGTGCTCTCCTGGGATAACCCTTTCTGAAGGCCTATCAGCAAAAGTATTGCAATGCAGTATGGACCTTTGATACCAGTAATCTTTGATTTTTTTTTTAACTGAAAGCACTAAATGCATACTGTATGAGATATAGCCGTGAAACATTAAACCCACAATCTCTTAGATAACTACTTTGAACTACCTGTTTGGCCAATGTCAATAACTGAATGCAAAATCTAGGCAAACAAAAGAACTAATGTTCCCAAAATAAACATGTCATTTTTTTAAATCAGAAAAAATTATCTTAGAGGGTAAATGGAAATGTTGGAAGAACTACTTATAGGAAAATACTTTTTAGTTAAGTTACTTGTTCTCTACTCTGAAATACTGCAATGAAGCCAGTTGGCTATAATACGGTATCCCTGAGCTCTTTAAGTACATTGATCGACACGTCTTAAATCTACTCCAATTTTTCAGATCGTAATCCCTAACAACTTCCATATCCTTAAATGAAAGCACAAATGTTGCAACATGAAATTCCTTTGAATCACTGAACCTTCTTCCACACAATATACTATTCCTTCTGCCCTAAATTCTGACCATGACCAGCCATTGGAAAGTCGTTAGTCAAAGTTATGGTGGGGCAACCAGTGACTTATAGTTATGATCAATATAGGCACACAGTTTTATGTGCAACATTATCATAATATTACATTACTAGATTAGCACTTTTCACCCACATAGGTCATCACTATGTTGACTTCTAAGAGAATGATGATGTGTACAAATCAATCAAAAGGAAGGGATCAGGGCTTTTGCTCTACCAATCCTGGCTCAACCACTGGCAAACAGAGCACTCTTAGCGGCTACCCGCACACCGTCAGCCCTCTTCATTTATCTGACAGGACTTCATGTGCCTCGGATGAATTCACTCAGGGCCATGTGGCTGCCCTGCTCCTCCCCCATTGTGCCTCCCGCAGGTGGGGTTGATGCACAAGTGGGAATGGACTCTTTAAAACTCCCTTCCTCTTCCTTTGTTGCCTCCTTGCACCCTCTCCACTAAGGGTGGAAACCCTTTCTATGTGGATCAACATTACTGCACCCAACTTGCCCATCTCTTGCTCTCTGTACCCTTTACCGTCCTCACCCCTTTCTCTTTTCTAAAGTTTTAACTCCCCCAGGCCCTCGTCTAGTTTTCTATCCTTCCCCTTCATTTATTGCCCAAGTCAGTCATCATTCCCAGTATTGCCCGAGCTCAGCCTTCCGTTTTTGTACCCATGGCTCTGCGGGCCGATGAGCTGCTCTCTCCTTTACTGATGTGGCAGCCATTAGTAACATTTTTTTTTTTTATGTACAAGATATTTAGATTGTAATGTATCCGTGACTTTAATGCACCCTACTTTTTAAGCTAGCGTCTATTTTTACTCTACTTTTTCCTGTACAATTGATTTTTTAGGTTTAAATCATGTTTATTGGAAGGAGACATTTTGGGAATACACAGCTTACTGCCTACATCCCTTGGCCGGCAGAGCGTTTCTGGGAGGTCGATACACAGCGCTGTTGCCACAACCCGGAGGCCGGCCGCGTAGATGAGTGATCTATCTGAAAGGCTGTTTGCCCCAACCGTTATCTCCCAAAGAGTCAAAACACCCAACAAATGAGCTATTATAATAACTACTCCCCCTCCCCATCCCCCCCATCCCCGCCACCCCTCCCCCCCCGAACGGATGTGCTGACTACTCCCAGTATTGGACCTTGTAATCGGCAGGACCTCAATGAGTTGTTCCATGGGCTTCTTCCTCAGCTGGCCTATCAGTGAGACGTAGAAGGCGGAGGTACTTCGGGCAAGTCACCTCGTTCAGTTCCTTCGACAACAGTGACAGAAGTGGGCTCCATATGGTGTGGAAGGATTCTGTTGAGTTTGTGAGTGTCGCCTGAATGCGTTCCATTCCCACTGTGTACCATAGTTTGTGCAACCACCCCGTGTGGGAAGGTCTGGTCTGTGTGCCCCATAGAGAAAGTATATGTTGTACCGCCGCTCCCATAGCCACCCCCATTTGCTTCCCCCTTATGGATTTCAACGGGTATGTGAGTCCATTAGGCAGGCCTAGTAACGTATAAGCTGGGAATCTAGGGATTTCTGTGTCAAAACAGCTGTCTATATCGTCTAAAACCTCCCTCCAGTAATCTAGTACTTCCGTGCATTCCCATAGGATGTGTGTCAGTGTTCCCTCTTCCTCGCAGCCCCTCCAGCACGTCGGGGTACGCTCTGGGTTCCCTCGATGCAGTCTGACCGGAGTCAGGTACCAGTATGTGGCTACTTTTACTGCCGCTTCCCGGCTGGCCATGTTCCGAGCTGTATGGGAAGCCCGAAATAGATATCTCGCCATTCCGTTTCCGTGAGATCCCTCCCAATTTCTTTAACCCAGCGCCTCTGTCCTGCCGAGGGCGCGAATGGGGCCGAGGGTCGAAGCAGAACATATATTTCTGAGATCGTTTTTTTATCGGACGTTTTTTCACGGAGCCACCTTTCGTAGCTAGTGAGCCTCCGACCGACGAGGGGTTTCACTTCCGGCTGAAGGAGCCAGTGCCGGAGTTGAAAGTATTGGAACTGCTGCGGAGCGGTGATATCATAAGAGTGTTGTGCCTCGGCAAGGGACAAAAATCCCTCGAGGTTAAAAAGGTGACCTGCCGATTTGCATCCCGTGTTCCTCCATTGTGAGAAAGCTCTCTCGTTCATCCCTGGGACGAATTCCGGATTATCAAATAACGGCGTCATTGGGGAGGGGAAGGATGTAAGGCCCCGTTTCACTGCCACTGCGTCCCAAATGTTTAAGATTGTGTTTGTAATCGGCGAGCCCTTTAGATTCGGGGGTCTGTCACGTTTTTTTAAAAACGGCACCTTCCATAACGAGAGTTTAGCCAGTGCCCTATCCTGAAACAGCCACTTCTTTTCTGATTCGGGCCTGCTCCATTCCACCAGGTGTCGGAGTTGGGAAGCCCTATAGTAGTCCAAGAAGTTCGGGATACCCAACCCTCCCTGGTCTAGGGGTCGATGGGATATCTCTCTACGCATCCGGGGTCGCGCTCCAGCCCAACTAAAGTGGTTAACTGCTTTCTGAATTTGTTGGAGGGCACCCTTCGGCGGTCTTGCCTGTATGGTTTGAAAGATATACAGCGCTTTGGGCAAGATGCTCATCTTAATCGCCGCGACTCGACCTAGAAGCGAGAGTGGTTGCTTGCGCCATTGCTGGAGACACCTCTGGACCTGGGAAAGGAGCCCTGCGTAATTCCGCGCAACCGTCTGTGCTACCGTGGGGGCTAATTCTATGCCCAGGTAGGTGATTGAGTCCCGTGCTCGTAGGTTTCCATAAGATGGGCGTTCTAGATCTGCGGCGTCTGCGTATCGGCCCAGGTGTAGCAGTGTAGACTTTCCCACATTAATTTTAAAACCGGAGACGCGGCCGAAGGAGGCCAGCTCTTCCAAGAAGGCTGGTATCGAACGTTCCGGCTTCTCCAACGTGGCCAGAATATCATCCGCATATAAGCTCACTGTATGGCTCTCCCCCCCAAAGGGAATCCCCCTTATATCCGGGTTATCTCTAATTTTCTGTGCGAGCGGTTCCACGTAAAGTGCGAATAGGAGTGGGGAAAGCGGACACCCCTGTCGTGTGCCCCTCTGAATCACTACCGGCCGTGAGGTTGTACCGTTGACCCGAACCATAGCCCTAGGCTCATCATAACAGCTCGCCACCCAAGCCCTGAAGCGTTCCCCGAATCCAAAATGAGCCAGGGTGTGGTCCAGGAAGCTCCAGTTGACCCGGTCAAAGGCTTTTTCCGCATCCACTGACAGCAGCAAAGCCTCCATCTTGGTTCGGTGCGCCTTATCAATCAAGTGTAGTACCCGTTTGGTGTGATCGCTCCCTTGCCGGTTATGAATAAAACCGGATTGATCCGGGTCTATAATGCCCGGTAATCGCGGTCCCAGTCGTGCCGCTAGAACTCCAGTAAACAGTTTTAGGTCGAGATTAAGAAGAGAAATCAACCTGTAAGAGCTGCATTTTGTCTTCTCTTTCCCCGGTTTGGGGATGACTACAATGTCCGCCGCTAACATGTCTGGGGCAATGGACCCACGCCCCCGGAAAGTATTGAAGAGTCGTGTTAATATGGGGGCGAGCAGTGAGCAGAAGGTCTTATAAAAACCTGCGGAGTACCCGTCTGGGCCCGGTGATTTGTGTGCTTTAAGGCGAGCAATGGCCCCTATCACCTCTTCTATCCGAATAGGCGCATCCAGTGCCTCGGCCTCTATCTGATCTAAAGCCGTGGTCGATACTCCCTTGAGATAATCCTCCCCTTCGATGGAGTCGGGTATAGACTCCCTGTAAAGAGAGGAGAAAAACTCTCGGAATGCGTCTGCTATTTCCTCATCCTTGTCCACATTCACTCCCTTCTCATTTATTATTGCGGATACCCTATCTCGTTGGATGCGGGCTCTAAGTTTGCTGGCCAGCAGACGGCCTGTTGAATCACCTCCAATATAATACGAGTGCTTGAGCCTCAGCGCCGCATACTCAGCTCTGTCGGTATCAAGAGCTGCCAGTTGCGTTCTTGCCGCTCTAACCTGACGCCAAATCCTAGGGGCACCTGTGCGACTGTGGATGCGTTCCAGTTCTACTACCTGCTTCGTGAGCTTCTCCCTAACCTCTCTACGCTCCTTAGCCTCCGCCGCTGCAATAGCGATTAATTCGCCGCGTACCACTGCTTTCAATGCCCCCCATAGGGCCGTGATGGGGGTATCTGCGAGGTCATTGCGGGTTAAATAGTCAGTGATGCTTTTGTGTAGTTTTGTTTCCACCCCGTGCCTCTGAAGCAGCGTTTCCCTTAATCGCCATCTCCCCGGGGTCTTGTGTATTGTGGGTAAAGAGAGAGTCATTGTCACCACATCATGGTCGGAAAGCGCCGCAGGAATTATATTTACCGTGTCCACTAATGCTGTCAGGTCCGTAGACCCTAAGAGATGGTCAAGTCTGGCATATGTTCGATGTGCGTGAGAGTAGAAGGAATACTGTATGTTGTGTGGGTGCTTTGTCCTCCAAATGTCCGTCAAACCCCGTTCCCGTAGCCAGTCCTTCCCTGCAGTAGAAAGTGCTCCCTCTTGTCCGTAACGCTGACCGGAGCGATCTATCTCCGTGTCCATGACTAAGTTCAAGTCCCCCCTACCACCACCATCCTGTTTTGCGTGGCGAATGCCTCTGAGAGTGCTGTGGTAAGGAATTTCTCCTGTCCCGCGTTAGGGGCGTACAGGGATCCTACCACCATTGGGACCCCTCCCACCCAGAATTTGTATGCTAGCAGCAGTCCTTTTATTTCTGCCACCTTCTCGCTCACCAGGCCCTGAAAGGATTTAGACACTAATATTGCTACCCCTGCTTTTTTCACCGCTGTGGAAGAATAGAATTGCTGAGGAAAGGCTCGAGATCTCATTCGATGCCAGTCCTTAGACAGGAGGTGTGTCTCTTGCAGGAGGCAGATAGCCGCCCCCGTGTTCTCCAAATAGGATAAAATGGCCCTTCTTTTAATGGGATTATTTAACCCTTTCACATTAAGGGTGAGGATCTGGATTTTGTGAATCATCCCGGATGTTGAACCCTGGTAGGCGCTGAGTCTGGTAGGGCACACTTATCAACTTGTTATCTAGTAAGCCTCGTCCAGCTAGGACTAGGACCCAGAACTTCGGGAGTCCACTTGGACCCAACCCCTTGCAGCACATCGGTTCGACCCTCCCCTTCCCCCAGCCCCACCATCCCCCCCTTGGCCCCGTCCTCCCCCTCCCTCCCCCTTCCCCCTCCCTAACCCCAACCAGAAATCCCAAAACCCTAACATTGTCCATAGCCCAAGGGCCCCTTGCCCTGGTATGTGGAAAACAACAATCGGGGCATATGTGAACCAAGTGTTCCCGGCTCCCCGTCCCCGCCTCCCCCCCAGCCTCTTATACTGTAGCGTTACTGACCCCTTCCATGTCTTTCAGTTCACTGTTGCGGGGCAGTATCCTTTAAGACGGCTTCCAGAGCTGCTTGCCTCTCATGTGCCATAGTGTCAGAGTCTGGTTTTGCTTCCGATGTCGGGGAGCGTCTGCGCCCCACTCTTCGCCATCCGTCCCCAGTTGGTCGTTTCGTGGATGGGGGCGAACCTTCTATGTCGTGGAATTCAAGGCCCAGGAGCTTGCACGTGTCCTCCACTGACCTAAGTTGATGTACCTTGCCGTTCCACTTAAAGATCAGCTCTAAATGGATGCCCCCAGGAGTAGGCTATCTCTTGTTCTCTGAGGTGCCTGGTGACGTCTTTGAATGATCTCCTCTTTTGTAGCGTTATGGAAGCAAGGTCGTGATATAAAGCTACGGAGTGGCCCTGATAGATGATGGACTGTTTCAAACGTGCCTCGCGTGAAGATGCGTTCTTTTAGAGGGTAGTCTGGTAGGAAGGCCAGGATGTCCGGGGGCGCCGGGCCCGCCGCGGCAAACCCACTCTATGCGCTCGATCTATGCGGATCTCGAACGCTTGGTCCTCTCCTAGGACCTCTCGGAATAGTCCCTGCAGATAGCTTGCCACATTTGTCCCTTCGGATTTCAGTGGGACCCCCGAACGCGGATGTTATTGCGTCTGGAGCGATTTTCAAGATCCTCCGCATGGGCCTGGAGGTCGATTTGCTGCTCTTTAAGGCGAATGACTTCCTGTTGGAGCTGAGCGAGTTCCTCGCCCGCTGCTTGTTCTCGGTCTTCAAGCTCCGCCACCCTTTCCCCACTGCGTCTACATCTCTTCGGATGTCCTTTACCTCTCCTGCGACCTCGCTCTTGAGCGCCTGGAAGTCTTCCCGGAGGGTGTTAAATAGCGTTTCGAGGAAGGCCCGGGTGATCGGGATCGCGTCATCTTCTGGGGCGGCACCGATAGTTCTGACCTGGGGGGATTTACTGCCTTTCTCCTCTACCACCGTATGTTTTGTGAGCATCTCTCTCACTGACCTTTCCCCTTTCTTCTTGGCCGTGGCCATCTTGCTTCTGCTTTCCCTGCCGGGCCTTGTATGAGTCGTGGGGGTCTTCTTTGATCACGACACGATCTCCTGGCGGGGCCTAACGTCTCCTGGGCCCACTCCTATAGCTGAAAAAGTCAAGAGTTACCCGTTCCACCAGCCCTCCTGGGTTCCGTTTGGCTTGTGCACGTCGCAGGACTAGAGTCGAGGCCTTTCGCTTGTCCACCCCGCGTGTGAGGTCCGCCACTCTCCTCCCACGTCTCCTAGCTATCTGGCCTTCTTACTCGATCTCGAGCCAATATCTCCCGGCTCTCTGGAGGGGGACGCAGCTTAGTCCCTCCGTACCCCTTGGCCGACTTCCTGCTCCCGCCTCGAGGTGTGTATCTCCGCCGCTCCTGCCTCGCAGAGCGCCCCCTCTCCGGGCCTGGGGGTCTCGTGATCTTCTGGTTAGGGTGGGGGCCCCTCTGACCGTGCCTTGTTCTCACTCCCCCGGTGACTCCCTTAACCTCGTGGGCGCCCACCGAAGGTGTAGGCATAAAGCCTTGCCGCTTCTTGTCCCTCCGCCAGGCGGCAATCCTGGCCGGGTGTCTCCCGCCTTGTCTTTAGCTTTGGGCCCTTTTTCCAGCCGTCTACACCGCCTTTCTTATCTGGGCCGCCGCCCCAGGCCTCGCTTCTTCTGTGCCCTTGGGCCTTCTCCACCTGCTCAGCGCTCTGCCACCTTCAGGGGTCCCAGCCCAGCCTCACCTCCGGGTCAGCGGGCCCAGCTTCCCGTCTCCTATTCTCCGTTGTGCGAGCTCCCGAGGCTGCTCCCGTCGGGGCTCGTGAGTCACTGTCGCGGGGGCCTCTCTCCCCCTCCGTGCCCTCCTCCGCCGCTCCCACCGATCACCTTCACTAGAGGGGGGGGAGCGCTCACCGCCAACCCGGTGTCCGCCGCTTCCCGCAGCGGCTCGCTCTCCCCAGGATTCGTGTTCTGCCGGGCCGTCTATCTCACCCCACACCGTCCACGGTTTCACTGCCAGGTGTCCGTGAGTCCCTCAGCGGGCCCTGGGCTTCAGAAAGCTGCTCCCCCACCAGGGCAGTGCCCCGCCGCCCGCTCTGTCACACTGCGGGGTGCTTTCTCCAGACGCGCTACCCCCGTTTTCTCCTGGCGCCTTCTGGGGTCCCGCATTTGCCCCTCAGGTCCTCCTACCTCTTTCGGTCTCGGCTCAGCTTCGATGCGGCGCCATTTTGTCCGCACTGCCGTTCGCCGGCCGCAGCTCTCTTCGGCAGGAATCAGGAGTCGGAGACCCTCGGCGTTGCAGCGGGCTCGGTCCCTTCGCCTCCGCTCTCTCAATTACCCCTTCCTGCGGGGTTTTGGGGCCTCAGGCACCGTGAGTGGCTGGGTAGGAAGGCAAGGGACGAGGAGCCTCCGGGACCTGCGACTGTTCAAGTCGCCATCTTGGCCACGCCCCCCCTACAATTGATTTTTTAACCATTTTTACTGCATATGCGGTTTGGCTCGGCTTTCAGATTTGAGTTCAAGGCATTCCATGGCCCATGACTCGCCACTCCCAGTGATCTACCTTGGTGTGTGAGCCAAGTTCATGCCATGATGACCAGAGCTCTTGCTTGTAATCATCACATGATGACCGGTTTGGTTGAAAGGAAAAGATTTCCAGAGAATGGAGAGTGGTATCTTAACTCTCTTCACTACTCTATTGATTTGGGGCACAAAGGAAACCGCAGTATCAATGATATTCTCCATGGTTCAAACTTTTTGTGAAGTTTTTTGGGTGTTCCAAAGTCTTTGAGCTAAGAAAGGAGCAAGGACTCATATTCAGACCTTTCTAGCTGTAGGATTTGGGGTTTAGTTCCTTTCATACAGAGGAATACATGGGTTTTAATTACGTATGTTGTTCAGGCAAATGGTGATATTAAGAAGGCTTTCTAGTTGTTCGCTAGCTGCTTAAAATGGATGTGGCTGTCATAAGCATGCATTTGGAAATTCACCTAGTATTCTTCACAGAGCTGCTCCAGCGGATATACATAGATGTTAAGGTGCAAGCAGAATAGTGATCTCTGGGCAATACCTAATGACACCTTTGGTGAAAATAATTCCATTAAATCCATTCTTATTTTTGGATACGTTTGGAAAAAAAGGATTTAATACATGCCATGGAAGTTCCAGAGACGCCTTCTCAGTTTTCCATATTTTCCAGACGGTCTTTATAGTCCACTGAATGCTAGGCAGCAGAGAGCTCAAGGATATGTTTTTGGGAGTGGAGTGATTATGGTGTTTTTAAGAGAGCCTGGAAATACTCCCTTTTATAGGGGTAGATTTATCTTACCTGCAATGTCCCCATGAGCGAAGGCTGGAAATGGGTAATGCATGTGGGTGAGAATAATTCTCTGGGCCGGTCTGATGGTTTTGTTGGCAGTTTCAGCAATGTTTTAATCTCCTCTGGGCTAAAGGACATGAAAAAAAGTTGTGGGAGTTGGTGAGGATTCTGTCTTGGAGGAAAATCTTCTTTGTGGATTTGATGACTTGGTGGTGTGCAGGGGTGAACCAGCTTGCCTTCTTGATGTGTCATCTTGTGGTTGTCTTGAGGGAGGCGAGTGTGTCAGCGCAGTTCGTGATTCAGCGGTGGAGGTTGCATGCCACGGTGTTAGCATCTGGCATCGTCGGTGGTGGGGTGCTGATGAGGGTGGAGGTGGGCTGGTCTTCCGTGTTTGTGTACGGTGGGGTTTCTGAAGGAGAAGTGGATGCAGTGGTGGTCTGTCCAGAGGATTTCCGTGGTGATGCTGTTTCCTTCTGAGAAGATGGGGTCAAGTGTGTGCCCTGCTGTGTGCATGGGGGCGGTGACAAGTTGCTTCAGTCCTATGTTGGTGAGGTTCTCTAGGAGGGCGGTGGTGTTGGGGTCATCGTGGTTGTCCAGGTGGAAGTTTAGGTCTCCGACTAGGATGTAGTCTGTGGAGGCGAGGGCGTGGGTGTGATGAGGCCGGCGATGGTGTCGGTAAAAGGAGCGCAGGGGCCGGGTGGCCTGTAGATGAGTGTTCTGTAGAGAGTTATTTTGGGGTTGGTCTGGATCTGGAAGTGGAGATGCTCCATGAGGGTCGTGGTGTTGTCTGGGCCGGTGGTTGTCATGCGGAGGGGCCTTTTGTGGATGATGGCGATGCCTCCTCCTGGGCGGGTGGGATGATCTTCCCGCAGGATCTTGTATCCGTTGGGAATGGCGGTGGCGATGTCGGGCGCCGAGTTGGCCTTGGTCCAGGTTTCTGTGAGGCGTGTGGGTGTTGAGGAGGTCCCAGAGTTCTATGGTGTGCTTGTGTAGGGAGTGCATGTTGAGGAGGATGCAGTTGAGTGGTTTGTTAGCGGTGAAGTTCGGTAGGCTGAGGGCTGCTGCTGGGGTCATTGAGGTGATTGATGGTGCATCGGCAGTGTCGACAGGAGATCGGGCCTTGGGTGTTGCTCAGCGTCAAAAGCTTGTTGCTGCGTCCGGGGTTGAGATCGTGGGGGGTGCTGGAGTTGTAGCGGAGGCGGGGCAGAGGACCAGGGTCCCTGGCACTGGTCGCGGATGGGCTTGACTTTGGCGTGCCTACGGGGCGCCAGCGGCACGCCCGCTGCCCGCGGCCACCATTAAGTAGGAGTCACGGGTACGGCAGTCAGCTGGGAGACGGGAGAGGCAAGGCCACGCTGGAGGAGGGAGGGGCTGCGGGGGCAGCAGCGGCAGGGAGAGAGAGAGGGTAAAAAGAGAGAAGAGGGCAATAAGAAAGAGAAAAAGAGGGAGAAGAGAGAAAAGGGAGCAGAGAGAGCAAAAAGAGAAAACAGGGCACAGAAAAAGCCTAGAGAGTCGGAACAGCAGAAGAGCAGAGTGCCTTGGGTGGAGGAGGGGCTCGAACACTTACCCAGAAACTGAGAGCTTAGGGCTCAGAAGGCAGCACTTAACGGTGGAGCTGCGCGGGGGGAGAGCAGTTACACCGACCAGCTCAGTGGTCCTGCTCTTCTTGCCGTGCAGAGGCCACCATTAAGTAGGGGTCAGGGGAAGGGCGGTCAGCTGGGAGGTGGGAGCGGGAAGGACACGCTGGTGGGGGAGGGGCCTCGGGGGCAGCAGTGGCAGGTAGTGCAAGAGGGTAAAAAGAGAGAAGCGAGCAATAAGAAAGAGAAAAAGAGGGAGAAGAGAGCAAGAGAGAAAAGAGCGCAGACAGAGCAAAAAGAGAAAACACGTCACAGAAAAAAAAACCTAGAGATATAGAACAGCAGAAGAGCAGAGTGCTCTCCCACTGGACCACCAGGGATGAGACGCAGGCAGGAGCGTACGGGTGGAGGAGGGCCTCGAACACTTACCCAGAAACGGAGAGCTCAGTGCTCAGAAGGCAGAACTTAACAGTGGAGCTGCGAGGGGGGAGAGCAGTTACACTGACCAGGTCAGTGGTCTTGCTCTTCTTGCCGTGCAGCAGACGCCATTAAGTAGGGGTCGGGGAGGGAAGTCAGCTGGGAGGCGGGAGCGGGAAGGACACGCTGGAGGGGCCACAGGGGCAGCAGCGGTGGGGAACGCGAGAGAGTAAAAAGAGAGAAGAGGGCAATAAGAAAGATAAAAAGAGGGAGAAGAGAGCAAGAGAGACACGAGCACAGAGAGAGCAAAAAGAGAAAACAGGGCACAGAAAAAGCCTAGAGAGGCGGAACAGCAGAAGAGCAGAGTGCTCTCCCACTGGACTACCAGGGATGAGGCGCAGGCAGGAGCCTGCGGGTGGAGGAGGGCCTCATACATTTACCTAGAAATGGAGAGTGCAGCTTCAGAACATGGCTGGGTTAAGATTCGCGCAACACCATCACTGTTACCAGAACTTTAGTAGTGTACAATAAGTGCTTAAGGGAAAAAAGAAGGAAACGGCCACCCACGTTTCCAAGTGTTCTCCGTGGACAGGGTTCACAAAGAGCAAAATACAAAACTGAATCCCATTCCCGAGCTTGGGAATGGGATTCAGTTTAGAAATGGAGAGCTCAGGGCTCAGAAGGCAGCACTTAACGGTGGAGCTGCGCGGGGGGAGAGCAGTTATACTGACCAGGATTGTTAGAGATGAAGTCACAAATATTGCTAGAAGATCAGACGGTCCTTACAGTGTTATTGAGTACTGTATGCAATATTCTTCTAGGCATTTGTGTTGGACTTTATTCAGAAGATATTGAAAATCTTCGTCATTTGGTTGGAAGCTTCATAGACTGATTTTGCATGGTGGGCCTTTTGGGCTGCCTTTATGGTGTGGTATCCATTCCTGTGTCTCTAAACTTGTCTTCAGCTGAACATTTTGAGAAATTAGATTGGATCCAGGGGGTCACTAGACCACTGCAACAATAAACAACCTATTAGGGCTGCCAAAGCAGTATACAGCAATATATTCAAATGATGGGTAACTTATGAGAGGTAGCTCTGAGCAGGGTACTTGAGCAGTATAGATGATAGCTACCCTGTCACCCATCTTGGTCTCGCTGTTTATGGTGGCTGGCTGATGAGGGGTGTCACCCTGAAACCGGTTCCAGGATGCTTGTTTCCAGTCCAGAAAAGACCTGGCTTGGCAGTTCGGACTGGACTGTTCACATGAGGAACAGGGTCAAGACTGATTTTCATGTGGCTGGGTCTGAACTGGGGTGGCGAAGTGAGCTAAAGAACGATTATGGATTCAGCCCAGATCTAATAGTGACTGGGGGTGAGTGTCTGAAAAGTTTCAGCATTCCGTCCATCATCTCCTTGTGTTTGCTTTGTTCACCCTAAGTTGGCAGGGTATGCCCAGACGTGGGTCCCTTGCTCACTTTCCCACTGGATTCAAGGTAGCCTAGCCGTGAGGGGTGTTACCCCGAAACCGGTCCCAGGATGCTTGTTTCCGGTCCAGGGAAGACCTGGCTTGGCAGTTCAGGCTGGACTGTTCACATGAGGAACAGGATCAAGACTGATTTGCATATGGCAGGGTCTGAACTGGGGTGGCGAAGTGAGCTAAAGAACGATGATGGATTCAACCCAGATCTAATAGTGACTGGGGGTGAGTGTCTTAAAAGTTTCAGCACTCCGTCCATCATCTCCTTGTGTTTGCTTTGTTCACCCTAAGTTGGCAGGGTATGCCCAGACGTGGGTCCCTTGCTCACTTTCCCACTGGATTCAAGCTAGCCTGGCCGTGAGGGGTGTTACCCTGAAACCAGTTCCAGGATGCTTGTTTCCGGTCCAGGGAAGAACTGGCTTGGCAGTTCAGGCTGGACTGTTCACATGAGGAACAGGATCAAGACTGATTTGCTTATGGAAGGGTCTGAACTGGGGTGGCTAAGTGAGCTAAAGAACGATTATGGATTCAGCCCAGATCTAATAGTGACTGGGGGTGAGTGTCTGAAAGGTTTCATCACTCCATCCATCATCTCCTTGTGTTTGCTTTGTTCGCCCTAAGTTGGCAGGGTATGCCAAGACGTGGGTCCCTTGCTCACTTTGCCACTGGATTCAAGCTAGCCTGGCTGATGAGGGGTGTTACCCAGAAACCGGTCACAGGATGCTTGTTTCCGGTCCAGGGAAGACCTGGCTTGGCAGTTCAGGTTTGGCTGTTCACATGAGGAACAAGACTGATTTGCATGTGGCTGGGTCTGAAGTGGGGTGGCTAAGTGAGCTAAAGAACGATTATGGATTAAACCCAGATCTCATAGTGACTGGGGGTGAGTGTCTGAAAAGTTTCAGCACTCCAGACATCATCTCCTTGTGTTTGCTTTGTTCGCCCTAAGTTGGCAAGGTATGCCCAGACGTGGGTCCCTTGCTCACTTTGCCACTGGATTCAAGCTAGCCTGGCTGATGAGGGGTGTTACCCCGAAACCGGTCCCAGGATGCTTGTTTCCGGTCCAGGGAAGACCTGAAATGTTTCACCACTCCGGCCATCATCTCCTTGTGTTTACTTTTAGAAATTGGGCATTTTCTTGTTTAACCATCTGTGTGCCTCTGCCTGTTTGTGTATTCACTGTCTGGTTTTGGAGTGACAGGAGCTGGGGATGTGCATTCCCGCTATGCAGTCACAAGGGGGGTTGAGGTGTGTCTTGCCTTGCCTGGGTGACTCATCGCTAGGCTGAATACACCTGAATAGGCTGTGTCTGCTCTGCACAATGCTGTCTCCATCTCCTGTAGTGAAGCTGGACTGGGGAGGACAGACTGGTTTTACTGAGCTCAGAGACTCTTGCAACAAAGACTACAAAGACAAAATGGGGTATAAATATTAGGCCTGAAACCCCAGAAATTTAGATCACTTCTGGAAACAAGAGGAACCTGAAGAGCAGAGCTGAAGGGGTGTGAGGAGGAGTACTGCCCCTTTGCTGTGTGTTGCTTTGCTGGGTTGGCCTGCAGTTGCTGTTTCTGCCAGGGGGAGAGGACAAAGACTGGAACTTTGCTGTAAACCTGCATCTGAAGAATCTCCAAGGGCTTGTGTGTGCTTGCCTCGTATTCTGAAGTCTCAGGAACACAAAGACTTCCGCACCAGCTTCCTTGAACTCCACTGGTGGGAGGTACCTCCTGGCAGGAGGTACCTCCAGGAGGTACCTGTTCCAGGTCTGGGCCTCTGAAGGTTGTTCCTGTTGCTGGGAGCTGAAAAAGCTTGAAGAAACCAATAAAGTTGAAGCATCTCCCTTCCAGCACCTGTTTTTCCGACACAGCATCACCGAGTGGAAGAAATTTCCACGCTCCGCTGCTGTGTGGCTGAAGAATCGAAGCAGCACCTGCCAGCGGCTGAGAAATGCACTGCACGCTGAGTCCTTTAAACCGTTCTCCGCAGTCCGAGATCACTTAACCAACTCTGACACAGGTCCTGCTGTGCGGCTGAAAGAATCGATGTATCGTGGGACCGCGGCTGAAGAAATTGATGCAGCGCCTGTGTGCTGCCACCGCATCGACCTCCAGTGCATCCCGGATTTCCACACATCGCACCTGTGCGGCAAGTTTCTGACGCATCACCTACAGACCAGAACCGTCTTGGAATCGATGCATCACTTCCCCCTACAGTCTGGATTCAACACATCACTTCTCCTGCGTGCAGCAGAACTGTTGCATCGCCTCTCAAGGACTCAGGAACTGATGCATCACTGTGTTTTCCAATGCTTCCTTTCTCTGCGGCTGTTTGGCCTTGTGGATTTTGACGAATTTGAGGTACTTTGTGTAAAAGTCACGCATCATTAGGTTTCTATGGACAGAATTGCTTGAAACCTTTTAAAAGTCATATTTTGAATTGTGTTTGTTGGATGTTTGTCATTTTGGTCTAGTTTGGTTTAGCTAAAGATACTTCATTTTTCTAAACTGGTGTGGTGTCCCTTTGTAGTGTTTTCACTGTGGTACTGTGTGTCTGGGTGCAAACACTTTACACATTACCTTTGGGATACGCCTGTCTGCTCATGCCAAGCTACCAAGGGTGTGAGTAGGGGTTATCTAAAGTGTGTAATTCCCTTATCCTGACTAGAAGCAAGGGTCCCTACTTAGACAAGGTGCGTACCTCTGTCAACTGGAGACCCTCATTTCTAAAAGTCCATTGTCTACTTTTATGTTGATTTGGGTATTCGTGAGTTCTAGTTTTGTGAGGGGACTAGGGTGATTTGAAGAAATGAATCTGTCCTTTGCACAAAATTGTGATTACAGTGTATAGTGAGTGTTTTGTAGTGGGCACCATGGAATGCATACATGGTGAGAGGAGGCTGCCAAGCCTGAATCTGCAAATGAAGGATTGATGGGAATCAAGTGTTGGAGTGCAGCCATTCTGGTAAGGGCCCTTGTGGGGTCTGCTTGCAATGTTATGATTAGCTGCTTGGATGGTGGGACGCTGAGGCATGTATGTAGACGCTGAGATGTGGCAGTGAAGAGGTAAGGGATTCAGAGTTGAGAAAGTGTTCTATTTGGAAGGTCTCTTTGAATGCTACCATGAAACAGAAAAAAAAAAACTTTGCATATCACTGTCCAAACCTTTTAGGAGGTTAAGAGGAACTCTCTCACCAATGTCCATCTGAACTGTTGCATGTCTTCTATCAAATACTTCCAAAAGGAACGATCAGAAATAGTAGTTAGCCCAAAGCAGTATATCTATGCTAATATTAAACTTGTAAAATAAGAGAGCCTTTCAGTGTTTTCCCGAGCTGCTAGAGTTAGCCATTATCCAGTCAAAGTTGCTCTTCTGTACATAAAATACATCCAACAAAAATGTTTGCAATATCTCAAATTCCATTTGCAGGATACTACCCAGCCAGGGCTTTAAATTCCAGCTTATCCGTTGTTCTAGAGTCCCTTCTCTGTCAACCAATGTATATGAATCTGGAATATTTGCATGACCTCCTCAAAGATGTGTGATAAACCACACTGCATTCAGGAAGAAATTGACAATCCATTTCTTCCAATTTTCTTTCCCATTGGCTGTTTGAAAGATACGTATCCCCTCGGTCATCTGCATTGGTATAGTAGCCTTCCCTGACCCTGAGCCCTAACTTGCTTCGATATTAAGTATCCATTAAATGGATAAATACAAGTGGTAAATCCTGAACTCCTGGTCAGACTTTGACAGCCTGGTAGTAAGAAAGCACATGTCAACGCTGTTTAATGTTGATAAAAATAGGGCCAGACTGCTTCTGGAGATGTGAGATGATGGTAGGGAAAACGTCTGCGGAAAATGCTGAATGGAAACCGTATCACGAGAATAGGATCCAAAATTAGAGCTTTTCCTACAAGCCATTTTGAATTGTCAAATGACAGGACAAGAAACAACACTTCTCTCTGTTGTCCTGCGGCTCCTGGTCACAGTACCCTAGAAAATCTAATCTACCAGAATGAACTGTCCCTGGAATTCCAGAGTTGCTTGAAATAAGGCTTGTGATGTTATGTTCTGCCTGTATCAACCCTAAATAAAACACAAGCACCCAAGGTTGGGAATTACTTTCTAAATAGTCTGTTGGACCCATTATGGGGATTAATTGAATAACCTCTCATTTTAGTGTGTAAATGGCATTACCCAAAATGTACCTGCATGTAGCAAAATCCCGATTCCAAGTACAGCAGTGGCTTTTCCCCTCAGAGAGATCTTCTGAGATATTGGGGGGGGAGAGCGGGGGGCAGACAGCACTAAGTGGGTAAAAGAAGCATACAAGTTAGACTGAACCCAGGATTCTAGTCTATGCCTTGTCTACAGATGCAACTGCATGAAGGTACTCAGGCACCAGATGGTCCAAGCTAGAGGAAGAATGTACCATTAGAAGAGAAAAGACATCAATCTGCGGTTACACTTTGCAAGTCCCCCTGTATTTCTTAGCTCCGGGGAGAGGGAATTCCCCCATGTCAACAAGGGGCAATTTACTGCCAGGGAGCTTCTAGCCAACCCTGATGTATAAAACAGAGAAGTCACCTGGAGAGATGGAATTTGATTCTAGGCTTCCAGAAAGCCAGACTCTTTTGATAAATAATCATATGGTCCCGATTTAGTATACAGAACGTCACGCTATTGGCCACAGGAACACATTAAAGTAGAGCAGGAGCATTGTCTAGGTCCCACCTTTCCTTGAGATGCAATGTTCTGAATTATCTGGAAGGAATGCAGTGTATTTTTGGGGCTAACACAAACAGAGTAGAGCTTGCACTCTTCATTAGCCCTGGCTGTAGCAGCTCTGTGTACTACTGGATGGTAAGGACGGAGCTTGTTCAAGAAACAAAAATAGTAACAACTTGTATTTGTGAGTTTATTCGCATGAGTCTCCATACTGAGGAAGCTACTAAAAGTTCCCACAGTGTTTCTACCTTATCACAATCCCCTAAAGGCCAGTTCTTATGAGTCTCACTCAGTTTTGTAAAACAAGACCAGCAGTCAATGAACATTAACTCTGTCTTACTGGTATTTAATGTGAGCCAGATTTCTTGTATCCAGGACCGCTTTGTTTCCTCTAATGAGGAGAAGGATCAATAATACTGCTCAAAGACCCCGTGGAGCGGAAGTAGCACCGCGGTGTCGTTTGCACATATGTAGCATTCTGGTAATAAACCATAAGAACTAATATACTGTGCTTTACCACCTGAGATTTCCTATAAAACATGAAAAACTCTAAACCAGCCAAGGGACTTTGGCAATATGCCCAGTTGGTTAAGGAGGATGCCATGATCATCGGTATCAAAAGCAGACAACATTTTTAACAAAACACTAAAAGGGGTGGCGAGCCATTGTTTCCAATCTCCAGCAGCCTCTCCCTCATTTGCACCAAAGGATTTTCAGTACTGCGGTAGGGGCTGAAGAGATGCAGTATATGCCTCAAGATATTGTTTGCTTATATGTTGAATGAGCTGTTTAGTTACCACCCTTTCCAACATTTTTGGAAGGAAAGGAGTTTCAACTCTTGATCTAAAACTTGCTGTGGTAAGTGGGTGCATAGATTTTTTTAAAGGAGGGGGAGTGGATTAGTTAAGTATCTTCAAAATAATGGAAACTAAGCTAAGTGTCAGATTCACTTCTTCAACCTCGGGAGCAAGGAAATCAGCTGCAAACTCACCTCCATTCTCAACGTGTCCATCACCACAGCCGCCTTCCCCGATGGATGGAAACATGCAGAGGTCAGACCCTTCCTCAAGAAACCCTCCGCCGACCCCAGTGAACTCAAGAACTACCAATCCATCTCTCAGCTCGCCTTCCCCGCCAAAGTCCTCGAGAAGGCCATCAACCACCAACTCACCAAACACGATAGAAACAACCTGCTGGACACCTCCCAATCCAGTTTCCACGCCAACCACAGCACCGAAATAGCCCTGATTGCTGCCACCAGCAACATCAAAACCCTCCTCAATCGGGGAGAAACAGCAACCCTGATCCTCCTTGACTTCACAGCAGTGTTCAATACAGTATCCAACCACACCCTCATCAAGAGACTCCACCGCATTGGGATCCAGAGAGACGCCCTCAGACGGATCGCAACTTTCCTCATAGGACGAACCCAGAGAATCGGCCTACCACCATTCACTTCGGACCCCAAGAGCATCATCTGCGGCGTCCCTCAAGGTTCATCCCTCAGCCCCACTCTGTTCAACACCTACATGATGCCCCGGCCAACATCGTCAGAACCCATGGCCTCAACATCATATCCTACGCAGATTACACCCAGCTCATCCTCTTGCTGTTAGAAGGTCAGTAAGATAAATTTCCACAACTGCATGACGAGTGTTGCCGACTGGATGAAGACCAACTGCCTGAAACTCAACACAGAGAAGATGGAAGTGCTGAATTTAGGGATGACACCTGGTGGCCCTCCAAACTCAGTCCCACACCCACACCGACAGACCGCGCCCACAACCATAGCGTCATCCTTGGCAGCAAATTCACCATGAAACACCGGATTAATGCAGTATTCACCGCCTGCTTCCACACCCTCCGCATGCTCCAAAAGATCTTTAGGTGGCTCCCCGTCAACATCAGGAAAACTGTCACTCAAGCCCTAGTCACCAGCTAGCTGGACTATGTCAATGCACGCTACGCAGGAATTACCACCCAACTCCTGAAGAGACTCCAGACGATACAGAACTCTTCTGCCAGACTCATCCTCGGCCTGCCTAAACAAACGCACATCACTCCGCCCCCCCCCCTGCAGGAACCTCCACTGGCTCCTCATCCAGAAAAGATGCCAATTCAAGCTGCTGATACCTACAAGGCCCTTGGCCCTCCACGACCAAGGGCCAGCATACATCAACCACTGCCTGAACTTCCACCAACCCAGAAGACACCTGCACTTTGCCTCCTGCACCTTTGCACACACTCTCCACATCTGCCGAAGCTAAAGTGCAGGACGCTCCTTCTACCTCGCCCCAAGTCCTGCAACAACCTTTCCTTTCACCTCCGAACATCATCTCCTCTCCCGGAATTCAGAAAGTGACCTGTTTTTTCGACTGATCCCAGAAAAAACCCTGCGCCTGGATACCCTCGCAGGTGATTAGCATGCTTTACAAATCCACACTGATTGATTGATTGATCCAGTATAGTAACTGAAGTGCAGGGGTTTCCACAGCAGTGAGCCATATTCACAAAGCTAATAAGATCCTTGATCTCCATCGGAGACAACTGCATAAGTGAAAACAACATGGGCAACATCTTACCAATATTTCTCGGTACAGAGGAAAAGAAGTTTAGTAAACACATTTAATGACGAATCACTATTTGATCTGCCATGTTGATACATTGTCTCATCTATTTGCACTAAATTAGCGGTAGTTGTTCATTTAGTACCTGTATTTACTTGATCACTTGTATTAGTATTATTTCTGTCGTTATTTACCATCAAAATAGGTATCACAACTGTTAGCAATAACCACATTAATATTAGTATCAAAATACTGCACAAACAACATTTAACACATCTTCGTTTTAAACTAGATTTCGGATGTTCAGTCACTTCTGTTTCTGCCATTTTAATTTTCTAAAATGTATTAATCTCTAAAATGTCTTCTAAATTCTAGGTTTAATTTAAACTAGAGTATATATATATATATATATATATACTAAGCTTTGTGTAATCCCACACTTCAACAGCTTTTCGTCTTTTGCCTTCCCCTTTATCTTTTAATTTCTTTTCTTCATCTGGTTATTTTATTCTCTTCTTTATTTGTTCGTCAAATTTCCACTATCTGTGTCACAGTCTTTTCTCTTAAGGTGGTCTCAATTTTCTTTCATCACTTCTTTCATTAGTGACATTCTCTTGTTCTTCGTTTAGATCAAGATTCTCAAAGTCCTCAAGGATCATATAGGTCCATTCAGGGGCCTTATATTTTCTATTTGGAACTCTCTCTCTTGTCGATTTTCGTAATGATTTTCTTCTTGGGTATTCTTCTTTGGTCTGACTTGATATTTCGTTTACTTGTTCCAATTCTTTCCCTGTTCTTCTTTTCAAAACATATCTCAGTCCTTTTACTCCACTTGGCCAGTAATCACCCTTTCTGATTCTCTTTGTCTGTGCTGCCTTTTCACCTTCTTCGCCAATTTCCAATGTTCTTTTATTTTATTTTTATTTTAGTTGAGCCTGTTCTGGGTTTTCTAATTTTTGTCTTTCTGTTGTTTGAATTTCTTTTTGATCTTTTAGTTCTTCTTCTCCTGATTCTGATTGAGCTTGATCTGAGTTTCCTGAAGCAGGTTCTTCTGTCGACTGAATTTGTTCTGAACTTGTCAGTCTCTCATTTTCTTCTTCGTCTGATTGAGCTTGATCTGGATTTTCTGTTTCAATTCGTTCTGGTCTTTCAATCTCTTGCTCTTCCTCGGCCTCTACAGCAGTCTCTTGAGACCCAGTATCCAGTGCCCACCCTACTTGACTTGTACTTGGTTGTTCATCATCGATACGTTCTTCAGAGTTTGTTTCTCTGATATCTTCGACTTCACAACTTTAA
This sequence comes from Calotriton arnoldi, assembly GCA_963921515.1. Taxonomy (NCBI): domain Eukaryota; kingdom Metazoa; phylum Chordata; class Amphibia; order Caudata; family Salamandridae; genus Calotriton; species Calotriton arnoldi. The sequence goes on from CAWUFW010001161.1 coordinate 2,224,343, forward strand.
GCTTCTGGTTCTTTTCTTCGGGAGGACTTGGGACTTTTTTGTTATGACTGGCATGTATCCAATTTGGCAAGCCAGAACACTTCACTGCTGTTGTGACCAATATAATTTGAAGCGGTCCTTTCCACCTGGGTTCTAAACACGACTTTCTTGTGTGCTTCTTTATCATAACCCAGTCTCCTGGACACAAATCATGAGCTTGATTCGGCTGTGTTGTGGTTGCATCTTCTCCAACCTGGTGAGACACAGAACTTACCAGATGAGCTAGTCCTTTACAATAGTCCAACACTAGATCATCAGTTATAGTCATCAGTTTGTTTCCAGGTACAAATGCTTGTCTCATTGCTCTTCCCATAAGAATTTCATGAGGACTCAAGCCTGTTCTTCTGTCAGGGATGCTTCTAAGGCTCATTAATACAAGGGGCAAAGCATTGGGCCATTTCAGTGAAGTGGATGCACACACCTTTCCTAACCTGGATTTTATTGTACCATTTAGCTGCTCAACGACTCCAGATGCTTCTGGTCGATAGGCACAATGTAGTTTCTGCTCAATTTTGAAAGCTGTACAAATTAATCAAATTATCTCATTGTTAAAATGAGGTCCTCTATCTGATTCCAAAGTGACTGGAAATTCGAACCTGGGGATGAGTTCTCTCAGGAGTAGTTTGGCAACTGTAAGACTGTCATTCTTTCTTGTTGAAAAAGCTTCCACCCAACGAGAAAACAGACACACAATAACAAGGACATACTTCAGACCGTTGCACAGTGGCAACTCTATAAAATCAAGCTGCAGTCTTGTAAATGGTCCTTCTGCCTTTCCTATTTTTCCCCAACTGACGAATGTTCTCCTACCTGGGTTCTGCTGTTGACATGTCAAACAGCGCTGGCAGAGACTCTCTGCAACAAGCCTAAACTTGGGATTGTACCATGTCTGCCTAAAGTGTCTAATCATGGCATCCCTCCCAATGTGTGTAGCTCCATGATATATTCTTGCCATTTGTGATAACATACTGTCTGGCATTATCGGTCTTCCATCAGGACACACCCATACCTCATCGTCGATTCTTCGTGTGCAACCTGTGTTGATCCAGAATTCCTTTTCCTTTACATCTGCCTCATCCTGTAACTGCCTAACTTCATCCCATGTTTCAAAAGCAGAGAAAAACATTAGTTGGCAATTGGTAGTTTCTTTTTCCAACCCTCTGTTCAAAGCCATTGTATTTCGAGCACAAAATTGTGCAACTTGGTCAGCCTATTTGTTGCCTTGTGTCACATAATCATTTCCTGACTTATGTGCGGCACACTTGACCACTGCAATTTCTTTTGGCAATTGTAATGCTTCCAACAATTCTTTGACATTTTTACTGTTTCTGATAGGAGAACCTGAAGAAGTCAGAAATCCCCTTTGCATCCATAATTGGCCGAAGTCATGCACAACCCCAAAACCATATTGACTATCTTTGAATATGGTTACTCTCAATTTTTTCCCAATTTTGCAGGCTTTTGTTAAAGCTACCAATTCTGCTATTTGTGTAGACTTGACTCCTTTTAAACAGGATGCTTCTATTATAGCAGATATAGTACAAACAGCATAGGCAACACTCAGTTCTCCATCTTGTTTTCGCAGGCATGACCCATCAACAAACAGTACATAATCTGACTCTCCCAATGGGACATCAAAGATGTCCGGCCAGGGCTTTGTACACATTTCTGTTAGATCCAGACAATCATGATCAACTTCTTCTTTTACTTCTTCACAGAATGGATCCGGCAACAGGGTTGCTGGATTCACATTGGTGCATCTTATCACACTTACATTTTCTGCACCTAGGATCACTCTTTCATATTTAGTCAGCCGACTAGGGGTCAAGTGCTGAGTTTGAGTCCTTGTTAAAAGAATCTCGACAGAATGTGGCACATTTTTTCAAGTCAAGTCAAATAGTTTATTGTATATGATTACTTAAAATCGTTACAATGTATAAAATTAAAAATAAAAATAAAAACATTAAACTTAATCTTCCATTGAATTCTACTTTTCAGTGTTGTGGATACCAAAATTTTAAAATCTAAATAACACTATAATACACATAAAATATTATCTAACATTTTAAAACTTTCAGAATTATGCAAATGTCTGAAAAAGTCCAAGATTACTTTCAGCTAAATCCTGTTCGAGATAAAGTGACCATTTTAAATTTCCAAACGTAGCCATTTTTCTATATTATTTCTTTCATCCTGTCGCGTTTTTTTTTTTTTTTTTGCTTGCTGTTTGGGCTATTGGGCCATGTATGCAAAGCCCCTGCCGTCCTTGATCATGCTTTATTCTTGGCCTCTAAATCGGCTTGCCTTAAAAGTTTCCTTACTTTTACTAGGTATTTGACGCCCCGGCAAGCCAGAATGATTGAGGATCCTTCCAGCCAACGTATCACTGCTTGCCTGCAAGTCCGAATATTCAATTCATTAAAAATTGGTTTTAAAAGCCCCTCCTTATATCCTTCACAGCTGGGCAGGTACACAGCAAGTGTGTTAGCGTTTCATTACAGAAGCCGCATAGTCGACAATGTGCAGCTTGATGGTTACTTTGCCAGGATGGTTGTAGATCTTTCGAATCATGCATGCCCAAGCGATATTTTGTGAAACTCTTTTTTAACTCGGTACTGAAATGTGTTAGTAAATATGCCTGAGGCTTTGTGGATATGTAAGAGTTAATCACAGTCCACCCATGTCTGCGTTTCGAGATTGTTATTTTGTCTTCCACAAAAGACTTTGTCTTCGATGTTTTATTTACCAATTTACCAAAAGCTACCCGCTCTAACTGGCTATCCCATGTTGTTTGTATATCAAGTTCCACTAATGATTTTCTCAGGTATGCTCCCCACGAATGTGGAATGTCTTGGTCCATCTGGATTTTAATTTCTTTCCAGCAAGTGTTGTTCATTGACCCCGGCTCAGATGCACGGAATTTGTGGCATAGTTTCACGAAGCCGCTCATGCTCCGGAATTTCTGATTCTGAAGGCCAAACTCCAGCCGGACCTGGGCTGGAGCGGCAGACTTTGGTAAATTAAAGACAGCTTTGTAGACCTTTGTTTGAAGATCATTTAACAGATCCGCCTCTTTGCCGCACCAAACTACTAGGGCGTATGACAATGTCGGTACTATTTGTGCTGCCATCACTTTTAGAAGATGTGCATAGCTCGGGCAGCCAAGTTTCCTGTTCAGAAGTCTGTATGCAAAGATTAATGATTGTGCTTTTGCCTTTAGGTCCATTTTATGTTCTTTGTGTGTTGAGCCTCGCCTAGTTTTAAGCCGAGATATTTGTAGGCCGCTTGTTCTTCTATTGGGGTCCCTTTTATGTACCATTTAAACGTAGTTTTTTTTGGGTCCACAAGCCGTACAACCTTGGTTTTATCTTTATTTATTTCCAAGCTATCTCTATCCAGATAGATGACTAAGTTGTTGATTGCTCTTTGCAGCCCAATAGGGCTTTGGCTCAGTACCACAATATCGTCTGCGTACTGTAGGAAGGGTATTGGCTCCTTGACTAGATTCGGCGGATGGCAGTCGGCTGATTGCATGTGATTACTGATATCTGCCATGAATAAATTAAATAGGCTTGGGGCAAGGACGCAGCCTTGTTTTAGCCCTTGCTCTGTGCAGATGCTGCTGGTGGTGTTGAGTCCATTGCCTAGTTTCACTCTAGCCCAGGTTTCGCTATGCAGGGCTATTATTGCATCCAGTAATTTGCTCGGCAACCCCCATACCCTTAGTTTTTCCCAGAGGCGATTTCTGCTTACTTTGTCGAATGCGTCTTTCAAATCGACGAAACATGCAAATAACCGATTTTTCTTTTTTCTTGCCCTTTCAGTTAGAAGTGCCAGCGTGGCCAGGTTTGTCAAGGTACCCATCCCTTGTCTAAAACCAGTTTGAAACTTTGGAATTATGTTTGACTCGTCCATCCAATCTTGAAGGTGAAGTAATAGGCATGATCCGTATAATTTGGCCTCAACGTCAATCAGTGATATCAATCTGTAGTTTTCTGGTTTATTATGGTCTCCCTGTTTGAATATTGGGTGGATGATGTTCCCTTTCCAGGATTTGGGGACATTGTTCTCTCTGTAGATCAGATTAAATAATGGCGCGAGATAAACAGCCCAAAAGTCCGGCGCATATTTGAATAGTGCGTTGGGCAATCCGTTCGGGCCTGCCGCCCCTCCGTTTTCAGCCTTTTTATTATTCCTCTCAATTGTTTTTTGTCGATCAGGAAATGTCGGTCGTTGTTACTTTCTGCTTGACCGGTATATTCTACTACTTCCGGTTTTAGATCCTTTGGGGGTTTTGCCATTACATGCTTGTTATTCCTCGTACTACTGTACTTATTATGTACGTGCTCCATCCAGGTTTTTTCACTAATTCCCGCTTTTTGTTGTAATTTACTACCCTTGGTCATGGTATTTATAATGCCCCAGAATTCCCTGCTGTTTGGCAAGCTGCTTGCCCACAGTAGCTGTATCCAGATTTTTTCTTTATGTTCTATCATGGCTTCCCTCAACATTTTTTTGTAATTCTTCTGTAGCTCCTTTAATTTATTCTTGTCTCTTTTCTTGCCTGCTTTGACCGCCATGGCTTGAATTCGTACCTCTTTTGCCATCCTTCTCTTTTCATCTCGAAGGGAGAGGTTAAACCATGGATCCTTTCTGATGTCTATTCTTTTTGTGTTTCTATTAGTGACCGGAAAGCTTTGGGTAATGAAGAGGCATAGATCTTCCCAAGTTGTTATTCGATTTTCTTCTATCTGCGGCCCTGTTTGAATCATATGTTCTTTGAGGGTATCCATTATATTCACCATATTTGTACCTTGCCATTTTAGTTTCCTCAAGTTAAACTTTTTCTACGTGTTGTCCCAGCGTGTTTATTTTTTGCACCCCAGCCAGCTTTATATTAAGCTTTGTTATTTGCGGGTGATGGTCACTTTCTATATGTGTGAGGATTTGAAATGAATCTATTCTTGAGACTAGGTTGGTGCTGATGATGGTAAAATCTATTGTAGATCGACTTTTCGGTTGGAGTGTGTTATGGCCGAAGGTATATCCCCTGCTGTGTTACCATTCAGGATTGACAGGCCGTACCTTTCTAACTCTCGCGTTATGATTTGATGTCCCCAGTCCTCCTGCCTCTTTATTTTATTTTGTTTTAGTAGGTTACAATTGAAATCTCCTGAAATGATCAAAGGGCAGAATTCGTGCAACTTTTGCAATGCGATAATCAGCTTTATTAGTATTGTAAATTTTTCCTTCTGATTTTTTTTTCAGGGTGAACATATACGTTGACTAAAATTAGTTGCCAATCCGTTTTATTTGTATTTCGCTTTCCAGTAACTTTTATAACTTGAAGCCAGTTTGCCCCGGCATCTAACTCTTCTGTTTGCCAACCATATTTTTGTGATATGTATGTTGATAGGCCTCCCTCGGGTGACCAAAACTTGCGAATTTTACTGCTAGGATATGATGTTCAATGTAACCTGATATTGCTGTAGGTTTCATTATCCACGTTTCTTGAAGAAGTATTATATCTTGTTGTTCGAGGAAGGACAGAGTTTCGTGGTCATGACCCATGTTTTTAAATCCGTGGACATTCCATGAACAGATCTTTATCGTGTTCTGACTTCCATCCTTCAACTCACGGCCCAGCTCTTTAGTCTGAACAATCTGCCCACACCTTTCGTCATTCGTAGGGGAGTTTGACTGTTCATTAGGTACGCGTATTGCTTAGTGCTTTTGGCACCCAAGACCAGTCCGTGCCGTCAACTGTAAGGATATTTAACTGCATCCCTATTTCGTTGCCCTCTTTTGAATTTGTTGACCCCAGTGGCGTGGTGGATCGCGCTCCGTGTAAGCATGTTTTTTGCTTTTTTACTGACGCGTCTTCCAATATTTGAATCTTCTGGTTTATTAAGAGGGGGTAAGGATACCTTGGATGTTTATGCGGCCTCAGTTTAATTCCCCAGAGTTCGAAAGTTGTTCTGGTGGCATATTTCCTGTCCACTAGATCCTTTGAGGACCAGGTAGTCAAGGTCTCTTCAGTGTCTGGGTTTTCCGGGGAATTCTTAAATTCCACGGCTAAAAGGTCTTGTGAAGGTATTCCATTTAGTTCAGGAATTTCTTTGAACAACCTTAAGATATTCCCTCTGTTTAGTGTGTCTTGCCGTCCTTTTATGCAATATTCTGGTACAAATGTCAACTTAGAAGTGTTCTCCCTCTGATTATTTTCAGAGCAGCTGACGCTTCCCAAACCTTTCTCTATTCCTGCCTGTATATTTTTGGTATTTGCAATTTCGTTATCAATCTGTCTTTCTTGATTTCTTTGTTCTTTTCTAAACTGTTCCTGCAATGTTTCGGGCTTTTTTACTTCTTTTAACCCCTTGCTCCAATTTTCCAGCTTCTATATGTATTGCTAGCTCTTTTGGCTCGCTGTACTTGTCGATAGAGGGCAATTTACATGATCTTCCTTTTCTATTTATTGTGATTTATATTGAATGTGGCACATAAACTTTCAAGGGATGTTCCATAACAATAGACTCACTCTGCTTCAGACTCACTCAAGTAGCAGCTACTGCTTTTAAGCAGCCAGGCAATGCTGAGGCCACAGAATCCAGAGTGGCAGAAAAGTATGCCACCGGACGTCGCATCAATCCATGTCTTTAGGTTAACACTGAAAGTGCACATCCTTCCCTCTCACAGCAGAACAAAGCAAATTCTTTCGTATAGTCAGGCATTCCCAATGCTGGTGCTTGACACAAACAATCCTTCAGTTTAATGAATGCATCCTCGCTCTCATAATCCCATTCAATTGGATCCATCACATCTTTTCGTGTCAATTTTATTAGGGGTTTTGCAAGCAATGAAAATCCACTGACGACAGTATCCAATCACTCCCAAAAACATTCATACTTCTTTCTTAGTTTTAGGCAGATTCATCTGTCGAATCACTTTTATTCTCTCTGGTGTCACCTTTCTAACTCCCTTTTCTATCTTGTGTCCCAAATATTGGACTTCTTGTTGGCAAAACTGTAATTTCTCTGGCGACATTTTGTGTCCACCTTCTGCCAAATGCTTCAGTAAAGCAATTGTGTCTATGACACAAGCCTCTCTTGTCTTTGATGCCACCAGTAGGTCATCAATGTACTGAACCAAAACCGAATTTCCTGGCATAACCAATGTTTCCAAATACTTTTTCAAGATTTGATTGAAAATCGGGGGACTCTCTGTATACCCTTGAGGAACTCGGCACCATGCCAAAACACAATCCTCGAACCGGAACGCAAAGAGATATTGGCTATCTCCATGCAAGGGGATCGAAAAGAATGCTTGGCACAAATCAATCACTGTATACCAATGTGCATCCCAAGGTATCTGATAAAGAATTACTGCTGGATTTGGTACTACTGGACAACAGGGCACTACTATCTTATTAATTTTCCTTAAATCTTGCACTATCCTATATTTGCCACTGGGCTTTTTAAATCCCATGATTGGCGAATTACAAGGACTACCCATTATTTCTTTCAAAATACCTTGTTCAATCGTTTGATCAATTACTGGAGCAACTCCTGCTTTTACTTCTGGACTCATTTTGTACTGTTGTGTGTTTGGATAAATCGCACCTTCTTTCACCACTATTTTAATTGGATCTACATTTGCCATCAGTCCAATTTCCTTTCCTGAAAAATCCCACACATCTGACCTCACTAAGTCTCTTAATTCATCAGGCAGACTGCTTTCAGTCAGAAGTGAAAACATTTCATCCACTTCTGTTCCTTGTTTTGCTAGCATCATCTTGAAAGCAATATCTTCATCAGGTGTTTGAAAGGCAATACCATCAGGTGTACAATAGATGGTACAGTTCATTTTACACAACAAATCCCTCCCTAACAAGTTGACTGAACTTGAATCACACACTACAAATCGGTGCATGTCTTTGAAATTTCCGATATTCACTTCTATTGGTTTAGTAACTGGGGTTTTTATTTGCTTATTTGAGACTCCTACAACTTGGATAGTTTCTCCCGAGAGGGGTAGGTTTGGAATTTCTGCTGCTTTCACAGTAGAACGGGTAGCACCAGTATCCACTATAAAAGTGATGTCATTACCTTCCACTTTTCCATCAACAAATGGACCTGACTGGTCTACCACCAAGGATGCGCCAAGCACGCATTCTTCCTCCCCCCTCAGGCACCGTCATTGAGAAACATCCGAATCACACTCATTACTATGCATCCAATATTGTTGAACCGTTTGTGTATTCTTACCACTCTCTCCACGAAATCCGGTGTTCACACTGTATCTCTGCACTTGAGCGTTCATACAGTTGGGCATAGGGGCTTGTGGCTCCTGTAACTGTGAAGTAACTACCTGTTGCTGCTGGTTCACAACCACCTCATTCTTCATCTGTGGATTTAAATTTTGATTTACCCCATTATTCTGTTGAATGTTTCTACACTTATTCTTCCAATGTCCATGCTTTTCGCACGCATGACAAGGATACTTCTTTTTCGCTTCCTCTCTACTCATTCGTCCTTTTCCTTTATTCCAATTCGATCCTTGACTATTCTGATTTTGGCCATTCGACTGGTTATCATTTTGAGAAGCAGTACTTGCCTATTGGTGTTCTGCCAACTTCACTTGTGCCCACATCATCTTTTCCTTCAATTTCTTATGTTTTGCGTCAATATCATCACTTCAATACTTCGCGTACTTCAAGATGTCGTCAATGGGCTTACTTTGCCAGCAAAGCATATGCTGTTGAATCATCTGACTAATTTCTGATCTCAATCCATACACAAACCTGTACGCAAAATGTCCCATATCCTTATCACCAATATTTTCAAATCCACTATACTGTTTAAATACCTGTAACAACCTCTCATAATACGCATGCACTGACTCTTTTGGTTCCTGTGTTGTTCTATCTATTTTAACCCAATCTGTTTCTTTCGGGGGAATTTTCCCTTTCAAGAAAGTAATCACTTGCTGATACTTTTTCATCACTTCTTCTGAAGGTGCACCTGTCTTTGTATCTCTTGGGTATTCTTCAGTTGGCCAATCAACCGTAATCTTACATTCTGTCCACAAATCAGTTGGTACCACTATATCAAACAGTCCATCCAAGTCCTTTAATAATACTTTTGAAACTTTCGCAAACCTCTCTACCTGCTTGTACCATTCAACTGGCTTCTCCCTTAATCTGGGGAAATCATTCGTAAAAGACAAAATATCCTGTCTAGACCATGGAACATGAACGTATCCACCACCAGGAACTTCTCTCATTGGACACACTCTTTCAACCTGTTCTGTTTCTCTTAATGGGAATGCAGATGCTTCTTTTGGGGCTGCTTCATCCCTTTTCCTTGTCCATCTACCTCTCCATTTATCTGCATCTCCCCATTTCTTCAAAATATTCATTAATTCTTTGATCTGTAGTCTCCTTCCTGACGCATTCAAACTCTCTAAATCTTTGTCAGTAAATTCTGCCCTATATGGTTTCTGCAATAATTTCGATTTTTCTACATCCCTTCCAAATTCTGAAGCAACTTCTACTATTTTCTCATGCAAATTCTTTGCTCTCCATGTTATACTTTTGCACAAAAACAACAATTCATTATCTCTGTATGTACCTAATCTCTCCGGGCTTATTGTACCAATGATCATTTCTTCCAAATCCACTTTCAACTTGGCCACATCTATACTTTGTGTTTGAGGTTTCTTTTTGTCTAATCCTTTCGCCCACTCCTCTAGATCATCTGGCGAAAATCCTTTAGAATTTCCTACTACTGGAGTGTCAATCATTTCTCTTCTCCTTTTATTCACTGGTGAACCTCTTTTCGGGGTTTCAGTCTCTGTTTCAATATTAGGGAGATCTAGTAACGAGATATTTCAATCACTCTCACTGGTTAGATCTTCTGACATTGCTACCTCCTTTCTAACACTATTTTGTTGTACTGTCACTGTTTGTAATCTTGGGGTGTCTCGTTTATCCCCATATAATGGAATAACCGGACCTATCGTCACTGGTACTGTCAAGGCTTCAGCATTTAAACCTAACTGATTTATTTTCTGAATTATCTCTTCTTTTGTTCTATTTAATGCGTCTCTTTCCTTTTCCTGTAACACTCGGGTAACTGTTGGATCATGTAAGACTTGTGGAACTAAGGGAGTTCTCATCATTGGTGCACTCGGAGTTGCCTCTCCAGCACTTTCTTGATAAGGCGGAGGTCTTTTAACTAAAATGTCCTCTAATAACTCATCATCAGTTTCATCACATTCTGTTCCTGCCATACCTGTGTGTTTCATTTTTTCTTTGCATTTACTCCCTACTTGATCTTCAGCCATCAATACTGGATACAACCCTTCCGTTACTACAGCTCTTCTCCATCTTTTCATCTCATCTCCTCGAGTATCAAATGGATATCTTGGAAAGAATCCTCTATTTATTCTTCTACCTCCTCTGTATTTTTCTCGCTCAAATGCCTCAACTTCCCATTCCTCCAAAGCTTCATACTGCGTTAACCTAGGGCTAGGTTCTAATGAATTCATCCGATTTCTCAAATTCTGAAGAATCCTTACATTAAACGTACCATTTTCGGGAAAAGCTAGAACACCATCACCTTTCGTATATTCCACCCAATTTTCCAACCAAACACAAGTATGATATCCTCGTTCCAACATCATAAAAGAAGCAGGCGTATTCGGGGGTGGCATAAGAATCCCTTCTCTGGTTACTACGCGCTTATCCTTTTTAAAGAAATTTTTGATTTTATTAATCAGCTTCATTCTTCCAATTCCTGTAGCTAAGTTGTTTCAGCAAGGTAAAACTATAAACTCTTCCGTATTCTCACGTATCCTACTTTCCAACACTCGTCCTATACCAGCGCGACTCACACCAATAGTCCAATCAGAGCTCTCTACGTTTTCTCTTAATCAACCAATACCTGCACGACTCTTGTCTGCCAACCAATCAGAGCTTTCCACACACCCACTTGTCTGACCAATACAAGCGCAGCTTTTTATGACGTCAGTATTACTCCTACTACTGACCCTCCCTTTACAATCGGTACTTTTTACACGCCCGCTGTCTCAACCAATACTAGCGCGGCTCTCTGTGACATCAGTATGACTCCTGCTACTGACCCTCCCTTCACAAGGTAATTCGGCAATGTATTTTCTAAACTTTCTTAATAGATTTTCTGTTAGTAACAACGTAAAAACAGCGCTACTCTGTCTGCTCCGCTAATTCAAAGATAGTTTATTCACTTGCTTCAGAGAGAAAGTACTTCCTTACACTGTGAGTAAAAACCACTGTTTACCCTTCACTTAAGCTCTGGGAGGACCTATTACTCCTCCAGGGATACTCCTCCTTCGGGTAAGGCCAAAGTTTCACAGGTGGACCCTTCGCTATCACTCACTCTCGGCTTTTATACGATATAGTCCCTAATATAACACCTACAGCCCTCCGTAGCTTTTAGGTATTATGACAGACGAGTAACCTTCTGCAGTGTAATTTCCTTACCACACGCTTCAAAATTCCATTCCCGGGATTCCCAGGTATCTCTGACCTGTACTTCCAGACAACATAGAACAGGACACTAACTTTTCATGTTAAGAACATATAGTCAATAATCAATAATCACCAAACTAATCAATAATAACCATAACTCTGCTACCAGTAAAACTGATCCAGCGCGAAGTGGCCAAGGTTGGATATTTTTCCACACAATAAACAGAATTTTTCACTGGGCCCATATAATTTAAAATCCAATTGAAAACTTTGCATTACCCTTGGCCAATTTTCCCGCTGGTTGGGGGTTGAGTTTTTGAAATTCAATAAAGTTCAGATTAGTTAATTTCCTGTAACCACAAATTGATTACAATATCATTTCAATGTCTAACTAATCTTAACGAATCAACACTCTTCCTCTGGTCGATGGACTATTAGTTGAGTTAGTTGATGGTGATATTAACAACTTCTTAACTAAACTCTTAATGAAATAACCACAGACTGTATAATAATAATAATAATAAGTTTATCTAAAATTTCAGTCATTAAGTTGAACGCTTATCAATTACAAGTACACAGTGCAAACTCCATCTTTCTTCAAATGAGAGAGAGAACAATCATAAAGCATAATACCTTCAATTATACGAGTTCATTCAACAAAATCAAATGCATAAGAGTGGATAGATGTAGAGACAAAAGGCACATACTAATAGCAACATTTGCAAAGAAATATGCAAATTTCTGGATAGAATGATATTTACCTAATGAAGATATCTGGAAAACCACCCCTCTGGCCAAAGGACTGCTGGGGTCCCCTGACTTAGGATCAGGAGACAAAGACTATAGGATAGGTTCAGGACAGGTCTGATACTTACTAGACTTTCTATAACCCGACGCACCAGGGCGATTCCCTCTCTTACACTCTCTCCCTCCTCGATATTCTACCGCAATCTTCCAATCTAATCAGGCAGTAGTCTGGATCTTTCAAGTCTGCTCTCGTCTCTCTCTCTCTGTTCAGCTCCCAGCAGCAGCGGTTCCCTCACAGCTCCATCGAATCACCTCTCAATCAGCAGCGTTGTGTTGTGTGCTTAATTCAAGACACTCTAGTTTTAGTCTTTATTTCTTCATGTCCCACCCTCAAGTGTTGCAGATTTGCTAAACTACTGAATATGATTGGACGGGGTAAGGGGTGTCTTCATTATACCAGGCTGACGTATTCACTTTTATTAGTAAACCCTATTGTTTGTTAACCCTGCCCTTCCACTCATTCATATAATTTGTCTGAAACAAGCATATTTTGTTGCAAATGCCATAACACATTTAATACAGGCTTCATAGATGTCTGATACATCTTCTTCTTTTCCCATCCTTTCTGTCCTTGGATCCTGGCTCTCGTTCAATTCCCTCTCGGTCACCGGGTTATTTCATGTAGTTACTGGGCATGCGCAGTTTTCGCCATTTTCTTTTTCAGTCATAGATTTAACAGGCCCAAATGTACACTATTAATAAAGGAATCATAAAGAGATGTTATTTTCTTAAACATGTAATTCTCACTGTTCACCACCCACTTCTACTCTGTCCCATGTATTTATTATTACTCTTGGGCAAAAGCGTTAATAGCAGCAGCTTTCGTTTAAATCAAGCAAGCATATGCCAGGCTTGCGGTACCTCAAGACCGTGTTCTGGATTTTCTTGCGCATGCGTGAGGATTTCCCTCTCAAAGTGAGTTAGTCATGTTACTTACACGTAATTCAAGTTTGCACATGCGCAAAGCGTTTTTGCAAGTTAAAGCGGGTTTTATTCGTGCGGCATTTTATTTCTCATTAATCCAAGCATGCGTAAGCTTTTCTCCCCATGTATCTGTGTTGGGTGTATGTCAGTTTCGTCTTATTTACTAAATTAATGATTAGTGAAAGTTAATGGAGGATTTAATCGAGCAAGTTTCACTTTTTCTCGAATCCTTGCTCCATCAGTAGCACAAAAGCAACAGAGTTTTCTTTTCTGTTTTCTGATTGATTTTAGATCTGTTAAGAGGGACACTTAACAGGCTGAAGAGAAACCTCCTTCCAGAGAACAGTACACATTCACAAATGTATTCACTAAAGCTCACAGGAATATTCAGTCACTAGATTCTGAGTGAGTTACTCCGCCATGGTATTTGTGAGGCAGGTTATTGGTGAAATATTTATTTTTGTCTCAACTCAAGACAAATAACTGTACAAGACAACAGTGGTTTTATAAAAGGAATCATAAACCGGAATAGGGCTTAGGGAAATATGTACTTTTTAAAGGAGAACTTTAAATGAACTGGGTCGAGCAGAGTCTTCAACCCATGTAATTTTCAGGTGCTTGTTGCTAAGTTAATAAGCAAAATAATGTGTTTCTCTCTCTAGGGGACTGAGCAGTATTTCATTTCGACCTGAAGTGCATGCATTTTCTGCAATGATTTATTTTCCTGGCTTGTTTCCGGAATTTCAGAAGAGTTATAAGAACATGACAGTCAGAGGCAAGCATATTAGAGGAGTTAAAGGATTCAGGTTGTTTAGACTTTAAGAAGTGTTTTTAGCAATATGCAAAATAATATAATTAAACTATATGTGCAGTTTTAACGTGGAGACTTAAATGAGCAAAATACATTTAAAAATGTGCACAAATGTAGTAGATGGCTGTACTTACTCATACTAGGCCTCAAAAATGTTTAAAGGCGTAATGCTTAACAAGTAGTTTGACGAAATGTGCTGAAACATGCATACAAATGTTTAATTCTTGATCATTCAATGATCAAGTTTTTATTAAATAAATGTTTCACATAACTCTGCAAAATGTTTCCACTTATACAAAGAAGGTTTGAATACTTGTTTAAAATGTATCCTTAAGAAGATTTATTAAGAATAACCACACATAGAAGCCAGCATATAAACTGAGCTTGACCTCTTTTAACATTACTTCCAAAAGATGAAGTTGTGCAAATAATTTGCTCTTGTTACTGCAGATGCTTTGATTTCGACATAGCCCATTGTTAGCTAACATACAATTTGCTTTATTAGAAGGTTAGAGATGTAGTTTCATTCGTGGGAAAAGTTGTTCAGAACGTAAAAAGCCTCATGTATAATTTAGACTAATACAACAAAGTTGCAACATGGAGATTGCTATCTGTGAACCATTGTATTTGTGTGAGAAGTTGAAGAGTGATCATGTTCCCAGGAAGGACCCTAAAAGATGATTGGACGAGAGGAGAAGAAGATGCAACACTGAACTGCAACATAATATTTGACTGTTTATAACAGTACCTGTTCCGAGAGTAGGTGAACGCCTTATGCCTTACGACTCTCCCGAAATGCAAATTCTCTTCTGCTCTTGTCCCACCATCATCTATTTTCCAGATCTTTTTGCCTTTGTGGTTGCTACTGCTACTGCACATTTCCCCTGCCTTATTCCTTTTTTTCTTTGAGACTCTACTGAGTTTCATGAACTTCTCTTTATGGGAAGTTCTGCTTTGATCGATTATGAATTTTTGAGAATAATTTGAGCTTTATGCTTAATCTCACTCCCTTTTGAACTTGAACTCTTTATAGGTTCTTACTGACACCTTTTCGGCCCATTCTTAGAATAGGGATTTCTTCCTTTATGGAACACACTATGGGTTTTTATTCTAATTTGAATTTACCATTGCTCTTATATATTTCTGTAACTGATTGATTATTGAAATTAATATTAATAAAACTTATGATTTTCAATAAAAATGATTTACTAAACTGAATAATAAAACTCTTAAAACTTAAATAACTCTCATTATTAACTTAACGTAAGATAAAAATTGTGCTTACTATTTATGTGATGATTTGCTCCTATCTTCTCAAATACAATGGCCTAGGTCTATTGACCTGTTGGTCTACTTACAGCGTGGAACAGCCCTGTGTGTGATGGTAAACCGAGTTTTATTTATACTGATTCCCACTCCAGCCAACTCATGAGAGAGTGAGCACCCACCTCTTGTTTCATACCATATAACTCAAAGGAGTATAAAGGGGAAGGGATTTCATGTCCTGATCTCCAATTAAGTTTAAGTCTGAGTGATGGATAGTAAGAGAATGAGTTGGTATGCTGCTAAACATTAGTGCCTTGACTTAGGTTAGTCATGGCCAGTGGCGGCCGGTGGTGTTATTTATTTTGCCTATTTTGTCGTCTGTCACATCCCCCCCCCCCCCGCCGCCCCACCATGCTTACCTGCACCGGCCGTGACTGGTCATAGCACCTCAGGTGAGTGAAGGGACATGATGCATGTGACTTCCCTAACTCAGCTCTGTGACATGGAGGTGTTTCACCTGGCACATGAGTAGGGCCACTGGAATTATGCAGCAGGGCAGGACCAAATTAAGCAGTAGGCTTGACTAAATTATGTGGCAAGAAAAGAAAAATTACATGACATAATTCTGCACATTTTATGATAGTATTACTTCATTATTTTGTTATTTTTTAGTCATGGGAAATGTATCTGGCCAAAGATTTCACCTCATTAGCACCTGTTTAAGAACTAAATACTGCAATGAGCACATTTGCGAAGGACCTTCCACTACACTGGAACATGTGTTGCCACTTTTTAGTAACTTTTGATCTAATTGAGCTAGAAACTATTTTTTTTGTTAAACATCTGCAGATTATGCAGCAAATTATGGATTATGTGGCAAATGAAGCTGTAAGGGGATGGGTTCTGCCCATCAAATCCACTTGGATTTTTTGCTTTTTGCTCACCTTTTTTATTCCCTTTTTACTGTGGGCGAGCCTCACAACAGGTGACTCACCGACAGTCAATGGACATTGCTTGTTTATCTCCAGTGTCCACCTTTTAAGATAAGGCCGCTGTGACGCAGCAAGAGTAAGGGGCTGTTGGGTGGTTACAGGTGAACAAGTGCACAAACGTGTGCACACGTGTGAGGACTGCCAGTGTGACTCCTGTTGTGAGCAGCCTGATAACTGCACACAGGTAGCTTGGTGCGGAAGGAACTCTGCAGGATTAGATTTTGACCTGCGGTATGCCTTATAATGTTAGTGTACACTCAGACAGTGTGATTTTTTGTCTTGTCTGCAGTAACACTCCATTATACACATAGGGGAAAGGTTGCCTTAAAGTGCAGTTTTGCTTCCCTTTGGCCTACAGAGTCCAGTGACATATCAAAATAGGGGGGAACATGTCCACCAAAATCAAATCTGAGAGTTCCAAGACAATATCTTCTCAGCTTATGGGTCATCCAGGATTGTTTTAATTCTCTGGCTCCGCTCAGCATCAGAACCAATGCCTTTTGTCACCCTGAGATGCCGTGTTAAATACATTTCTCTCCAGCAGCAGGAACAAAGGCCTCCCCACACGGATGGAGCAATTAACAGCGCTTCACTCGGTTCCTGAGGAGGAAAGATGTAGGGATGAAGGATCTGCTTCCATCAATTAGCTAATGAGCAAAAAATGGGTACGAAGTTCCTCTAAATGATTGGAAAAGCGGGTGGAGGACTGGTGTGGAGAAACAAGGGGAACCACTGAGTGTATGGGGAAGAGAAAAAAGGGGGGGAAGAACCCTTATCGGAACTAGGGCTCTCACACACCCAGCAAGCTAGGTGTCATGCTTCATCATATGAGCCTGCCCCTCGTCAGGTCGGCGCTGCAATACCTGACGGGCACCCGTACCGGGCTCTTTGTCGGGGATCTTTGTTCCTGCCGGTAGGTGCAGTGGGGGTGAGGGCCCTAGTGTGTAGATGTGATGTATGGTGAAAGTAAAATAGGTCAGTTAATCCTAAAAACCTTTATTGGGAAGGTAAACTGCCTAGTGTAAAAGAATGAGAGGGGTACAGGACTAGTACTGGTGTATCTAGTGGTAGATGCCCGGCTCTCAGGTGATCGACATGTTTCGTGCCATTGTAGTCCTATAGATCAAGGCACTTCCTCAGGATCGAATAAAACGCTATCTACACTTCAAAGGTAAGTGAATTTCTACATACCCAAGGCACAGGTAGTTGACCTGGTCTGTAAGTCAAGTGTACTTGCAACGGTGAATCAGCAGTATAAGAGGACCCGGTGTCGGCGGCAGGGTAGGTCTTAACGCAAGGAGCGTTAATTCGCCGGACCCAATTGGTGTACATCACATCTACACACTAGGGCCCTCACCCCCACTGCACCTACCGGCAGGAACAAAAGATCCCCGACAAAGAGCCCCAGAGTAGATGGGACTAGTGAGGCCTGGGTGACACCATTTTGAATTGTCCCAGCATGATGTGAAGGAGGGTGGAGTGATTATGTGGCACCCCAGGATAGTATAGAGATGCCTGGCTTCTAAAACTTTCTGTCCTTACTTAAAAGGTCTTGCACAAGGGGGAGAGCCCTCGCTTGGTTGTGCTTTTTGCTGCACACTGTGACTGGAGGTGGCAGCCATTGACAACTGGAAGGAGGAGCCCCCTGATATCCATCTGGAATATGGACTCTGACTACAGTTGTCCCCAGGACCAGTGGGGCTCTCCCAAAGACAAGGGAAGCTGGTCTCCTTTATACCTCCTAAGAACTAGTTGGGGGAAGAACCAATGAGGAGAGATGCCCCAGAGGAGAAAGAGGAAAACGATTGGCGCAGGGAGCCAGTGGAACCAGCTTCCTACAAAGTTTGCTACCTTAGAGACCAGGGGGCTTAAGGAAAGTGATCCAGGTGGCTAGGGCTCGCCACTATGAGCAATATAAGCCCAGGAACAAGCAAAACAGCCCAACAGGGCCTGAGATACAGGAGGATCAAGGATTTCACCTTTGACCCTTCTGCCCCCACCCCTCCAGTGTGGATACAGACTGCATGGAGCTCCTCTGGAGGATTGATAAATACCTTTCGGGTGGGCCAGCGCCTGGGAGTTGCCACAAGGAGAAATTGCTGGTCCTATCCTTGAAAGGGGGCAGGCGTGGGGCCCCCTCCCTGAAGTCAAGAGGGCCCATGGGATCGCCAACTCCTGGGCTGGATGTCACGTCTGCCGGCTTGGGACCCCAACTCCAAGCCCCGTTGCCAAGGAAGAAATGGGGGAATGCCCCCTAAGACGTCACCAAGGTGCCCGGGATCCCAACTCCAGGATCCAATGCCATGTGAAGACAGGGAAGAGAGAGAAGGGGCCCGTGTTCCCCCAGCAGTGGTGGCCTGCCCTGCTCCCCATGCCTGTGTCTGGGGGGAGCGGGTGGCCACCAACAATGAGGAATTCCGGGCAGAGGAGAAGAAATGTTGGTGCCTGCGGCAGCACAGGGAAGTGCTGCCTGGGCAGAGTGGCAGGGCAGCCAGTGGTGGACTCCCTGGGCTGCCCCAAAGAGTCACTGCCTGTGGAGTACCCGGGTGGGGACAGGCACCCCTGCGAGAAAAAAAAAGAAAAATGGAAACAGATGCGCGGTGTGAGGCCACGTGGCACAACAAAAACAATTGGCTGGAGCTGCTCATTAAGCATGCACACTCACGAGGGAGCGCCCTATAATGTCTGTGGGGCGTTTGCTCAGCCCAAACGTTTTGGCAAATGTGGTGGCCCCAGGATGGCACGGGCACCACCAATGTTCCAAAGAAAGTGTGGAGGCTGCAGGAGTGCAGCAGCACCCCCAAAGGAATTTTATGAAAGTGCGGACCCTGAGTTTGTGGGGTCTGGAAAAGAACGACCAACCCAGGATTTCCTTTGGTCTTTGAAGCACTCCCTAGGCTAGAGCTTCAGCCCTACAGATGGGAGTGAAGTGCAGGGCCCTCTATGGGTTAAGTTTATGGCTGCTGGTTCTATGGCCTAAAGATAGTTAAGGAAGACAGAGACATGGTGAATGTTGGACAAAGCTTTATTCAAAGGTGCTTGTCATAACGCTTTGAAAATCCTTTGTTGTTAAGTGTTCTCCATGATGGTTTGGGACTGCTGTCTTTATAAGGATTATTCACCATAAGTTTAAGTAATGCTTTATTCAAAGATGTCAATGACAAAGCTTTCTTTAAAGGGTGGTTAATGCTGAGAGTAACCCACAGTCCTGCCGCAGGAGCCAACCAGTAAATATGTTTATGATGAAGGTCCTTGACCCAATGTTGATACTTTGGAAGCTATGCAGGTGTGGATGGCTTCACTGCACTCCTGCCTTGTTTTTATTAGCTTGAATTGTTTTCTTTTTATCTACATTCATCTAGAGTGGCCAAACGTCTGTAGTTTGTAGTATTTCAGTTGTCTGTCCTGCACTGGCTCTGTGGGAGCAAGGGAAATGTCACACCTATTGCTTGTCCTGTAGCTGAACAACGGAAGAAGGGTACCTTACTGAGCTCAGGAGAACTCATCAATCAGCGATATGAGACCTACAAAATGTCCATCAGGGTGGTTCAGCCCTTTGCACAGTGTCTAGAAATAAGCAGAATGTTTTTACAAGAAAAGAGCGTGGGACATAAATAATTATATCAATGATTTATACAATTATTCACTATCTACTGGTGCTGTTCCTTGTTGCACTTGTGCTTCTGTTACTTAAAAAACTTAGGGCGGACATTTCTAATCAAAATAATGTTATGCCCACCATGTTTCCATTGCTGCCGAAGGTTCTTGAAAAGGTGGTCAATACACAACTGACACTTTTTTTGGAGGACAACAAGATTTTGAAAGCTACCCAGATGAGTCACCACCCGGGTCACAGCATGGAGACCGATCTAGTGGAGGTCTCAGAATTTGTTAAATTGGCGCTGGATGAGGGTAACAAACTGGTGGTTGTTCTTTTAGATTTGTCTGGGCATTTGACACTGTATCTCCTAATATTCTACTGGAACATCTGGAAGCAATAGGAATGAGGGATGTCCCTCTCAAATAGTTGAAATATTTCCTTTCTGATTGAGGAGATGCTGTACACCTCCCCCTTTTACATCTGCATTTACAGTCTTATGTTTTGGTGTACCACATGGATCAGCCTTGAGACCCACTCTTTTCAACATTTATATGGCCCCTATGGCGGAGATAGTTGAACCATGGGGTTTTAAGATAGTGTTGTCCGCTGATGAAACACAACTGTTGCTCTCTTTCCAGCAGATTGACAGATCACTGGAAGTGCATTTTTAGGGCTGCTTGAAATCTGATGCAGACTCGATGCAATCAAATCGAAGCTTAATTCTGATAAGTCTGAAGTAATGGCATTTGGCAATTCTTCTCCGTTTCATCTGGCCTGTCTTTGGCCACACTCGCTGGTCACTGCTCTTGTGCCTGCTAAGACTGTTAGAAATCTAGGTATAAAATTTGATTTGGACTGCTCCTTTAATTCCCATATTCGGGATGCCACTGCCATATGTTTTGGTCTGCTAAAATCTCTATCCAAGTTTTTAAAATTCCTATTAGAGTATACTAAAAAACTAATTTTACAGGCCCTGGTTGGATTATTCCACTCCCTCTTTGTAGGTATTTCTGCCAAATCTCTTCACAAAGTTCAGATAGTTCAAAATGCTGCCACTCATTTTGACTTAAGGATCCTGAAAAGGCATTCCAGTAGACAGGGTCTTAAACAACTGCACTGGCTTCCTGTAGTAAAGCGAATAACCTTTAGAGCGCTGCTGATTACAATTAGAGCAATTAACAACAAGCATTGGCATAGCCAATAGGTCTCGCCTTTGGGACCTTATAAGTATTTAGTTATGCAGCACAATATCCTTACTGCAACAACATTAACTGTTGCATGGCTAAACACTTATAAGGTCCCAAAGGCGAGACCTATTGGCTATGCCAATGCTTGTTGTAATTGTGACTTGCTCAGCGAAGCACTGTTGTGGTAGTCTTCCTTGCCCTACGCCTCTGTTCAGTAGTATCCCTGAACCTTTGTTTCTCTCTTGTTAATCAGGGTGCCTATTGTGGAGCATGTGGGTTTCCTAAGCTTCTCAGCTGAAAGTAGTTTTGTTTGATCTACTGCCATTGGGTGGTTGTGGGCGTTCCAGTTTACAGCTGGCTTGGGAGTTTTCAAATGCTGTCCTAGTGGCTGCAGTTATTTCCTCTCAAGTGAGGGCTGAGTTGTAGGTTTTCAGTTAATTGGTAGGGAACTGAATAAATATGTCTACCATTAGTGTTGAGGTTGTGTGTTCATTGGTTTGAAGGGGTGTAGGAACTTAGGTGGTATTCTGGGGCAACAATTTGTACGTTTGGAGCTGTAGAGAAGGTGATGGAGTGACAAGGATAAGGTGGGCTGAGGGCATTAGAGGAGTAGATGGTGGGAGTTGATGTGGGAAGGTGGAGTTAGAGTGTAGAGTAGGGAACAGATGGTGGCGAGTGACGTGGTGGCTGAGTTGGAGCAGAGCAGTGTGTGTTGTGAGAAATTGAGAAGTGGTGCGGGAGGTGAAGGGAGTTTTAGGGGGTGAGCAAATAGGAAAGACTTCGATAAGAATGCAAAGATAATTGAAGGATTTAGACAGAGAGAAAGAGAGAGAAAGTCAGAGAGAGAGAGAGCCCGGGAGTGCTGCGTGCGTGCACGCGCAGTCTGCTCATTTTCAAGCACTGCACTCGTGGCTCGCCCCTGCTCGCTCCCGCAAGGTGGATGCCGCCACAAGCACGAGTGTGTGCTTGAAAATGACCAGAGCGACGGCTAAAGGTCCTCCTAAGCAGCGCATGCACGCTGCGTAGGCGAGACCTAAAAACCACACCTTTTGCTCAACTGTATTGAGTTAAAAAGAACACAAAAGAAAGTTGCTAGGCTATTGAAAGCTGCTTCCTGAAGTCTCCACTTTGGGACATTTGAAATGGTTAAAGAAAGAGTACCAAAAGCAACTCTAGGAAGACAAGGAAGCTGCTATGGATGCGGTTTGGACCAAGCTAATATTTAACACCAGGCAGAGTAACCCAGGTACATTTTAGGAAACGATAAATAGCCTCAACACACAAGGAAAATGATAAATAATTCATACATCCTAGAGCAATCATGGGTGGGCCACCTTGGAAAAAAAATTGTGATTAAACCAGCGTCCTTCTGGAGCCAAACATTCTGAGAGCAATCAACTGGGAAAGATGCTAGTAACTAAAATTGCATCTCTAACCAGTGATGACAAATCCAGCACTCTGGTTCCGGCAGGTAAACTGACAGAGGAATTGCAGGCCGTGGAGGCACCTAACTTATAAAAATAAAAGGGGGCGGAACTTGCCTTGCTTGAAGATGGCCGCTGCCTAGGCGAGCCCCGCGAGCCATCTAGTCTATCCGGCAGGAATCCTGACTCTTCTGAACACTAGAAGCCTATATACTACGGGCGCTGAGGGCGCCCAGAGTGCGAAATCACCCGTGGTTAGTATCGAGGCGATCCGGGGACTCATAGTGTGGTAACGAAGCAGAGAGGCTCACGGCTTGCTGGGAAAGCGTTGTGAGGCCTACTGAAGCGGAGAGCCTCCGCAGCCCGGGGTGAAGAGGAGGTGCGCTGGGCCCACCGATACTGCACGGCATAACAGCGGCGCGCGTGGCTGTTTACCAGACGTCCTCCCGGGTGAGCTTGGTGGGCTGAGGAGGCGTTTGCGGCAGCGCCCTGCATCGGGGCACGCTATGTGAGCTGGGTGCGTCACCGCATAGAGAAGAGCTGCGGCCTGCAGTGGGAATGCGGCAAGGCCTCCCACTGCGGAGATCCAGCAGGCATCGTGGAAAAAGTTACATACTCCGTGGCCCAAAACGTAGTGTTGCACAGCTGTGGGAAACGCAGCAGATTGGCCAGATAAGAAGCGGGTGAGCTGCGGCGCTCCCGGTTGGAGAGGGAGGTGCCGCAGAGAACACAGGTTAGCCCCATGTGGGATGAGACCGGGGAACTGACGAATCGCAACGGCTGGGCCCCACATGCAGCTTGGGTGTGAGACTCGCTGAAGAGAAAGCCTGAGGAGGCATTCAAAACTGCCACTGATTTGCTGATAAGGAGAGGGGGTGCCCGGGCCACTAGTGAAACTGGTGCTGGAGATGCACTAGGCCTATCGTGTAGTGACCACCAGGAGAGAGCTGCATAACACCAGTCGACAGAGGGACTGCGGGGCCACCCAGTGATCCGAGCACCTTCATTCGATTGTGGACCTGTGAGGCGTGTGTATGCCAGTTCTATGTGTGGGAGCCAAAACTGTTTTCAGTTGCTGTGTTCGGTGTAAAGCACAGACTTATGATCTTGCATTTGGGTAATATACCAGCACCAGCAAATCAACCCACTTGGAAATAAATCGGAACCACTTCATGTAGACTCTGCAAAGGAAACAAGCATTGGCCGTGCGGCCGTGAAACTGACACGGCCGTGAAAGTGAAAGTAATCGCGAGCGTCCAGATGGCGAGGGAAGCCATATGGCGCCTGATCGCGCGTGCACGCTCGCGTGAACGCAAGCTGGTCGCCAGCAAAAGCCACTGTTTGCACTTCCAAAACCCGCTTACTAAAACTCTCGCCAGAGCAGCACATGCGCTGGCTCAGGCGAGACCTAAAAAGGGCCCCTTTTTCTTCAACAGAGATCTATTTAGTTGGTACAGACCAGGAAGAGATCTGCGTTTTAGCAACAAGCTGCTCTTGGCTTTATCTGGTGTACTGCCAGCTAGAACAGGGGGTCGTGCCTTTTCCTATTGGGCTGCAAAGCTCTGGAAAAGCTTGCCCTTGGGGCTTAGAAAATCGGACTCCGAAACACAGTATAAAAAAGATCTGAAGACATTTCTGTTTAGTCATGGTTAATGTACTGTTCAATGTCTCCCTCCTGGTTAAGGGCCAGGATGATTCTTCGAAGCAGCTGTTTGCACGATTTAAAGTGGTATTTCATTCATTCATTTCATAAGGTGCACAATGATGCTTAGTAGTAGGCATACATATAGATAGGGTAATGTAAAGGAATGTGAGCACCTTCAGTAAAGAGACACTGAGCCTGCAGTAGAGCACCCCTGCATCTAAACCCTTTACAGCAGCAAGGTGGAGCTAATGGCCTATCAATTTCTGGAAAACTGAATCATTTATTTGGTTTTATAGTGCACTGCAGACAGCTGTTACCTTAGTAATGACATTTCATCAATCAGGGACCGCGGGGATTCAGGTAGTCTCTACCTGTCGACTATGCATCACTTAGGCATAAAAAATTGATGAAATAATAATCTTATAAAATGATAAACAGGCAAGGACCTATCCTGAGAATATGTCCTTGGTGCGTATTTCCTGTTTTAAGCAGCCGTGGTCCGTGCAGGTAAGACCAGTGGGGCCAAGTGGGGGGATTTCGACAGACGACGACGAGGGAAAAATAATTATTTATTTAATTTTCCCTTGTGGTTGTCTGTCGAATCCCCCCCTCCAACCCGGCCCCACCGCTCTTACCTGCATGGGCCGCGGCTGGTTTTAAGTCTGTTTTGAAGTTGTCAAACATTGGCTGATAAAGGGACAAAGGCAAATGGAGGACATGATTTGGCCAAGATCACACAATTTGGATGAATAGAAGCCAGGCTGCAATGTAAGACTGCTATGTCATGTCCTGCACCTTTCCTACTATACCACGTTTTATGCAGTAGATAATGAGACTGGGCGATGTCTACCTGTTTGCATTGAGTTCCACTCCAGTTTTCTTATCACTCATTTACTGCCAGCATTTAGTCGAATTCCAAGTACTTTCAAATGTTAAAAAAATGGGAGCAGAGAATTATCTTTAAAAAGTGAGAGCCCAAGAGTACACATATTTTTAACTTGCACTTTACGCAATAACTGGGTGGGGGTTGTTTGGATGCTGAAGCCCAGGAACTGTCGTCCCAGGAAAATGCCACTTGTGAGCCCTGCCCAGATCTTAATGCAGTGTTTATTCCCACCAAACTTTGGTGAAGTAGTGTACCAGGAGTAGATATCCAGTCTCATAGTTCCATTTAGTGGTGGGAGTGGTGCCGTCCACCCAATTAGTTGTCCACCTTATTGGAGCCCACATATAAAAGAATACCTGGCATCTTGGTACTCACTCCGCCACCCTCTTCATCTTCCCTCCCTCGCCACCCTCTGCACCTTTCCTTTCTCATAAAGCCAAATGCGCACTCTGCTCTCACAAGAGTGGAACCGGTGTCATGTTCACTGCAGCTGTCAGAATCCCTGGTCAGTACAGAATGTTTCCCCCCAAATCATAGGTCAGAAGAGGTCTGTGCTGACAAGGAATTGTGATAGTTGGTGCACTTACACCGCCGCCCGTATTCTTCCCCTACCCTCAGGTCTGTCGAGATAGCGGCAAGGCAGAGGAAGGGGGAGGGTATGACAGCTGCTATTCCTATGCCATCCAGGGCTGGCTTTAGTGCTGGTGGCGCCCGGTGCCACAATATTTTTTGGCGTCCCTCTCCCCATGACCACCTCCTCGGATTCCCTCACTACCACCCGGCAAATGTGCCCCTCATCTCGCCATAGCCCCTCTCTCACATACATTTCCTTTGCTTTAGAGCGCTGTGAAAGGCTGGCTTTACTAATCCACTCAGCTATCCACATAAAATAAAGATCTGTTCTTTGCAGCAGGCACATTAACCCTCTGCGCTACTATATGGCGAGTCAAAATTGCCATTAGACAAAATTCCGATCCCTCTAATAGGAACAATAATCGCAAGAGTTCGCCCCCCTCCCCCGCCCCAAGGTCAGTGCCCCTCCTCCAGGACAGCGCCCAGTGCGGCGGTTCCAGTCGCACTGCCCTAAAGCCGGCCCTTATGCCTTGCTCAGGTTTCCAAAGACCCGGGCATTGCCGACGAACACAGGGGAAGCGAGCAGCTCCCTTTGTACACTTGACTCTCAAAGTGAAGCGAAAGCAAGCAGTAAGAATAACTCCATGAGACAGTAAAGGATTTGTATATCAGATTCAGTGTGATACAGCAATCGCACTTCATATGGTCACTCTCCGGTGAAAGATACTTCTTTAAGGGGACGGGGATCCTATTTAGGGGAGGGGGGAGGAGTGGAAAGAAACATGATCAATTCGCTCAACAATTTGTGCCTCGTGAAAGGATCTCTGCGCATCTGGAGTATCCTCAGTAGCGTAATGATGGGGCCCCGTGCAGAATGTGATGAGGGGTCCCTGGGTCACCAAAATCTCAAAACTATTAAAAAGCTTTGGGCTGAAAGGGGACGCCCTCAATGGTTAGGGGCTCCCCTGCGCTGCAGGGGCCTGTGTTACGGTTCTGAGACTGCAAAGTGGAAATTCAAAATTTGGCACACCGTGTGCAGCGGCAGTGGGGCCCAGCACAGCAGTGCAACCTCAGTCCGCACCACCCATCCTAACATGCGATGGAAAAAGCCAGCTCATCAAAAGAGGAGAACCCCCTTCTCGTCATTCTCTGGACCACGAACAGCTAGCTACTGGATTAGTTCACTGATCAGGTAAGTAATCCACAGTAAAGCCCAGCATCGCTCGGCTTACATAACGCGCTTCGAAATCCCGGCGCAAGCTCCTGTGAGAGGGCTCGCGCCCGGCGGAATCGGAGCCGCGTCGGCGTTGACTAAGCTCTTGCTATTTATAACCAGCGTTGGCGCGCATCCGACGCTCGCCGCTGAAAGCCATCCATCCTGCAGCTGCCGTTCAATGCACAGGGGGCACTGCACCCTAACCAGCCGACGCAGCAGCTCGGGAGGCGAAGCAGGGGAGTCGCTGATGGCTGAAAGTACTTATCGACATAAGCAAACAAGCTGCCACAGGCGGGAGGCCACGGCCGCCCTTGCTGCTTACTTGCAGTGCAGACGGCGTACAAAAACCGCTCTACGTAATGCCAGAACCACTTGCCTCATATCAGCCTCACAGCGCTGCAGCTTTGGGGCAGAATGTGGGCTGTAATGTAATTAGCACCGTAACAGCTAGCCACTCCTTGGAGAATTATCTTATTAACAGCTTCAATTGGGCATGAAATATGAATTATATTACTCCCTGGAATCGCGTCGAGGCAGGCCCAATGAAAATGATATGCGTTGCTGTGCGCACTGGGTCAGCAGATAGCAGTGGCGCAGCAAGTGTGCCACGGCCCCTAGGGCAAGCAAGGAACATGGAACCCCTAATTGCTGCATGAGGAATAAAAAACAACAACATTGAGGGTTCAGTAGGCCCCTCAGGCTTCCAGGCCCAGGTGCAACTGCACATGCTGCACCATTGACAGTTACGCCCCTGCAGATAGCCAGGTCATACAGAAGAGCCGCTCTCAATACTAGAACGAAGAGGTTTTTACAGCATCAGTGTCACAAGGGATTCTGTCGGAGAAATTCAGTAGGGAATCTGTCAGAGGGTATGGCAATATTGGCAATATATTAGTGAGGCATTAATTTAACCGCAGCCTTCCGTGTAATGCAATAGGACAGGCCACTCGCCCCCTGCAAAATGCACTGAATGGCCGCCGAGATGCCAGCGTCTCACAGACGAGATATCTAGGAAACAGTGGTTCAGGTGTGGCCTAAATGGTCCAAAGCGAGAAAGTGACCCAGCAGGGAACACTTGGTTCTAAGATTTTGAAATTAATTCATGAGGGAGCAAAGGAAAGATCAGAGGAAGGTCATGTAGGTCAGATAAATGATAGACATTTATTTTACAATTTTTTGTATAGTATTCAGGTGCTCACATACATTTAGGTGAAAGGAAGCGTGACATGCAGGGTGATAGTGAGGTTTAAAAAGGCATCGCATTGACAACAGTATAATGAGCTCCACAGTTATTTTACTAGGAGTTCATGTTGTATGGTGGTCGACGGCGTTTCGAACCCAATAAGTGGGGTTCATCTTCAGGACAAGGGTGAGCAAGCTGAATTAGAAGAAAGGAAAATCATCCTAGGCCCATTCGTCTGTTAATGATGTGGGCAGCTGGTACTGATTTTTAAAATGAGCTGAAGGCGTGAATTAATGGCGCCAAAGAACTGAGTGGGAATGTCTGTCCAGGACTCGTGTTTGCTTATTTGGAGGGAACCCGGGATGGAAAGGCAGCTGGCCGGGATGATTGGTTTTGTATTTTTTAGAAAACGAACTGCAGGGCCTTTAAATGGGAGCCTGGAGCTGTGCAGACGGGAGCGTCCTGCTTTTGCCTTTGCTGGCATCGAATGCTCACAGACGAGCAAACCTCTTAAGTTGAGCCTAAAGGGCTCCTTCAAGTGGCAAGTTAGGCGAACCTCCACGTTGAAATGGGACTGGAGGAGTCAACATGCCAACAATCCCGATTTTAGCTTTCACTCGCTTAAAACTCTTTTGACTCCAGTTCATGTCAATGGTAAAATTAATTTCCACCAGTTTGGCTGTAAGAAAAATGAGTTCTCAATGGAGAAAATGGTTTTTCGTATGGAGAAAAAAAGAAGTACATAGATTTGCATTTGCTCTCGAGATTTCTGCATGAGTAAATATACAGGAGTATATTTGCTTATTCAAAACAGAATTGGAAATAGTTTTCCTGGCGTATGTCTAGAAACCTGTGGCTGTTTCACTTTTCAAAGCCTACTTCTTGAAACTTTTTGAACTTCTGAAAGTCCCAATTAAACACCCATGCAAGGCTATAGACTGCAGTGCCAATTCACAACATTCTTTAAGAACTGGGGTTATGTGATTTACTCAGGGCTGGTTCTAGGATATTTGGGGCCCTGGGCCGAAAGGGAATGTGCAAGGACCCTCTAATTTGCATACGTGACATATTCAGGGCTCCAGAAGCTGCTTTGTTCAGACTTCTCCTAGGCCACAGCTCCTCCTCTCTGGCACCTACAAGCACTTATTTTACAGCCCATTTCGGGCTGAAGGTGTGAGAATTGCTTGGAGGCTTAGAGTTAAAACTGTGAGGGCGCTAAAGTGCTGACAATGCCTGTCCCGCAGTGTCTCTGAATGGGCAGCCGGGCAGGAGGTCTAATTGCAGGGCAAACCTGCAAAATGCGTCTCCTTGCAACTGGGACACCATCCTTAAGACGCCCAGTGAGGGCCCCATGCCCCTCCCTCTCATGGGCCCAATTGCAAAGAGACGCCTTGCCTTTCTTTCAATTGAACCAGCAGGAGTACAAGAGGACTGGTGGTGTGTTAAACAGGTACGGGGGGGGGGGGCATGCTGGTGGGCTGAGTGCAAGGACCTGGGCAGCTGCCCACACTGAAGAGCAATGAGTTCATCTTACAAAATATGAACGGAAAATTCTGAGGAATCTCTTGCTGACACAGTGAAGATGCACAAAGTGAGTTTATCACAAACAGTATTTGTAGCAGTCAGTGGCGTAACATAAAGTGATGGGACCTCCCTGCAGAATGTGACAAGAGGCCCCTTAGTCCCCAATATCTCGCAGATATTCATTGACATTGGTATGAATGGGGGCCCCCTGAAGGGTTGTGGGGCCCCTGAAAGTTTAGGGGTTCCCCTACTACAGTGGCCACAGAGGCTTGTTATGCCCCTGGTAGTAGGATAAATATGTAGTTATTTTTCTGTCTGCATCACTGCAGAGGACAAGAAAATTGTTTTATGTGAGTTGTAACCAGAGCAAAAAATCGATTGTCCCACACGCATATCTAAATTGCAAAAAATCTGCAGAGTATGCCTTTTGGTTTATATACACAAATTTGCATGTCTGAATTTTAAATAACATACACAGTATTTTGGACAGTAACTCAACAGGAACAATTCTGAATTTCTGAATGTGTTTGTTAGCATCCCCAGCACTGCATTTACAAAAGAATGAACTGCAACACTCCCCTCACAGAGTTTTTTTTTTTTCTTTTCTAAAATAGGTGAGAGCAGGAGCTGGACCTAGAAAAGGGATTATATTGTTCAAATCGCTCCTTAAATTTAGTAGTGTAAATGGAAAAAATGCCCAAACTCCCGATTTTAGCTTTCACTCGCTTAAAACTCTTTTGACTCCAGTTCCAAAAAATATGTGTTTATTTGCTAATACTTTTGGAAAAAAATTGCAGGCAAGAGAAGGGTGAACTGCAAGACTGTAGAACTACATGTCGGTAAAGCGATTGTATGGCATATCTGTTAATGGTTGGCAGGAAGGTGGAAGCAAGTGGTGGATTCATTGAGCTGGAGGAGGTTGTTTTTGATGGTTATTCTGAAGGTGCTAAGGGAGAAGGGAGATCTCAGTTGAAGAGAAGGGTTCCACTGATACTGCACCAGCAGAGAAGCTCATTTGGATCATATGGCGGTACCCGGTGCTTCAGGGGTGGTGAATAATTTTGTGGTTTGCATACATTGGGGCAGGTCGGCCTGTAAAGTTTGATGGTTGGGAAAAGGAATTGTGCAACGCGGTGGACAGACCCATCACTTGTTTTTGCTTTAATGCATTATCCTAGGCTCGACAAGTTTTGCCCGGAGTTGGGACTCTTGCTTGTTGTGGCATGGGATCTCACTGTTGACTCTCAAGTAGGATGAGACTGGTGAGGTGTTACGTGTTTTCCTGTTCAGAGGGGACACAGGTTGTTATTCAGACCAAACTATTCCTATTGGAGCACGCCTGATCTTAATATGGTTGCTCCCCATCTATAGTGGTGTAGTGGGCAAATAAACACAATGGACTGGAATGCAGCACAAGAAACTGTCAGTGGCTGTGTCATTTTCAAGCATCATTCAGGCTCATCATCTTTTGGAGTTCTTAGGCTGTTTTAAGGCATGAAGAGGAACTTACTCGGTACCCAATATTTCACGGCCTGAGAAGTGCTTTTTTCTTTAACTTGCTGGAGTTTTATATGATCCTGAGCACTATATTTGGCTTTTTTTTCTTTCTTTTCCAGTGTTGTCTGGTAGTAGGGCAGAGTGAGGAGGAGTTAATAGGAAATATCAATAGACACGTTTTTATTGTAATCACAGCTCATGATACAAAATGGTAATTGTCCTAAATGTTAAGTTTTATAATTTACTTTGTTGAACAAAAATATTTACATTGGCAACACACTGACTTGATGGTGACATTTATTTGGAGTGAAAAATGAACAGCCAATTTGGTTCAAAGCAGAAGTAGTGGACAGGGCAATAGATGCATTCCCGAAAGGCAACAGGCTCTGAAAGGACATTATTTCTACCACAGAGTCAGCCAGACAGGTACCCTGCCTGATATGTGACCAACTCCCATCCAGTTTGACTGGGTTTTGAGAAGCAATAGCATGTCTAGAAACTCCCAGATTTCCCTCAGACCTGTCCACTTTTTATACTAGGCTGCACCTGCGCTGACACTGCAGGGTACTAGTCCAGGCTGAATGAATACTGGACACACCGTACAGGAGCCTGACTTGCTTACAGGGATATCAAAAAATGAGTCACCAAGCTGATGTGTCTGAAATGATAAAACCTCAAAAGGGGGAGGCACAGGTATTGGAAGTAAATCCTCTCAACTTCCAAAAGTGAACAAATAATCAAAGGGGAGTGGAGCCATTGCAACACCTCTCCTAACTGGGGAACCCTTAGGATTTTTAAAAGGACTCTCACCCACTAGAATTCACTAGTGGCATGCTTCATCATCCAGTTCTCATCCAGAACATCTAGGGCCCGATTCCGATCCCCTTAGGAAAGCCCTCCGAACGACTCGGTTACGGACAGATGTCCAATCGAATCGCGCTCAGGGAGTCCTTGCGACCGATTCCGATGCATCCGTATAGTGACGGACTCGGTTCGCTCGGACTCCCATTGAACTCTATGGGAGCCTGTGTACCGAACGCGTACACAAACTTCCATTGCAAAAAGGGGTGGGTGGGGAAAAGCGTGCACCCTGTGGCGGGCAACCCATGGTGCCCGACAAACTGTGCATGCTTGGATCGGGGGGACCCATGGGCACCCTCCTGTGACCGATCTGGAGGGCCTGGGGTGAAGGGGGGCCTGCTATGGCCCCCGAAGTTCGATTCCCAAAGCCTTTTCATCTCGCCAAAACCGAGTCGGTATGGCTGTCAGAATCGGGCATCGTACTCGCTCGTTCGGAAGCCGGCCCCATTGCATGGCACGATTCAGCTCCCAACGACTCGGACTGACAGGATCGGATTAGGAAACTATTCAGTCGGCGCGGACGAGATCTTCGCATCGTACTTGGTCGTTCGGAATGGGGGATGATTAGGTCAGAAACATAGGCTCCGAATCGGATTTGCTCGGTCCGGAACCCTTCTGGAGGCCTTCCTAACGGGATCAGAATCAGGCCTTAGTGTGTCTGGATGGGCTCAACCTTTCAAGGGAGGGGTCACATTTGTATGGAATTGCCAGTGGGATCTGTATTAAATATGTAAAATTACCTCAAGGGTCAGGGTGGAATTTATTGAGTCTTTGGGTACTTGGGTAAGATTAAAAACAAGAGGAATGTCAATGGGGATAGGTTAAGGATCCCCTGCATCACCAACAAGAGTGGTCTACATGTTTCAGCCACGTAAGCCCAGACCGGGTCTCGTGACTTTCCTCAGGACCTCTATGTAGCAGATCCCTGTTTTTTCTCTAAGTGTAGGGACAATATCCTATACTAAAAGCGTATACATTTCCTATTTGTGCTGTACAATTGTGTTATAGTATGTGAGGAGAAGACATTCATTCATGCATATCACAGACTTACACACTCCTTGGGTTCATTGGCCCGATACCTATAAATGTTGAGAGAAGCATATCCCAAAAACATGGAGGAAAGGAAACAGTTATTGTTTCTGGATATGATGTCCTGTAAATCGATTGCCATGTCACCATCTGTGAGTACTGCTGACACTACAAAATTGGTTATGTAATAACATCACAGCAGACATAAACAGACATGCACAATAGTCTAATGTAATAGTGTAAGCCTTGAAGGCTATGCTAGCCGGTACTTCATTATTGTGAATTGTGTGGATTCCACTCACATGCAAAATCATGTATAGCTAAAAGAGTTACAGAAAATGGAGGGAGTATCTTAGTACAGGCTCATTAAAGCACCATTGGGTAAATTGGACGTGGGCAGACCCTGTAGTCATACACTGTAGAGATGGGGTAGAATGGGATAAGTGTTGAGAACTTCTCCAACTCATAATGAAAATGGGCCCTCCCCCACAGGTGCCATCACCTCTGTCAAGGGCTCTGCCCTACCATAGCACCCATTGGGACCTTAAGTCACTGCCTCTTAAGGGAGTCGCGCTCCGTCTGGGCTTAAAGCACAAAATGTTGTAACTCCGCCCCATGCATGGAGCCATGCAGTTCAATGTTACGTGGGCAGGTCACATATTTCTTATGCCAATCAGCCTGGTTATGTGGAGAAAGAGCCCAATGTCATAGTGGTCTGATAATTACTATTATTTAGGGTGCCCTTCCACATTCCAGTGGGACAACACTGTTGTAAGAAAAAATGTGTCTGCTCTGTTAGTCCTCCAACAATATGCACATACAACAATTCACACATGACAAAGGACAATACATGCTCACACAGAGTGTGCCACCAGTCCAAAGTGAATGAACTCTGAACATATAGGGCCTGGGTAGGCAGGCCTGTTAGGCCATTGTTACATTCTCATTTGCATTCCATTCATGTGCCTTCTGGCTCTTTGTATAATCTTCCCCATATTCCTTGCATGTGCTATGTTTAATTTCAGGTATGTACAAAGTTCTCTTTAGAGTGTCTGTTAGAGGTTCTAGGAAAAAGATTCAGTTGCATCTGGAGCCGTTCTGAGTTGAATGCATCACTGTGCTGAAAAGAATAAACTACTAAAAATTACTTCTGTCCGAATATATTTTCAACATATTGTGGTGACAAGCTGAGGAAACACTTCTGTCAAGATTAGCAGCAAAGGAGCGGAGTGTTTTCCGGACCGGACAGCGTTTTTAGAAGATTTAATGTGGAAGCCTGAATTCTCTTTGTACTACGTGGAATTTACGATATGCAGCGCTTAGACCATCTTATCTACGCTGTTGGAGGATTCATCTGCCATCGGTGAGGATTTTTATGTACTGTGCTAAAGATCTTCGGGAGAGTCATCGGAGCACGACACCAGCGCAGGGAATTTTAAATATAAACATTGCTTATCGGGTTCCCGACTCCAGTGTTCCATCCGACACACTGTCCATTCCCTGCACAGCACTCCTGGTACACAGCTGTGATATCATTGCTTGTCCTATGCATGGCATGAGATAGACGTAATACACAGTTTGGCGGCCATCTTAAAAATATAACGTATCCTAGAAACGCACTTCGATAGCTTCACTGTGCAATGCTGGGCGTCCACTGTGTATCGAGAAGTGGCAACAAGGTGAATTAACGAATTTGTGAGTGTATTTGGAAATCTTTTCAGCATTATTATTATTATTTTATTTTATTCAAGTTCAACTACAGTGGTCTTCTGCATATACGGTAGACTGGACATTATTATTCACTCCTCACAGTGTTAAAAACCTCCAAATTGACTAAATTCGTATTTTAAAAATGATAAAAAGCTTTACTTTGGTGGGCACTTTTTGAGTAAGGACGCTATGCAGTTTGAGCTACCAGTCAAATTTTTACAAAGCAAAGGGGCTCCTCCTTTACCTTGGATTAGATGGAAGGAGGAATTTCTGATGTACATGAGGGCAATGGATGGCGAACGCATAGGAGCAGAAAAAAGGGGATATTTTTACATTGTCTTGGCTCTGAAGGTCAAGTGATTTTTAGAGAACTTCCGCAAGTTGTACCTCCTGAAGGCCAAGATTATATGAAGTATACACGGAGGCAATTCTAAGGATGGAACAAAGATTTAAACTAACAACCAATATTGCCTTAAATAGATTTAAATTTAAACCAGAGCACAGAAAGAGGGCGAGTCTTTTGATTATTTCTTAACATTGTTAAGGTCATTGAGCATGCATTGTAATTTTGGAATAATGACAGATGAGATGATCAGAGACCAGATCATCGTACACGTGAGGAATAAGAAGGCGCAGGAACAATTATGGGTCATGGGAGATCCCAAATTAGCAGAAGCTATTTCTACTGCCAAGGCATTAGAACAATCTGAAAAGTGGATGCACACTGTTAGAAAGACAAGTATGAATGTGGAAGGAGTTGAATAGGTGTGTGCGATAAAACATACAGATGGATACCACTCAGATTTTTCTCCTTCTGGGTATAGTGGATCGAGGGTGAACAATAGTGATAATGTTAGAAGGTATGAGAGATCGGATAAATAAAGTGTGTGTTACAGGTGTTGCAGTAGAACGCACATTGCATCAAATACAGGGTGTCCCGCTGTTAATATAGAATGTAAGAAGTGCGGTAGAGTAGGTCATTTTGCTAATGTTTGCAGGGACACAAGAAAAAACACTAATCAAACAGGCGGGAAAGTATTGTGCACTGCTGAGAGGTGCGCAATTAAAACTGGATGTGAGTGTGAAGATTCATTTGAAAACAGCAAAGGCATTGTTTTGTCTATAATTGATAGTGAAGCATACTCCAGTGAAGAAATGGTAAAACGATCTCCTAAATGTTTGGTAAGTATAATTGGAGTGGAGTTAGAGCTGATGGTTGATTCAGGTTCTCCTTGGACGATCATTACCCGGCAGTACTACAATGAGAAATTAAGTGATACACTTAATGGTGATCAATTACAATCATCTGACATTGTGGCGGAGAGTTTCGATGGCTCCACCATTGAAATGGATGGTTTTCTGAGTGTTCCTTTGTTATTTAGAGGGAGATGTGCACAAATCAAATTATATATTGCAGTGAAGAGAGTGAACATGTTGGGGTGGAGAGATCAGTGGAAACTGGGTATTATTTTGAATCCACACTCAAGAGAACCAGTGTTATTAAGTGACGAGGAGTGTCTCAGACAAATATCTCTTGGGAATAGTGAAGGAGAATTACACTTTATGGTATGTTTCAAGGATGTGTTCACAGACAAGCTGGGGAAGTTAATAAAATTACACACACAAAATCAAACTTAAGGGCAAAGCTGTACCAGTCAAAAAGAAGTTACGAGGTGTGCCCATCAATGTGCGAGAGGAATTAAGAGATATGCTCAAAGAATTAGTTAATGAGGGTATTATTGATGCTATTGAATCGGCTGAATGGGTTTCTCCCATTGTTTTAGTATGCAAACCTGATCAAAAACTTAGGGTATGTGTTGATTTGAGGGCATTGAATGCAAATGTCATTGTTGACTGTCACCCCTTACCTAACATAAACGAAGTAGTGTTAATGCTGGAAAGTGTGAAAATATTCTCCACTTTAGACTTGAGGTCTGTGTATCACCAGATTGAATTGGTTGAGCAGTCAAAACAATTGACGGCGTTTATTACTCCTCAAGGTTCATACCAATACACCAGAATGCCATTAGGTTTAGCCTATGCTGCTTCTGTTTTTTAGAGGGCAATGTTTCATGTATTCAGGGATGTTGACCAGTATGTCAAGTGTTTCCAGGATGACATATTGATTTTTTCAAAAAATGAAAAGGAACATAAGGAATAATTGGTTGAAGTTTGTACCAGGTTGGCAAAACATGGTCTGACATTAAAAGAACATAAATGTAAAATGTTTAAAAAATCTGTAGAGTATCTTGGACACAATTTGTCTGGAGATGGGGTCGTTCCAAAGAAATCCAATGTTGAGGCCATAGTTAAGGCCCCTGCTCCAGTCAATAAGGAGCAATTGTTACAGTTTGCTGGTATGTGTGAATACTATAGCAAATTTGTTGAAAAGTTTGCCACGAAAATGGAGCCTTTAGGGAAACTTTTGAGACAGAATGTTCTTTTTGTGTGGTCAGACAAACAACAGAAGGCATTTGAGGACGCTAAATGTGAGATTGTTAAAGATCCCACCTTAAAACCTTTTTGCATTAAAAAAGAATGCATAATCACTGTTGATGCTAGTTTGTATGGTATTGGAGGTGTATTATCGCAGAGGAGTGGCAAAGAAGAGTGGAATGTTGCTTTTGCTTCTTGCACACTTAATGAGACTGAACGCAGGTATGCTGTCATTGAAAGAGAATTACTTGCGTGCGTGTGGGCCATTGAACATTATCGTAATTACGTTTGGGGTAGTAAATTTATGTTAAGAACTGATCACAAACCACTAGTGAACATCCTATCTCCTGGTGGTGGGTGAAATTCTACAGCATGCATTGTAAGATTAGCATCCAAATTTCAGGAGGACAGTTTTAACTCATACGAGGGAAGAGAAATGTAACGGCAGATTGTTTATCACGTTTTCTGTGTCAACAAGATGACCCTGGAATGGTCCATGAGTGTGATGTGGTTGTTAACATCAATGATATAGTACCTGAGCAGTTTGGAGACATTTCTGAAGAATTATGGAAGGATTGTGAACTCAAGGTTGATTGTTGGGAAACTACAAAAAAATATGTTATGGAAGGATGGCCAAGAAAGAGAGATATATTTCCGAATTTCTACCATTGTTTAATGTTGCAGACGAACTGGAGATTGAAGGAAACTTGTTGTTCAAAGGGAGAAAGTGCATTCCTCTTAAAGGAATACAAGAATTGATACTTAAGATTGCGCATAAAAGTCATCCCGGTATGTCTGCTATGAAACGTTTGGTGCAGAATTTGTTTTGGTGGCCTGGTATGGATAGGTTCATTGATCCAACAGTTAGCGAGTGCGATGTGTGTGCATCTAGTGAAAAGATGCTAAAAGTGAATACCCCCCCAATTGAAAAGTGTAGAGTGGCCTAAAGAACCGTGGCAAAAGGTTGCTTTTGACATCTCTGGACCATTCAGTTTTTTTACCATTAATTCACGATTTGCGTTAGTCATGGGTGATTATCACTCTAATTGGCCTGAAATGAAATTTGTATCTCAGGCTACCACTCAAGCAGTAATAGAATTCTTTAAGGAAGTATTTTCATGTGAGGGATGTCCTTCAACGCTTGTCACGGACAATGGGGTTCAGCTCACGTCATCTGAGATGGAAGTTTTTCTTAGTCATTGTGGTATAAAACATGTGATGACTTCTTTGTACCAGCCACACAAAAATGGTCAAGTTGATAGGTACAATCGAGTGTTGAAAGAGTATGTGCTAGAAGCTGTTAAGCATGGTAGTGGGGGGTTGAGTGCACTTAGAGAAAGGTTGTGGTTATATCGCATTACCCTACATACCATTACTGAAGTCAGCCCTTTCAAGTTAATAAAAGGAAGAGATCCTTCATCTACTGTATGTCCCTGGTGGTTCAAAGAAAAGTGCAGGAGAGAGGCAGAAGATGGTGAGTGTGTTAAAGAAACTGCCATGCGAGTGAAGAGTAAGCAAGACAAAACTTTGGTATGATAACAAATGGAAGACAAAGATACATAAGTTCAAAGTCGGAGATTGGGTCAGAATTTTGAGACCAGGTCTCATTTCTAAGAGTACTAACAGATTTGGCAGAGCCATGAAAATTCTGAAAGTTTTCACTAATAGTGTGATTACTCAAGATGGTAAGGTTTGGAATGTGAAGAGAGTAGCCAAGTGTCCAGATATGTTACCAGAGAGGATGAGGAGGAGATGGAAGAAGAAGTATCAGTAAGAATGCACAGTCTTGTTCAAAGTTGTGATCCGAATGGTGCAGGAGATAATGGGTCAGAAGTCCTGGTTGATGGTGAAGTTATGGTTGCTTCAAGAGTAAAAGGTTCAAGTCGCTTCAGACAATATACTAGGAGGTCTCAGGATTTTGTCAGATAATATACTTGTGTAATGTACAGTTAAGTTTAATTTTGTAGTGTATTTTTACTTGGTTTTTTTCTCCCCTCTACTGCTTTTTTGTTAAATAAGGGGGATGTGTTACATTCTCATTTGCATTCCATGCTTGTGCCTTCTGGCTCTTTGTATAATCTTCCCCACATTCCTTGCATGCGCTATGTTTACTCTCAGGTATGTTCAAAGTTCTCTTTAGAGTGTCTGTTAGAGGTTCTAGGAAAAAGCTTCACTTGCATCTGGAGCAGTTCTGAGTTGGATGCATCGCTGTGCTGAAAAGAATAAATTACTAAAAATTACTTCTGTCCGAATATATTTTCAACAGCCATCCAAAGCTTTCTAAGCCATTTGGCCTGTGAATGAAGAGAAAAGTCACTAAAGATATATTTATCCCACTTAAATGGCAATGCAGTAAACAAAGAAATCAATTGCAGCTATTAGGTTTTGTTTAGGCGCAAAAGACATCACTTGAAATGGTTTTGTGAAATACTGGATATTTACAACATTTATACGATATTTTCCAGCTTTATAAAGTACATTATTTATACTATAACAGAGATGCATAACAAGCCTGCAATTTGTTTTACATTGTGTTGGTTAATATCTGTCAGACAATCTACAGTGAGTAATCAGTAGATTGACAGTACATTTATGTTTCTTTCAAAAGTAAGAATCTTCCACTTTTGTTGTCAAAATAAAGATAATAGCGATTCCTATCATTTTATCTCAAATAGGTTTCATACGTTATTAAAGAATCAAATATATACTCCCCTACCTTCAAATATGACCTCTAACAAGAGCAGGAAAATTGCCTGTTTTGTGTCATCTCTGCATTCTTGGAGGATTCTGGAATCAGACCCTGAGAGATACAGTTAGGCTGTGCCATGTCACAGACAAGGCATCTTACCTTTTGCTTTGATTGTTGAGAACATTATTACTACAAATACAAAAAGGTGGGCCAATTAGTTACCTTCAGCTAACAGTGATACTGCTCTACAAAATGGGCGAAAGGCCCTTTTCCCCTTCCTCAATACGTAGGTGCAAAACTGTGGGCAATTTTGCTGTTTCCGCATCTGCCTCCCGCAGATTGGCAAAAGGGAAGAATGCAGGATAAACGCCCTGCAAAAGAAGAATTCCTCACTCTGGGCATTGAGGAATACAAGAACCGAGGAATTCTTGTGGCACCCACACTGTTAGGGGCTAACCATTGTAGTCATCTTAATGGTAATCACATTACGTTAATTAGAATGGTTTGCCCCTGACAATGCTCTTCAAAGGAACTTTCCCAGCCAGAGAAGTTGAGTGTGGATTCTGCATGCAAGGTGGATGCTACAGGTAGGTGCTGCACACAGACTTCCCTGTTGGGGAAGTTACCCTGAAGTGTACCTTGAGGGGGTAGGCAATGTATTAACCCTAATGCATTAACCAATAAAGTAAGTACTGTGCCCAGCCACTCACAATACTTAAAAAAGCAATAGAGCTTTTTGTTGTTTTTTCCACCTAGAAAGCAGCCAATCAGGTCCAATTTCACTCCGCAGGCAAAAAAAAGAATGGGTGAAGTTTCCATGTTTTGCTTTCCTTGTGGGAATTCTGCCCACCACTATAAAGCAACACCTTCACCAATAATAGTTATGCTCCTGGTTTTAACATACATTAAAAGAGAACTCCCATTTTAATTACCTTCACCTTTACACTTCTTTTTCTGAACAGTTATTGATTAATCGCGGATGCTATTTAAAAAACAGGCTGATCAGCATCTATTCGCCTAATCTTAGACTGTGGTCTGGTATTTCTGGCAAAGCTAAAAAGAGGCACTGACATTTCGTGCGCAAGTGCCCTGCTATGCAAAAGGTATATCAATACACCTAATTGAAAAATGCATAGGTCGGTATTAAATATGTCAGATGTCTCACGTACATGTCGGACACACTTTGGATGTCCAAGGCTTTTGTTGGAAGACTATTACATGAAACTAAATTGATAACTCAATGATCATGGTATTCTACAGGAACTGAAGGTACAGCTTGGCCCGTACCACTTAGCCCGAAGAGCTATACATAGAGGGGCTGTGTTCTGGCCAGATTACAGCCCGTTCAAATGTTGTGGACTACCTCATCTTATGCCTTCACTTGATGCACATGTGTGAGTCCTCATTTGAGAACTCTTCATTGGTTACCTATAAAAAAAAGCTAACTTTTAAAAGTTCGTCTCTAAGTCATAAGGCTCTTAATAGAAAAGATCTGCAATATTTGCAAGATATATTTATACCTTACTCGTCGGCCATATCTTTGAAATCCTCTACTTGTAACCAGCTGGTGACTCCTTAACTACGCAAAATGAGGTGCTTGTTTACTCACTAGCAAGACCGGGCTAGCCCTGCCGGGCATCAGGCGTTTCCCCGGGAAGCAGAAAGCGTGAGGGGGGGGGTTTGGTTACTGGGAGCCAGTTTTGTAGTGGTGCAGCAATTTTAAAAGCGCCTGCTGCAGAGTTCCTTGTTTATCCAGCAGTTTTCAGACAACAACAAAAGTGTCAAAATAACTCTGATGATTAATGTACCTGCTGGAGAGAGATCAGAGTTTTGTCTAGTGGCAATTTTGACTCACCTAAGGTAGCGCAGAGGGTTAATATGCCTGCTGCAAAGATCATGTAGCATGCAGATCACAGAACATTATTTTATGTGTGTAGCTCAGTGGGTTATTGGATTTGTCACAGAGATTCTTTTGTTACTGTGCATTTCATAAGTTACAATCGTAATGTAGCGAAGTGAGCTATGAACTGCCATCAAAGAGCTGCATGCAAACTGCATGGTTCAGGTTGGAAAGTTATGCTTTTTCCCCATCCTTCATTATCCTAATGTTTCTAAAAAGGGTTTGCTTTCGGTACCAGTAAATGCTTATCAGTAAAGCCAACTCTAACCAATTTATTACGTTCTGAATCCTGAGTTTGTGCTCCTCCAGACTAAACACTCTTAATAATTGCCTACCAGTATGGATGACATTATTATTATTTTTTAATCCTACACCTTGTAGTCCGATTTGTTTTATGTAACATTTTCTATGCACTGATTTACACACATATGAGTTATTGTCTCTGCACGAGTGTGTTCTGTATAGTGCTCCAACACCCTATGATAGGTGCTATAAAACAAATTAAATACATGGAAGAGTGGGGCTTTAGAGAGGTGAGAGGCACTGTTGGCGGGTGATAGTGAGGGAACCATTGAAGAGTCCCAACAAATATTGTCATATCCTGGTGCACTGTAAGGGGTAAACATAATTTACCCCGAAACCGGAACACCACCTGCCATTACAAGGAGGTCGTTACAACAACCGCGTTGTTACAACGCATGCCATTACTCCGCTAGTCGGAACAACAACTTGCTCTAGGGGTCAGAAGGTGTTGGATTTAAAATCCAACACCTTCCCTACTGTTGCACAGACTGGAGTTGGAATAGTAAATTATACTATTCCAACATCCAGCGCCCCCCCCTAGAGCAAGTCGTTGTTCGGACTTGCGGAGTAAGGGCATGCATTGTTACAACGCGGTCGTTGTAATGACTGCGTTGTAATGGCATGCGTAAAAAAAGTATGCGGAAAAAATGAGGCATATGCACTGTAAGGTCACCATTTACTATGCTTTAAAAGCGAATGCAATTGAATATATAATGAAAAATGTGTTCTAGAATGCACTATTTTAGCCATTTTTCCCAAGGTTTTTGGGGGGGAGAACCCCCCTCCCCAAACCCACCATGAAGTGGTCACGCTCCCGCGCTGCACACACTCCCTATGCACCATACAGGGGCTGGTCTGACAAAATTGCTAGGGCTGCTTTGGGTTCGCAGTCCGGCCCTGCTCACTAGGCTGCAAAACTATGGAACTAATTTATCTCTGAAACTTTGTTTACAAGAAATTAATCTCTTCTTCTAAAATGCTCCTAAGATGTGGATTTTTAGTAATGATATGTTGGGACTTAAAAAGTCCTCTGCATGGTAAGAGATGTGCACCCCTGCCCTGAGTGTCCAACTGTACTGTTGTCTAGATCCCTAATGCTGATTATTTTGTCATAGGCAGCAGGGGCCGGTGCAGGTAAGCGTGGTGGGGCGTGGCGGGCGGGGCGGAAGGGAGAGGGGAGTCAACAGATGACAGGAATAGGATTTATTTATTTAATTAATTTCCCCTATTCCGTCATCTGTCGACTCCCTCCCGCCACACCTTCGCCCCGCTCCACCGCCCCACTGTGCTTACCTGCACCGGCCGCTGCTGGTCATAGGTAAGCACAGATCATATGTGTGTGTCATGACATAGGTCTGTCTCGTGGATTGTGGTCTTGTTGGACCAGGAGGGGCGCCCAAAGTGCTACCCTCATAGTGGTGGAAGGCTACCGCCTTCACCAAGAGTTAAGCAGCATAAGCGCTGTAGTGGTAGCATACCGTGTGGTGGTCTGTAGTAGTGAACAGGACATTTTTACCCTATGTCACTGGAGTGAGGCGTACATGCTCACTCACCCTTTTAAAAGTTCTTCTGATGTCTTCTTGCCTCATCCTTGGCCTAAATCAGGTAGATGTGGAGTGCTGCGCAGCACAGGAGTAGTGACTCTGCGTTGACTGTTTGTGTGATTGGGAAGCATACCATAGAAGGATGGAGCAGTACTATGAAGTGCATGTGTGTTTAGTAAATGTACTGGGTGTATGTATGCCTGAGAGGAATACATTACATGAGAGATTTAGTGCGATGCAGTGCATGTGTGGATAAAACATGTGCTGGGTGTATGTGTGTGTGCATGAAGTACAATACATGAAGGGCGAAGAGTTGTGCAGTGCACATAGTGTGTGTGTGTGTTGGCAGTCGGTGTGTTGAAATAACACACCCTATTTAAAGATTGAAAAGCTTCAATGCTGAACAGTGCGCACAGACTGAGGGTGTGTGCTGGATGCATGGCTACATGTAAGGGTACAATGCATAGACGTATTAGTGCTGAATAGTAAGTGTGCCGCGAGTGTACACTGAGTACATATGTCTGCAAGGGTAGATGGTATGGAGGACCCTGGGTTCCATTTTGGGAAGCCCAGGCCTGCCTGGTGAAGACATGAGGTGGAGAAGGATCCCCCTAGACAGATTTGTGGATTGTTGTATTCCTGTGAGCTGGGTGGGAACACACACTGACGGGAAGGAAGAGACTCCTTATACTTCTCAAAAGACTGCTCTTTAATTCATTGAAAGATCACAGAGAAGGGGTCTTGACACATCTCAGGAAGGGAGCTTGGGATGATGAGAGAATCATAAAGAGTTGGGCTGGGGTGTGGATTAACCTTTTGATGCACATATCACTGTGGCTGATATCCAGCTGTGAACTCTGGTCACACCCATGAATTATGTTGTGGGCAATCAGCTTCAGACTCGTGCCTCCTATGGCAGACCTCTTTCATGAAGGAAGATAAAAGGAGAAGTGCCCACTTCAAAATAAGCAGAGCCTCAACATAAAACTTCAAAGACCCAGACCCTAAATAACATTTGGTGTCTTGAAAAGGACTATAAGAAGGAGAGTTTGAGTCCCCAAAAATGTGTCATCTGCCAAGCAGCCAGACGGCTGTGTGAGAAGGGGAAGCTCTGCAAAACTTCTGCTTGTGACCAGGACTGGGGGCAAA
Organism: Calotriton arnoldi; assembly: GCA_963921515.1. Taxonomy (NCBI): domain Eukaryota; kingdom Metazoa; phylum Chordata; class Amphibia; order Caudata; family Salamandridae; genus Calotriton; species Calotriton arnoldi. Next base: position 2,269,048 of record CAWUFW010001161.1, read on the forward strand.
TGCTTGCTAGTCTCCCTCTTCGGTGAGGAGACATCACCCAGGACACCAAGATCACCTGCCCTGGAGCACCATCGCCTGCCAGCTTGCCAAGACCAGTGTGCCCTGTGAGAGAGATAAGAGCGTTGGAGGGAGCAAGGTCCAATGGGGAACCCTGAACAAGGATTCCCTGAGCGAGGTGTGATGCTGTGCACCAATTGGACCGGCAGTATTGGCCCTGTGGCCCTCGTATGCCAGGAGAGGGCCACATTTTTCTGAACCATATGGGAAGCGCTGGGCAGGAAGCACTAAGATGCACCATTGCAGTGACTTCATATGCCAGAGGACCCCACCAGTGAACTGAGTTTGGGCCAGGTGCACAGGACCTGTGACTGCCGAGATGAGCAACCCCGTATGCCAGGTGGGGCTGCTGAAGGGAGGGCGATCGCCTAACAAGTCTGTGAATGAACTGTGAGTACTGCGGAAACCCCGTTTGCCAAGACGGGCTACCAGTACCACTTTGGCCTAGAATTTGGGCTGTTGCCCCAGACCAAAAAAGAATTGTTGCGTCCAGCGGGTCGAACCTGTATGCCGTAATCTGCTCGTGACAAAGTCCCCGAGGTTTGCTAAGACGCTGCCGAGGGCTTCGCACCCTTGTTGGAGCTCCATTTGGGAGCCGGAGGATCACATCAGCAACACCCCCACTAGGGGGATGAATAACTTTCCCCCAAGCGGGAGCAGTTCCGATCACTGGAACCCAACCAGCAGCATTGCTCGACAGGAATAGCCTGTGCCGCCGGGTGCTGCCGCATCCATTGCAAGCAATTCAACTTTGCCATACAGAATCTGGACATGGGAGAGCCAGAGGGGAGGGCACTTGCTACACCACTGAACACTGCCATTCTGCAGGAGACTGAAACCGGGCCTTTGGGGCCCCAGGGAACTTTCTGCTTACAGTGCTGCGGCACCATAGACACTTCTGCCCAAGTTCCTAAAAGGTCAGAGGAGTGAGCCCTTGAGTACGGTCCTATAGTTTGCATTTCCTGATGCGGCCACCAGTGAATGGGGAATAACCCTAGACACATTAAACGAAGGAGAGTGGGACAGGGATTTGCCTGGCAACTACTAGAGCCCTGACCTCAAAGGGGATTGTGTTGTTGCTTTTGAATGTCGTATTCCTTTCCATGTGTAGAATTAGAAATAAAATTGAACTTTTTCTTATAAAAGTAAGTATTTGGCTGGACATTGATTTATTGCTCATACTGTTTGCATTTTGAGTTATGAGTCCTGTTCACTGATCCGGGAGTCTTAACTGCTCGACCACACCTACCACTGAGAGTTAAGGGCAGAAGGGGTACTTTTTATTTTTTTAGTTTTATATAGCGCTACCTCGCCCCGAAGGTATCAGAGCGCATTAAATGAGCACCGGTTGCATTACAGATGGACACATTCATTTTTTTGGAGCACAGGGAGATTAAATGATTTGCCCAGAATCACAGGATGTTTGAGCCTCCCGCAAGACTCGAACATGGTTCCCCAGCTTCAAGGTCGGCCGCCTTAGCCATTAAGCCACACCCTCTCCCCTTGGAGTTGGCCCAGTTGAGTGGTATCCATAGTAGGTCAGACCCCGGCACAGTTGGAGTAAAAGGCCTCAACCTCCACAGTTGGGCCCAGTAGCTCCTGTGTGCTCCATGGCCCTCCAAAAGGGGTTCTGACATGATATTTAATTCAAATCAAGTTTCAGCCAGTGAGAATGCTTGCACCAGGAAATCTTAGGAGTAATCTTCCACCCTAGAAGTATATTACAATTCAGAGGCAAAACCAAATGCAAAAGCACAAATCGCCTAAACCTAAATAAAAGATTTAGTGAAGACAGACAGTGGGACAAGGAAAAAACATTTCCTCAGATGAAAATCTTCTTGTGAATAAATACTTTTACGAAAGCAAAATATACATTTGAAAACAGAGAATGTGGTTTTCCACTTCTAAAAAATCCTGTTTCGGTGAATTAGCGAACTTTACATGTCCAAAACATTGTGCGATTTGGGCCAAAAATGTTAAGTAATGTGTAATACTACCACTGTCAGATTTAAATTAATATGCATTCCCTAAATATGGCAACAAGTCAGTAAGTGCCGAGGCCTATTCCAAACATTAGTGGTGCAGTGCAAGGCTATGTTTTCGATCCTTGCTAGTCTGAATTCCCATTCCATGAGGCCAATTCACAGTCATTTGTGAAAACGTGAAGCAATACGCCAGTAGTACACTTTTATGTACCCTTACATTACTTTGTGAACTGGGTCCAAAACATCTAAAATGGAAATAAAATGGTAATATTCAGACACAATTAGTACACATAGGAAGGACTGTGTCCTCTTGGCCCTTTTACCAATAGGGAGTTGGACGTTCTAGGGCTGATTCACAAAGACATCTAAGTACATAAAAGAGTACTTGTGTACCATTACTTTCCGTGCTCATAAATTCCTTTGTGAAGCGATGCCAATATTCTCCTGTCATTTTACACTGCATGACACGGAAGCTGCGATTTACAGAAGATATTCCAAATGTATTAACACTGCCCAGAGAGAGGTACAATGGCCCACACGCTCACACTGGATGTCTGTTTAGTGAAAAAGAATTTTTGTTTTCAAAGCAGTTCATATTCTAAAGCAGAGTATTGCATTAATTATAAACACTTTCTTGATATCTAAACCACTCCCTACCAACAATGTGTCAAGGCTTGTGTTTTATGGTATCACAACAGAATGATGACTATCAAACTGCGTGCAATTATTTTCAGGCATTCTGCGAAATTTTTTTCTAGGCGCTATAGCTGCAGCGAGGCCATAAGGAGCCCCGAGGTAAATCGCATGAGCCCCCAAGGTAAATCGCAAATCGTCACACTTTGCATCATATTTTCACCATCTTACCTTTCAATCATGTTGTGAAAAAAATATATTTGATGTATACTGCTTTAACTCCTATGGAAAACTTTTATTTGTTTCTCATTATAAAGTAACAGTGCAGTCCAAGGACAAACTAAACAATTCAAATGCAATCAGTAATAAATACAAAGGAGAAATAGTAAAATATGGAAAAACACTCGCCTATGCACAGAAAGTGAAAAAAAGTTTTTTCTCTACTTTATTTGTTTGGTATTTAAGTCATGTTACATATGTAAATAATCTAGGGTCGGGAGCATTGCTACTGTGCTTCCACAGGCATCTTATGTACTGGTTCATATGGGACATCCTTCCTCAGTTTGGTGATTTTAGGCCCAATCTCTAGGTGCATTCCCCACAGAGATCTCCCTAACCTGCAAATAGTCATTATCTGTGAGCGATGTTACTGGGCCTTCTTATGAGGGCTCACATTTTTAGCTATAAAAGGCTAGGGAGAAGTTTTGCACTAAACATATTCAACTCGGTTAGTGCTCCATTGATCTGATGCGTTAGTATAATTTAGCAAATGATACTTAATATATTAGGTAGTGGGAGGCGTGGTCCATTTTATTGCATTTCAATAGTTTTTTAGCTCTACGTGCCATTTCCTGGTGTGTCGCCCTGGTTCTCCAATGTCATCCGTGACCCCATGGTCTAGTCCTGTATGCCTGTTTGGGAGCAGACTTAGACGCATTCAGACGTCTGATGTATTTTCGTGTATACCATCATTCAGTCTGGTGGTCTCAGGTTCTGCCCCCCTCTGTTCCCTCCTAGTAATCTCACTCCAGGTGTCCTAGACAGGGCCAAGAACTTTGATTGCTAAAGTAGCATCTCTGTGCAGGTGGGCGGGTATTCCTCATATGTTGACTTCTCCAATTCCAATTGTGCTTCCTCAGAGTGTCAGCTTTTGGGGTTTGCCAGCTCATTTTCATTTCTGCCTGGCCTGCTCTGTTGGTGCCGTATAGCCATCATGCAGTCCTTGCATTTTCCAACTCCTCCTCATCATCTTCCTCAAAGTCATCTAAGATGGTTACTTTGTTCTCAATGTCAACTGGCTCATGAAGTTTCTGGAGATTGTCCATTTTGGTGATGATTGGGGCTGTGGTGGACTCAATGATTGGGAGCAGAAGTGTCATGAAAGGACAAGACCTTTGCAGTTCCTTGGCCGTTCAGTCCTCAAGTCGGCCTCCACAATAAAGCAACTCTGGTATCCCTTTCTCCCATATCTTCAATTTATCATGTATTGTCTAGAGATGAGACCCCCGATTTTATGACCATGGTGCTGCTCAGGGGTCCCATCACTTGTGGACTGCGGTCAGTTAGGAGCATATATGCCCCAGACGATGGTGCACTTTGACCTCACCTATACTTTAGGGGTGCCATTCAGAAGTCTTTTTTGAGCACTCAACTCACATCACTACTCTCTCTTCTTTCTGTCTCAGCTGTGGCTGTGGCCTATACACAGTCACTCTGTGACTCTCCGAGGTGGCATGCACACTTAGGGTGGGACTCCTTGTTGGGAGCCCCAAGGCTGCATTCGCAAAGATGAGGGATGGGGCTGAGGCACGCTTATGTCATCTTCAGATATTAACTCATTGCCCCCATTCTCCTAAATGTTTATCTCCGAGTCTCCCATTGCCTACACCTCAAGCTGGCCACCTTTGTCGGCAAACACAAGAGCACTCACAGCTCAGAGTTGGAAACAGGAACTCTGTATCTCAGCAGCCATCTTGGTCCTGCCCTGGCCACCATAACATTTCTGATGAAGGCAAATATTTTTTTATCAGAATAATGTGTAACATATTGTTTTCTCTCTGGGTCTTGGGAAAAACGTTAAGAGATGTTTGAACATTGCACCCTTTAAATTTAAGTGTGAAGTTTACGAAGTTCTCATATGACTTAACTCGGTTGCATGAGACAGAGTATTGTGCTCTCGCGAGATATCAACTGATTCACAAGCAGCCTGTCACAGAAACTGCACAGAAATAGTCAATACCATAGTGAGGATTTTGGCTATTACACCACGACTGTACGTCACATTATCGAGTGACAGAATATCAACCAGCGACAATAGCAAATGTAGGATATCCACTATCACTACATCGTTGTGATAAGTAAATATATACAGTAGGAAAAGATTTAGTATTCTTAACTCCACTTCTGTGTACCTTAAAGGTATGTATATATCGTGAACGTACATAGAGGTGAAGGTAAAAATAAAACAATGAATATTGACTTAGTTATGTAAACTTACCTTGACAATATAGTGGCAGTCTATATCCTGCACTCAATATTGTTGTGGGCCGATATTAAAAACTCAGTAATGTGGTACATCACTGGCACCATTAAATATGCACCATCTGATTGCATTTCATTCCATCTTCTGCCCACTTTAGTAACCCTTAACAAAATTCAACAGTATTAATATGATTGTGAGGGCATGGTATTTAGATATCTCAGGATACACTAAACTGAAACTTACACGTACAAAACTACACATCTGGTGACACAGTATTTAGTTTGCATTTGCTACAGTACCCAGGCCCAAGCATGCAAGCTACCTTAAGCAGCTGGGCAAAAAACATTTTATTTCATGTAAAAGAAGCAAAGCAGTGAAACCACAAAATCATGAGAAGGGGGATCTGTATCATACCTTGCGACACAGTCCGATCAGAGAGGCCACTCATGTCTACCGATTGCGGCTGAGTTGCAAATATGCCCAAAAAATGCCAATAAACAAGTGGAAATGGCACTCTGAAGCAGGAACACAAGGCTGACCAACAGTCACGACAGAACTGCTTTGTAGCATGTGAAAAGTGCTATACACTTTCAATAGTGAGTCAAAACGCTTTGATTTGCATGGCAGATAGGTGGTGTAATGCCGCTGCAGACCATCTTAAATACTGTAAATATTCAAAAAGCGGGGGTGTATGATAACAAAATTCCATACAAAAATCCGAAAATACGAGAACTATGTTGATGCCGTTGAACATTTCACTTGATAACTCTGATTACCCGGATGTTGAAGCCTAGATGGGAGGGATGCCTTGTGGAGGCAAAGAGAAATGCCAGTGTCAAAATGTTGACGGTGCACTCTGTATCACAAGGGGACACATTTCTTATATTACTCTGCTTGTCAGAGCTTGATGGCATGGGTGGCAAGGGGAGGCTGGTGCTACTCCACTGGGAGAAGGAGGTCACAACTTTATGGCATTAGAGGTGAAGGGAGATGGACGCTACTCTCTTTGGGAGAATGAGATCACAACCAGTCTTGGGTGGAGTTCACAGAGTTCCCTATGCGGAACAACGCGAAGGAACAAAAAACTCCGCTGCTCTTCGCGGAGTTCTGCAAGCAGCGAAGAGCGTTTGGTCATGCCGCTCGCGTTGATTTTTAGCGCCGGGTGTTTGTCCCACACTGTAAAATCAGCACGAAAGGCACCATGCACAGCGCAAGAGGGCGCTGCTTCTTTTCTTGCCGCTCGAGTAGATATTCTACCCGAGTGGCAGCTTTCTCAACGCGAACGGAAAATGTTTCTCAACACGAGCGGTCGCGACCAACCTCGATCGCCCGCGTTGAGAAATCTGACTGCCCACGTTGAGAAATCTCGCCAGGAGGTGGATTTTCCTCGCTCGTGCTCGCCAACTTGATGTTGGAGCAGAGTTTTTCGGAACTCTGCGTGCTCAGCGGAGTGCGGAAAACTCCACGAAGGAGAGCCGAGTTCACCGCTCAGTCCTGGTCAGAACCTGATGGCATGGGAGGCAAAGGGAGATGGCTATTACTCGATGTGGGATGATTAGGCCACTGCTTTATGGCGAAGAAGGTAAGGTGGAGCCAGATGCTTCAGAGAATGAGGTCACAGCTTGGCAGCCTGGGAGAAGAAGCGAGGCTGGAAGCTGCTCCACTTGGGAGAGCGATGTCATAGCATGATGGCATGGGAGGAGGAGGCTAGCTGGATTTTACTCCACTTGGGAAGATAAGCGGTGCAGACACCTTTCCAGAGCTGAAACCTATTTGTGGGTCATGAGGACATGTTAAGTTTAGTCCGTTTTGAGTTACATTTAATTTTTCAGCCCAATAACCAACATCTGGCAGTCTGAGGTGAAAATTACGGCAAGCGAAGGTTACATGGTTATCTCCAGTTGATATGAGCTTTAATTTTGGAATTTTGTTGCGCAGATATAGAATAGGTTGGAGTAGGTTAATGAATGTAGACATGAATGCACATTTTAAAAAGGATTTACAGTGCTAGGTTAGCATAAATAATTTTCTACATAATTTGGTGGTAATGAAGACAAACATTAGCAAAGCCAATACGTCTGGGTTTAATGTGCTAACACATGCAAGTACCTGCATGTACAAGTGTCCATGCTTGTGTATGCTTGTCTTGGCATGGCTTTAGCAATGAATAGCTGACAGAGCATGAGACAGTGAGATGTAAAATAGTCCCTCGTGCATTGCACTGCGCATACTTTATTGTAAGAGGTACAAAACACACAAACAGCCGACTGTGTTAGATGAACGAGAAAGACCCCTGTGGGTTGGTTCAATATGTGAGTGAAGCAGTCTCAAGTCAATAACTGAAAGAGACTGGTCAAAAAAGCCAATGGTGGAAAGGGGTGGGCCCATTAACAAATCTGTGTGCGATAGCTGCGCTGTCAAACCCAAACCTAAAAGAGTGGCTCTGAAAGTGGAATATAAATTTAAAAAAATGCAGAGAACATAAAAACAGGTGATAAATGTGAGCAGCAAACAGTAATCAGAGGAACTATTTGCAGATTGTGGGCTCTGATTTTAGTGTTAAGAGACTCCTAGAAACTCCAGGGCAGATTTACAAGCCCCTTGCAACACTTTTGCGCCGCCGCTGCGTCACTTTTGAGACTCAGCGGCGGCGTAAAAAATGCGACCAATTTACAACGTGGCGCATCTAGGGAGATGCGTCACGTTGTAAAGCCCTGCGTCACATTATACCTGCGTCAGGAATAATGTATGCAGGGTGGGCGTTCCCATGCAGGAAAGCCTAGTAAAAGTCTAGCAGTAAAATCTACAAGATTTCACTGCGTCACTTCTAGGAAGCCACTGCGTCAAAACCCTACGCCTGCTTGGAGCAGGTCTAAGGAGTGACGCAGTGTAGTGGGAATAGGCCTCAAAATGCATTGCTGGAGTTGCATCGTGCTTGCGACACGACCAGCAATGCGTGACTTTTCCCCCAACAGATGCGTCAGAATTTCTGACGCATCTGTCAATCCTTGCGCCATGGTGTGCCGTATTGTAAATACTGCGATCCATGGTGGCGCAAGGGTTTCTCAGGGTGGCACAGGGAAAGTGACGCATCTCTACAGGTGCGTCACTTTCTTGTAAAACTGCTCCTCCTTGTGCCAAGAGACGCCACAGAGTGAACATTATCAGTTCAAAGATTCACTGTCAGTTGGATGAGTTGACCATTAGATGGAGATAGATAGATAGATAGATAGATAGAGACTCGAAGAGCAAACCCTGTCACTTTATTAGCATGGGCATCCACACACCTGCTTCACAAATACTCATTTGACTCGTTCCTAGAGGACGATAAAGGACTTTGCAAAATGATCTTGAAACAGATGCATGCATCCAGAAATTGAGCTGTACAACACAGCTGCCGGCACGCCCTTTGTCTTTTACATGATTGAAAAATCCAATTTTGCCATCTCCTGCCTTGAACTGAACCGCGCTCAGAACAGCTACCAAGGCCACTCTGACAATTTGTTTTGATCCCAGCAGCGTAAAAAGGTAACAAATTAGTTTTGTTGGAGAACACACTGATGAGTTAGAGTTTGCACAGGCCAAATGAACAGAGAGCCTTGAATGTCACAGATTAAAGTAAAAAATCTAAGCTATGCTTAAAATGTTTATTAACACTTTCTGTTCCACTGGGTACTAAAATATCAAACATTTATGGCTCCTGAGGGGGAGAAAGCACCAAGGGCCAGATGTACAACCCTTTTTTGCGCTCGCAAATGGGAGATCGGCTCGTTTGCGACCGCAAAAAAGGGTCATGGCATGTACAAACGCTACTTGCAAAATAGCGTTTGCGACTCTTGCTATTAGGAAGGGGCGTCCCTTCCTAATAGCGAGACTCAATGCCATTTACTATTGTTTTGCAACTGCATTTGCGGCCGCAAAACACTCGCAGTTTACCACCTACTTCAAGTAGGGGGTAAACCACTGGCAAACAGGAAGGGGTCCCCAGGGGACCCCTTCCCCTTTTTGAATGGGTGAATAGGTCTCGCATTTACGCGAGTTTGAGCTATTGACATTGCAAATAACAATGCCTTTTATTTTAGTTTTAGTTTTTAAAACATAAATAAAAGGCATTGTCATTTACAATACCAATAGCTTAAACTCGCATAAATGCGAGACTTATTGCATTGCAAATGCTTGTCTTGCTTTACAGTGTGCCTCAATATAGCCCTTCATGCGCTTTGCTATGACAGCAGATGCTTTTCAATCCTAACTCTTCGCCCTTCACAGACAGGTTTTAGTCAGGGTTTTGCACTTCATGCTCTATACGCGCTGGGGTATGAAGAGCGCAAACCAGGTTTAAGGCAGACAGGCAGGCTGTGCGTACAGTGGGAATGAACAGATTGGGGCTTGATGCGCTGTCACCGGAAAGCGTTAGGGACAAGCCCGGAAATGAAATGCACTTTTAATTAGTTATCCCTATCGTTTCACCAAAGCAAAGCGGCTATCTTTCTCGACCGCCAGTGCTCTCCAGACGTCCCTGTTTGCACGCTGCTTCCCTGGATACCACTGGGGAAGCAGTCCGAAGCCGCCAGGGCACCTCTCCTTGTTATTCTCACTTACGCTTCAGAACAATCACCCGAAGTGCTACCGGTCCCTGCCAGTTGAAGACCCGTGGGTAGTTTCTCCTCTCGTCACCAGGGAAGTGAACATCAAGCATGGACCAGGGAAATGTATTAACTATGTATACTTTTTTTAAATTAAAAAAATAAAGAATTAATCAATGGAGGTTTTTTTTAACCATATAAATTATAGGAATAATGTACATGCCCGCTATTCCATGGATACATATAGAGAGATTAAATAGTAGTGAAGACCAGGAGTCGTAGACTTCAGAAACAGGTACGTTTAAAGCAGTAATAACAAGCATTTGCAATGCAATAGGTCCTATTGCATTGCAAATGGTTAAGTTTAAAACTGAGCGTGGCACCGCTTTAAGGACACTGCGCTCGTTTTTTTTGTTTTTTTTACTTTAACATTGAGCGCGGTGTCCTTGAAGCGGGCGCTGCGCTCAGTGTTAAAGTAAAAAATATATAAAGAAACCGAGCGCGGTGTCCTTGAAACGGCGCTGCGCTTAGTTTTAAAGTAAAAAAAACAAAACAGAACGCGGTGTCCCTGAAGTGGACGCCGCGAAAATATAAAAATAAATAAACAAATTAAGATATACCAGGAACTGGAGAAGGCAGCCTGCTAAAAGGGGTGAAGCAAACAAAGGCTAGTTTCTTTAGAACACTGTGATTGATTAATTGAGGTACTGGATTTTGTTAAGCGAAGCGTCCCGCCCTGCATTCTTCATTTTTTTTAATGTTAGACACTCTCACCCCACCCCCTCTCCATACGCTCGGCTGGCCAGGCCGCTCTCCACTAACAGAAATAACCTCTCCGACGCCCCACGCACAGCTTCCGAGAGGCTTAATACATTGTTTAAGTTTTACTTACTGAAAGTCTCTTATGCCTGCCCGAGGACTGTCGCTGTAATTAACAAGCGTCCCTGGGCTACCCATATCGGCCCTCACCACTAACACCACACCGTACCTCTCACAGACAGCAGTTCTCCTCTCAGCGATTCCACAGTTTCGAAAACAACTGCACTTTGGTTTTACCTCTAGCCCTCTGGAATACGAAAAACAAGTTAGCTATATAGCCTAACAAGCAGAGCTGCTGACTTTGTGTCTGGAGAACCGGGTTTGAGTCTCCGCGTCGGCTCTACATAACACACGGGGATGGTATCGGTCAGGCTGCTTAATTTTCGGATCCCGAAGCAAGGGCGATTTAAATAGAACAAGCTGTCACCAATGCGCGAATGCAGCTGCGTGTTTATTTTTGCATCACGCTTTCACTTTAACAATAGCAGTTAAAGTGAAAGCGCGATACAAAAATACACACGCGGCTGCCTTTGCTAAAGCCTAATGAAAACAAGCTGTCGCCATTAGGCGAACAGCCGCTTGTTTATATTTGCATCGCGATTTCACTTTAAGCGAAAGCGCGATGCAAATATAAAACAAGCGGCTGCCCTTGCCAAAGGCGACTATAACAAGCTGTTGCCATTGCGCAAATGAAAAAAAATAGTGCTTACCCATTAGTTAAAGGAGAATGCATAATGCCGCAAGTAAAACATCCAGCCGGGATGGGCCGTCCAAAAAGGCAGACAGGGCGGTAACAAAGAAGCCTCATTTTCAATCGGAGGCCAGCGATTAGCATAAGCGATGACGCCAGCCAATCAAAAAGATGGGCGTGGCTTCAACTCCGCTACAGAAATTTTATCGATTACAAGACGCCTTGCAGAGCGAGGAGCGCATGCGCGCTCCAACGCTAGGCGAGACCTAAAAAGCAGTCCCAGACATGGTGGTCTGCTGGCCCCAGCAGGCCACCATCCCTGGGAGTGCTAGCCATTCCAAATGGGGTCGCAAATTGCGCTTGCCTCATGAATATTAATGAGGCATGCAATTTGCGACCCCATTGGGAATCGCTAACAGTGTCTGAGACACTTTTGTACATTCACTTTTGCGAGTTGCAAATTGCAAGTCGCAATTCGACGCAATTTGCGACTTGCAAAAGTGAATGGTCGTACATCTGGCCCCAAGTGCATACAAAGTGCAAAGGTATTCTAAAACTACAGTGCCCACTGTACAGGGACGTGTGCCAAAGGAATTTAGGTCATAGGAGACACTTATTTTCTGGGGGTGGGACAGCCTTGGGGGCTTTGCATTGACCCTATACAATGAGCCTGTGGTCTGCAAGGTGCAGGCTCCAGTAAATGTATACAATTGCATAGTTCTGACGTGAAATAGAAAGGCAGGCATTTAGTCATAGCTTGCAAGTGTGCTTTATTATTGTTTACATTCTGCAAAGTAATTAGATCAAATGTGGAAAAAACCTTACGCCTTCATGCACCAAGGATGGGAGGGAAAAAAGGAAGAATAAACAAAATCTTCTTAACAACATCCCAAAACCTCAAATGCAACTGGTCTAATAAAAAGAAATTGTTCTTTCTTGCTACAGGCAGTTATAATACAATCCGAGAACCAAATATTTCCTTGTGCCAATCAGTGCAGAGGTCACATTCTTTTGCTACTGTCTGTATATCAACTGACTCCATCATCTATTCATGCATGTTGCATATGGCAATATAATTCAGTCTCTTCTGGTCCATAGTTAACCGTAGCCAAGTTTTTAGTCAGCGGAGACCACTGAATTGTCTCTCAGCCTTACAAGAAGATACTGGCATAGCTAAGAGAATCTGCAGCAGCTTCTCAACCTGAAAATTCTCCCTGTCAAAAGCATTTTTCAGAGTATGTCTGCCTGTTCTGGGACTGAAAAATACTTGACAATACTTGATAATATGGCTAATTGAGCTAAGACTAGGAAAGGGTCAATTTCTTGGTTTGAGCAATAGTGTTAATGCCATTTTCATCAAAAGCCGCTTTTATAGTTTTTCATAGTTTTGGATGCTTCCTAGTCAAAACTCTAATTAAGATGAAGAGAACTGTATCTAAAAGTTCAAAATATTAAGGGTGATAGTAATTCTTGACAGTAAGAAGAGGAAAATGTTTTGCTGGTCCATCATCTATCCGTTTAGGGATTCGCCGCAGTCATGGCACTTCAGTGGCATTAAGGCAGCACTTAGCAGTCATGCAGTTACTGGAGTTGAGCAGACGGTTGAAAGACTCATCACTGCACAGCTTTATCATTGCAGATTTTGCTACATTCACAACTGCTAGTACTAACGATATAGTTTGCTCATGTCATTGCACAGCTATATTCAAAATTCCAGAAGCTGCAGTACTTGGAGAGCAATCTGAAGCCCTAGAACAGTTCATTCTTTCCGATAGTGTGCCAGCATACCACAAGCAAACACATCTACACTGGTCTTGGAATTTGACCATTCAAATAAGGTTTCCAGAATAGGTTCATAGTTATCCATTACTTTTTGTATAACTTTCACACAATCCGTCCAACACATTGGACACAATGTGTTTATTTTTAACACATTTGCAGGGCCTTTACAGTATGCCGGATGAGGTCTGAAAATATTGCGCAGTATGTCATAGAGTGACCAAACAAATTCCCAAGTTCTTGAACATAATGTAGTGCATCTTCCATTATGGAACATTTATGTGCTGCAAACAGCATGACTTAGATTTTTTACAATGTGCTCCACAGTGGAGCTAAAGTGCAAGTGCTTATTCTTGGTGTATTAACAGTTGGGCACCATGGTATTTCCCTGACATATTTGCTGATACCAGCATATATCCCTGGGCTCTCAGCTTTGACAGAGAAATACAGTCACGGCTGCTCCCGCGAACTCGTAGAGGGGCGGGGAGGGGGGAAGGGGGAGAGGTGTGTTAAAAACTATTGTTTTAAATCACTTACCTGCCGGCTGGCCGGCTGGTCAGCCACTGCCTCTCTTCTGTGCTCTCATCCTCTTCCTGGCTTCTGTTGGAACAGGAAGCAGGAAGCATCCAGGCTCCCCTAAGCCAATCACAATGCTGCAATGCAACGTTGTGATTGGTCTGAGCGCCGTGGTTTGGTGCTCAGATGGGGAATGGGAGCCTGGGCATGTTCCCCGCCCAAGCTGTAATGCAGTCTGGGTGGAGAACATGCAAAATGCGCATGAATGTTTGAAATACCCCTGGAGAAATACCATGATGGCATGAAAACATCCTTTTCAATTCTAACTATTGCAGTTCCAAAGGCATTATCAGCTTGAAACAGTCCGTCCAATAAAATACTTATGTGAGTTTTGGTCAGTGTAATGAATACTAAAGCTTTCTTGTTCTTGCCCAGATATACCCTGTGTACCACTAGCAATTATTGCATATGAATCATGAGCAATATTTTATAAATGTGATGCAAAATTGCATGGGACAATAACTGGATAACATCATGGATGGCTGCACTAAGGTATTCTGCTCGATTTGCTGTAATCTGCAGTTTAAAAGGAAGTACATCCTCTGCTCGTGTATTTAGAAATTGAAGGAAATTCCCATTGCTGTGTTCATGTCCATGAAGTGCAAGGCCTTGTTTTGCCAGCAGAGCTATGGTATGAATTAATTTGTTAAGACAAAGCCAGGCTTCTTGCTGTTGTTGCTGGACTTGCTTTATAACTGCAGATTGATTGGTTTACTTCTTTTATACTGTGCAAGTTGACTCAGCGCATATGAATGGGCATAAACGTGCTGGTGCTTTTTGTACCTTTCAGTCAGTGCCCACAGGTACTACAAAATGGTTTCTCTGTTTTCTCAGAGAGCCCAATTAAATTCAATGGCTTTTGCACTGTGAAAGAAAAGCACTCCTGCAACTCTGTCTCTGTAATGCATCCAGGGGAAATCCTGGAACCGTCCTCCTTGAAAATGCAGGATGCGCTTTTTATTAATTTGCGGCGATTTGAATTGGGACAGTGCTCTCGTGTGGTTGGTTTGATGCCACTGTGCTTCTGAGTTCTTGCTCGCTATCCTGAAGACTGGTGTTTTATAGAGAAGAACTGTTGTTGGACTCGTATGTGGCAGTGACATCTTCATATAATGCTCCTGGGGCACCATAACGTGGTATTTCTAAATCTGCTGCCCCAACTCCATAGTGAACACCATATATAAGCTCAAGCATATCATCACAATGTTTCGGGGTTATTTGAAAATAGGTTCACTTCACTTTGCCGTTTCTTTGCAAAGATTTTATAAAAGTACATTCTAGGAAAGATGTAAATAAAATGTTTGGAGCAATTCAATTTGGGGACATACAGAATAATCAATTGGATAGTCTGGGCAAAACTAGCCTCCAGCTTAAGGATCCACGCCCAATGCAGTGTGGCAGTGAGGGGAAATGACACAGGTGTGTGTGAAGGTCTAGCCAGCTGCTTTAGTTGGCACCGACAGGTTTCCACAGCAAGAAGAGCATTTTAGCCAGTGACTTACCTGATCCAGCAATAAATATGGCACTGCAGCATATCGTTTAAGGTGAAAGAAGAACTTACCTTAGGTGAAGGCGACAGGCATTGGGGTAAAGCAGGTCTCCAAAATCAAAGTGCGTTTGAACTACTGGCAAAAAGAAGACTGTAGGGGGACATCAAGTGACATTTTAAAGCTTTTGATTGTCACCAGAGCCATACAGGTAAAGTCTTACATATTTGTTTAGTACACAGCATAGGAAGTGAAAATTCATAGATGATGTGATGGCTGAGAATGGCAGTACATTATCACAACTGACCGTAAAGTAGCCAAGCAGATTGGGGAAGATGTCCTTCTTTTTTACACTAGACACAACCCTAGAGTACACTTACTTATTTTCAGTAGTGATAGACGTAGTAGTACCTGACCTCTGCTGTGCTTATTTTGCTCCCCTCACTGGCTAGGAGTTTCTGGTCTGACAGAGTACTGGATTCTGGTGGCTGGTGGTGCTGTGTTACCCCCTTCCAAGGCAGTCTGAAGACTTAGCAGCAGGTAACAGTTCTGGTGAGCAAGAGACCAGTCTGTGAGCTTGGTGGTGGAAAAGGCACTGGCTTCTCAAGGGAGGCACAAGCTGGTGCTGATCAGTGATTAACATTGAGATACAGAAACACAGAAATATGACTGGGGGTCATGAAACCTAATCTGCCATTGAAGTACTCTTCATTTTGGCCAAAAAATCATCAGGTTTATTTTACACAGTTCCATTGACAATCGGGAATGATGACTATTGTGCTAAGGATTGCTTTTGCCTCAGACATGTCGTGCTCATTTGTGCCTGAGTCAAGATGCTGAAATCTGCACATACAGACCGAGCTTTAATGTGCTGTATTCTATGCCCGATTCTGAAAGTGTCCTTTGGAGTGGCTGTTTCATTTTGCTTTACTAATCATTCAAGCAAGGTTAAGTGTCCTGTGCTTTAATTTAAACTGATGGCTTATATTACAAAGAGGGAAAATGCTAATGTCCCCAATATTATTTAACTGCCAGGGTGTTAAACTTCTCCACAGTCAGTAAAATACTGGCTTGGTGCTGGCACCTTTAACTGTACTTTGCAAACAACTCTTTTAGTCAGGAAAACACATTGACAGTTTTTTTCAGTGCTTTACATACTTGTTGAACATTTAATAATTTAAGAATGTGATGTGCATAAATGCGAACATTTGATAAGGTGACTTTAGAGTAAAAGAACAGGGTAATGAGCACATTAACATAAGTTGAAGGTGTTAAGCTACAATGGAGCATTTATTGTTTAAAAGACATCTGGAAACTCTGACCTACAAAATGTCATACTGGATTTAGTTTCACTTTCTCTCCACTCACTGTTTAGTTTGAGCTGAGTCTCTTTTAACATGCATCTTTGTGGTGTGTGTGCATATATGCCTTTGTGTGCCTGTGTGATAAAGCTGTAAACACAAATCACATTTTACTGAGTGTGATTAATGTATCCTGCTGTAAGGAAGTTAACATGCTTGTGTTACCTCAACTTAACATTGAATGTTCACTCTTGCTGCCCTTGGAGAAGTAGCTGTAGAAAGGGTTATTGGAATTGGAATTTAAGAGTATCTTAGGCAATGTGACACAAATAATAAAAACATTATCCATCAAAGAGTAACCATTTAATGCCCCAGGGGCTCTAGAAGAGGCTTCTCAACCCTTTCTGCATCTATTCCCTTAACTTCAGTTCACCTGGTTAATAGCACCACTCAGCCACTATATGTGGTACTGTTCGAAAGTTTTAGCCAAAGAACTATACGATTTGACATCTAATCCCAGCTTTTCCATTTGTAATAAAAGTATGTTGTAACAGGCACTGCATAGAGATTCTTTGCAGGTTTCCAAATAATGACATTTTCTCAAGGGGGCATTTCCTGGGCACCTTCATCAGAACCACACCCACCATAACTGCAGTGCTGTGGGCACTGTGGAACCACGAAAATACTTATTATTCCCAGTCTCCCCATTGAAAAACTGTGTATTTCTGGGTAATCAAATTTCCAACATATTCCTCTAATGCCACTTGCTTTAGCATTGCACCAGATAGGGGGTGATACTATCAAAGACAGTTTAAGTGTATTGCTTGCTTTCCTATGGCTGGAAGGTGGACATCCACACATTGCATGCACTCAAAGAAGCACACAATATAAAAACTTTACACTTTTGCTGTCTAATCTTCGAGAATAATTAGTGCAGATGGATGAGATGAGTGTAGAGTGCTCGCAAACCGAATATCTGAAGACACGTGCATGAGAAGCCTGATGAGGCACATATTCAATATGTCTTGTGTATGAGATGCTCACACAAATTAGCTGCATAGTGTGTGTGGGTGTGTTTTGCAGGGAGATGCTTTAAAATTTTTGAAAACCTGATGTGAGACAAACAAAAACAAGAAGCTTAGATGCTCACAAAAACCAGATGCAGTGTGTATGGGTGTGCCACATGCTCACAAAAATGAGAGGCAATGTGTGTGACAGGTACATACAAACGCAAAAAGCCTGCTGGGTGCAACACAGAGTACCCTAGTGCATGCGATGCTTGAAAAAATTAGGAATGTTACACAGACTTGTGAGATGCTCACAGAAATTAAGTGTAGATAGATATGAAGAATGAGATTAGTGTTGGAGATGTTTGGTTAGACTTCTTTAGAGCCAGCATAGGCCTAATAGAACAACTTGAAGCTTCATGGTGTCGAAGAGTTAATTTATCTTCAAAAGATATTCTAAGGGTGTTACCAGGGCCGGAATGGTTTGCTCTAGGTACAGTGTGAATGTGTATTGCACACGTAAACCATTTACACTTCCTTATTTTGAAATTTTTACAAATCTTAGCGCTGGGCTGAAGTTTCACCTCATTAGTACCAACCTAACACCCAAATAGAGGAATAAGCAACGGAAAGGTGACCAGTTAACCTTAAGGAAGGGCCTCCCACTGCCCGGCAATTCGTCACCCCATTTTTAGTAACGTTTGATCCATTTGACCTATAAAAATTGTGTTTTGGTACACTCCGAAGATTATGTGGCAGATGATGGCTTATGTGACAAATGTGGCAAATCCATAATTATATGGAAAATGCAGCAGCTGCAGAATCATATTATTCCAGTGGCACTGCTCATGGTCAACTACTTAACCATATTAGAAAAAGTCACAAGCTGGCCTGCGCACACACAAACAAAGGATTAGCATAACACAGTATGATAGCACTTTTAAGGACTGGCTGTGCTCAGTCTGATACGAAATGCAGTCAATATTGGGTGAACTATCATGAATAAAAGTAGCAAATGAAATCTCTGAACAGTAAATGTAAAAAAATGGAGAACGGGAAAAACAGCGAGTGAAAGGTAAGAAAAATGGCAAAGCTTCAAATCAGAAGCCCTGCTGATCTTACCACCTGACACTCAAACGTGTTGTGCTTCAGGGAGCGGGTTCACTTACACAGGAGGCTCCACCTTGGTCTATGAGGTCCTGGCATGTGATTGAGTAGAACAGATATCAAGGGTCTTGTGTAGGAGGCTCTCTTACCAGCCACATGAAAAGAGACATACTGGGGCAGATTTACAAGTTCTGGCGCATCCCTGCAAATCAGCAGGGATGCGCCAGAATAGATGCGACACGCAATTCTCTCCTTGCGCCACCACGGATGCGCCGCATTTACAATGCGGCGCACCGTGGCGCAAGGATAGGGCGATGCGTGTCGCATCCTGTGGCGTAAGGGCGGCGCATTGCTGGAGTCGTGTCGCAAGCGCGACGCGGCTCCAGCAATGCACAGGGGCCGCCCATACCTAATGTGGTGCGTCACTCCTTACGCCTGCTTCAAGCAGGCATAAGGGTTTGACTCAGCAGCATCGTAAAAATGACTCAGTGAAATCTTGTAGATTTCACTGCGTCACTTTTACGAGGCTTTCCTGCGACGGAACGCCCACCCTGCGACGGAACGCCCACATGAAACCTGACGCAGGTTTCATGTGGCGCAGGGCATTACAACGTGGCGCATCTCCCTAGATGCGTCACGTTGTAAATAAGGCGCAATGTGGCGCATGGTTTACGCCACCGCTGCATCACAGAAGTGACGCAACGGCGGTGCAAATGTGTCGCAAGGGGCTTGTAAATCTGCCCCACTGAATTTAAGCCAGCACCGAACATGGCTCTGTCAAGGATTTGAAAGTTTTTTGTTTTTTTGCTTGGGCTGTTCAATTTTTAAATGGGAATATGTTTATTAAATACTTCATAACACAGAAAAAGAAAGTACCTTTTTATTGGTGTGAAGAGACAGTTGGCTCTATAAAACAATCTGGGTTCATAAGTTAACTGTAAGTGAAAATCCAGCAAAACGATTAAATAAAATGTTATTTTTAGCCACATCTCTACCCACACCTTCAGTGTAGTTAAAATCACAGTCCCCATGCTTTTATACAATGAAAAATAAGTGAAAAATAAGCAGGGACTGCTGTCCGTGTTTAAACTGTACGTGGGTACCCCACAACAATAATCTCTTACCTGGCAGTGGAAGTCTGCAGTCATTGGGCGGGGTAGCACTTTGATCATCCTATTGTCAGCGTGAAGTTCCACTTTGAGGTGGCTGGCGGGGTAGGGCTGAGCAGGGGCTGTGGCACTGGATGACCCAGAGCTTGGGCCTGTCAGCTAGTGGGTGCCGTGTGGAGGTCCTGGTTCTCATCAGGGGAAAGACTGCAAGCAGATTCCACCTTTTCTTTTGTCCTCAGTGGCACATGACACTTTGAAGCTGTGGGCGATCAGGTGGGTGAACACGCAAAGAATGGGCAAAGTCCTGGAGCCTGAATAAAAGAGCAGAGGGCTAGGGGGGGTGAACATTGTGATGTCTGCCTCATGGTCTGACCCACAGATTGGTCACAAGTAATGGGAGCAGTACTGGGGCAGGTCAGAGGGTCAAAAGCAGATAGCATTTTAGCACTCTAGGGTCCTGCTAAGCGCTAATGGCCCTGCTAACTGTGCGGATCTGGAGTTTTTTTGTCCCCCTTTTTCCCCTCATTTTTGTCCCTGAAGTCCCCCCCCCCCCCACTCCAAATTCTGCGAGGAGGGAGAGCTATATGCCCAGTGTCTCCCATATTTTCTACTCCCATGAAGTAAAGAAAAACCAACATCATACTTGAACTGAACACCTCTTCCACTGAAGCACAGCTAATGAGCGTGCAAAGTGAACAAGTAGCTTGGGCCTGATATGCGTGGGAAACAGCCTGTGCAACACAGATTTTTCCCAAGCATGCCTCAGCCGAGCATGCCATGCATTTATTACCATACAAGTTTTTACCATGCATATGCCTTTACCACGCTTGCCTCAGCCGAGTCCAAAAAGAAAGTTAAAAATAAAGAAAGGGGGGCAGGGTACAAATACCCTGACCCTCTAGGCCTGGTGCTGGGGTCCCCAAGGGACCCTACCAGGGCCAAAATCTTTTCTTTTAATAAACAATTTCCACAAAACCATGAGGATCCGCAAATTCACGAAAAAGCAAAAACAAAAAACATGCGCTGTCTCCTGCGCTTGTTTGTTATATGCTCCCCGATGGGCCTGATTTTATATGATATAGGTGGGTGGGGGGGCGTGCCTGGCCAACCTCCCCAGGCCAATTTCGACCCGGAGACCGCCACCCCTGCAGCTGCAGTGCCAGGGGCTCCAGTTTGCTTATTACCATCATGCGTGGCCCGCACCTCACCCCTGCGCCTTTAAAGGACATGGGCTGCGTCGCTCTGTTCCACCTGTTTACCCCTCATCCCTACACCTTTGAAGTTCCAAAGGTTCCCAGTGCCTCTCAGCTGGCACTGCGTATGAGGATGGTTCCAGTGTCCGGAGCCTGAGGCTACAGTGATCTTTTTTATTACGGCGTTTTATATAACACAAACTAGACCCGAAGGTATCGGAGCACTTAACATGACCACCAGTTGCCTTACAGATGGACACATTCATTTTTTTTAGGCCCAGGGAGATTAAGTGATTTGTCCAGAATCACAGGATGTTGAGCGTCCCTGCCGAGACTCGAACTGGTTCCCCAGCTCCGAGGTCGAACACTTTAGCTGTTAGGCCACATCCTCCCCACAGCCTGTTCCTAGGCTCTCCTTAAGGAGCAATCCCCCTCTAGGTACTTCAAGCACTGGGACACTCCAAAGTCTGCAGTACACTAATGCTCTTAACCTTTGAAGTGCCGGAGGCTAAAGTGTTGTTTGTGCTGTTCTTCAGACCTTCTAGTGCCCGGACCTGGAGGCTGCTGCAGTCTGAGCCTCTCTGATCCTCCAGTGGGCACTCATCCCTGGTACTTCAAGCACCAGGAGGCTCCAAAGACCCTAGTCTATCCTTGTGTGGACTGACGTTCTTACTGCGTACAGTACCAGAGTCAGAAGTGCTGTCTCTGCTGATCTGAAGATACAGAGGCTGAGTGCCCTGACTTCACCCAGTGCGCTCTGCACCCCTGGACAGTGGAGCGCCAGCAGCGACAATGCTCACGAAGTAGAAGAGCTCTGGTGTCTGATACTCCAGGAGCTACATTCCCTGCACTGGTGACAGCAGGTGGAATGTCTCCAGAGCAGAGCCCAGGGAAGTGCTAGGTTGCTTAATTTTACCTGACCTCATAGTGGTACACAGGGCTTTAAGTGGGAAAAAAAACCTGGGGGTGCTCTAAAAGGGGCGTGGCAAACCTCTTCAAGGGGTGTGGCCTATCCGAGTAGGGGCGTGGTCTAAATCAAGATAACTAGCATTGTGTGCTTAAGGAAATCATGAAGTCGCATCCAGCAAAGGATAATAAAATAGGCAAAAAGGTATATTTATTAAGTATAAGCCATAAAAATACCAAACACTTTAAAAAAGATGTAAAAATTATTTACATTACTTAGAAATCTATTGCAGGATTCCCCAAAACCCTTGAAGATATTCACTGTGTCTATTTTGCTGGGGTTTCTCGGCAGAGTCAGAGGTGTGGCAGAAAGAGCAAAATATTCCAATTTTTAGTATTTGTTTCCCATTTCACTAACCTGTTACAGCTTATTACGTTATTTAATTTAACCAATGGATACACATGTTTATTTAAGGTTTAATATGAGTTATTGACATTAAAATACATTCACAAAGTAGGATACGTTTCCAATTACAGAATGTCCCAAATATCCTTAAAAGTGGAATCGCTAGCCATTTGTCTCCGAGCCATGGAGTTTCTGTCATCAGCACTTCCCCACCCTTTTTCCACAAGAGCAGTTCAAACATAATGGCAAAATATCCTAGTTTGCAAATGTTTTCCACATAATTATGGCTCTGCCATATTTGCCACCTAATACATCATCTGCTGCATAATCTGACGATTTTAACTAATAAATTGTTTATAGCTCAAACGGATCAAAAGTTACAAAAAAATGTGACTTGTGTTGCTGCAAAGTAGATGGCCCATTGCAAAGGTTGACTGGTCAACTTTCTCACTGCTGCACTTGTATGTTCCACTGGTACTAATAAGGAAAAATCTTTGCGGATACTGTTAGCATGTGTAAAAAAGCCAAAATAATAAAGTATCAGAAAATTTACAGCACCACTAATAGCAGTATAGGGTGTCAGAGCACTTTACATCACGTATGATTGCTTATCTCAGTGTAATATATGTGTGTAAATCACTGTATAGGAAATGTTACATAAGACAAAGGACTATAAGGTGTAGGAGTCACATGACAACCATACTAGTAGGCAGCATAGTTTAATAGTGATTGGTCTGGAGAAACACAAACTCAGAATTTAAAACGTAATACCATGGTTGGGGGTTCTCTTTAATAATCAGAATTGATTTCTACCCAAATGAACCCTTTTTTGCAACATTAGGATAATCAAAGACTGTGGAAAAACATAATGCTCTAATTTATACATTGCAGTTTGCATGCAGCTCTTACATGACAGTTAATAGCTCACTGTTCTATGTTAGGATTTTAACTTATTAACTGCAAGTAACAATAGGGTCTCTCTGACAAAAGCAGTAACCCACTGACCTATTTACATTATGTGCACTTTGTGATCTGCATGGTACATGTTCTTACAGTGGGCAAATTAACCCTCTGCGCTTCCTTTCCATGAGTCAAAACGTCCACTAGACAAAACACCATCTCTCTCTACTAAGAACATTAATCCCTGGAGTTATCATGACATTTTTATTGTTGCCGAAAATTGTTGGAGGGCAGGAAGGAGACAGCAAGTGCTTTTAAAACCATATTATACTTGCAAACACAACGCCCCCACCTGAAGTCAGTGCCACCCGCAGTCCGTGCAGGTAACAGCGGTGGGGCCGGTTAAGGGGGGGTTTCGAGGGATGATGCTGAAGGAAAATTAATTATTTAATTTTCCCTCGGCATCGTCCCTTGAAATCCCCCCTTACCCGGCCCCCTCTGCCCCACCGCTGTTAGCTGCACATACCGCGGCTGGTCAGCGCCTGGTGCGGTCGCACTGCCCTAGAGCCACCCTGCTCAAGGGTCCTGTGACCTCAGTGACAAAGTCACTGTCACTCTATGGTGTGCTGCTTCATAGGCCTGCCTGCAAGACTGGAGGTGAACTTCAGAATGAATTGTGGCGGAAAGGCCTTCAAGGTTAACCCACACTTGCCACCACTAGGGTCCACCTGCTGGTGCTAAGACACCAGGGCTTTTAAGATCTTGCGGGGCCTTCTAAGGTCTAGCATCGGAATGTGCTCCCTCAGCGGGAGTGGTCTGGTGGACTGGTCATGAAGGCTGAACCTGGTTCCCCAGTTCCGAATTCAGCAGCTCTGTCCATAGTGCCACATCCTCTCCCCCACTGAACACCATACTGCCCCACTGAGAGAAACTTGCACTGCACTGACCCGCTATAAACACCTGGATGTGACTCAATTCAAATTATGCACTAGAGAAGAGCAATATGCTGCCTAAAAAAAAATTAACAACGTCCTAGAAAAAGCAAACACTCAGAGAATGCAAGATTAAGTAAAGCACATGAAATGTAAGCAGGAACAACATGGTTACCTTTTTCTTTTTACACTCATTATTCAGAAATTAGTGAGTGCTTTTGCCTGAAAAGTTAAGGCCATGACTACAGGGCCCAGAAGGGACCCGTTTCAATGCCCATTGCTTATATCCTTACAAAACGTAAGCAGTATGGTTTAAAAAGACCACATTCGTGAACACACAGCCGCTGTACACATTTTGTTTTCCAATTCACCCATCAAGTAGGAATTTCAGTACCTCCAGGAATAGTGCACTTTCCCACCAAGGGAAAACAATGTTGTTCAAAGAGAGACGAGAAAACAAAAGTAGCGCTTCACTGGCAAACACTGTAAAGTGGCGCTACTGTGTTTAGGTGTGAATAAATCAATCTGGCCACCTTGCAACCACTCTGTCTTGCTTTAGCTAGTTACTTTTCATATTTGGAATGTTTTAGCTCTCTCCACCCCGAGGTTGCACTTAGAAATTGAAAAAAGTCAGAAAAAGAGGATTTTCCAGCAAAAGTGTTTTTCTTTTTTGGATCCATTTCACAGTGGAGCAAATAAACGAAAGGAGGAAAGAGAAGGTAATACCTGTTTCTAAAAGTCTCGGTTTTCATCATCCCACGCTGGCACCACGACGACGTTGCTCCTGCGCTGGAAAAAGAGAAGGTCCCACGCTGGCACCACCACGACGTTCCTCCTGCGCTGAAAAAAGAGAAGGGAAATCCTGAGAGAAAATGGCTCTCTTAAAGGGTTTCCCTTCCTCCAACAACGTTGACCTGGCATGACGTCATGCCGTCGTGCCGTGTACGTCATGCCGTGACCTCCAATTACTCAGTGAGGAAACTGAGCTCTCACTGCAGTCCAGAAAATTTTTAAAAAAAAGAAAGTACTACCTTTGCCAGCCGCGAAAATAGAGCCCGATAGAGACCCGTTTCGAGGGCCCCCAAAAAAAACTGCCGGTGCTCAGACTTGGCCCACTTAAAGCCCTGGTGGTACACAAGGCATGTTGGATTATTGCTGGCATCCGACCCTTGCACCATGCCATGCAACTCCTCTCCCTGCACTCTCCTCGCTGTTCCTTCCAGGGGTAGAATGCAGCTCCCCTCCTCCCCCGCCCCCCTCCAAGGGCAGCATGGCCTGCACAAGCTGCCTCCTGTTCATCAACGCTGAGCCCTGGCTTCCTCTTTCCTGACAGGTAAGTGCGTAGTGAGTGTGTACACTCCAAGGGGTGCTGCTAGGAGGGGCGGGGTAGCTACAGCGGTGACATGTAAGTACTTGGAACAATAGCAAGTTTTCAGGCTTTATAGAGCATTTAGCTTACAGTGCAGTGAAGAACCATAATGCTATTTCCAATCTTATTGGTGCCCATTTTATCGGTATCAGAAGGATGAGAGGCTTCGCTGGCTGGCTAAAATGGAGTATTTTTTTTAATCAGTTGGGATATTTTGCAGGCTATGATACATTAAGATGCAAGAGGGAGTATATGAGGCCATAAAAGATTCAATGTTCTGGCTGCTAAGCACCTAGAGGTGCTTTGTGCTGTGTTCGCTATATCAATCATTATTGTGCATCTAGATTATGGTAAATAGGACCTATAACCTCCGGTCCAGGCAGCACTCTCCCCGGCAGCTCCACCAGTTGTTGCACGCCTGCAGTCCTTCTCCTAACAGAGTTCGAGCCTCGCGCCCGCCTCTGCTTCAGGTTCTTTGGGATTTCAGCGCTCCTAGCGCTCCTGCCTTTGTAAGTTAATTACTGTGTGTACTGTTTTCCTGCCATTGTCTGTCTCACTGTGTTCACTGGGTTAAGCGCTCTTAGCGCTTCTGCCTTGGTTTTCTTTTTCCCGCCGCCGCTCCTGATCACTTACCGCCCCGCCCCCTGACCCAGCCCCACTCCCGCCTCCACTCCCGCCCCCTCCCCTACTTAATGGCGACCGCTGTGCGCCCGTCCGCGACCCGACCGCGTCCAGCGCCAGGAACCCTGGTTCTCCTGGTCCCCATCGCTACGACTCAGCCACCCTCCACGCTCTCAAACCCGGGTGCCACGCTGACTGCGTAAGAGCCTCGCCCAACACTACCCAGGGACAGTTCTCGTGGGACACTGCCGAAGAGCTTTCACCACCAATGAGACACCTACTGCCGCCGAAGAGCCGCTGACTAAACAACCCACTGAATCCCTGACTTGCATCCTTCTCAACGTGTGCTCCCTACACCGACACGCAGTAGAGATCTGGGACCTGATAGACACCCTCTCGCCCGATGTCGCGTTCTTCACGGAAACTTGGACCAACGCCACCTCCGCCCCCGACATCGCAGCAGCAATCCCAGACGGCTACAAGATCCAGAGAAAAGACCGTCCTCACCGCCAGGGAGGAGGACTCGCCATCGCACACAAGACCCCCCTATGACTCTCCAAATCCAGCACAAGCGACCTCCCCTCCAACACAGAACACCTCCACTTCCAGATCCAGACCAACCCCAGGACCACACTACGCGGAACCCTCATCTACAGACCGCCTGGCCCCCGCGCCCAGCCCACAACCACCACCGCCGAGCTCGCCGCACCCCACGCCATCGCCTCCACGAACTACATCCTGCTCGTGGACCTGAACTTCCACCTTGAAAACAGCCAGGACCCCGACTCCGCCACACTCCTCGAGAACCTCGCCAACCTAGGACTGAAACAGCTTCTCAGCCCTCCCACCCACAGAGCGGGCCACACCCTTGACCCCATCTTCTCAGGAGGATCTAACATCCGTTTCAGCCACACCTCCCAGCACCCCTGGACGGACCACCACTGCGTCCATTTCACCTTCAACACCACCACCGCACCCAAGATCGCCTCACGCCCACCGCGTCGGAACTAGAGCAGGGTCACCGAGGAGCACCTGAACTCCGCCCTCCTCCAAGACCCCCCCAAGGCCACGACCGACACCAACTCCGCAACCAGGGAATTCCACCACTGGGTCTCCTGCTGCGCCGACAAGTTGGCTCCTCTCCGCCGCACCGCCAACCAATGCCCGTTGAGGGCAGCCTGGTTCACCTCCGAACTCCAAGAAGCCAGACGCTCCTGCAGACGTTTGGAGAAAACCTGGAGGAACCAGAAGACCACGGAAGCATGGAACAACCACAAGAGCGCCCTTAAGGACTACCACCAGCGTATAAGGGTCACCAAAAGGACCTTCGTCAGAGACAAAGTCAAGACCAAAGCATCCAACGCCAAAGAACTGTTCAACGTCATTCAGCAGTTCGCAAAACCCACCTGCGAAGCCACGGACATCACACACTCCCAGGAACTCTGCGACAAACTTAGCTCCTACTTCCACCTGAAGATCAAGGCCCTCTACGACATCTTCAGCAAGCCAGCAGAAGACTGCACCACGCCTCCCACCGCCGCCAAGAAGCTGACCATCACCTCCTGGGCCCCCGCCTCCGTCGAGCTCATCTCCTCAACCATGAAGAAGACACACTCAGGAGCCCCTACCGACCCCTGCCCCCTCACATCTTCCACAGGGCCGCCGCAGCCATCGCACCCGAACTAGGACGAACAATCAACTCCTCCCTCTTATCCGGCATCTGCCCAGACGACTGGAAGCGCGCAGAGGTGAAACCCCTCCTCAAGAAATCAACGGCCGACCCAACCGACCTGAAGAACTACCGGCCCATCTCTCTCCTCCCCTTCGCAGCCAAAGTCACTGAAAGACTCGTGAACGCCCAGCTGACCACCTTCATCGAAGAAAACTGCATCCTAGACCCTTCCCAGTCTGGCTTACGCAGCAACCACAGCACCGAGACCGCCCTCCTCGCAGCCACCGAACACATCCGCATGCTGCTAGACCAGGGACACACCGCGGCCCTCATCCTCCTAGACCTCTCCGCAGCTTTCGACACCGTCTCAAATCGCACGCTAGCCGCTAGACTCCACAACGCAGGAAAACAGGGATCCGCCCTCAACTGGATCCGATCCTTCCTCTCCGGCAGATCCCAGAGGATCAGACTCCCCCCCTTCCTCTCCAACCCTACTGACATCATCTGCGGAGTACCCCAAGGATCTTCACTAAGCCCGACGCTCTTCAACATCTACATGGCCCCCATCGCCGCCATCGTCAGACAGCACAGGCTTAGCATCGTATCCTACGCCGACGACACTCAACTCATCCTCTCCCTCACCAAGAACCCAGAAATCACCAGACTCAGCTTCCAGGAAGGGATGAGAAACGTAGCAGCCTGGATGAAGGACAGCTGTCTGAAGCTCAACTCAGAGAAGACCGAGGTCCTCATCCTCGGGCCCTGCACCTCCGCCTGGGACAACACCTGGTGGCCCTCCGCCCTCGGGAGCCCACCCACCCCGACTGACCACGCCCGGAACCTCGGCATCATCCTTGACTCCTCCCTCTCCATGGACCGCCAGATCAACGCCTTCGCCTCCACCACCTTCAACTACCTCCGCATCCTCCGGAAGACTTTCAAATGGATCCCCCCCGACTGCAGAAAGACCGTCACCCACGCACTCATTACCAGCAGACTGGACTTCGGCAACGCCCTCTATGCCGGAATCAACAAAACCCTTCTATACAAGCTCCAAACCATCCAGAAAGCCGCAGCCAGGCTCGTCCTCGGGACACCGCGCCACGAACATATGACCCAACACCTTCGAAGCCTCCACTGGCTCCCCGTCGGGAAGAGGGTCACTTTCAAGCTCCTCACCCACGCCTAC
Organism: Calotriton arnoldi; assembly: GCA_963921515.1. NCBI lineage: Eukaryota > Metazoa > Chordata > Amphibia > Caudata > Salamandridae > Calotriton > Calotriton arnoldi. Next base: position 2,297,855 of record CAWUFW010001161.1, read on the forward strand.
AAATCCCTTAACAACATCGGACCCAAATACCTCAACGACCGATTATGTCTCCACGTTCCCAAGAGAAACCTCCGCTCCGCCGACCTCGCCCTGGCAGAGGTCCCCCGCATCCGCAGAAGCAGAGCCGGCGGAAGAGCCTTCTCCTACATCGCAGCGAAAGCCTGGAACGAACTCCCGATCAGCATCAGACGCTCCCCAACCCTCCACGCGTTCAGGAAGGACCTCAAGACGTGGCTCTTCGACTGACCCGGAGCTGTTTCTCTCCCCCCCCAGCGCCTTCAGACCCTCACGGGTGAGTAGCGCGCTCTACAAGTCACTGATTAATTGATTGAATGTGATACATCTACTATTGTATGGCTGATAATTCTGTGCTGTTATATTTTCTAAATATGAAATTCTAAGTGCTGTTTTATTTTATAGTGTGAAATGACCACATAACCATATGCCACAAATTCGCCTTGGGTCTGCAACTTCTATGTGTGCTGCACAAAGGAGCACACATAGAAGTTACAAAACGCAATTTCAGATTGTTTATGTGCAGGAAAGGATATCTTCCTGCACATAAACAATCCTTCCCCTCAACGCAGGCCCCCTTGCACTATGGAGCAAGGGTGACTGCGTTGGCACTAGGCTGCTAAATTTAGCGCCAGTGCAGGGAAAAACTCGGGGCTGCACTGTATTCTTGTAAATACGGTGCAGCTCTGCGTTTCAGAAGTGGCGGAGCATTTGACCAGTACTCAGGGTTGGGGGAAGCCGCTATGACTGTGGATAGATGACAAAATAGCCTAAGTATAGTAAGCAGCCGGCCAGAAGGTTGGGGTCAAGAATGCAGGTAAAGCTGGCTGGCAACCACTTAGTGCCTCTTCTGAGAGACTAGGAGCCTGTTCATGGCATAAAACCAGGCCAAAATACAAGAATGCAGTGATGTTAATCTGGATACTGTGTTCCCTCTACATATTACAGCTCATGAGTGATGGCCTATGCCCAGAAGCGTACCTATAGCTTGCCACAGTAGGCATTTACCTGGGGCTGCAGGAGACACACAGCACCAAGATCTTTTTATTTTAGGAAATCATTTCAGAACAGCCTGATTGCCATTGTACAACTTAACACAAATGACTATTGCCTTTTTAAAAATTTCAAGCAGCTATTTTTTTAATCTATGTCAGTGAAAGCTGCATCATGTTTTAAATGTGATAACCCAACTAATGTAATAGCCTAACTTTTTTTTAATCTTCCCGTGGAGTCATTTCACGTTTAATTATATTTTAACAGATGGGGGCGTACATGTGGTTTATAATCTGTGGAAATAACATCTAAATGATCTTTCCGCATTTATATGTGTGATGCTACTAATATATGTGTTGCTATTATTTAGTGTGCAGTTATTAAAGAGAATGTTTCAGGGTGCTAATGAAAACAGAATATGATCACAAATCTTATACAACACTTCCCTTATTTTAATGTTTCTCTGACATCAACTTGATGAGTTTCAAATACAAATGATTACAACATGAGAGTGCATAGCTTCTAAATGCAATCTTCTTGTTCCTTGATTTGTATTTCATCATAGATGGTAGGTTTACCTGCAGTCATGGTGCTGCCTGCATTCCTGTCTGCTTTGATATGTTTATTTGGGCCAGATGCAAGATACACATGCAAGACAACCACAAAGAGGTACTCATGGCAATTTTGCATCCCTTAGCAGAAATCATCAAACCAAATGAGAGAACTTATCAACATCTTCTGCAAGCTCGCTTTTGTTCTTCTCAATTCCTTCCTCAACTTTGTGTCAACTTTCTTAATTTCTTGAGACTGTGTGCCGCATTCTGATAGGTTTGCATGTTCATTTATTTATTTTATTTTATTTTATTTAATGCGATTTTATATAGCGCGAACATTACCCGAAGGTGTCAGAGCGCTTTACAAAAGAACCAGTTGCGTTACATAAGGACTTTGGATTACATGAGTTACAAAAGAGATATAAACAGGAAAAAATTGCAAATGTACAAGTGGAGTGAAAGGAGGGAAAAATTGCAAATGTACAAGTTGTAAAGTCACTCAAGGAAGAGATACAAACAGATAAACTCTAAAATCACATAGGAATGGTAGTAAGTACAAAGGTCTACTACATATACTAGTGGTTAGAGTTATATATACAAGTGGAGTAAAAGGAGGGAAAAATTGCAAATGTACAAGTTGTAAAGTCACTCAAGGAAGAAATACAAATAGATAAACTAAAATCACATAGGAATGGTAGTAAGTACAAAGGTCTACTACATATACTAGTGGTTAGAGATATATATATATACAAATTGCAAATTCACTCAGGATTACATTTTAACAGCGATTAGGCTTGGACAATTATATATTACATATTTACAGAGCAGGAAAATCTTGCCATCGTTCAGCCAGGTGTTCAGGTGGTGTTGCACTCAAGGGTGGTGGTCTTGGGTCTGGAGGGATCCCCGAGTTGATGGAGATGTCCATAGATGTAGAAGGCCGGATGGTGGTGGGGGGAAGCAGCATGCTGGATCCCCGGGCTGATCTTGAGGTCATGCTGGGCTCCATATTGTGGAAAGAGGAGGGCGCTCAAGGGCAGGCGGAACTGTGCCACGAAGTCAGGTCTCCCGCCTGGCTCAAGCACCCGCAGTGAGGCCCCGGCCATCTTGGTAGCTCCTATCTAGCACAGCCAAATGCTGGGTGTTAACTCTGCCCCATTTTTCCTCCCAGGGCAAGACACCGCTTGTGTGGAACCCCAGGTTCATCTTGTATCATGTTTCTTGGACCTAAACTTCTTCCTTTGGGATTCACGGTTTCGGTATCCCATTTCATGCTTTTTATTTCTGTCATTAACTCATCAAGCCCAATTAGTTACACTCAATCCATTCTAAAAGGAAATCACTTTACCTCAAAGTCATGAAGGTGGCACATTATGTGCCCCCTTGCCCCAAATCCCCAGTGTGTTGCAGTTCAGTACCTAACAAACTAGTGCAATTAATATTAATGCAGGTTTGGCAAAGCTGAGGTTAGCTGGCTCCTCATTCACACCCTTCGGCATTAGAAACTCAATTCCTGTGCAAGGCTGGACCTGTAAGTGGCATGAATTTATTAGTGTCATCTTGTACCCAGATGGGCCACATTTTACGTACACAAATCTGCTTAAATAATTTGTCATGATTAGAAGTCTGTTTTTTCCAAGAGAGTCTTCTGAGTGAAATCACATGCAGGGCTGAACTGGCCATTCTGTCATTTTCCTAGTGGGTTGCAAGCTGCAGAGCAGCTTTCAAGAAGGATGAAACGCCATGGACCAAGCATGCACCCATGGCCCCATTCTAATCTCAGGCTTCTGCAGTGTGGGCTGGTTTGAACATTTCTGCTGGAACTGATTTTGGTTTTCAATCTGGGCCTGATGGTATAAAATTGGCTTTGGTGTTTGAAAGAATGTTAGCTTGAATGTAGAGCAAAAATCATATTGGCATAGCTGCCAAATAACCCCATGTCTTGTGTGCAACTTCAGGCAACCATGGCTTTTTAGCCAATCACACCTTGGGTCACATTTCTCAAGAAATCATGCAGCACAGCGCAGCCACCTTGCTGTGCTGCGTGATGGAGTAAAGGCAGGAATGTGAGTATTTTACATTAAATGGCACATTCCTATCTTTTCCTTGCACTGGTGCACAATGTACTGCCTAGCGCCAACGCAGGCACCCTTGAACCATGGTGCAAGGGTGCCTGCATTGTAAGCAGGATTGTTTTTGTGCAGGGAGGGACAATCCCCTGAGGCATGTTCCTCTTTCTATGTTTGCTGCATGTAGCACACATAGAAAGAGGAAAAATGAGGAGAAATAAAGATATTTCTCCTTGTTACGCCTCACATGGCAAAGCGTAGCATTTTGACACGTTCCCAGGTCTACCAGTAATGGTAAATCTGGGAATGCACCAAAATCCATGGGTGAATGCATTGGAACACCCACGTTCCACCCATTGAACACCTCCCTGGGGCAAAGTAATGCAAGGCAGCGATTTGGGCTGCGTTGAGTAACTCTAGATTTATCAAGCCACTCAGGGCCACGCAAGGTGCCTTGCATGGCTTGATAAATCTAACTTAGTGGTTGCATTGCTCTTACTCCCCATTGCGTGGAGCAAGGGCGACACAACTCTTTCATAAATATGCCCCCTTGTATTTGAAGACTTATAGGTTCACTTATAATGCTTTTCTTGTTAAAAAGTCATGATTGCCTGAAGGTGTCACGCATGACTTTCAGCCACTTGGCAGATTTGCAGTGCCCTGCAACTATTAACTTATGGTTTTCCAGTGGCATGTAAACAGGAACAGAGGTGGTAAACATGAGAATTCCGATCAAACAAGGTGCTTTCGCATGCCAACCCTTAGCAACAGAATGGCAATTAAATATTTTACAAAATGTATCTTTCACTAATAAGTATGGATTTGAAAATATGCACCAATTATTACATGGATGCCCTCATTTCCTGTTGGGGAACAATTTGATGTAAGGCTGAAACTATGCATGCTGCAGGTAAATCTGTTTATTAAGAAAAGGAAAAACATTCGGAAAACGAGATAGTCTGTAATCCCCATTTCTGGTCGTTTTACAAAGTATAATAAAAATTTGATGACTCAAGTACCCTAGCTTCTAAGGTAAGGCTATCAACTATATAAATACTAACAATGACTTTGCCCACATCCTCCTTCCTTCAACAAAAACACAACTTACCACAACACACATACAAATCACATCTAGACACCGCATCACAGCATCTTTTACCCACACATAATGCACAACTGCTAATTAAATTCAACTATATCCACCTAGAAACTATTTTAGGCGTCTTCCACACTTCCACTCTACATCTAAGGTCATTTCATCAAAACATGACCATTGTTAATTTCTTTGCAGCAGGCAGCCTGGTGCACATACCACCTTCACCAAGTTCCACACATTTCCATCAGACAATCATTCTACATCTTTGTCCTTTCTAAGTACCAGAAAACACTTTGACAGCCTGTGTTTTTTACCGTATGTGGTAAATTATTTTGACATCAATCGCCATCACAAAACTGGAACGCTTGTACCAAATTCCCGTTACTTGCAGTATGTTCTTCTACTACTACTACTTTACTTTAACATCTAACTCTGTCTCACCTGAGAACAAAACACCCTAACTGTATATGGTCACTAGGTGTAATGTGATAGGCTCAAACCAACCTCTTTCGTCCTAATTCCCAATCTGTTTTCTCACACAATGTAAATTGAACGCCTTCTTTCAATACCCCTGTACACCATTCTACCATTCCAGTGCTCTGTGAATAATAAACAGATGCCGTAATATGTTGAATACCCAAATTCACTAAAATCACATTCACTTCTTTGGTAATGTGTGGCACACCATTATCTGAGAAAAATACGGGAGGGAATGCACACCCTTTTTTCACTTTATTTTTAACCATTTTTTGAAATACTGCTTTGAGGCAAGTAATGTCTGGCGTGCCTAACAGCATTATTTCAAAAAATGGTTAAAAATAAAGTGAAAAAAGGGTGTGCATTCTTTCCCTTATTTTTCTCAGTATGAATTGTCTGCCCGATTGACAGGTTGCACCCCACATTATTGGTATAAAATCATGTAAAAACGTTGTAGAGACTAAGGGGCCGATCCCGATTTGGGCCGGAAATCTCTCCGACCGAGCCGGACTCGGAGAGATTTCCGACCGAATCGGACTCTAGCAGTCCGACCGAACGAGTACGATGCGCACGTATGCTATCGGACTCGATTCGGTCGGACTCCCATTGAAGTCAATGGGAGCCAGTCGTACGACGCGTACACGGGCTCCCATTGACTCAATGGGCACGACGCGAACAAGGGCGCCCCCTACAGCGTGTTCGCGTCGATGCGGGTCGCACCGTACATGCACGTGTAGGGGGACCCATGGCTCCCCCTGTGTGCGACTCGCGTGCCTATGCTTCCAGGGGGTCCGACACGGACCCCAAAGTGCGGCTCCGACAGCTCCTTGGAGCCGGACTGCGCGAGTCGGTCGGAGCGGTCGCGATGCGCATCGTACTTACCCGGCCGGGGAACGTCTCCATAGCGCGGTGCGAGTCGTCCCCGTGCGAGTAGGTCAGGGCGGTCGGGTCCTGCGAACGAGTCGGTCGGAGATTTCGCGAGCGCACGCATCGTACTCGCTCGCCCGGACGCACGTACGAATCGGTCGGGGAATAGGGCTCCGAATCGGATCCGGTAAAGCCGAATCCGATTCGGAGCCCTACCCGCCGAGATCGGAATCGGCCCCTATGTAGAATGAATTTGGAATATGGATATTCTTGTCAATGTTTTATTGTATATCAACTGCATGTTTCACTGTTTGAGAGACACGTTAAGTGCATCAGTGTTTTCTGTATAAGTGAGTGTATTTAGTGAACAATTAGTTTGTTCTTTACATTCCATACCACAAAAATACAGGTCATTCTGTATATTATTTATAAATATAATTGGCTTCTTGTACACATTTTTTTGCTTACTTCACGGCCACACAGAAGGATCGTTAATTTCATTAGGAGGTTGGATAAGAGTATTTTGTTCATTTCAATTGGGAGGTCACGAGACATCAGTTAACGAATCAGTTATTTAAGAGTTGGGAGGATCCAGTTTCGACTCACGAGGAAGACGCTAAGGTGAAGTGGCAGCGTTTGAATTCTCTAATCCATATCGCGCCTAATGGAGATTTCATCAGATATCAGGCGCATTCTCAGTAGCAGCGTTTCTCATTATATTTGGATACTATCAAGGCTTTAAGTGGGCCGGGTCTCACCGGTGCTGAGCACCGGCAGTTTTTTAAAGGGGGCCTCGAAACGGGTCTCTATCGGGCTCTGTTTTGTGCCCTGGCACAGGCGGTCCGTTTTTTTCCGGACTGCAGTGACAGCAGGCACATCGATGTGCGCGTGCTCACACTGCTCACTTGTGGAGAAGTTATGGCATGACGTCATGCCAGGTGAGCATTGTAAGGGAAGGGAAATCCTTTAAAGAGAGTCATTTTCCCTCTGGATTTTCCTTCCCTTTTTTAAATTCAGGAGCAGCAACATTGTCATGGTGTCATCAGGGCTTTAAGTGGAAGCTTTTTCAATATTATATAGAAGCCATAGTTGCTGCTTATTTATCTTATGCAACTAACAACCAGTGACAAAGCCAATAGTCCTTGCTTGTTGTAGGTATGATGTTAGTTGTTGTATCATATATCTGGATGCATTGACAGAAACAGCAAAATACAAGTCGGGCGGCACACTATTCTAATCACAGATTTTTAGCTTACTTGTTTTTAAGCCACGCCCTTAATTACATTGGCCACGCCCCTTTGAGAGACCCCCCAATTTTTTCATCCCACTTAAAGCCCTGGCTACTATGCAACCTATACACGGATATTCATTTAGATTTGAAGTTTTTGCATGATTTAAACACGTAAGTTTGTCTGTTTATGTCTGCTTGTTAATACACTGTGGTTATTTTAGTGCATTTGAGCAACAGGAAAGTAGCACATGGGGGATGGCTTCAACACGTGGCGAGAGGAGGTTTTTAGTATTTTTTTTCTAATTGCGAATGTTTCTTGGGGATTGTTTTATGTGGTGACGATAAAATAAGCATTTGAATTAGTATAATTTGATCGTGAATACAAAGCATTAGGTATTGCGGAATCACTGTGGGTGTGGTATTGGGTGAAACATGTTATTTTACCTTGACTCTGACTGCATGTTTTAATTTTCCGGTTTCAGTTAACCCGTGAAGAAGAGATATTATTCTCGAAATGCATTGGGTGTGTCACATCATGGACGAAACTGTGTGGATTTTAATTGTGAACCAAAAGAAACCGTGGACTGTCACTTGTTGGAATCATTGTATGGCGAATAAAACACGGAAGATCTGAATATTGCGTTTCATCTTTTTTAACTTGTTCAAACTTGGAGTACAATATGGATTAAAATGTGAAAAAGAGAAAGTAAAGGTCAAAAATATTGAGTACAAATATCAATGAATTCAGAGGGGGAACAGCCATCACAACGCGGATTTTACTCCGCGTACCATTACATCGCATGCATTACAACGCATGCGATGTAACTACGCGTAGCCATTACTACGCGTACCATTACATCGAATGCGCTTTTACAACGCATGCGATGTAATGGCTATCCACGTTGTTGTGAGGAAACTGAGGCTGTTTCCTCACAACGACGTGCACCGCCCCTGGAAGCAGGAAGCAGGAACCGGGAGCAGAGACGGCGACACTGGAACCACGAGGAAAGAGGTAAGGCTGATTGTGCTTGTGGTGGGGGTAGTGGTTTAGGGTAGTGTCGTAGTGTTTTAGGGTTAGGGGTAGTGTAGGGGTGGGAGTAGTGTGAGTAGTGTTGTAGTATAACAAGAAAGGGACAGGAAGGGCTTGAGTAGGTCCAACGTACGTGCCCTGCAATCAGTTAACAAGAAAAAGGGTACGAAGTTCCTAAGTGATGTATTAATCACCCACAAGATAAATACTATAAAAGGTTCTACAGGTCGTGAGGAGGGGGAATCCTCCTTGCGGAACTAGGGCCCTCACACACCCAGCAAGCTAGGTGTCATGCTTCATCATATGGGCCTGCTCCTCGTCGGGCCGGCGCTGCAATGCCCGACGGGCACCCTTGCAGGGGCTCTTTATCGGAGATCTTTTGTTCCTTGCCGTAAGGGTGACGTGGGTGTGAGGGGCCTACGTGAGTGTAGATGTATGAAGTGGTGATAAAACAGGTAAGGGAGTCCTCTGTTGTAAAATTTATTCTGCGAGGAACCCAACCTGATTAAAAGCCAAGAGGGAGGGGTAAATCTTTTGTTATAATGTGACAAAACGAGTACTCAACTCCCAGGAGGTCAACATGTTTCTCGCCTAATGTTGTCAAGGAGTGATCATGGGCGATTCTTCAGGACCATGTGAATAAAAGTGAAACTATCTACACGTGAGTGGTGAAGTGCAATGCTACCTACCACTGGTGGTACCCAGGGACATTACCCTTGGGGAAATGAGGCGACCTGTAGTACGAAAAAAAGAGAAAAATACAACAATCCATGTCAGCTTCACATTAGACGGTTAAAGGTGTATTGGGTATATGTAATTGGGTTAAAAAACAATGCTAGTCATGCATTTCAATGTAAAACACTAGGTGACTATTATAAGCAATACCCCTCTTGATATTCTTAAGCACAGGTGACAACACCGTGGTGGTGAGTGATGTGAAAACTCACCTAGTTAGGTATAAAGATATGCCTCATCAGTTGCAGCGGAGAGTAAAAGACACAATGAATGGTGTCTCTACAATGATAGGGAAAAGGGGAAGAAATACACAATAACATGTCAGTGGTCAGTGTCCTGATTATTGGCGTCCTAGCTGTGCCAAATACAGATCAGGAAAAAGGGGATCGTGGTCAGTCTGCGTGTGAACTGGGTGGGTACTGTTGCATCCCATCCCAAATACCATCAACAAGTATGCCGTAGTTACACACCTTTAGGACTGCGGAGGGATCCTGGTACTTAGGCAACACATTACAAGCGGAGTTAAGGATGACCAGAATAGCAGCCGCTTTGTCAATGTCCCCCGGGTCTTGGTTTTGTGCGGGGCAACTCCTCAATAGAGCTAAGGGATGAGAGGGATCGCCCCCCCAAAAGAAAACAACACAGGGACTGGGTCAGTTTCCTCTTACCTCCTTATCGCGTAGTTGACCAGAAGCGCCTTTTAATCCAGCGCGCCAACTTACCTGCTCCAATACGGAGCCCGTCGGCCGACCTACCCCGCTCCGCTGCTCCCAGGATGGTGATCCAACACCGCGGAAGGCAGCGTTTAATACCCTTCATGGCAATCACCGGGGCGCGCGCGGGAAGGCAGAGGGGGAGTGGCTAGGGTCAAAAAGTGGCGTGTTGTCTGTGTAGCGTGATCACGTGACTACGTGAATGTGGCGGCCATCATGGAATGGACTAGAGCGGAGTAGTTAACCCTAGCAACATCTTGTGCATTCTATTACTGCAAACACATGAGGTGTATTGATCCATAAATCATTAATGATATGTTATGGGGCTCCACTGGGCGAGCCTCAAAATCTATTGTATGATGGTTTCCTATTAAAAACCGAGGGTAGCGTGTTATCTGTGTAACGTGATCACTTGACTATGTGAATATGGCGGCCATCTTCGGATGGACTAGCGCAGAGACGTAGTTACCACTGGCAATATCTTGTGCACTCTTTTATTATAAACACAAGAGGTGTATTGTTCCATAATTCATTAATGGTATGTTTACTAGTGCGGAGGCGAAATGAACCCTGGTAGCATCTTGTGCATTCTGAAAATGCAAACACAAGACGTGTAGTGATCAAAATTCATTGATGGTATGTTTGGGGCTCAATTGAGCGAGCTTCAAAATCTATTGTATGATGGTTTCCTACTTAAAGTTGAGGGTATTACTAATATACAATACAGTGTGTTGCGAGGTGTCTATTCCACTCGTGTGGCTGACATGGTTCAAAATGGACAGAATACTCGGCTATGTAATGTCGGTCCCATATTAGATGTCTTTGTACATTAAGATGTCCCCCGTATGTGCGGGGTCTAAATATAGATTTTGTTGAACGCAGTAGTTGGACGCGAGTCTGGTGGCTCTATCAGGTAGGCTGGGAGATTATAAGTTCACTATCAATGACATGACGGGTCACCTAATTAGAGATAACAGGAACTTATATCATGTTAGTTCTGGTAACGAAAATTGCACCTGGGGATAGTAAAGGGTGCTGCATGGGGTTAAATGATATGGTGATAAGACCTTGCATGGGACTCACACCGGTTCGAAAGCGACCGCGGTGTAGGGTTCTCAATCAGTAATGAAGGGAGCCCCAAGAGATTTCATCATTCAAGCCACAATTGGCTGAGTCTAAACGGTACACCCATCTTTGTTCCATCCTAAAAGGGCTGATTGTGTGATTTGTTGGTGGGCTTCTAGCACCACCCAGCTTAGACTCTCAGGAGGATGTTGGTTCTCTGTGAAGTGAGTGTATAGTTTTGTGTTTGTCTTGTGGCAGCGAATGTTGCTCTTGTGTTCCGTTATTCTTGTTTTTATAGGTCTCATGGTCATGCCTACATAGTTCTTGCCACAAGGGCAAGTTAGCAAGTATATGCAACGTGTCGTGTTGCAATTGGTGTGTTTTGTAATTCTCCATGTGAATCTCTCAGTGAGTTCCAATTCCTTAGTTGGTTTAGTCTGGGGACATACAGAACACGAACCACAAGGGAAATGGCCTTTGACCGGTGGAAGGTCCCATAAACGTCCTTGGGTAGTGGCGGACTTGTTCATGGGTCTCGTGTGTATTAGCATGTCTTTTAGATTATTTGTTCTCTTGAAAGCAAATCTGGGTTTAGGTAATTCAAGGTCCCCAGTGTTAAAGATACCCCAATGTTTGTTTACTGCTTTTTTGATCAAATTCGATCTGGATGTGTAGGTGGTCACACAAGTGAGAGTATTGTCTAGTTCTTTTTCTTTAACCTCTAGAAGGCTCTCACAGTGATTATTCCGGGCGCGTTTCATACATTTCTTAATTTCATTTCTAGGGTATTCTCTTTTGAGCAAGTTAGTAGACAAAAGTTCAGCTTCGGTTTTGTAGTCCTGTGTCGAACTACAATTTCTTCTGATGCGTAGAAATTGGCTGAACGGCAGGTTATTTTTAAGGGTCTTAGGATGGTAACTACTGTAAAGCAGCAAACTGTTCATATCAGTAGGTTTTTTGTAAAGGGTTGTATCTAGTTTGCCATCCTGCAATCTGATAGTCAAATCTAGGAATGGAACTTCAGTATTGGAAATTGTGTGCGTGAATTTTAGATATTGGTTTTTGGTGTTAATCCATTCACAGAATTCTACGCAAGTTTGTATTCCGCCTTTCCAGAAGATGAGTATATCATCTATATATCTCTTCCACAGCCTCAGGTTATCTCCGAAGGGGTTACTGGCATGCTGTATCACCTCCTGCTCAAATGTGGCCATATATAAAGGCATGCCACACTCGGTGCGAACGTACACCCCATGGAAGAGATATATAGATGATATACTTGTGAGTGATTAATACATCACCTAGGAACTTCGTACCCTTTTTCTTGTTAACCGGTAGTGTTGTAGTGTCTTAGGTTTTAGGGTAGTGTAGGGGTGGGAGTAGTGTGGGTAGTGGTTTAGGGTAGGGTAGTGTCGTAGTGTTTTAGGGTTAGGGGTAGTGTAGGGGTGGGAGTAGTGTGGGTAGTGTTTAGTGTCTTAGGTTTTAGGGTAGTGTAGGCGTGGGAGTAGTGTGGGTAGTGGTTTAGGGTAGGGTAGTGTCGTAGTGTTTTAGGGTTAGGGGTAGTGTAGGGGTAGGAGTAGTGTGGGTAGTGTTGTAGTGTCGTAGTGTAGGGTTTATGGTAGTGTAGGGGTGGGAGTAGTGTGTTTGTGTAGTGTAGTGTTTTAGGCTTTAGGGTAGTGTAGTAGTGTAGTGTTTTAGGGTTTAGGGTAGTGTTGTAGTGTTTGTGTAGTGTAGTGTTTTAGGGTTTAGGGTAGTGTTGTAGTGTTTGTGTAGTGTTTTAGGGTTTAGGGTAGTGTTGTAGTGTTTGTGTAGTGTAGTGTTTTAGGGTTTAGGGTAGTGTTGTAGTGTTTGTGTTGTGTAGGGTTTTAGGGTTTAGGGTAGTGTTGTAGTGTTTTAGGGTAGTGTTTTAGGGTTTAGGGTAGTGTTGTAGTGTTTGTGTAGTGTAGTGGTTTAGGGTAGTGTTGTAGTGTTTGTGTAGTGTAGTGTTTTAGGCTTTAGGGTAGTGTAGTAGTAAAGTGTTTTAGGGTAGTGTTGTAGTGTTTGTGTAGTGTTGTGTTTTAGGGTTTAGGGTAGTGTTGTAGTGTTTGAGTAGTGTAGTGCATTAGGGTTTAGGGTAGTGTTGTAGTGTTTGTGTAGTGTAGTGTTTTAGGGTTTAGGGTAGTGTTGTAGTGTAGTGTTTTAGGGTAGTGTCGGGGGGGTCGTGCAGGGTAGTGTAGTGTTATTGTAGGGAGAGGACTGGGGGTCGGGGGAGGGTTGTGTAGGGGTAGGGTTGTCACTTACCTTGCAAAATTTAACCAAGAGTATAGCTTTACCACGCATGCCTTTGCGTTGTAATGGCATGCGTGGTAAAGGCATACTCGTGGTAAAATGTTGTGATGTAATAGCATGTCGTTGTCATTGACATCGCGTAGTAATATCCGCGTTGTAATTGCATGCGTGGTATTAGTATGCGATGTAATGACATACAACCAATTCAGAGTGGCCTACGGGCCAGTTCAAGGGCTGTGCACCAGAGAATTGGTGTTCCAGGTTACGGGCACACCATTATCTTTCACCAACTTCTTTCCACACAAATCACTTTTTGAGAAACTCAAACGTCACCTTCGTATCAATGTCACCAAAAACCTTCAATTTCAGCTGGTGTGAATAATGATCTACCACCACCAAAGCATATTTGAGATTTGCCTTCAATGTACTTTGTGATTCTGAAATATCAAGTGCAATTTTCTCCAAACCTCTATGGCCCTGGCATATTTTCAGCAGAATGAGTAAATGTTTTGGTGACTTAGGGCCTGATTTAGATTTGGCGGACAGGTTACTCCATCACAACAGGGACAGATATCCCGACCATCAAAATACAAATCCCATAGGATATAATGGGACTTATATTTCGCGAGACGGGATATCCATCACCGTTGTGACGAAGTAACCCCTCTGCCAAGATTTTAAGCAGGCCCTTAGTGCTCAAAGTGCACTCCAATCACAGATGGACATTCTCCTCAATATTGCTATCCAATTTAGTCCAGCAAAAGTCAGATCTCCATCTCCTTTTTATTATCCTCCTACCGATATAACCCATGTCAACAATCCTTTCCCGAAAAATCCCTGGGCACTATCCCATCATGCCACGATAATCCCAAAGCCACTTTGCTGCTCCTCATCAGTTAACTTGCCCTTACCAGGCCATTCAGTCATCTAGTATTCCTCCACTTCCCACAATACTACATAATCCTTTGGTTGACTGACCTGTTCCTCTTTGGCAGTACCTTCTGTCATTACTTCTTCTAAAAACTTGCCACCAAATAGTAAACTTCCTGTCTTGCTTCGTTGATTAACCCAGAAGCCTTGACAACCAGTCAGCTATCATATTCGTAATCCCCAACTCATGTTCAACTATGAACACAGATTCTTGCAGTTAGAATAACCATTTTGCAATTATTGGCGACACAAGGCCACACCTTTGATTTAGAAGACATCCATCAGCAGTTTATGGTTTGTGTGCACAATGAAATCAGTACACCACATTTACCATCTAAGAGAGGAAACTCCCCACCAGCTTGCCAGTTCTTCTTTCTCCACAATGGTGTAATTACTTTCTACACCCCTCAATTCTAATGAAGCATCTGCCATATTTTTTGCCTTACCTTCTTTCTCTTGCATAACATCTGCTCCAAGTTCCTGGTTCTTGCTATCCATCACTATGTTAGTTTTGCACCAAATGTTGAATGACTTTAAGGCAATGCATCATTTACTTTAACCTCGGGTGGCTAACTCCGCTCCGCCAGTGGAGTTTGTGGAGTTTTGCCAACTCCGCACTCCATTGGGAACGCGGAGTTCAGGCAAAAACTCAGACTCCGCGGCGTAGCAGAGTTAGCCCCTGCACCCACGCCCAGAACAGGAATAAATAATCACTTTCCTGCTCTGGCATCTCCGGGCTGCCATCCTCCTCGCTGTGGTCTCCTCCCAGCGAGTCGCAAACCCCTACGTTGTTTGACTTAGAAGGACTGCGCATGCGCGCGCGCTTGAGCAGTCCTCCCAAGACGTACAACGTAGGTGTTTGCGACCGGCGAGGATGGCGAAGAGGAGACCACGGCGAGGAGGAGGGCAGCCCGGAGACACCAGAGCAGGTAAGTGATTATTTCACATTTTTTTTAAATAAGGTGGAGCGGAGCAGAGTTCCACAGAGTTTTTTTTCAACTCCATGGAACTCCGCGTAGTGGCACTCCGCCAACTCCGCCCACCCTTAATTTACTTTTGCCTTCCAACATTGTTCGCATTTCTCATTGCATACAAATTTTGCGTATTCCTTCATTAATCTATGCGGTCGCCACTGGGTAGTAATGGTTAAGACCACGTTTCCATGGGAAATTTATTTTTTGGTTTGACAATAACTTCAACGTCATTTGATGAATCTTCAGAAAACTTTCCAAAACTGTTTTGGGGTTGTACGTCTAGTGGGGGTCGAGAAAAGGCGGGTCCAAAATGTGTTTTCTACATGTAATTTTCAATGAAATTGAATAGCGATACCACAAAAAACAGATGAATGGAATTACACCAAATTTAGCGGAAAGGTTAGATCTTGATCAAGATAATGTGCTTTTTGTAATAAGATGTAAATCCATTCAGTAGTTTTGGAGAAATTAAGGCTTAAAATGTATGTATATTTTATGCTGCGATTCCCCTGCGGATCCACCGTGGTGGAGTCCTAATTACACATTGTGATTGGCTGGCCGCAACCTGAAGGAAAAGTTGCAGCCACCATCTTAGGACTTGGTCACGGAGTCCTATAAAAATGAAATAAGATGTTTGAGGACAGGGTAGGCTTACTCTAATCCCCTGGGCATTGTGGGGGAAAATTAAAAAATATATGGTTTCTTTTGTGGATTCGGTGGATGCGTGGCTTCACCGCGAGGACCAGTGCGACTATGTTAGACCTTTCAGTCTTAGAGTGGTCTTACCCCAAATGTTTTGCCTTCACTACTCCTGTTTTGTTGGATTTGTTTTTGTTAGCATTATCTTGTCCTACCCATTTGGTGCCTGCAACCTGTTTTCTGTGTCACATGACTAAGTGTAGTTGGCAGTTGGCCTTTATGTTATTCCTCATAAACAGTTTTAAAGGAGGATCTGAGTGTTGGCAGGATAGGACATCTCTGACCTGAAGGGGGGGGGAGCTGTCACCTACCACAGTTGCACTTCAAAGACACTGGCTCAGCTCACAAACAAAGGACTTCTTACAAGCCTATTGTGCCCCCAGACAGACTGGGACCAGAGCAGGGAGGCAGGAAATTTGAGACGCCTCTGTAGGGGTAAACACCAGAAGCTTCTCCAACTTCAAAGCTGCCACCAGGTATAAATGTTAGATTCTCAGACCAACCTCTTCAGTGCACTCCAGGACCAGTGGATACTACAGATGAATGACACCCTGCTGCCCTGCTGCTACAGGCCTGCCCTGCTTCCTGAGAAGGAAAACTAGCCCTGCATCCTTCATCCAGGCTGAAGTGACTCCAAGGGTCAGCTGACTGACCTCCTGTTATGCGCTACAGGGACACAACAAGCTCAAAAGGACTCCTTGCAACTGTCCACCTGACCTGCTGCACTGGTCCTGCCTGAGTCATGCTGGCTTTTGCTGGAGTGAGTTCCTGATCACCAAGAGGTGCACCTCAAGGTCCTGAACCCTTGGTGTCGATCAGTTAAGCTCCTCCTTGAAGAAAAGGAGAAATCCTGAAGCTTTGGGCTATTTGTGAAAGCAAACGGGCCCTTTTGCCCCAAGATCTTTCCACCGATGCCAACGCCCAATGAGAAGCTCCGGTGAACCTGATTCTTCACGCTACAGCGACCACCAACAACAACCGGCAACGCGAGATCTGCTCTTTGGGCTACAGCATTGACAGCTCGTGGTGACCGCCAACATGGATCTCCAGCAATGATGGTCCGTGATACCCAACAGGATCTTTTCACTACAGCGACAAATGTCCACAAAGCTCTCCCTGCTCCTCGAGGCCTCCTCCACCTCGAACAAACCTCTTGGTGCTGGACTTTAGAAGGTAACTCAGCAGGACTAATGTGGTCCCTCCATCTGGGTCATGCTCCATCGCGGTTAGCCTGAGCATGTGACTTTCACTCAGTCTCTCACAACCAGATAACCACGAGTTTCGCTTTGTGCCTATACGTGCTATACTTACCTGAAACCTTTAAAATTGCATATCTCCAATTCTATTGATTAGATTTTTGTTGTTTTGGTGTTAAATAATTTATTAAATTTGACTCTATTTTTCTAATTTGGTAAGGAATTTTCCTTGTGTTGTGTTTCCACTTTATTACTGTCTGTGTGCTGCATGCACTTTACACATGCCTTTAAGTTAAGCCTGACTGCTTTTGTGCCAAGCTACCAGAGGGTCAAACACAGATTAATTTACTGACTTTTTGTGCTTTACCCTGACATGAATTGTGGCTGTTGCTTGAACAGGGTTTCATCCCCATCTTAACCAAAAACCCAATTTCTCACAAACCCCCCTAGAGAATTGCGGGGGATCCGTGGATCCACAGTGCTACAATATAAAAAGTAGGGGGTTGGGCGTGAGTGTGTGGTTGGTTCGGTCCTATGACCAACCCATACGGTGCATGGCCATGAGCTATCCACGGTGTGGGGTTGGCCGCCACAAGGGGGTCGTCGAAGGGCCTGGCCACAGGCCTTGTCCTGTGCCCACTCCCAAGCAGACGATGGCTAAAGGCCATGCGCAGCAGGTGGTTGCGCATCTGTGGGGGTTGGGCACAGGGCCAGGCCACAGGCCAGACCCTTCTGCCAACCCCACACTCCGCATGTCGATGGACATCTTACTTTACATTAAAGAAGCCTAAGAAACTCACTAAAAAAAACTAATGTTAAAGTGACGTTAAAGTTGAAGGAGCCGAGTTCCACTTTCTAGATTTACTCTGGAACCCTTGGCTGATGTCTCTTTTTGTCTGCATGAAAGTGTGGAGGGGTGGAAGAATCGTTAGCCAATTTACTCATCACTCTTCTTATGAACCTTGGTTCTGAAGAATCACAGACTCTCGATCAAAAGTTAGTTTGATTTATTACAAAGCCAAGAACAGTTGGACATTTTTCCCTCTTCTATCCCTCCGCTATCCTTCTCAATCCAAATAACTGACTAATATCCACCACTCAAATTGCTTTCATTTTTCACTATACTAATTCACCACTAATCCTTTATGGGTTCCGGAGTAGCCTACTCGCCGAAAAAGCGATTCAACACCGCATCAGGGGTAACAAGCGCTATATATATATGCAAACCTCTGTCCCTCTTCTATCACTCTGCTACCCTTCTCAAGCCAAATAACCGACTAACATATCATCCAGCACTCAAATTACTTTCATATTTCACTATACTAATTCACCACTAATCCTTTATGGGTTCAGGAGTAGCGTGCTACTCGCCAAAAAAGTACTTCAACACCCCATCAGGGGTAACAAGCGCTATATAAATGCAAACCTTTCTCCCTCTTCTATACCTCCGCTATCCTTCTGAATCCAAATAACGTACTAACCTATCCACCACTCAAATTACTTTCATATTTCACTATACTAATTCAACACTAATCCTTCTTCGTTTCCGGAGTAGCGTGCTACTCACCGAAAAAGCACTTTGATGCCTCGTCAGGGGTAGTAAGCACTATATAAATGCAATTACAATACAATACAATACATACAAGCACCTCAAGACGAGGGTATAGAAATACATTGGAACTAATACAAAGGCAAACCTACAAGTAAAACATTAGTCGATGCAACATGCACAAAATAACCAATTCCAGAATCAGAACACAAAAGATGACGGCTCCAATATCGAGTGTCCTCTTTATTGGAGGTTCGTAGGTAAAGAGCATTAGTCTGTCCCTACACTACCGCTAACATGACATCCCTACTTAGCGTTTCCCCAAGGCAAGTTCTGAAAAGGTGTCAGCACATGAAGGCTTACTAAGAAGACCATTCACGTTGAATGGCTCAAGTAGCATAAAGCTACAGAGCTTGTTCTGAGATGCTCTCTTCTCTCAAGACAAGGCAGAAGTCCCCGGACTATGTTCCTAACTCTAATACATGAACTTGTAAAAGACGTCCCACAATGCCATGCAACATAACCCCATCCACGCAAGCCACCTCCTTGAAGGTAACTTTCCATGTGGCAGCAATGCTCTCAGGCCTTGGCTCGATGACCTTGATTCCCAGGCTCTCTCCAGTGAGAAAGAACACCATCCCACATTATCAGCATCACCGTTCAATGTATCTTCTCCTCCTAAACAAAGAAATTATTCTAACTAACAAAGATGAATTTCTCCACCTGCAACAGAAACATGAGAAAGAACAAGTTCTACATACACATGACTTTTACTAGCAAATCTAATATGAGAGCTTCAGGGAGAAATACACGTAAGGCCTACAGAATACGGCCAACATTAGAAACCGCACGTAAATTCATAAAACACACGTATAACTTAACATTATTACTGAGCACATTTAAATCAATACATTACATAAGCACACAAATTATTTAAAATGTTCATTACTCACATGTACAATTCTACACATTAAGGTTTTCATCTAATCACATGTAATTGCAATGTTGGTTTCTCCACGTTATACAGAAATATACCTATCACTTCACTTTTCACACTATACATGATCTAATGGCACAAATGTTAACACAATAAAAGATTATATGCGGGCGCGAACTACACATGATTATAATGCACCCCTACAAATGACAGAGCAAATTTGGGCTCTATCAGTTTCCCCCCTCTGATGACTAGTGTCATCACACTCACTTCACACTCCCTGTAGAAAGAACGGACTTAAACAGAAGTTGTAGCCAGTCTTCCCTGTCGAAACTTCTCTAGGCTATTGAGATTCTCATAGTGACAGTCCTGCAGTCTCTGCAGTCTCCTCTCTCGCTGTCTAAGAGAATTCTCAACTTGTCTGGACCTATGCCACTTGATTGCTTTTACCGTTCCCATCAGAAGGATAACACAAACCAAAACTATGACTATTGGCTTCAAGACATAACCAAGAATTCCCTTCCCAAGATTTGCAAACCAACTTCCAACCCTTCTGAATCCTTTACCAACCTTGCTCCAAACTCCCTCTGTTGCCAAGTCATGTATCTCATGATGTATCTCAGTGAAGTTACTTATATATTTCCTTAGATCCTAATATCTTGAAAAATCCTTAGAAATTCACTGGAAATCCAAAGTTTTAACCATAACTCATGCTCTGAAGTAATTACATCTCACAAACTTGCCTTTTTCTCCTTTAATATCTCAAAAACTACTGAACGGATTTACACCAAATCACAAAAAGCACGCTTTCTAGACCAACATCTAGTTTCTTACCAAATTTGTGTAATTCCGTTCAGTAGCGCTATTCAAAAAAGTCTCTGGAAAATGCATGGGGATTTTGTGTTTTGGCACCCCCCTTCTTTTGGCATCCCCCACTTGATAGGTCGCCCGACACCTTCCATGCACAAACTATGCAAAAAAAGAGAAACGTTTTAGAAAGTTTTGTGAAGATTCATCAAACAGTGTCAAAGATAATAGCCAAAGAAAAATGGCATTTCCTATGGAAACGCTGACCTGCCTTTAACTCCCCAGTGGCAATCGTCACTGGAATATATATATTACTCCCCAAATCCACAGTACAGAGACCAGTGACTGTGGAAGGGGACCCAACACAGGTTTGTGCATTTCGTAGTCTGCAGTCTTGACCACGGGCACCATTCTGGATGTACCAACTTCATGCCTTGATGTCAAGACTTCAAACTACCTGGATCAATGTTGGTTGCCCTTCTGTAGTCCTTGTTCTTTGTATCAAGACCATGGATTATGGGCCAGAGACATGGGGGCATCTGTACCTGTAAGAGTCTGCAGCCAACGTGTCATGGTTGTGGACTATGGGCACCAATTTCGGTGTGTTGACTCTGTGGCCTTAAAAAATAGTTTAAAGGCTACCTACATATTTGAGCACTGCATACAATTAAAAACTTAATTTTCCCCATATAAAATGCTCCACTTACTTATGCCTGTGCATTACAATCAATTTTTAGGGGGCCGATCAGATTGAATTAAACTTTATTTAGTGCACTCAGACCACAGTCTTACTCACGCAACCATGGACCTGGTGTGCCTTGCAACAAGGGCAAAAAATGATGGGGCATATTCACAAAAGAAGTGACGGAGCGCGGCGTTAGCCTTGTTGGTGATACAGCGCTCAGGGATCAATAAATTTGCAAATAAACAAGGCCCAATTACATTACCCAACAAGGTCCCTTCGCGCTGGGTTCAGTGTAAAATGCAAAGTTCAGACCTAACTTACCAAATTCCCACCGAACCTGCATTACTCATAGAAAAATAAGGTGTTGATGGCATCTTTTTATAGTTGAATAGTTGATGGCAATAATTAATGGACACTCTCTAAATAAAGACGAACACAGAGTGTATATTTATAATGTTTTATCTAAATAATGTGAAATAAATGCTCAAGTACCAATACACAGTACATACCATGGAATATCACTGAATAAACAATTAGCAAAGAGAAAATGACAAATCACATCACATTAATGGAGCAAGGTTTCATAAATGAAACTTGCTTGTATTCAATCCTCATCACAGTATTAATTTATTAAAACTTGTATTGTTAATACTAACCTTTGCATTCACAACACGAAAGGGAAGGATGCTTGCTTATGTGTTTTTCTAATGAATAACGCTTGTCTGTAAATCCAAAATGGCCGCTATGCGCGGGAAAACTCAGTGCGCATGTCATAACCAGATCACATGGTGTGACGTCTTTCTTTGCTTGGTGGGAAATTTCTGCTTCTGCGCAGTGTGTATTAAAATGGCTGCTTGATGTTTTCACATGCTTCAGCTTGCTCTCATGTCATTACTAAATTGTCGTTTCCTAATGCTACTAACGCGGGATAGAATTTATAATTAAATAGGAATAGAGTAGAAAAAGAGGGCATACAGTGAAACATTTTATTCTGTGATTTTAATATTTGCTTCTTGCACTTTTATTAGTTCGTGAACTTGGGCCTGGATTGGTGACCTGACACTCGAGAGGCAAATGGTTCTGTGCATGTGTCCTGTGTGCCTGCCAAATGAAGTCAACCTGGACGTCGTCCAAGGCCACGACCTAATGGCCGAAGATGCTGTACTCTTGCCTTTCCTGTTGCACATTGATACATTGTCTATGAAAATTGGTTTACATTTGTCATGAGACGGGTGGGAAATAAAGCGAATGTATTAATTTGAAGGGGTGGGAATTTAGAGACAATAGGCTTTACAATTTAAGCCAAATCAATATGGTACGAGAATCCACCCCCTGTCCCTGTCCAAGCAGAAGTAGTGGCCCCATATTTTGGCAACATTAAGGGGAGGTACATGGGAGTAGAAGGGTATAATAGAATATAGCATTAGTTAATTAGATAGAAGGAGATGCTGCAGAGAACAGGCGTCCATGCTGTCAGAGCGCTCTTAGCTCCAGACTGCTAAGCTGACCGATTGCAGACCGAATCGCTGTCCAGAGAGGTCCTGAGGAGGGGGCGGCGGAGTCCATTAGAAGGAAGGCACGGGAGAATCGAGGAGAAGTCGAGTATCAGAGAGGGGAACGACGCAGGCGTCGTTGTAGAGAGGTCACCGGTCCTGTCCTGATCCTGGAGGAGGTCTTTGCTCTTCATCCTTCCTGGGTCCTATTCTTTCCAACTCCTTGGCCAAGGGGTTTGGTTCTCGCACTTAGGTAAATATAATGCAACCTTTAGTTGCGCTGCTGTCTCTATTCTCTCTTTTTCCTTAAACACCGTCATTTATTAGCAATAATTATTCTATGCTTCATCTTGGGTATTTCGATTAAGTACCATGTGTTTTCTGTAATTTACTCTGCTAAATCTTTAGATAAACATTTTAAAACTTCCTGACCCAGTGGTTATTTCAGGATTATGTACTATAATGAATGTCACTCATTTTAAATTTCCCAATTAGCAAAGGATTCATTGGTAAGTCATTACTCTTCAATCAGAAGGTAATTGGTAGCAGGGATTTTGATAGAGAGTAACAACTGATAAAACCCAGCGTAAGTATTAGCGTAGTATGAATGTATGGGCCCAAGTGAGTATCTGGTGTATGAATGCTGTTTGCTAATATCGCGCTGGATCAACATCGACAGTGCATTGAAGGAGTGGAAAGGCGAAGAGAGAAAAGTTTCAGAGACAAAATACATTTGCAAATGATTATGAAAAATCAGGTTTCTATCTATACTAACCCAGAAGGAGACAGGAAATCTGCCCCCTGGCCATGGGAACAGCAGGGCCCCTCAAGAAGATTTGTAAGGGCAAAGTCTAAGTCATAAATCAGGAACGGAACGAAACAGGTAGGCCTCTACAGCAAACCGACGACAGCGACGATCACACCTAACGTTATCAGCATCGCCAACATAACCTCCGCAACAGCTCACCCCTCCCACCAGGGCACCTAAAAGTCCAACCCACACTTGTTTCATTTCAGAGTCAATTCTACATTTTGATTGGTTAAGGAAGGGGGTGTACTGTCACACCACACTCGGCATGTCCATCTCTCTCAATGTTCTATTGTTTTGTTTTTTCAACATCACAACTACATCATCCCAGGAAATGCAAGTATACAATATCAGACTTCAGTTTCCTTCTCTCTCCGCAAATGTTTCCAGTTCTGTTACTTCTTGTACCACTCGTGCGTTTCCAGAGGAAATGTTCATCACTTGTCGATTGTTTTTCGTCTTCACGTTTAAATTTTGGCAGGAACTCATAAATTCGAAGGTCGCTCGCCTTTGCCTTCCCTCCACATTCTCTTTTGCTTTTTCAGTTAATAATTCTTTATTTTGCTTAACCCATGCTTCTACGGAAATTAAAACAAATATAATTACTCATTTTGAAATGCTTTTCTTTACGCACCCTCCCAAATGCTACATCTAACCATGCGTAACCCTATGTTAAAGTTTTCCTAACAAACGTTAATAACGTGCACCAAAAGCAGCATTAGTCTCTTTATTTTCATTAGTCAAGCATTTGCCGCCTAGTTCAGTGCTTTAGTACACGCTTGCGCAGTATTATTTTCCCTCATGTTAGTTATTAAAACCACACGTTTTTCACTGCACACTATTAGAAAAATTAGAAAATGTTACTAGGGGTTTCAATCCGAGCAGGTTTCGTTTTTACGAAAACCCTGCTCCATCATTGGCTAAATGCCGCACTCCGCCACTTCTGAAATGCAAGGCTGCACCGTATTTACAAGAATACGGCGCAGCCCTGCGTTTCTCCCTGTGCTGGCGCTAAATTTAGCAGCCTAGCACCAACACAGGCACCCTTGCACCATAGTGCAAGGGTGCCTATGTTGAGGGGCAGGATTGTTTATGTGCAAGAAGGGACACCTTCCTCCACATAAACAATCAATGGTGTTTGCTGTTTCTATGTGTGCTGCAGAACGCAGCACACATAGAAACAGCAAAACCGGGAGAGATAAAGCATTTCTTCTCGTTTCGCCAGGGTAAGACCAGGTTTTCCCTGGTCTTGATTTTGGCGCTGGCCCATATTTACGCCACCCTTGTAAATATGGGGCAGCGTCAAAATCAATGGATGTTTCGGTGGAACACTCACCACAACACCCATTGCCCGCTCCTTTCACCCTAAGTATAGCGGGAAAGGGTGCCTTATTTACAAGGCAGCGTTAAGCCATGTTAAGTGGCTTAACGCTGCCTTGTAAATTAGCCAAAGCCCATATCGCCACAGGAACGCCACTAAAAGTGACGTTCCTGTGGCGATAGGGGCTCGTAAATATGCCTCTATGTGTCTGCAGCATTCCTGTCTAGTTCAAGGACTATTTTATATTTTAAAGGACATTCTGAACTTCTCATTGGTTAGTAGCTCAAGTGTGCGTCTATGGCATGTGAAAATTCCATTTCCTTGGTAACAGTAAAACATTCAGCAAGAGACCTGAGAAGGTGCTGCTGTTACTCACAGTTCCACTATGGCACAGTCTAGGGAAGGAGAGCTTCTTCGAGCATCCACTGCTATTTCACAGGAGAAGGAGGAGGAGGAAGATGAAATCCAATGCATAGGAAAGGGTGGAGCTGTAGGGGAACAAACAGTCTGACGTGAGAGTTTCTCAGCTATCCTTCTGGGGGGAAGAAGCTGAATGAACACCTGTCAACTGCAAGCTTTGTGAACCAAAACTCTGGGGACAAGAGTGCATTACTTCTTGGTACGTCAAATATGCGCCAACAGTTAGAGGGAGAGATTGTATACTGAAGCACGGGTGGGTGAATCGCTACCAAGTGTCCTTACATAAGTGCTAGAAAAGGAAGGGTAGAAAACCAATCCACACTTCAGAGTCTTTGTGCTACACTGTACGAAGTGCAAGCTCATATATGGTGCGGAGATTCAAGAAACGAGCACGTTGGTGAAGAGAAGATGGGAAAAAAGATTCAAAGTGGTTGTTAAAAAAGTTAATCATCAAAAAAGCACACCACCACCCCCATGAAAAAAACATACAAAAAACTTACTTTAGAGAACACCAATAAAAATAAATCAGAGTTCTTTTCTATTAACCCTTATGCCTTCCACAGCTGCCCATGGCATGTTGCGCACACTCCAGATGGTCGTGAACAGTGGAGACTGACTGCCTTTGGTGGATGGGCCTGGCCAAAGTCCATGCCCTGCAGGCAACCCACATTGCGCACATCCAAAGGCCATGTGCGGTGGAGGTTTGCCCTTTAGGGCAGGTTGGAGGCAGTGCCTGACCGAAATCTGTACGGCTCATTCTCCCAAATCATTCTTCAGATTTGGGTTTAGCATTGCAAGTTTTGTACAGATCTATTGAAGCAGGGCAGTGGAAAAAAGAATGTGGCCTAATGGCCAGAGCTGCCAACTTTGGAGCTGGCGAACCAGGTTCGAGTCTCGGCATCGGCTCAACATCCTGGGATTCTGGGCAAATCACTTAGGGGCATATTTACAAGTGAATGGCGGAGCGTGGCATTAAGCACAAAATGCTAACGCCACACTCCACCATTCCGAAAATGCAGGAATGAGCTGTATTTACAAAGATGCGGCACATCACTGCGTTTTCCCTAGCACTGGCGCTAAATTAAGGTGCCTGCATTGAGCGAATGATTGTTTATGTGCAGGAAGGTGTCCTTTCCTGCACATAAACAATCACAAATGGTGATTTGAAACTTCTATGTGTGCTGCATTGTGCAGCACACATACAAGTTGCAAATCGTCATTTTATTAATGGTTGTTAATGTGCAGAAAGGGACACCTTCCTGCACATAAACAATCATTCATGGCCTTTTGCTGTTCCTATTTGTGCTGCACCATGCAGCACGCAGTGGCGGCTGGTGACATTTGAAAGTGGTAGGGCGTAAATACTGCACTGTGGCGAGCGAGCGTAGTGAGCGAGCCCGAACCAACTACGGGGGGTGCATTTTCAAGCAAATTTGAGAAAGAGGTGGCTTGGCGAACACATCTCTGGGAGTAGCCAGACAAGTCTCTTTGCACTTTCACAGATACATCACTCTCCCTGCATTCACATAGGCACACTACTCACCCTGCACTCATAGACCCATTACTCACCCTTCCCTGACACATCACTAAGCCTGCATTCACCCATCCACATCACTCACCCTGGACTCACACAGGCACACTGCTCAACCTGCACTCACACAGACATCACTCACCCTTCGCTGCACTGCACTCAAAGATGCACACTGTTTCGCTCTCCCTACACTCACAAAAGTAGACTGCTCACCCTGCACTCAGAAGGGCACACCACTCTTCCAGTGTATTCACACCACTCAACCCTCACTCATGAGGGCATACAGCTCATCCAGTGTACTCATACAGCCACACAACGACCTGTAGCATATAGGCAGGTCTCACGGATCTCGGGACAGTATCCCAAAACAACATGTCTGCTTACTTAGATCCTGAGAAAGCCTATAAAAACAGATGTAAACAATCCATGGAGTTGTTTATGCATTGGGGTACCTACGTGAACCCCACATGATGGCTGAAAGCCATTTTAAGTTCTTGCACGCAAGATAGACGCGACATCAACTGGTGATAGACCTTCATCCCTCATCCATGCATCCCGAGCCTCTGATGACAGTGCCGGTAACTTGCATAAATCGAGGTGCAGGGTACATACACCCCTCTTTTGTACATAAAACCAACGCCCTTTGTAAGCTGGCTGCACCCGCCAGTGTGTTTGAGGGTCCCTACCTCGCTGAGTTGACCCTCAACAGGCGGGTACTTTCTAACAAAACATACAAAGAAAAAGACCTACAAACTATCCCTCCACCTCCCAGTGAGAATTTAAAGGAACAGAGACCCGTTCGCCAAGACTTTCGTGGCCGGGGGACGGTAGAGGGATGCAGGAAGTGGTGCCTTCCTTTTATTCCACTCTCCTCAAAGAAGCAGATTCCCAGACTTCTCCTCCCCCAAAACGGGGGCAATTCCAAACTGACAGCAGCCCTTACGGATATAGAACACAATGCACCATGAGTGTCTCCATCTATATCTGCTCCATCCGTCTCCCGGCCATGCCTGACTTTTTACCTCATTGGGTCGCCCATCTCAGCTCCAACTGTATCCCCATCTGATCCACCAACCGAACTTCTTGTGCCGATATCCCCCTCCCCTCCCTCCTTATTATCGACCTTCGCTTTCCACCGTGTTTCCTCTCTCTCTCTCTCTCTTACTTAATAATTAACTTTTCTCGCTTGACCCCCAACCCCTGTGCCCCCCTCACCTGCTTCCTCCTCCGGCTCCCTGCAGCACTCACCTGAGCCGCACTTACGGTGTGACACACCTGCCTCGATCAAAACGGAGGAAGGACTAACGAGCGTTATACCTGGGCAGAGACAGAGCAAGGACTAACGAGAGGCTAGGGCAAACACCTGCTTCGATACAGAATGAGGACTAATGGGAGCGTGTGGTGACCCGCAAACCCATTGTTTATTTATTTAGTTATCCGGTATTATATAGCGTGGGCATTACGTGAAGATGTTAGAGCAGTGCTTGAAATGGAAATAAATGTACTCCTTGTACCTGTTTGCTGCTAGAAGTTCCAGTACTCTCCCACTAAAAGCATCGCAGCAGTGCCGGTCCCTCTAAGATCAGAGTGCAGGTAGTAACTGACAGTATCTGCCCATGTAAAGCGCTGTCAGAGGGTTTTACAGCACCGTACATAGGAACAATAAATCACACCTGCTGTTACATATTGAGTGTCAAGGTGTAAACAGGTACGGACGTAAGCATCATTTGGCGCTGCAGATGCCTCGGGTTCAGTGCACCTGGGAGAAGCGGAGAAGGAGAACTCTGCATGAAGGAGAAAGGAGAGCCCTCGAGAGTGCGGGACAGTAGCAGACATGTGGAAGGAAGAGACATCACTGTGTGCAGAGGTTGAAGTGCATAAAAAATTATGGAAACTAAGTCGAGTGCAGCGAGGATCTGGTCAGTAATTTCGGGAATAGGCAACAAGCAGAAAGGGAACTGTTGGTGTGAAATGATAAAAGATCACACCCACTGCAACCACTGACGGTGTGAGTGAAGAAAGCTAAAAGTAAGAGCTGAGGTAGGGGAGGAGGCAGTCGTGGCTAATACTCGCGGGGGGGTCGCGCGGGGGCCAGGGGAGTTTAAAATTACAATAAAAAAAAAAGAAAACTTAACTTACTGGGCCGGGGTCCCGCGTTGGCGCCTTCAACGTCTTCTCAACAGGAACAGCCACGTCACTGGAGTGGCAACCCCTCTCACCCAATACTGACGCTGCTCCAGCAGCGCCAGGATTGGCTTAGCAGGGATACTCGCCGCCCGCCCATTAGGAGACCGAGGGTTGCGGTGTTGATCAACCCTCGCTCTCCTAATGCGCAGCCGCCAGCCAGACTCAACACTAGTGCGCATGACTGGGCTGGTCGGGAAAATTCTCCGACCTAAACCCAGCATGCGCACTTGTGCTGCTGCCTGCTGTGCGCTCCGCGCCACCCCCTGGCCTGGCAATGCATGTCAGTCAGCATGATGCCGGACCGCCCACCCCCTTCAGACTCTGAAGGGGGGGCGGTCTGGCGTCATGCTGACTGACATGCATTGTCAGTTCAGACAGCCACCGAGGGAGCTGCGGGAGCGGCCTTGTGGGTCAACGCCCCAGCGCCCTAATGGACGCACCGCCACTGGCAGCACACATAAAAACAGTAAAACGGAGGAGAAATAAAGCATTTCTTCTTGTTTCACCATGTTAAGACCAGGGGGGCATATTTACAAGAATGTGGCGAAGCGTGTCGTTAAGCCAAGAAGGCTAACGACACGCTCCGTCACTATAGAAACGCAGGGCTGCACCATATTTACTAAAATATGGTGCAGCCCTGCGTTTCCCCCTGCGCTGGCGCTAAATTAAGCTGCTTAGCGCCAACGCAGGCCCCCTTGCACCATAGTGCAAGGGTGCCGGTATTGAGGGGAAGATTGTGTACGTGCAGGAAGGTCCCCCTTCCTGCACATAAACAATCTTTAAATACCATTCTGTAACTTCTATGTGTGCTGCTTAATGCAGCACACATAGAAGTTGCGAGACAGCCTTTTTTTAAATCATTGTTTATGTGTGGGAAGGGGGACCTTCCTGCACATAAACAATCATTGGCGTTTTGCTGTTTCCATGTGTGCTGCCCAAGGCAGCACACATGGAAACAGCAAAAACAAGTAGAAATAAAGCATTTCTACTAATTTTGCCTGTTTAAGACCAGGTTTTCGCTAGTCTTAATTTTGGCGCTGCCTCCTATTTACGCTGCTCTTGGCAGTAGGAGGCTGCTTCAAAATCAATAGGTGTTGCTGTGGAACGCCCACCACAACACCCATTGCCCGCCCCTTTCACGCTAAATGTAGCGTGAAAGGGGACCTTATTTACAAGGCAGCGTTAAGCCTCGTTAAGTGGCT
Source organism: Calotriton arnoldi (assembly GCA_963921515.1). NCBI lineage: Eukaryota > Metazoa > Chordata > Amphibia > Caudata > Salamandridae > Calotriton > Calotriton arnoldi. The sequence goes on from CAWUFW010001161.1 coordinate 2,327,707, forward strand.
TAACATTGCCTTGTAAATAAGGCAAAGCTCCTATCGCCATCACAACGTCACTAAAAGTGACGCTGTGGTGGTGATAGGGGCTTGTAAATATGCCCCCAGGTTTTTCCTGGTCTTAATTTTGACGCTGCCTCCTATTTACACCACCGCAACACCCATTGCCCACCCCTTTCACGCTAAGTATAGCGTGAAATGGTGCTTTATTTACAAGGCGGCGTTAAGCTATGTTAAGTGGCTTAACGCTGCATTGTAAATAAGGCGAAGCCCCTATCATCACAGGAACGTCGTTAAAAGTGACATTCCTGTGGTGATAGGGGCTTGTAAATATGTGCCTACCAAAAAATGTATGTGTCCTTGTGTAATGTAACTGGTGCTCATGTAAAAGCGCTCCAATACCTTCGGGTCGAGTTTGCGCTATATAAAACTGAAAAAAAGAAGTAAAAATTACACACCAATTTAAACTCCTATTGGAATCTTCTCTAACTTCTAAGGAAAAAAATCTGTGAATAGAATTACGGCAAACTCGGCGTGAAAATAAAACTTTACTCAAGGAAATGTCTTTGCTTCGTTTGGGGTGAATCCCAGAAGTAGTTTTTGACAAATTACAAAAATGTTTTAGGTGGACATGAAAGGGTTAAAAAGTTAGTGCTATCTGCAGATTGGCTAGCTGCGAAGAAGAAAATAATATTGTAGCAGCATGGACAACATTTAAAGTTGGCCAAGGGTCACAGCTGCAACCACAGGTTTACTTCTTGTGACTCCTGGCACTGCCTTTATAACCCCTGTCCTCAGTGGTGACAAAGTCAATGCCAAGACCAAAGGTAAACAGCACCCTGATGAGCGTTGTTTACTTGCTGCAGCTCCCGCTGAGACCTGGGACATTGAACTTTTAGTTTTGTAAAACAAATATATACAGTGGTGCAGTGGTCATTCTCCTGAATAAATTAAAAATTAAATAAGTTAAAAAAAATACAAATTTTTGAACAATGTTGTCTATTTTCACCACTGTGAAACATGGAAAATAACGTGTTTGAATACGAATTTCGCATCTGTGCTTTGCAAGAGTGATAATGCCTTACATGTGATAATAATCAAGATGTATTAACAATGATAAGAAATATGTTGAGTGAATAGCTAAGTTTACATTCAATATATGGTCTACTTGATTTAATACAAATGGACAAAACCACTATTGTTATTAAATCGCTTTTTTGTGTGTCTCCGTGTAATTTATCAGTGCATTTTTTACTTAATGTGTACACTAGGGGAATCATGACAGTTTGTGGAATAAATATTTTGTGTTCTCAGAGTTGTTTGAGTTTTTTGTGACACTATATTCTCCTCTATGAACTAACAGTTCATTTTGTATGCATTAAAAAAGAAAAATGTGTCATATTTCTATCATGTCAGCTCCCTATTTAAAATATAGGTAGCATATAAAATTGACATTTTGTCAGTGTTAACTGTTGTGTTATTATACAATTTGCATAAATTTGCATAAAGGGCTCTTAAGTTCTGCGTTGCCAATTATTGTGTTGTTATCAGGGTCAAGAGTACAAGAATTAATTTTAGTCTGATAAAGCACATACCTACTCTTATAAGGAGTATACTAGCGCTAAGAGGTCAAAAGCACTTCAACAGTAACAGATAAAGAAAGGACCCAGTCTAGAAAAGCCAAATCTTCAGATTCTTCTGAAACTGAGATTCTGACAGTGGTTGCCTCAGCTGCAATGGTAGGGAATTCCAAAGTTTAGATGCCAGAAAGCCAAAAGAACTTCCACCAAAGCAGGTTTTCTTGACTCTTGGCACCTGCATTAACAGTGCCTCTGAAGACCTGAGCCCCTCCTAGGAGAATAAGAAGTGGGAAGGGGATGCAGATAGGCCACCCCAATCTTCCTATGAATATTATAACAGAAGCAAAGGGCTTTAAAAGAGAGACGCTTCTCCACCGGGAGCCAGTGCAGTTTCTGGAGTGCCATACACATAGATGCATGCTTAGGAAGGTTAAGCAAAATGCGAGCTGACGAATTTTGAACACGCTGAAGCCTCTTGATCCTGGCCTGAGAAGCTCCCAGATATAAGATGTTAAAGTAGTCTAGCCAAGAGACCACTAATGCCTGGATCACTGTCTTCTGGGCTGAAACAGGCAGAAGATGAATAAAGCTTTTGAGAGATTTAATAATACCAAAACACTTGGCCGCTAAGGCCATGATGTGATTCTCAAAGGTGAGTTTATCGTCAAAGCAAAGACCCATATTTTTAACCTGGGATTTAGGCTCAGGAAAAGGACAAAGAGACTCAGGCCACCAGGCTGAGCACAATATCAAGGGCTGCTTGCCAAGGATCAGGCCCTCCGTCTTACCTGCATTCAACTTCAGGCAATTGAGGTCCATCCAGTTGGACACTTCTGACAAGCAAGCTCTCAGAGAGTCGGCTGCAGCATAAGAATTATGTGACACGGTGACGATCAACTGAGTATCATCGGCATAAGATATTATTTCAAAGCCATGCCAAACGATGACATCTGATAGGGAGCAGATGTTCAGGTCGAATAAGGTAGGGCTCAACGAGGAGCCCTGTGGAACCTCCTGAGACAGAGAAACAACCTTGGAACAAAAAGGCTTCTGAAGAACCTGGAAAGCGCGGCCATACAGAAAAATGCCAGCCACTTTAAGGCTTTATGGCCAACACCATAACCCCACAGGCGCTCTAAAAGGCAACCATGGAATACAGTGCCAAAGGCAGCACTTAAATTCAGCAGTAATAGAGCTGCAGTGTCTCCTCTGTTCATAATCTGGCACAAGGATTCTGAAGCTAACAGAGGAGCCGACTCAGTACTGTACCGAAGGCGAAAGCCAGATTGTGTTGTGTCCTTCTCCTCAATGAAACATGACAATTGCCGATTAATGTATTTTCTGTCACTTTTGATAAAAAGTAAGTAGAGGAATTGGTCTATAGTTCTTTGGTTTAACAGGATGCAGAGAAGGATATTTAAGCAAAAGAACGACTAAAGCCTGTTTCCAGTTCAAAGGTACCTGATCCTCCTCAAAAGACCTATTAAGCAATTCCTTGAATACAGACAGAAGTTCAGTATCTCCACGCTCCAAGATACTAGGAGCAGCCGGGTGGAAAGGAGAACCCGACTTAATTGAAGACATGCACACCTTTAGCTCATCTCCATCAATGGTTTGAACTGGAGCAAGCAATTATCTTCATTAGAAGGCTCAAAGCACATATCACAACAAGGGACATTTCTCTTTGCCTCTGGAAAAGAAGAGTAAATGGTGGCAACCTTGTCCGAGAAAAAATTTGCCAGCGTGTCACAACTCTCCTCAGATGATGGTGTTGCTGCAGAAACCCGATCCAACAATGTTAATGCTGTACCAATTGAGAAAATCTCTCTAGAGGAGTTTTGAGCCATCTCAATTTTATTAGCGTAAATGTCACGCCACACCTGCCTAATACAACTATGGTAGGTTTTTGAGCTGAACGGTACGCCTCCCTACTGATCTGATCAAAAGTCCTTCACCAAATGCACTCATAGCACTTATAGCTCTTTCTAAGCATAGCCAATTCCTCATTGAACCAATCAGCAGTGGGTCCGGTTCTACGAACTGTTTTCTCTACCATTGGTGCATTGGAATCTGGAGCACCCAAAATCCAGTCACCAACCTGAGCGTTAGCTATAGTGAGGCAACTATCAAGTTTAGAGCAATTCATAGCAAGCGCTGTAGTGAATATCAAGAAAAATCACTTTCTGGGAGGATTTGGTGTCGCAGATCATATGTCACTTCCTACAATGTCATGGTGTCAAGAGGTGGGCATGTGATGTTGCTTCATCTATCTATGGCATTTTGGTGAATCGACGTCCAAGTGCGGCTGGCATTACAGGATATGGAGCTCAGTCCTCATATCTTAAAAAAAATGAAGGAGACGTATGGGAAAGCTAGAGCATCACGTGACCCGCTAGCTCAAGTTGGGAGGGCCTAAAGGGACCATGCCCGAGAATAAAATATGTCTTAAGAAATGATTTTGCCACTGGCCTCCCTGGCTGAGGGTCTGCAACCCCCGTCAAGGGTTCTTGGACCCTTGTTGGACCTGCTGCGGGGTTTGCAAACCTGGCATTGTGTCTATGATCCCCAAAGGATGTCCTACAAGACACCATAAGCACAAAGAAAAAAAAGAAGGTCAACCTCCGCTTGACCCCCTGACAGATAAGGGCAGTCCATGGTGGGTTAGACTCATGGCCTGTCTGTAGGCCCTGCCCCAACACTCTCTGCCCACAGTTGAAGGCGAGACCAGCCACAGACAGGCGAAGCGGTCTGGGAGAGGGGCCAGACCCCGAGCCCACCTGCTGGATATGGTACATAATTAAAAAGTTAATTAAAAAGACAAAATTATAATGAAGTTATGGTTAGCCTTAGTTAAAACCTTACCAAATGTTTAAAAAAAACACTCAGAAATTCACTTATAAAGCCACTGTTAATGTAGAGTTATGGTAACAAATTAAAACCGAAAAACCATTGAAAATTGCAAGTTATGGTTAGCTCGGCAATCCATAACACAGACAACAGCCGTGCAAAGCAGAGCTCGTAGTCTGTGTGTTATGGTTTGAATGGCTGTTGTGCCCAATTATGGATTGTTGTGGTAACTAACTAGAAAATGACAGTATTTTTTTATCTGTATCTGTTACTGTACTTTGTATTTTAGTAAGTTAATATAGATAGATTTCGTTGTTCAAGAAGAAGAATAACAGTATTAACCTGTTTAAATCAATAGAAGGGCTGCATTTCTAAAAAGGATGCTATTTATACTTTCAACTCAGCCAACACCCCTTTTCCTGAATTTGAGCACATATTTTCACTTCAGCAAACTTTGTGTACCACACCATGCAACCCCCACAATAAAATGCAGCAGTTTTGTGTGCTGCATTTCATATGATATTTTGCTGGAAAGGAGCACACCTCATCACTGTGGCGCAATGAAAAATGATGGGTCCCCTTGCAGAGTGTGATGAGGGGCTACTGAGTCTCGCATATCTCACCGATATTCATTGACCTTGAGCTGAATGGGGGCCCCCCATGAAGGTTTTGGGGCCCCCGGAGCTGCAGGGGCTACAGGGCCCTGCGTTGCGCCCCTGCAGCATCACCTCGGCACCCGTAACACCAAGAAGACATGGCAGTAGTGCTGGGAGCTGGAATAATTTGAAGTTATGATTTCCCTTGGAATGAATCTCAATTTAATTTGCCTTCTGGAATGGGCTCGTTGCTGTTAAAAATTCACGTCGCTGAAGTCGATCATCTTCTGAATGCCAAAGATTCTGTTTAGTATAATTGGGGACCCTAGTCAATTCAGAGCAGAACCGGCAGGGCCCCTAACGAGGAGCGCTTCCAATCTGGTATTCACGGAGCGCGGGCGAGCTGCGTTTTCCTCCTCTCTCCCTCTCTTTTCATCGATATTGTGATGAGGGCCTCGGCACAATGTTAAACTGCAATGCTGGGCAGGAGAAAAGCCTCCAGTACTCCTTCTGCATGCCTGATCGCCTCATCTTCTGACCTTCTGAGATAAACGAGTGTTTCCGAAATAGAAAATATGGCCTTTCTCTATGTAACGAGAGGCCGGAACACGCACGCTTTGCAATGGTGTAAAAATGGAGCAAATACTCGTGTGCTCAGTTGTGCAAAATAGACCGTGTACACATACTTTAGCATTACAAATGGCTGCACAGACATACAAGGCATGCGCGACACCTGACCTTCACCTCCAGACTAGACGTGAGCCGCCCTGGTCACACTCACGGCCTGTTTCAACACAATACATGACCTCACAACAAGTAAAACAGTTAGACCCCACTTTCACAATTGACGATTGTTATTGTATTCCCACCTCCCAGGTTACTTATAGGTCATCCAGGGGCAAACTATATTTCTCATATCCACATGACGATGGGGCCCATAAACATCGCCTAAACACACACACACTCCTGGATTTCCTTTTACACCTTTATGAAATTCTGTACTCCTAGGAGAAGCATGAGAACTAAATGGAGAACACCATTTTGTGTACCGCTGGAAGAGCAAGGATATCTATTTACCTTAATTTGTCACTTTCTTTTAATTATTTCTTAAGATATTCCTGCTCATTGTTTTGTCGATGAATCATTCATTTAAGAAATTAGTTCATAGTGATTAAGACCAGCTGAATCACAATCAACCAATTACTCATGTCACAATCATTTAGGAAAATAACCACTGAGTCATTTTGGTTTTTAAAGAATCTTAAATTTTATATAATTTTAAAAGCATGAAAAGATTTAATACTTTATTCAATTATTCATTTTTAAATTCACAATTTTATTAAGCATAATCAATTTATTGCAGAAAGGAAATTTTGTCATGAAGCCAAAAACCTTAGTTACCTGTCTAGCTTCCTAATTTAGCCTAATGATTTCTAACCTAACTTTGGGATTAGAAATAGCCTGATTCTCATACTCAACTGTAAAGTTAAGACAGCAACAGCAACTTCAGCTCGTCAGCATCAGCTACCTGCAACCCGTCTTCTCTACTGCAACCATGACTCTCGAACTGCTTGGAACTTCTCTGGAACTCTCCTGGAACTTCCCTGGAACTCTCCTGGAACTGACCCCCTCCCACTAAGAGTAGGCCCTCTTATACCCCAATTCTAACTTTGTTAACTAACTGTTGCAACCTTAATATCACGCTTTTCTCTCATTGGTCCATACATGTCAGCTTATTCATTCTTTAATCAAGTTCTTTTGGATTCAAGGGTCCTTGGATCATTTCCTTTCCCATACGCTTAAACATTTCCATCCGATTCGATCAGTTCATTTGTATCTTCTTTTGACACATTCAAGAACTCCGCAGTCATTGTCCTTTCTCTTGGGCTCCTTTCCCACGGACTCTCTCCTGATCCTCACGGCACACTATCAGTTCAATTAGGTCACACCAGCCTTGACCATTTCTTGCATCCTAGCCTCTCAGAGACATCACGAGGCTCCAGATTTCATCAATCTCATCCCGTACCACGTGTCCCCTTGCGCCTGCGCACATCTTCCCACTGGCGGCCATTTTATCTCGCCACTCGGTTCTACTTTAGAAGCACTAATTTGAGGCAAACAAAACATAATTAAATAGAGAAAAATATCCCTTTCGTTTCCCTCCCGTCTACGTACCCCAATTAGTTGTTACCTAGCAAAAAGCGACATTTTAAGCTGCTCCTTACTTACCATCACTATTGTTTTTTGCAACGACACATTTTATTTCTATGAAGCACAAACATGCATTTATTTTATTTAGTACGCTTTTTATTCTTACGTTATGATTAGACACACGGACATTCATTAATAGATTATTTAGCACATACATTGGCATATTACCATTCCCACATATACAATGTTGATTAATACATTTAAACGAACATTTTTAATTAATTAATTATATAATTTGTTAGGGGTTAAACATTTTTATTTTTACTGCTCCACCAATCCCCCTTTGGTGATTTTTAAATCACCACATAAAACCCAAGTCATACTTCTTTTCAGGCAGCATGTCTTTCATCCTTTACTTTCTGTTATTCATATCTCTGTCTCCTCTTCATCTTGCCTTTTAGTCTCTTTATACATGCTTTCTTTCATTTTCTCCAACTCAATTTCACCCAATTCTCTCTCTCTTTCTCTCATTATTCTGTTATTTCTTCTTATCTTATTCTGTCTTACTTTTCTCTTTATACATGTTATTACTATTTTCAATATCATTGCTAACAATATCACTATAGTTGCTACTATTATAACTTTCCCTATTACTAGTTTACTCATCCTAGTTAACCAATTTGCTACTGAGGAAAACCCTCTACCAAGTTTTCCCAAAACACTTTCAACCTCCAGTGGGACTAATTCTTTGTGCAGACTTGTAATATTTGTAATATACTTCTGTATATTTTCACTGTTATCCGGAATGTAAGTACAACAATGTTGGACTTTCAACATTCCACAGACTCCACCCTCTTTTGCCAAAAGAATATCAAGGGCAAGCCGATTTTGCATCACCATAGCTCTCATGGCAACCATTTCGGTATTTACCATTAAGAACCCTCCCGCAGTATCTGTAGACAAACGATCTACTACTGTGGATAACTTCCGAATTTTAAATGCATTCAAAGATATTCCCACTGCTGGTATCAATGCTCCAAAAATATCTCCTACAACTTCTGAAAAACTTTCCCTCTTTCTACGTTTAAATCCATTAATCATCTTGTATGTTCCCTTTTCTTCTCTGTCCATGTGAAAGATTTTTGGAAAGACCAGGCCTACATAGCAAGTTCCATACCAATGGTCCGGTAACCTGTAATAAGCTCTATTCCCACAAATATAATAGATACCTGGAAATATTGGATCTTTTCCACCTTTGAATCCCCAACCTCCCAGAATTTGATAATTGTCATGGCAGACACTGGAACCTACAAAGTAATTGTCATAGACTGTCTTATTTCTCTTAATGCACAACTTTCCTGTTTGTGGCCAATCTAACGTCATTGCTGCATTTATCCTTTTCCCTTCATGATTTCCTTCCTCAAACGTCCATAAACGTTTTCCTTCCTCTTTTATTGCTTCTTTTTGAAATTTCATTCTTCTTTCTTCAACCATATCTAAAAATACTTTTTCTTCTTTCTTTAACTCACAGGTAAGGTTGTTACTAACTATTTCTTCTAACGTTAATTTTCTATGTTCTAAAAAGAATTCTCCTAAAACTTTTGCTGGTTTTACTTTGTTAAGTTCTGGTACTACTGGAATGTTTGCAAATATCTTATCTATATCAGTATAATAAGATTCTAATCTACCTGTTTTATAAAATAAACTTGCTATTACACTACATGTTATTCCATAAGTCAAAGGTAAGTGATGATAAGTCACACCTTCCGATACTGATGCAGGCAACTGCATACAAACATAACAATCTCTTACTTCCATTGTTTTTACGTACTCATACAACAACTTTGTAAAAACATTCTTTGAGAAATCTGTTACTGACCTATCCTTATGCAACTGCACTACTTCTTAAAACAACTTGTTCTTTAATATTAGTTTCTTTTTCTTGTTTAGTATCATTCTTTGCTTCTATCACAGCCACGCTAATTGGAATTGTGATTGCTAAAACTATCCATATGGTCATTAATAACCCTGTACAAAAGCAGCACATTTTGCACCATCTCTTTACAAATTCACATTTATTTCTTCTATCCCTATTATTTTCCATTTTTCTTTTTCTATTTATTAAGTTTCAGAAAATTGTGTCACTACACCTCAGAAATGACTTAGATGCCACTCTGCTTCCAAAAAGTCTTTGCTTAGTACTTTCTTTAATTCTCTCCAGAATTCTTTCGTTGTCACATCCGGTGATTTGTCACGTCCAGTAAATTGTCACGTCCGGCAGAAGCACTTTAAGTCTTCACTTCAGTTTCGTTGCATCTCACCTTTTCCCATCCGACTTCTCAGTCTCTGGTTTCCGTGAGTGTTTTCTTCTTCTCCTTTGTAATCTGTTAGTGCAATATACAGCCACTCAGGTGACTTAAATTTTGAATTTATTTTCCTTGTCCTTTTGGACTTTTGTAATCTTTTTCCACTGGGTTTTTCTTGTCCCTTTTGACTTGTTACTTCATTTACTTGTTCAGCATCTTCATCTTCTGCTCTTATTATTCTATATCTCAATTTTCTTACATAGCTGTTGGGCCAATTATCTCCTTTTCTTGGCCTTTTGACCTCACCCTCTCTTTCTTCTCTTTCCGATCTCCAATTTCTTTTTCTTGATTCAGTCTTTGCTTTTTCCTCTCCTCCACTTTCTTCTGTTTCTGTTTCAACTGTCTCACTATTGTTTCTTATTTTGAAACTTATAATCTCGTCATCTCCTACTGGTGGATCTGTCTTCTCCTTTTTGTTTTCCCTTATCACTGTCCCTCCTCGGGGTTCTTCCGATTTGGTGTTTTCCTCCTTATCTGCTTCTGAATTTCCCTGTTCTCCTGTTTCTCTATCTATCCCTATTGCTCCTCGGGGTTCTTCTCGATTTTCTAACTTTTTGTGTACTTCTTTCCCTACTTCATCTATTAATATTGTTTCTGAAGGATTTCCACCATAACTTGTACTTGGTTGTTCATCTAACTCAATTTCTTGCTCAGTTTCTTCTCTAATTGGTTTATAACCCCAAGTTCCCTTTCGAATTCTTCCCAATTTGCAGCTGAATCATCAGATCCTGAAGTTGTGTCAGATATTTCCAGATGTCGACTTACAGGTCGATCTTCAAGTTCTGGAACTTCTGAATTTCTTTCTTCTTCTTCTTCTTGTTCCTCTTCTTCTCTAGAGGTGTTTTCCGTTGGGGTCTCCAGATGTCGACTTTCCGGTCGATCTTCAAGTTCTGGCACCCTTTCTTTTATCTTGGTTGTTCCCGCCGTTAAACTTTTATCCCACACTTCCAGACGCCGACTCACATGTCGATCTGTAGGTTCTGGAATTCTGATTGTGTGGCTGGCATGAACCCAGTTCTTTACTCCTGCACACTTGACAGCAGTCGTTGTTACTAGGATTACCTGTCTTGGCTCATCCCAACGCGGAACTAGACAGTTTCTTCTCCTGTGGACTTTAATACGGACCCAGTCTCCTGGATTCAAGTCGTGGGCTGGTTTTCTTTCAAGAGTGGTCGCATCCGGTCCAACCTGATGAAACACAGAACGCACCACATCAGCCAGTCCTTTGCAATAATCCAGTATTAGATCATCAGTTATTGTCAATAACTTGTTGACTGGTACGTGGGCTTGTCTCATTGCTCGTCCCATGATCATTTCATGAGGACTGAGTCCCGTTTTCTTTTCAGGGATACTTCTGATGGTCATCAGAACAAGAGGCAGTGCATCTGGCCATTTGAGTCCTGTAGCTTGACACATTTTTCCTAATCTGTTTTTAATCGTTCCATTTATCTGCTCTACTACCCCAGAAGCTTCGGGTCTGTAAGCACAATGTAGTTTTTGTTTAATACTCAATGCTTCACAAATCAATTGGATCAACTCATTTTGAAAATGTGTTCCTCTATCTGTCTCAACTGTGACTGGAAAACCATACCTCGGAATAAACTCTCGTAGCATAAGTTTTGCCACTGTTGTTCCATCATTCCTTCTTGTGGGGTATGCCTCCACCCAACGAGAGAACAAACAGACGACCACCAGAACATATCTTAATCTGTTACTAGGGGGCATCTCAATAAAATCCATCTGTATCCTTGTGAATGGACCTCCTTCTCGTCCTATTGTTCCTAGACTCACTACTGTTTTTCTTCCTGGGTTAAATTGTTGACAAATAAGACATCTTTGACAAAGACTTTCAGCAATGGCTCTGAATTTTGGATTATACCAAGTTTGTCTAAAAAGTCTGATCATTGCATCTCTCCCAATATGAGCTTGTCCATGGTACATCCGTGCCATGTCTGCAATCATGCTATCAGGCATAACTGGTCTTTCATCTCTGTATACCCACACTCCATTATCTTCCTGTCTTCTACATCCTGCTTTAATCCAGTAATCCTTTTCCTCATCTCTTGCTGTTTCTTGTAACTGCCTTACTTCATCCCATGTTTCGACTGCATTAGTGAAAAGCAAAGGACAAGAGACATGCTCCCTTTCTCTATTTCTGTTCAGGGACGCCATGTTTTCCGCACAATATCTAGCGATCTCGTCAGCATAATTATTGCCAACCGCTATGTAATCTTCGTTTTTCTTATGCGCCTTGCACTTCACTACAGCTATTTGTTTAGGCAGCTGTATCGCCTCAAGCAGTTTTTTAACATAATCTCCATTTCTGATAGGTGTTCCTGCAGATGTCAAAAATCCTCTTTGTGACCAAATCTGACCAAAATCATGTACGATGCCGAAACCATATTGGCTATCGGTCACAATCGTGATTCGTACATTTTTCCCCAATTTACATGCTTGAATCAAAGCAATTAGTTCCGCAACTTGGGCAGACCTAACTCCTTTCAGACAAGACGCTTCCATTACAGTTGCCACTGTGCATACTGCATAAGCTGCGCTTAACACTCCTTCCTTTGTGCGTAAACATGAACCATCTACAAACATGACATAATCGGATTCCTTTAACGGTTCATCTTTTATGTCAGCTCTTGGTTTTGTGCAATATTCCAGCACATTCAGACAATCATGATCTACTTCATCTTGTTCAATTATACTCTCTTCATCTGGCAATGAAGTCGAAGGATTTACATTTATGCATCTATCTATGGTCACATTTTCTGCACTCAAGATGACTTTTTCGTACTTAGTCAGCCGACTATGTGTCATGTACTGTGTTTTTGTTCTTGTCAGAAGAATTTCTACTGAATGGGGAACATATACTCTCAGTGGATACCCCATCACTATACCTTCACTTTGTTCCAGACTTACACAAGTAGCAGCAACTGCTTTCAAACATCCAGGCAATGCCTTTGCTATAGGATCTAAAACAGCTGAAAAGTAAGCGATAGGCCTCTTCATGGTGCCATGTTTTTGTACTAGTACTGAAAATGCACATCCATCTCTTTCACTTCAGTATAACTCAAAATCTTTCTCATAATCAGACATGCCTAATGCAGGGGCCTCACACAGTTTCCTTTTCAATTCTTTGAAAGATTTCATTTCTTCTTTGTTTAACTCAAAAGGGTCTTTTACATCTTTCTTTGTCAATTTTTGTAATGGTTTTGCAATCAAAGAAAATCCACTTATCCATTGTCGACAATATCCAACCATTCCCAAAAACATTCTTACCTCTCTTTGAGTCATTGGTGCTCTCATTCCTTGAATCATTCTTACTCTTTCTGTCGCTATTTTCCGCACTCCTTTCTCAATTTTATGTCCTAAATACTGGACTTCTTTCTGACAAAACTGTAATTTTGAAGGGGACACCTTATGTCCTCTTTTCTCCAAATGGTTCAGTAAAGCAATTGTGTCACTTACACATGCCTCTTTGGTTTTCGATGCCACCAATAGGTCATCGATATACTGCACCATCACTGATTTTTCTGGCATTTTTAAATCTTCCAGAGATTTCTTTAGAATCTGATTAAAAATTGAGGGGCTCTCTGTATACCCCTGAGGAATTCGGCACCATGCCAAAATACGCTCTCCAAAACGGAATGCAAATAATGGCTGGCTATCTGGATGCAAAGGAATAGAGAAAAATGCATGACACAAATCTATCACAGTGTACCACTCAGCTTCATGCGGAATTTGATATAGAATCACTGCAGGGTTTGGCACTATTGGACAGCATGGTACAACTATTTTGTTGATCTTTCTCAAATCCTGTACTATTCTGTATGTTCCATTTGGCTTTTTCAGTCCCATAATAGGTGAATTACATGGACTGCTCATGATTTCTTTCAGAATTCCCTGTTCAATCATCTTATTTATCACAGGAGTTATTCCTTCAATTATTTCTGGAGTTAATTTGTACTGTGGCGTGTTTGGATAACTTATCCCTTCTTTCACTGTCACTTTTACAGGATCAACTTCTCTCATTAATCCAATGTCTTCTCCTGTAAAATCCCACACACTTTCTTTCACTGCACTTCTTAACTCTTCTGGAAGTTTTCCTGCATCAAATGCAGGAAACAACCCATTCATTTCAGGTTCCTGATTCATCAAAGTTACTTTATACAAAGCATCTTCATCTGAAGTCTGAAAACCAATTCCATCTGGTGTACAATAAATTGTGCAATTCATTTTACACAAGAGGTCACGACCTAGAAGATTTACAGGACTACAATCGCACACTACAAATTTATGCATTTTCCTAAAAGAACCAATTTTTACTTCTACCAATTCAGTAAGTGGGGTTTTAATCTGCTGATTGGCAACTCCTACCACTTGGATGCATTCACCTGAGAGAGGAAGGTTCGGAATTTCCACTGACCTAACAGTAGAACGGGTAGCTCCAGTATCGACAAGGAATGTTACGTTTGCTCCATTCACTTCTCCATCCACAAAGGGACCAGACTGATCTACCTCTAGAGTTGCGCCAAGCACGCACTCTTTCCCCTCTCTTGCGCACCGTCAGAAACTTTCATCTGGGTCATCCTCACTCTGATGCAACCAATACTGGGAAATGTTAGCTGCTCTCGGCAACTGTGTTACCTGCTCTCCTCCGTAGAATCCTGTTTCTGTACTGTATCTTTGCTGGTTAACAGTGTTGGGAAGTGGTGGTTGTGGCACCTGACTTTGTTGAACAACTACCTCATTCTGCACCTGTGGAGTTAATGATTGATGTTCCGGATTAGGTTTAGGTGGGAACTTACACTCATTTCTCCAATGCCCTAATTTTCCGCAATTATGACATGGCCATTTCTTCTTTGCCTCTTCTAGACTCACTTGTCCTTTTCCTTTACCTATATTTGGTCGCATCTTATTTTGTCCTGATTCGTTTCCATTATTATTATCCAATTGAGCTTCTTGTTTTTCTGCCACTTTCACTTGTGCCCACATTGCTTTTTCTTTCAACTTACGCTGTTTACTCTCTATTTCATCACTACAATACTTAGCATACCTCAGCACCTCATCTACACTTGCATTCTGCCAGTTTATCATATGTTGCTTAATCATATCACTTATTTCTTGTTTCAAGCCAAATACAAATCGGTATACAAAATGACTCATATCCTTCTCACTTAATTCCTCATAACCACTATACTGTTTGAAAACCAACAACAATCGCTCATAATATGCATGTACACTCTCCTTGCTTTCCTGTGTAGTTCTATCAATCTTAACCCAATCTGTCTCTTTTGGAGGAATCTTATTTTTCAAAAAGGTAATCACCTTGTCATATTTCTTCATCACATCTGGTCCTGGAGCTCCTGTCTTTGGATCTCTTGGATATTCTGTAGTTGGCCAGTCAACTGTAATCTTACATTCTGACCATAGATCCGTTGGTACCACTATGTCAAACAATCCATCCAAATCTATCCACAACACTTTCGAGACCTTTACAAACCTTTCTACCTGTCGGTACCACTCAACTGGCTTTTCTCTTAACTTTGGAAAGTCATTTGTAAATGACAGGATGTCCTGCCTAGTCCAGGGAACATGCACATAACTACCACCTGGAGTTTCTCTCATAGGGTACTCTTTAACAACATGTTCCTTTTCTGCTATCATAAAAGCCAATGAACCTTTGTCTACACTTTTCTCATTCTTCTTTGTCCATCTAACCTTCCATCTGTCCACATCACCCCATTTTCTCAACAAAACAATCAACTCTTTTATCTGTGTCAGCCTCCCTGCTGTATTCAAATTTTCAATATCTTTTTCACAAAAATCTACTCTGTATGGTTTCTGCAACGTTTTTACTTTTGCAAAATCTATTCCAATCTCACCGGCCACTTCTTCTAGTTTGTCATGTAAATTCTTTGCTCTCCATGTTATACTTTTGCACAGAAACATTATTTCCTCATCCTGATAATTCTTTATCTTTTCTGTACCAATCGTTCCTAGAATTAATTCTTCCATGTCAATCTTCAATCTGATCACATCTAATGGTTTTTCTTCCGTTTCTTTTATTTTAAAAGCTTTTATCCACTCATTTAACTCATCAGGAGTCGGACCTATAGGAGTACTATTTATTTCTGTCCAATTTCCACTCTTTTCAGGTGTCACCGTTGCAGATTCAGTTACCATAGGCATTTTCTTACCGCTACACTCATTCACTGTCAAATTTTCAGGTGGACTTGGTCTGTAAGCACTAGTCAAATTGCTCGTACCTGGACTTGTTTCTATTCTTTCCTTTTCTCTTTGGAATTGCGAACTCAAGGGAATCACCAAAGATCGTTCATCAATTTTCTGATTCTCGAAAACTGGTATTACTGGACCTATTGTTACGGGTACGGTAACTGCTTCCATATTCTTTGTTAATTCTCTAATTTTCTCAGTTAGTTCTTTTGTTGTCCTTGCCAATTCTCTTGCACTATCATTTTCTATTCCCTCAATTTTGGAAGTTCTTATTTGTTCTTGTGACCTATTTATTTCTTGTCTTTTTTCTGGACTTTCATTTCGCATAGCTTCTATTGGTGGCGCATTTGGTGTCACCACTGTAGAATTCTGCTGATACGGAGGTGGATTTTTATTTAATATATCTTCCAGCAACTCGTCATCCGTTTCGCTCTCATGCATATACTTTTCTCTCTCTAAATGTTTCTTTTTCTCAGTCCGTTTTTTCTTAGTCCCTTCCTCAACTGTAAAAGCTGGAAACAAACCTCCTGTCATGTTAGCACATCTCCATCGTTTTATTCTGTCCTCATGATTCATTCCCCACATTCTTCCGGGCACGAACTCATAACCTTTCATACCTCTGAATCTTTCTTTCTCGTACATCTCATCTTCCCATTCTGTTAAAGCCTCAAACTGTGTCGGTCTAGGTCTAGGTTCCAATTTAAGCATCTTTTCTTTTAAATTCCGTAAAATCGCTACATTAAAAGAACCATTTTCAGGAAAAGCCAATGCTCCATCATTCTTTGTATATTTTACCCAATTATCCAACCATATGCACGTATGATATCCATATTTCAGCATCATATGTGAAGCTGCTGATTTTGGCGGAGGAATTACTTGTCCCTCTCTAGTCACAACCTTTTTGTCTTTCTTAAAGAAATTCTTTAATTTCGTTGTCCATGACGTTCTCTCCCTTTCATACTCGTAATATGGCATGTTTTCTATTTGTTTTCTCTTTACTCTAACGCTGTTTCTGTGTACGGAACTTCGTCCAATTACAGCGCGATTCACACTAACGTACCAATCAGAACAATTTCCACCGTCCGCGAACCAACCAATCCTAGCGCGGCACTTTTCTACGTCACTCCTGCTCTGTATTCACGTGACTAGTGCACTGACCAATCCTAGCGCGGCACTTTTTCACGTCACTTCTACTCTTTACCCCTCCTTTACAAAATTTATCGGCAATTTTTCTTTTTACAGTTTTCTTCGTTAGTTACAACAAATAAACAATTCCATAGTCTGATTCGCTAAACAAAGTGACAGCCTTGTCCTTTTACACAAGAATCCTGTTTTTCCAGTAGGCAGCGCTTACCTCTACCCTACCACAGAATTATTTGCTTTTGCCGATAAAGTAGCACTTCCCTCTACCTTACCCTTCTTTCAAACAAACAATTTACTCGTTTCTCTGGGGATAAGACACATGTGGAGACTAGGCTCCTGAGAATTAAGGCCAAAGTTTCACAAGTAAACGTGATTTGCTATTTCATTTACACACTTTTCACACCGAAATCCCTAACATAACACAACCTGCGTTATAACCAAAAAATGAATTCAGACCATGTACCAAATTCCATGTGACTTCTCTTGCCACACGTGTTCCACTTCCTACATCCCAGAAGCGTGAAAACTTACATATAACATAACGCGACTCAACATATAGTGTTAGTCATCAAATAATCAATAATCAATAAACAATAATCACTAAACTAATCTATAGAAAACCATAACTCTGCTACCAAGAAATCTGATGCAGCGCGTACAATAAAAACTATCCTCCTCCCAGGTTACTTATAGGTCATCCAGGGGCAAACTATATTTCTCATATCCACATGACGATGGGGCCCATAAACATCGCCTAAACACACACACACTCCTGGATTTCCTTTTACACCTTTATGAAATTCTGTACTCCTAGGAGAAGCATGAGAACTAAATGGAGAACACCATTTTGTGTACCGCTGGAAGAGCAAGGATATCTATTTACCTTAATTTGTCACTTTCTTTTAATTATTTCTTAAGATATTCCTGCTCATTGTTTTGTCGATGAATCATTCATTTAAGAAATTAGTTCATAGTGATTAAGACCAGCTGAATCACAATCAACCAATTACTCATGTCACAATCATTTAGGAAAATAACCACTGAGTCATTTTGGTTTTTAAAGAATCTTAAATTTTATATAATTTTAAAAGCATGAAAAGATTTAATACTTTATTCAATTATTCATTTTTAAATTCACAATTTTATTAAGCATAATCAATTTATTGCAGAAAGGAAATTTTGTCATGAAGCCAAAAACCTTAGTTACCTGTCTAGCTTCCTAATTTAGCCTAATGATTTCTAACCTAACTTTGGGATTAGAAATAAATAGCCTGATTCTCATACTCAACTGTAAAGTTAAGACAGCAACAGCAACTTCAGCTCGTCAGCATCAGCTACCTGCAACCCGTCTTCTCTACTGCAACCATGACTCTCGAACTGCTTGGAACTTCTCTGGAACTCTCCTGGAACTTCCTGGAACTGCCCTGGAACTGAACCCCTCCCACTAAGAGTAGGCCCTCTTATACCCCAATTCTAACTTTGTTAACTAACTGTTGCAACCTTAATATCACGCTTTTCTCTCATTGGTCCATACATGTCAGCTTATTCATTCTTTAATCAAGTTCTTTTGGATTCAAGGGTCCTTGGATCATTTCCTTTCCCATACGCTTAAACATTTCCATCCGATTCGATCAGTTCATTTGTATCTTCTTTTGACACATTCAAGAACTCCGCAGTCATTGTCCTTTCTCTTGGGCTCCTTTCCCACGGACTCTCTCCTGATCCTCACGGCACACTATCAGTTCAATTAGGTCACACCAGCCTTGACCATTTCTTGCATCCTAGCCTCTCAGAGACATCACGAGGCTCCAGATTTCATCAATCTCATCCCGTACCACGTGTCCCCTTGCGCCTGCGCACATCTTCCCACTGGCGGCCATTTTATCTCGCCACTCGGTTCTACTTTAGAAGCACTAATTTGAGGCAAACAAAACATAATTAAATAGAGAAAAATATCCCTTTCGTTTCCCTCCCGTCTACGTACCCCAATTAGTTGTTACCTAGCAAAAAGCGACATTTTAAGCTGCTCCTTACTTACCATCACTATTGTTTTTTGCAACGACACATTTTATTTCTATGAAGCACAAACATGCATTTATTTTATTTAGTACGCTTTTTATTCTTACGTTATGATTAGACACACGGACATTCATTAATAGATTATTTAGCACATACATTGGCATATTACCATTCCCACATATACAATGTTGATTAATACATTTAAACGAACATTTTTAATTAATTAATTATATAATTTGTTAGGGGTTAAAATTTTTTATTTTTACTGCTCCACCAGGTGCAAAGTGCTTTGCTGCATCTTTGCGCTAGGACCATGTTAATAAACAAATACAGATGGCTAGATGGTGAGTGGGTGAATAGATAGAGAGATCGATAGATAGATAGATAGATAGATAGATAGATAGATAGATAGATAGATAGATAGATAGCCTTGCAAGGACCCTTTAATCCAAACTTTGACAAGGGAACAAGACAGGAAGCCTTGGTGGTATTTGTCAGTTATTTAACTGTGTCACTGATCCCATCCTTGATAAAATGCGGTAGACTCTTGGAAGCAAAGGTGAAACAAACCAGACAAGTGTGTAAACAATAAATGGGTCAGCAGTGAACTAAGAAATTGCATGAGACTAACCTGGAGCACAGAAAGACACTGGAAGAAATGGAAAAGCTACAAAGGCAGGCAGCGTTTCTAAATCCACACCAGGGGCCGTTTTATACTAGTGCCACGGGGACGCAACTGGCGTTTGCCCCTGCTTTGTGTGCCGCAGAGGCGCTTTGGAATTACAGAAGGGGCCACAGACGCTTGTGCAGCCCCTTCTGTAATACCGATAGCGCTGGTGCACATAAAGCGAGAGCGCTATCTTCAGGGGGCATTCTCTCATTTGCATGTGGGCGTAACCCATGCAAATTGGGGAATCCCCTTGCCTCTGCTCCCGTGCTGCATTAAAGACGCGGCGCAGAGGCAAAAAGGTTCTCAGGCAGCGCACTGACAGTGCGCCCACTGATGGCAGCTATCTGCAGGGGGGAAAAGGGGGTCCTATGGACCCCCCAGACATCCCCTTGCAGGCAGGTGCAGTCATTGGCTTCACCCGCCTGCAAGGGGATCTCTAATCCCCCTTCAAAGTGCAGGCCGGTTGCCGTCTGCACAGTGAAAACACGGAGTGGCTTTAAAGCAGCCGCTCCATTTATCACCTGAATGCGCTGCCCTGGGGGCAGAGCATTCGTCATAATACGGCTCAGGTTCATTGTTTGCGCTGGGCGCACCTTTTAAAAGGTGCGCCTGATGCAAACAAGGAAAAAAAGCCTTTTGTGTGTTATGGGTCGTAAAGTATAACATTAAAAGCAGCAGTACAGGGCTAGAATCTTAAGGAAACAACCAAACTCTGAATTCGCTCAATGGGAGGTGGCTGTAGGTGAAAGATGATGGCTTTGAAGTATTTTTTTGTATGTTATGGCTTCTATAGTGTGTTTCTACCTCATGTCGAAACTCCAAAACACTTTCTGGCTGGCTTGAGCAAGTAGGTATTCTGTTGCACGTGGCTGCAGGAAGGTATTGATAGTGGTGTCACCTGTGAATAGCGTGTTTTGGTACCGCACGTGTTGAACATTTTATGTGAATGCTGACAGGGACATCTTAAGGATTTTAGGAGTCCTGGGCCAAACATATTTCGGGGGCCCCTGTTACAGGCTTAAATGTATGATTCAATTTAACCTCTTTCATGCCCTCTTTAGCCAGGTCACTGACAGTGCACAGGCACACCCCTCCAAATTCTAAATGTTTTGTACATCTAATGTTCAGGGATGGTGAGGTGTGTTTTCAATATTGTAACACAACAGCAGTTTAAGAACATTACTGCAAATAATCTCTGTTACACCCTCCCATTTCTCATATGTGAGGTCATGTTTTGATCTAAAGGAATATTTTTATGGATGTTGCATGAAACGTATATACAACCTTTCTTAGCAAAAATCTGTAATAGACTCACAGATCACCCACATCACAAACTGATGAAAGGAAAAGGCATTTAAAACAATCTGTTTAAGAGTTATTCAAGGACATCAGGGCGAGACTCTGCAGAACAGAGCTGGCTCTATGAGGGGGCCCCCTGGAAGGCTGGGGCCCTGGGCCAGAGCCCACTTTGCCCATGCCTTAAAATGTTTCTGAATGCTGGCATTGTTGTTGATGACAATTCAGACTGCCTATTCCAGTCATTGGATGGCAGGGAGCCCTAGGAAGCTACAGTTCACTGTTCTCTCTCACCACACTGACTGACCCTTTCTCTCTCAGGTCCTGATTCCCAAAGGTAAACTCACACATTTGTGTAAATTTACCCTTTTTCAGTATTCATATAAATGCATTTCAATAGTAAGTTTACGAGTGTGGAGGCTCTGCAGTCAGGGCGGAGAACTCTGCATATAAAACAATAGGCCTGTCCTACGTGCAAGTTTACATTTGTGAATCAGGTCCTCAGTGTTTCTCTCTTGACAGAGAGGACGTTGGAATCCTTTCCCTTCTCCCAGTAATGAACAGCCTGCCTCCAAGACAGGAATCTCTTAAAACAGCGTCCCAACCATAGCTATTTCAATGAATGATGGACACTTTGCAGATTAATTTAAATGATTTTCTAATTCCACCCTAGTTCCAGTTGGGTCACTCAGAGTATTTGTAGATGTCTTAAGGTCATAATTTCTGTGAGGTCCAGGTGTACACCCAGTAGAGTGACAAGACAGAAGACCCCAGTCAACCAAGGCATCACCCTTGTTTTACAAGAGCCCCTATGGTCTGTGGGCAGTTCCTACATAGAATGAGCTGGACTGAGGGCAGGTAGAAGTGTGGAGGTTGAGGAGATTGAGGGTAAACTGAGGATGTGGCCTAACAGCCAGAGCTGCCCACTTTGATGCTGGGGAACCAGGTTCGAGCTTGGGATCGGCTCAACATTCTGTAATTCCGGTCAAATCACTTAATCTCTCTGTGTTTACCAAAAGTGAATGTGTCCTTGTGTAACATAACTGGTGCTCATGTAAAGTGCTCTGAAACCTTTGGGTCAAGTTCGCGCTATATAAAATTGTGAAAAAATAAATAAATAAGCTGGGTTTTGTACAGTGCATACAAGGATGTGCGCAACATATTTTAATATTCGAATACACATGCTCGTCGAAAAGCAATCTCAATTTAAAAAAAGAATGACAATTTCCTGAATCTATTCCATAAGAAGTCAGACATATTCTACATAGCCTGAGATACTTATGCTCATAAACAATATTTCTAGATTTCTGTTCTTTCATCCAGAAAGTGATCAGCATATTCAGTCATTGTACAGGAATGAACATCTTTTATTTTTCTAAATATGCTTTGGTTACCAAATGTTAGTACTTGCGTAGAATTGCCAGGGCTAAGAGACAACAAACAAATGGAGAGACCCACATGTTTTTCTTCAGTGTTCACATTCTTGCACTCTCAAATCCGTGGAGCAACACATACACTAGCCCTGTAATTTTTACACTCCTTCAACCAGGCACTCACTCACGGTCTAGTGTGCTACCTATCTGCTAATGTGCTTCACCACCTTGTCAGTACTATGAAGAGGTGTATGCATTCAAAGAGTACAACTGCTGAGCAGACACCTATGACCAGTCCAACAACCGCTACCCAGCTCGCACCATAGGACTCCTATTGTGTCTCCCACTATCAATGCTTCCCTATGTTCTCAGCACATCAGCAGATCTTATAGACAAGCTCACCATCTCTGGTGGATCTCACCACACCCGCAGACAGACTGCAGACTAAGAAGTGTAAGAAACGAAAAAACAAGACAGCAGGCCTTTTCCATCTCTGCACCCAGGATCTAGAACAACATCCCATCCCCATCAGGACTGCCCCAAACACTGCTCCAATTTAGGAAACAGTGGAAGACTCACGTCTTTTAAAGAACACTACTTCACAATGCACAAATCATTCTCAACCCAGCTCGATCTCCTCTAACTCATTGACTTTATGCTTGTCTTTGATCATGTGCAGTGCTCCGCTGCCTTTTGGCTAGGTTCGTGCTACAGAAATACCATATAGATACATACATGCATACATAAGAGGACCATACTGAGGAGTCAACATTGCAGGGGTGGCTCCTCTGTTATGGCAGAGGAGCGTCACTCCACTGCTGAGAGGCAGCAGAGGCAAACGTGAACAATAAAATGATAATAAAACTATTTTATTATCATTTTATTTTTCTTAGGGAGCCAGAGCCAGCCGAGTCTTAGCACGAGGGCGGGGCCATCCTGGGAGCTTCACTGCGTCAGCAGGAGAGAGGAGGAGTGGTGGGGGTACTGTAAGTGGCATGTAGGTTTGGCAGGCTGTTTTACGATGGTCAAACAGACATGCGCACTTGCATTTCTCCATCCCAGCTGTGTTGCGCAGCCAGGTGGAGAATTGGCACAGGCTCCCTGTGCCTGAGCGAGCATCAAATCAGCCTGCTCAGGCTGCTGGTAAATAGTATTACCAGCATGAGAGCAGCATCTGAATTGGAGTCTGGGAGCCTGTGCATGGAATTGTGGTTTGGGACCGGAGCACCGAGTTGGTGGCTGCAGCGGCAGGTAAGGGCTCTTTTATTTGATTTTTTTGTTCTTTCTGTCCCCCCGTCCCACCCTTTGCCTCACCACTTCTAACTACGAGCAGCCGTCACTGCAACATTGAACTACTACCACTCAGTTACTAAATAGGCAAGATTTAACATGAGCGCCCTTCATCAGTGTACCACCAGCTTGCACAAGGTGTTTAATATGCTCTGCATTCATTTATAAAAGCCACAAAATTAATAACATTTGGTAATGTGTCCTGCTGATAATACAATTAGTAATAACTGATTGCTTTTCACATATTTATTTAGGTTTTTAGTAGGGGTGTGCAAAGTTTTTATTATGTTAGTGTGGGTTTGCGTAGTTAGCGCTTCTTGACATTCACACAGTAAGCAGAGTATACTGTTTTAACTTCTCTGTCCAAGTGCAACATTCCCCTGCATTTCAACGTAGATGTGGAATAAAACATTCCAATATATATACCCTAAATAACTTTTGTTTTCACTCTCTAATTTCGTGCTCTCAAAATAAGTGGATGGCAGCTTGAAGATCAGCATTTTGTACTCGAGTGCAATCTTTGTGTTGCTTTTCCTCGTGGGTGATGCAACACTCATGGGGTGAAAAGTACACCATATTACACCTGCCTGCAAAAATTGTGAAAATAGGTTTGAAGAAGGAATGGAATTTTTCAGCGAAAGCCCAAGCATTTATGATTACAACCTCAGCATTTTTATTAGGTTTTCCAAGAACGACATGAAAATAGCAACAAAAAAAAAACGTTTTTCAGCTTCACACATCTCAATTTTTTTGTCCCAAAAAAAACTGGCCTCTTGACTAGTTATATAATGACCTACTTTTGCTTCCCCTATGGAAAGCTCAGATTCAAATGTGATGGATTGTTTGGGATCATCTATCAACCTGCAGTAGTTCCTCGTATCCTTAAGTAGACGATGACATTCAGTGTCATGATCATGTCTGTTTAGTACCACTATTGCCCCTCCTTTGTCTTCCAGTTTTATGATAAGGTCATGATCATTACATCCAAAAATATCCATGCTGGGTGTGGGTGCAAAGCCTAATTCCTTGTTGATAACTTTCAATTGTGTGTCGAATAAGCCTGGGCCAAATGTTAAGCCGGAGCAATCAGAGTACTTTCAGTAATTTTAGAAATACCAAAAATTACGAGATTGCGCATGGTTGCACAATTTAGAGTAATGTGGGGCAACAATGCCTACTGCAAGAGCACAAGAACAGAGTATGAGCGGCTTCTGTTGTTCGTTTTCTGTTGCATTGAGCCCATTTTCTTAGCACAAAGTGCATCCTCTGGTCCATTTTGGATGTGGGGGTGCATTTTGCATTAAAGAAGTAGCACTAAATGCTGGGTTACCCTCCTTGTGTAGTCCGCGTAATCTTGCATACATTTTACTGTCATTTTGTGTAATTACACTACAGCAAATTACACGAGCTGCACCCACCTTTAGCGTAGAAGACAGTTCTATTGGACAAATTGATGACTAATTGGGTGCATTGACTGTCTCTTGACCGTGGTTCTTTGAGCTGTTTGTACCTGGGCCTTGTTCGGTCCTTCGTTATGCTCCTTATGTGCATGTGCTGTGGATTTCTGTCCCCCAGTACTTGTGCTTTTTTTTTTATCTGCCTCTTTATTGTCTGTGGCCTTTTCCTAAAAAATACATTCTGTTGGTATACTGTTGCCACTGTTGAAAATTGACCTTCTGCATGATGCACAAAACCTTCTATATCCATCTGTGCAATGCAGACCATATTAACGTCCACATAGCCACCCATTTTCCCCTTTCTTACTGCCTTAAAGGCAACCCGCCCCCTTTTCCATACTGGCCTTTCTGAGCTCCTGGCGCAATCATGCCCTATGGTGGTTAGTGACTCAAAATGCCAGAGCTACCCAAACTCCTCTACATGTTCCAAGCCTTCCCTCTCCTTTGGTCTAGACGTGAAATCATGTAGGTGCAGGAGTTGTGCAACACTTTTGCCTGAGGGAAAGACAATGCATGCACAAATGCGTGTGCATGTAACACCCTACTCAGGGTCGCCTGGAGGTCCCAGACTTCCGCTGACCCTACGAGGCTACCCAAATGTATTTCATCATAGAATGGCTCTGCGGGGAAGCAGATAAAATGTGGTTTTTCATAGACCACAATCTCACAACTCGTTCCCTGGGTGAGATGCTATGGGTCCATAAAAACAGCACTCTTGGAACCTATATGCCTAACCTATAACTTGGGTAACAACTGGGATAGCCTAACAAGATAACAAAAACGGACTACATACCAGTCCCTACTGACGCCTATTTTCCTGAATGCTGACTTCACACCAGGATTAGATAGTGGCTTTTATAGCAGCTGAAAGACCCACATTTGATATGTAGCGACAAGACCACTCGCAAACTTAGAGAAATTTCTCCAAACCCTAACATTGACAAGACATTTATGTTTCCCGAATTATGCCTCACTTTATATGAAACCATCTCATCTGAGCTTCGTACACCAAGAGCAATGGCGAAAGGAACTCAAAGCCCTCTCCTTCAAACCATGGAAAGACATATTTATGCACACATCCAACTTCACCCACCATGCCCAAGGGCGAGAAGCCCTACACAAAATTGTGTATAGACGGCACTTTACTCCAGCATGCCTACTACATACGATAGATAGAAAACGACTGGTGCACCGTTTGAGGCAGTGTGGGGAGGAGGGTATAATATTGCATATACTATAGAAATGTCTGAAATTTAAATAAGTTAGGGATGTTGTACTGCACACCATACCACAAACTGAGAGAGAACCAGTGGGAAACGATCCAGTATCTATTATTCTAGTAATCGGGGCAGGCAATGCCTACCCATTATATTCTATCAAAGGGAAGTGGATTTCTCATTTCCTACTTGCAGCCAACCAAACTATATTGTTTTTATGGTACAATCTCATCGCACCAACGCCAGAAATTTGGCTCATGTGCTTCCGGCACCTACTGGTTCACGAAAAGGTGGCATACAAGCTAAAAGGAGAAACTCCCTGTTTCAATAAACTATGGGACCCAGTGTTATGTTATCTGAATGAGGATAATAGGGACCTTTACTGCCCGATTGGAGTACGAACTCTAGGGGCATATTTACAAGGGGAAATTGCTACTAGAATGTCACTATTAGTGACGTTCTGGTGGCGATATCCCCTTCTCCTCCTTTACAAAGCAGTGTTAAAACACTTAACACCGCCTTGTAAATAAGGCCCCATTTCACGCTTCACTTAGCATGAAATGGGCGTGCAATGGGTGTTAAAGTGGGCATTCCGCCGCAATACCTATTGCTTTTTGACGCTGCCCCATATTTACAAGGATGGGGCAGCGCCAAAAACTAAGGCCAGGTAAAACCTGGTCTTAGGATGGCGACCCGAGGAGAAATCTTTTATTTCTTCTCGTATTTTGCTTTTTCTAAGTGTGCTGCATTCTGCAGCACACATAGAAACAGCAAATCGCCTTTAAAGATTGTTTATGTGCAGGAAGGTGTCCCTTGCTGCACATAAACAATTACCCCTGCCGTGCAGGCACCCTTGTAACTTGGCACAAGGGTGCCTGCGCTGGCGTTAGGCAGCTTTTTTAGTGCCAGCACCAGGCGCAGCCGGCACAGGTAAGAGCAGTGGGGCGGGGCGAGGGGGGAGTCAACAGACGACGGGATAGGTAAAATTAAATAAAAAAATAAATAAAACCACTTAACTTGCGCTCACCACATTGCCGACTCGGCGATGCATCGAGTGCAAGGTAAGTGGTTTTATATTTTTTAAATTTAATTTTATCTATCCCGTCGTTTGTCGACTTCCCCCCCACTCGGCCCACCCCCACCCCACCGATCTTACCTGTGCCTGCCGCGCCTGGCCAGCACTAGGGGATATGCAAGGGTGTGCCGTATTTTTGTAAATACGGCGCATCTCTGCATTTAAAAAATGTCGGAGCGCGGCGTTACATTTTATTGTAAATATCCCCCTAGGTTTGTTAGCTAACGAATAATAGGTGCCAACAAAGTGGGAGATGCAACCAAGAATGAGGATAGGGCAGAACATGTTCCAATGCAACTCACGTACTAAATGAGGAAGGGGAAGTGGTAAGCGGCTGGAGGGTTAGATTGGGAGGGGATTTGTCGGGTATGGATTTAAGACAGAAGAACATGTCTCAATTAAAAACGATTGAAACTTAAACTCCAATTTGAGGGGAAATATGGTAAAAAATTCAAGTAATTCAATTCCGCGACCTTCTGCTGAACAAGAACATACTGAGAGCCAATAAGTGCGGATTTAGAGCAAGATGCAGCAAGGAAACAACAAACCTTTGGTTACAAAATGAGAAAATGAGTACATTAGCTACTGGTGATGTTTATTTGGTAGTCATACAGGAGATCTCAGCAGCATTTCGTACGGTAGACCATCACGTCCTGTTTTATATGGTCTCTACCAAGACTTGTTGCAGTGGGACAGATATAAAGTAATTCTCGTCCATTATACCACCTTACCACTCTCCCCTTTATCCCTGTGCTCAGTATCAACTTAATCGTCTATGTTCTTCAATATCCGTATGAAGCCACTAGTGTCCTGAAGCAGGGTCTAGTTTTACCATATAGTGCCCCAGGCCCATTCTGTCCACATCTGAAGCATAAGAGTCTCAATTGTCCCTGCCAGCACATAGACAGGGTTGTGTTAAAATTGTCCACACTGCCTTGAGCGTCTACAGAGGCAGTAGGCCCCATGCCCTCCTGTATACTCAGATGTATCTCTCCTATGACCTCTTCGTGTACATCTTTCTGAACATCAAGATGTAGCAATAACAGGATGCGTCTGTCATTTAGAAGAACAAAATTGGCTAAGAGTAGGAGTGGGGGCCAACTGGGCCAACTGGGACTTTCCACAGCTTTAGAAATTACAAGTGACCTCTAACCTTTTCTAATCTTCTGCTTTCTTAAAAGTTTCTGAGAAGTGACGCAAATCATTTTCGATTTATGTTCAATTTCATTATGATCTACGGTCAAACATCGGCCAGAACCAGGACTTGTGGTTAGCAGTTCCTTATTAAAATAATATAAAAAGCTGCCCCCAGTCCATTTGTTGACCACCTCGCACAAGTGAACTCCTGGGTCACGACGTGTGTGGGTGCTCCCGGTTAACCGTTTTATTTAGCATTTCCTGTTGAGGTTGTAATGCTCATTCTATTTTGAAATTCATTTTCTCTCTCTCTCTCTCTCTCTCTTCCTTGCATTGCCGTGATTCTAAACTTACTAAGATTGCATTTTTTGGCTCTTCGTCTAAGCTGTGTCTCTGACACTTGTTACTTTCCAGATTGCTTAGAGTCATTTGTGATTAATGATGTGCTTTTGGCATTTATTGTTTAAATTGTTCTTTTGAATAAATGGTGCCACTCTGACTCAGTTTCTGAATCTCACACGTGTGCCTTATTATTTAGATAGCACATTTGTGCGGTGACTTCTGGGGTAGAAATTACCCTCCAACTGCTGGCGACCACGAAGGGACGTGCAAAGAATTTCCAGCCTGCAGGGAGAGGGAACCTTCCCCTGTGGCAGCGGCCGGTGATTGCGCCTCGGTGCCTCTTCCTGACTGAACGGCCACACACACACATGGGTAAGTCAAAGAGCTTTAATTTTTTTCTCTTTGCCTCGCCCTAGTGTGATGTCTGGCTGTGGTCGGCTGAGGACCTGTAGGTGTAGTGCTACCCAAGCCACAGTTCCATGCAGACTTGGTGTCTTACCACGTCAAACAACCCTCTTTAAAGTGACACACGTATGCAGGTGCTGAGCCAGGATTTATTGTTAGATTTTGACAGTTGTGGTTTTTGGTTTTCCCGTGCACGGTTTTCATATTATATATTTCTCTTCATATCGCCTGTCCAAACAAGATAGGGATCGCCTGTCTCATTGGTCTGTCAGTGGGACACGTCATGCGAGTAGATAGGACAGGAAAAAGTCACATCTCTCATGCCAGGGTATCTTCTTCGATAACTGATGCAAAAGAGTCATGCGCCTACATAGGCAAGGGGAATCACGCCTTGCGTCTCCCAGCTCTTGCGGGTTCTGAAAGGTCAGAACTCCTACAAGTATTCGTCAGCCCATGTCCGGTGGCTGCCAAGGGAGTTTTACAGTGCTAAGAAGGTATTAGAAATCTCCAGCCTCTGCAAGTGTTCGTCAGTCCACGTCTGGTGGCCTGGCAAGGGAGTTTATTTAGTGCTAAAACAGCATTAGAAATATCCAGCTTTTAAAAAGAAACAAAAATAGTTAACAGCTGATAAACAAAAGAATAAATAAGCTTTGTAATATTCTTGCATTGAACGAAAAATGTTTCTAAACTGAGTAGCAAATTAAGGGGAAGTTCTCTACTTTCAAAAGTAACTTCCTTTGTGGCTTCCTGTTCTCCTTGTGTTAAGCAAAAAATAAACGCTCTTATCTATTGACATATCTTACATCTTACAAATTCGTTCTTTCTTCATATTTTCTGGCAAACAAAAGTGCACAGTTTTTTGCCTCTTGATTAATTGTGAAGGAATTGTCGATTCTTTTCTCTTGGACAAATAGTTGCCTATTTGCATGGCAAGTTTATGGTCTTTTTGTCTCTGCATCTTCTACTGACTCGGTTGCGGTTTCTTCTAAGAATGGTGCCTGGTGCATCGATTCAAATTGTGTTTCATTTTTAAGCGAGAATAAATCCAGGTGCATAAAAAATTGTGTATGTATATGTTGTGTGCATGTTGACCTGCTCCATTCTGTTAACTATATGTGTCCTCTGTTAAATTTCCTGTTAGCTTGAGCACACAATGTCACCCCCTGTCCCCTGCCCATGTCATATTAGTAGATTATAAATGTTTAAAAATACATTGTTACATTTAACTTGTAAGCACCGGCTTAAAGTTCCTGTTAATAAAAGTATTAGGAATTATTAAAATAGGCTCACGAGTGGAAGGAAGTACTTAGCAGAGAACATTGGAACAGAGCCGAAGGGCTAACGCTTGATTTATGTTTCTGGTGAGCACTAGGAAGGTTCATACGCGTAATGAATAATAACCACAATGAAATAACAGAAGTGATCCTCCACTCGCTCCATAACAGACCGGTTGCTGTATTTAACGGCAGAACAGACACAATAACTCAATTTACTGTACATCAAAGTGACATTCTGTCTACGGCCCTAATATGTTCCACTAGGCAGAGGAAAATTTACAGAAATATGATGCTCAGTAAACAAAATGCATTACAGGGCAGAGACCTAACACCCAATGAAATAGTTACCCGCGGGAAGGGTTCTGACTTCTACGTCAACAGATTCACTGATGATGTGACGAGTTGGACAGAAAGTCTTGACCCACAAATAATTCCGTGGCCACGAGTTGGGTCCTTCGACCCACAAAACATGGCAACAGCAGAAGACTGCATCCTACATGGGGAGGGAGACGAAGACTGGGTGTATCCTTACATGAGGGCAAGCTTAAAAATATGGCAGAAATATGCACGTCAATTAGACATCACACGACACACTACAACAAATACCACAGTGACTCATCAAATGCCCAGATGCTGTCCCTAAATGTGTCCCATGGCCCCAAATGGACAAAGACAATTTGAAAGAGCAACTACCACCGCTACCAGAAGGGGCTAGTAAATGGATAGCAGTCTTAGAACAACATACAGCTGGTATCACATTAGCAGTAGGTGACATTAAAAGCTTGCTCACCTCCCAGATTGGAGAGGAGCAGAAGAAATACTAGAAGCAGGAATAAAAGGAACAACGCTAACTGAAGCACAATATGATGGTACTCCATTAAACAAAATGCACAACAACATATGGATGCAGTTACACTACAAGTACCCTGACATGCATTAGCAGGCAACATGCAAGGTGTTGCACCCCACATGCAGCCGCAGCACCAAGCAATTCAGCCCCAAATAATTTACTCCTACCTGCCTCCAATTCAACAACAGCCCAGGCAGTCAAAAGTGCCACCCCTCCAGGCAACAGCAGTAGCCCGAATGCAAGCACCGATCCAGGAGGTACAGCCATAGAGCACACACAGTTAGCTAATACAAAAGAGATTTTGAAAATGTGGCTCATGAACAAGGAAGTTAGTGACACTGGACTAAGAGCAACGTAAATATCAGAGCAGATGGTGAACATTAGACAGAAGGAAGGAGTTAGCGAAATAAGCCTGTCCTTCTCTTCCGATTTCAAGTGCTCAGAACTCGGGAGACAAGAGGGGAGACAAATTGATGGAATGGAATGCACACAAACTACACCCAATTTTTGTCTTGGATAACACATAACATTTCCTGGCCCCAGAGATTCAATGACACCTATCCCCTATCCACGACAATACGCTTCAAAATATAGGTCCAATACATTATTCTAGGCCCTTAGGAGCAAAAGACTAGAAAATACGGCATATTACCCAAACACATAATGCACCTCAGTTGGGTCTGTGGGGGCCTGTGTTTGACTTCATGGTGACAGGTTCAAATGCTACCAGGTCTACTCAGCCTTTCATCCTTCTGAGGTGGATAGATGTGAGGTCTGTTCAGCCTTTCATCTTTCTGAGGTGGATAAAATGAGTACCATTGAGTTGGGGAACAATAAACATCTGCTATTTAGCGCCAAAATACCATTCTGAGTGAACTTGTGCTTTACAATTACACATGTTATGTTAAAATAGGCTCTATTTTGAAAAACGTACAATTGAACACACCCCTAACTTTCTCATAATACGAGGTGTTGAAGGGTTAAAAGATTTTTTCTTGGGCTCCTGGCTGGCCACAGATTCTGGGCATTGAGCCCAGGCCAGAAAGACATAATGCAATAGATTTCCTGTGGTTACAAACGGAACAGGAAACTTAAAAAAATAAATATATATATACAGTTAGTAGAGCACGAAGAGCTGTGTAAAGGTGTGAATGTATTAACAGTCTTGGAATAATAGGTTTAGTGTATAAGTTTCCTGTCCCGTACAACAGATTATGTCAAGTGCGGTGAGAAAAATTATTGTTTCAAGGAATAGTTTTAAAGAATGAATTCGGAGAGACTGATTCTCTTCCCCACCGTGGCAGACATGCCTATATTGAACAAAGAGTAAGAAAGGAAAAGGAGAACAAGAGAAATGAACTGCCTAGGATCACACAATTTGGTAAAATGGGGAAGCCGAGTTTAAATACAGGGTTTCAGGTTTCACGTTATGCAGTTTAGTAACTGGATATGTATATATGTACATGTGTGTATATATGTGTGCGTATATATCTATGTATATATATATGTATATGTATGCTTTGCTCCCCTATAACCACTGTACTAAAGACACACTACTGACCGACCACCTCTTTGCCTGGCATCAATTAAAAGCATTGAGCTGGGTTCGGTGTGAGCTTGTTTTCGTGAATAAGACCATTCAGCGTAATTGCTCACAGTCTGCCCTCATTTTAAGTGTATGAATTAGACCTCTCTACAATTCAGTTGTAGGGTCCACTTTGCGATCTTTGACAAAGTGCCAGAATAAGTGACAGGTTGCAGTACATAAGAAGTGTGGTAGTGAAGGAACTTGTGTTTTTTTGGCAGCAGCAGGAAAGTGAAATAAAAGATTGTATCACTACGTGAAATATCACCAGCATCACCACTGCTTGAAATAAAGTCAGCTAAGTGTACATGGATATATAACTATACGCATGTCCTACAGTGACACATTTTTCAAACTATGACCGCGAAAGGTGGCAATACGGCAGGTCAGGATCTTGTCCAATGAAAGCGATGGGGACAACGCTTTTTTAATTCACTGTTGTTCTAATTGTGACACATTAGAGGCCTTCCTAACACAGGGGCACTATGAGTGCAGCTGTGTGGCAGGAGGGAAGGAATACGTTGTGGGATATGTGCAGCTCTGTGCAGCATACAAAATATGAGACAGCGACCAGAGATCCGTAGGAATAGATTACCACAGATAGCCACCACACCGACTTCCTCCACACACGCCCCAGTGCTAGGAAATACCAAGAATGAATAATACGTGCTGATATGAAGTGTATTTCAATGTTAAAGGACAGTATGCATTAAGTAGCGATGCTCAGTATTGCAATATTTTCAGAATAAAATCTGTGTAGATATAAAAATGCCTTTTAAACTGCAGTTGCAGACTTTAGAGGTGGCTGCAAATATTTTGCGGTTCGACCACTATGAGTTTTTATTTCCCAATTGTGTTACTGGGATGGAGATTATTAAGATGTTCCTATCTCTTGGGAACAATTATAGTACAATGTTTTGGTTCTTCTTTCGCTTTCGGAGTTAATTGATGTTTCGAGGTTTTGCACACTGCAGACATTATTATTTTTGGGTTCTTCCCTATGTCCCTAAGCGTGTACTAGGTTTCCTGTTTTCGGGATGTTTGCATACATATGCTCAATGTTCATGTTTCCACTACCTCATGTCTCGTTAGGAGTTCAACCAGTGCATTTGTGTTTTTATTCCTGAATATTGTGCCTGCACAATTGCACAGCTACTGTTTCACACCTAGCCACAGGTCATAGACAGAGAATGTTTGATTAGGAGTAGACAACATATTCAGTGTGACGGGTGGGTTAGGTGTGAACATGTAAAAAAAAAAGAGGGGAGTACAACTAGATCCCTTAGATTTTATATATAGGCAGACTGCAACAGGAAAACATGTCATGCCACAGGCCCCACTAAATTTTCCCACACCTTTGGATCAAAGCTGGACCATGTGTCCACTGTGATGCTAAAGCAGCAGCCAATTTCAGCAATGCCTGAATGTCTGCTTAAAAATAAAATAAGCAAGATAAGTGCCACAATTGAAAAAAAAAATGGCTTTATTGCCTACCAATTACCCTGTTTTCACTCAGAAATATTCCAAGTTCTGACCATCACCTAACGCCCCATATGCTTGTCACTGAACAATTAATAAATGTATCAGTACCAGCAACTAGACTTAAAATTCATACTGAAAGCTCTTCTGAAATTGTGAAAGCTGAAATGTTTGAGTATCTGTGTGAATTAACAAGCGCTGCGAAGTTCCTTTATACCTAGATATCCAAGCGGAAGGAGAAGGGCCCCATCAAACATGAGCTCCCACCTATCCGTCCTGGAACACAGATCTTTGTCCGAAAAGGTGTCTAACGGTGGAAGGATCCAAAATTTGAAGGACATTTTAAAGCCACAGACTTTTCACCAACAGCTGTCTGCATTGCCGAGAGGAAAGCATGGATTCACCGAATAGACATCAGGGTCGACCCTGCACCACCTCAGCACTAAGAGATGAGCAAGGGGAGGGCAACGTGTTCCCATTGACTGTCCAAGAAGAAGACGACGGTGATCGTTTGGTGGTCTACAGATTCAGCCACAACAGCCGCAGCACAGAAGTGTCTTATGCAAAGTTATGTACTTGTATTTTGTTATCCTATATTATTGTCGGAGTGGCACTAGCAATATTTAACTGGTTCGCTGTTATTTCTCATTGTGTTGATAAAAAGGCTTGTATTCCTCAAAGTATTGAAGCTGCCCGTGCCACTATGCACCTCATATCCCAATCCACTTTTTCTGCTAGCACCTGTACTGAGGGAAATGGCCTTCCTAGTAATGCAACGTCTTCCAATACCTCTGCCAGTAACATCAGCACCCCAAACACCTATACGCACCGTGGGTCCTCATCCCCTTCCCCTGTTGAAAATAATACTGAATGGGATGGTACCATTGATATCACACTACGCCCCCCACTATTGTCTCGTCGCCGTAGGGATTTCCCAAGTAGATAGACAGCATGACGCTCATGACTCCCTTCACGACAGCAAGCGGTAAAGTCAGATGACAATAGTAGGTAGACAGAAGACTAATGAATACTGTTATGTGGCTTATACATTCCCCATGCAGTAGGCGCAGATAGACTGATTTTTCTAGGGAAATACCACCACACACTGTAGAATATCTCCTACACCTGCTCCTCTACAGAATACAGGAGCAAGTTCAGAATATTGAGGCCAACATCTCTGACGTGTTTGTAAATACCACAGTATAGGACCACACCCCAATAATGCACAAGGTTATCACTGACAATTCCAGAATAGAGAGGGAGGCAACAAAGCTGTTTAAGATAGGAGTTCCTGATATCGACATTAGTGTAGCTTTTGGTAGTAACAATTGGTTTATGATAACAAGATCACTATCAGACTGTAATGGCTCTTTGCCCCACACCCTACCTTGCCCATGCCAAAATAGAACTGCTTTACGCTTATTTGCACAAATTTACGTCCTTGACAAATGGAGTGCCCCAGGTTACTTGAAGTATAGAGCAGCATCCTTAGGGCCACCTAGGGTAGACTAAGATTATGAAGATGGGATAGACTGGAAGTCTACTTGGGGTGGGGAGAAAATGTGCAAACTTATAAAAAAGATTACAAATTAAAGTCACCTCTTCTCTGTTTTCTAGGGAATGGCACGGTACCTGTTGGTCGCAACTCTGGATGCAACAGCACCATCTATAATTTGGACATGCAATATGGCACCTCCAGCCTAATGGACTTCTACTGGGCTTGCGGAGAACGTCTCTATCTCCAACTGCCTCCTCGATGGAATGGACTGTGTACCATTGTGACCATGCATGAGGTTCACCTGGTCATCCCAGCAGCCAATATCTCCCACATCCATGCGCATCTCTGGTCTGTTACCTTGCTCCACTGACATTGGCAGTATGCTGAGTACTTTGGGTGGACAGCCTTCAAGGACATACCCCAGGAGTTCCGCCTATTGAACAAGGTTCAGCTCTTCTTTCAACACCATCATTATGATGTTCCAGATCAAGGAGAATGCACGCTGGCTACGAATTATCAAGAGGAGGGTATGCCTTCGGATCGGGAGTTCGTGCTGCACATTGCCAACGATTAAGAAAATGGCTCCATCACCAAGGCCATCGAGGACTTGAACAACATAGAAAAGAAAATGATTGCTGAAGGAGGTGCCATAGCAGACACAGCCACTGATTGGTTGAACTTTGACTGGATACCTTCGTGGCTGTCTGCCATTCTAAAAGTTTTTGTTACCGGTTTTCGGTGTGCTGTTGTTCCTCTGTTGTGCCATGCAGTTGTTCTGTCATTCTGCAAAAAATACTAGTAGTAAATTAGTGGGTAAGAATTAGGTAGGAACAGGGAACATTCAGAGGCCTATATACACAAGAAGAAGAAGGGTAGAACAGGGAATGGGGATAACTTAGCACTTATAGAAGTAGTAGAAGTCACAACAATAGGACTACACTAAATGCAGCCTGATACCATTACCCAGTGCCAGGTCAATAGCCCCCAACTCACCACTAGTAGATACCAACTGAGATAGGATTCAAATATAGATCCACCATCACCTACACCGACACCATATAAATCCCTCATTGACATACCTGAAGGAGAGTATATAGAGTTAAGGAAGATGCAGGAGAGCCAATGTTCCAATGTGAATGACACCCCTGGGATACACCAACTAGAAGGAGGGCCTGCAAGGTATGCTGTAAGAAGTTTGTTCAAGAATGAACAAGAGGAGGGAATGAAGCAGGGTCTAGTTTTACCATATAGTGCCCCAGGCCCATTCTGTCCACATCTGAAGCATAAGAGTCTCAATTGTCCCTGCCAGCCCATAGACAGGGTTGTGTTAAAATTGTCCACACTGCCCTGAGCGTCTACAGAGGCAGTAGGCCCCATGCCATCCTATATACTCAGATGTATCTCTCCTATGACCTCTTCGTGTACATCTTTCTGAACATCAAGATGTAGCAATAACAGGATGCGTCTGTCATTTAGAAGAACAAAACTGGCTAAGAGTAGGAGTGGGGCCAACTGGGCCAACTGGGACTTTCCACAGCTTTAGAAATTACAAGTGACCTCTAACCTTTTCTAATCTTCTGCTTTCTTAAAAGTTTCTGAGAAGTGACGCAAATCATTTTCGATTTATGTTCAATTTCATTATGATCTACGGTCAAACATCGGCCAGAACCAGGACTTGTGGTTAGCAGTTCCTTATTAAAATAATATAAAAAAGCTGCCCCCAGTCCATTCATTGACCACCTCGCACAAGTGAACTCCTGGGTCACGACGTGTTTGGGTGCTCCCGGTTAACCGTTTTATTTAGAATTTCCTATTGAGGTTGTAATGCTCATTTTATTTTGAAATTCATTTTCTCTTTCTCTCTCTCTCTCTCTCTCTGTCTCTTCCTTGCATTGCTGTGATTCTAAACTTACTATGATTGCATTTTTTGGCTCTTGTCTAAGATGTGTTTCTGACACTTGTTACTTGCCAGATTGCTTAGAGTCATTTCTGATTAATGATGTGCTTTTGGCATTTATTGTTTAAATTGTTCTTTTGAATAAATAGTGCCACTCTGACTCAGTTCCTGCATCTCACACGTGTGTCTTATTATTTAGATAGCACATTTGTGCGGTGACTTCTGGGGTAGCAATTACCCTCAAATAGTCCCTGTGACACTAGTGGTAATCTGAATATTCTCAGGCACTGTATGTAGAAGAGTCTTATCAGTATTTTTGTGTCACTTCCCAGGGTTGGATTAGTGGCTTACATTTCTAGAAATATTCCTTCACTCCCTAGAGAGTTGCATGGCTCACCTCTTCCTAAATCCTAACCTTAATAAGGAAATATTCCTTCTTTTACATTCAGGCAGTGCTTAATTTGAGCCGGTGTTTGATGGTGGGGTCACCGGCACTAATTTTCAGAGACAGACCGGCACTTATTTTTCAGAATCTGACATAATCCAGAGCAAGAGAAGGAAAACACACAAAACGGAAAGATGGAAGAAGAGAAATCCAGAAACACCACCACAAAGGGAGAAAGCAGAAACCTGAAATAGAGAGATAAAGGACAGGCTGCGGCTGGCAGTGGATTAAGAGGCATGAAGTGGATTGAAGACTATGCAGCCTTGGTATTCGGTGCGCTGACCTTTAATTGCACAGGCTGCAGGCCTCTGACCAAAGCTCTGGGCACCAGCACTCTTTCTTTCACAAGTTAAGCACTGCACTCAGGCAACCCCACTTTCTCATACAAGAATGGCATCTTGCGATTAAATCACATAAAATGAATTCCAATATTGACACAACTTCCAACTCTTTAGGTTTTATCCTGGACTCTCAGCCAACCTAATTTAGCATTCAGAAAAAATTAAAATACTCCATAAACGAACTTCACCTCCAACACAAGATTCTTGCTTTCACGCATTGGTTCTGGTAATGCAATGGTAACCACCTCCCTCCGGGTCATTACAGACACTTTTACAGACCGTCGACTTTTCCAGTCCGGATATTTTGTGTTAAAGCCTAATGTATTCTGGGTGTTGTAGTCCTGTTTTGCATCAATTGAGCTAATTTGACCAATACATCTGTAATTAATGATTTGTAAGTGGAAAGTTCAGGGTTGGAGGCAGTGTGTGTAATGGCATGGTGTGAGGTGGAGCCCCTACGGGAGTCTTTTATGTCTGGCCAGAAGAAATATTGAATGGCACTTACTAAATCTGCCCTCTATGTGGAAGCAAGATTGGTAAAAGGTGCAAAAAAGTATGTTAATATTACACCTATCCCTGTAGATCTTCCCTGGCTGCCCTTTGATGCAGGGGTTACACTTATTGATTACATCACGTCCACTTCAAACCACTCGATTCTCTCTATTACAAACTTAACGCGGGAGGATTAACTCAAATCCAATGAAGCCAGGAAAACCTCACACTTTATATCCCTGCGATAAAGAAGAATAAAACCCTAAATCAGTCCTATTCAAGCTTTGCCCCTAGACTCTGGACCTCCACCCATGAGGACACCAGGAAAGCAGTCTATAGTCTTTTCACAAGTCCCTCCCATCCTTTCCAAATCTAGTCCCATCGCTAAACTGTGTTAGTCTGACTGCCCTGGCTTGATGCTTCTCTCTACTGTTTCATGTTGTGAGGTCTGCGCTACAAAAATACCTTAACCAAAAACATAAATAAGAAAATACAGACCTTCATCTCACACTCCCTGCTTTTATTACCTGCCTAAAGTTTAAAATCAATGTTCATTCCAGCGTGAGGCAATGTGGTTGAAGTGCCTTTATTCTGCCCTCCTTTCATAGCTGTGTTAGGCTATAATAAAGAGTATTCTCCTTATCCGGTGTTACACACTTCTCATATGTATTGAAGAAAATCAAGGTGGGGAATTGATGCATTAGCTCATTAGTCTAGTACATTATACATGTTAAACAATGGTTGGAAACTAATATGATGAATGACTACTATACTGCAAATGTACATTTTAAATAGGGTTCATGACATGACTAATCCCTCATTTTTTTAAATGAAACACTTTGGCTTGCATTTCTTTCTTTTTTTTTAAACATATTTTTAATTAAATTCACAGCAAGTAAAAAACAGTGAAATCCCACAATGAAGGATACAGATACACGTACATGGTTGATGTACGGATTGCGCCTCAGTGTGCACTTGTCTCATCCCCCTCTTCTGGCTCCTCCACCCCCAATACCGCATCATGGGTGTGGTTCTGAGGGACAGTGTCCATGATGATCGCTGGGTTGAGGGAGGCGCAGGGGCTTCCCCTCCAGGCATTCCAACTGCCCCAGATATTATGCCACTTTTTAGGGCAACCCGACTTTTGTAGACTGCTTTCTCTGCCACCATGCACAGTCCATAACCCGCTTCCAATCTCGCGCGAGGGGAGCATGAGCCACCCCCCAAAGACGTGCAATGTCACATTTTGCTATCGTCAGGCCCAGAGTCATCCATGTCCGTTCCTCCGAATTCAGGTCTGTTTCCTCCAATACATTAAGAAGACATCACTTGGCGGAGATCGGTATTTCACTCCCGCACACTGCAGTCAAGCATTCCACAACCACTTCTCAAAATGTTTGTACAGTTGGCCAGTCTCAAATGATGTGGAAGAAAGTCCCCATCTGGCCACATTGTTGACGACAACTCGGAAGAGGCATGTGTTTTCAGTTTGGTATAGAGCGCACACAGAAATCCCCCCGGCTTAGAACTTGCCCATCCATATGATACGTTGGCTCGTCGGCTGGGTGGTGAACTCATTGGTTAACAACCGCCAGTTGCACTGTCCAATAGTATTTTCAAACATCGGGTAGGGCTATCACCCCATCCTACCAATCGCTAGTCAATTTGGTAAGGGCGATACTTGCTGATCCCCCATCCCATAGTAACGGCCTGATTTCACCATCTATGGCCTTGAAGTATTCTGGAGGAACTGGGAAGGCGTATTCTGTAAAATATAGTGGAAGCACACCAAAGCCATCATTTTGAACAGTGCAGCCCTGCCCAGCAGCGATAATGGCAATGACCGCCAGTGTTGGACGTTGCTCTTGAGGTGTGCCAACGGTGCCTCCAAATTGTGGGCGTAGAACAGGACGGGGCTCCTGGTGACATAAATCTCAAGATAGCTGACCCATCCACCACCACCTGGGCCTCTCATTGCCTAGGCTGGTCTGGAGCCTGGCCATGCAGGACGTAAATGATAGATTTAGACCAATTAATCATGTACCTCAAATATCGGCCAAAGAGGGTGAATATGTTCATAATCCTGTTGAGGGAGAAAGATGGGTCAGTGATGTAGAGCACCACGTCATGGCGTAAAGGGATATTCTGTCCTCCCATTGCTCAGTCCAGCGCAGTCCTCTAGTCAGCGGATCTGCTCGGATCCATGCCACCAGGGGCTCCAGTATGAGGGCAAAGAGGAGCGGAGAGAGCGGACAGCCTTGTCTAGTTCCACGATGGAGATGGAAGACTCGGGACGCCCGTCCATTGACCATGACCTGGGCTAGAGGCTCGGTGTATGAAAGCCTCAACCAGGATAGAAACTTGAGGCCGAAGCCGATTAGAACCAACACTTAAAAACGTTACGCCCATTCGGATGTATCAAAGGCCATACAAGCGTCCAGCAAGAGGACAAGTGCATCCTCACAAATATCATTAATCTGTCCCAGCACCCCATGGAGACGTCGCAAATTGAGCGCTGTATTGCACCCTGGCATAAAGCTGGACTGATCGGAGTGTACTAATTTAGAGATGATTTGGATAAGTCTGGATGCCAAGAACTTAGCCCGGATTTTTACTTCTGGGTTAAGAAATAAAATAGGCCTATATGAGGCACAGCTATCTGGTGGCTTACCTTCTTTGTGGATGACTACTATTGAAGCCAAACGCTGGTCTCAGGGGAGGGTCTCTCGGTCCCGACTCTCTTTGTACATTCGCAACAGATGTGGCTTTCTGGTTGTGGCTGTGAGTTTGTACAATTCTATTGGGAGGTCGTTAGGGCCGATTGCCTTTCCAGCAATCAGGTTCCGTATTGCTCGGGCAACCTCATCGTCTGCCGGATCTCCCTCCAGATGTGTTGAATCTTCCCCTGAGAGGACTGGAAGTTAAATATCTGCCAGTAGTTCACGGGAATCCTCCACAGTAGTGGTACCCAGAGGGGAATAAAGTTTCTTGTAGTATGTTTCGAAAGCGTCGGCTATGGCTTGTGTGTCTCTAATGCTCTCCTCTTCATCAGTGCAGATCTCAACTACCCAGCAGCTCACCGAATCACGCCTCTCCAGCCACGCTATTGACTTCCCTGACCTGTCACCTACCTCATAGAGGCAATGCCTCATTGCCCGGTCTTGGGTTTAGCCGCCTCTGCTATGGTATCTCTATATTTATTTTGCTTGAGACTCAAGGTGTGTTTTATCATTGTGTCATCTGTATGAGTGAGGTTAGTCTTGAGAGCGAGTATCTCGCACTGCATCACCTCTATTCTGGCTTTTTTTTAAATCTCTTTTGTGCCCCACTGTCAGGGAGAGTGCCTGCCCCTTGATGACTGTTTTGAATGTCTCCCACAGGGTCTGGTTGGAGGTTACAGAGGATTCATTTTCTGTAAAATAATGTTCCGCGGCATCCACAAGGTCCTTTCTAACACTAGAGATCTTAAAATACCATGTATTGAGCGTGATGGTCCTATTGTCTTGCCGCCCGCCCAGACTGAAGACCAAAGCGGGGAATGGTCAGAGATGCCTGAGCCAGATGCCGGCCATCTCGAAATTTGGAAAGGCGATCAACTAGGGCAAGAATGTAATCTATCTGTGAAAGACTGTCATGGGCACCGGAGTGAAACGTAAAGTGCTGTGCCAAAGGATTGAGGGTCTGCCATACATCAACTAGGCCCACAGCAGTGGCAAAATCTCCCAATAGGTGACTAGAGGATGTTTGTTGTCTTGGGGGTAAGCAGTCTCTGGAATCGCAAAGTGCCAGATTAAAGTCGCCTCTTATTAGAAATTCCCCTTCAGGTAGACTCAATAGTAGATCACTAAGATCAGAGAACGTGTTGTTATGCAAAGTGGGTGGAATGTAAGCTGATAGTATATTCATCGTGACCCCCCTCCCATGTCCCAGAGAGGGCCGCATATCTGCCGTACGTGTCGGTCTAGGTACGGAAAATAATTAACGGCAATTGTTTCCTCATGAGTATCCCTGTCCCTATGGAACCGGAGGTGTATCCAGCATGAGCTACCATTCTATACCCCCATTTGTCTAAAACGCCTTACAGGCATTGCCCATTAGATGCGTCTCCTATAGGAGGATCACATCTGGAGCGTGTTGTTTTATATATTGCAGTACGACTCCCAGCTTGATTTTGTCTCCTAAGCACATTCCAAGACAGGAGCCGAATGTCAGAGGTACCTAGTGCTGTGGTCATTGTGGAAAGTGGAGACTGGTGTCGTCCTCCCCTCCCCTCCCTCCTCGTCAGTGTGGTAAGTCGGAAGGTCTAGGAAAGAGCTGTGCATGTAGTGCAACCATGCTAGTAGCATTGTAGTGTCGAATACCTGCTGTATAACAAGCAACACAACAAAACAAGCAAAGTTCTCAAACGTATCGGCCTGCCCTACCTCCCCCACCCTCCCAGGCCGCAAGTAATAGTTGTAAAA
The DNA here is from genome assembly GCA_963921515.1 of Calotriton arnoldi. NCBI lineage: Eukaryota > Metazoa > Chordata > Amphibia > Caudata > Salamandridae > Calotriton > Calotriton arnoldi. Next base: position 2,371,232 of record CAWUFW010001161.1, read on the forward strand.
CTACCAATAAAATATCCTCCCAACCCTGCCTCCCAGCATCGTGGACCTGAAACTGCCCACCCTCCCAACTCGCAGAGCGCCTGTCACCCCAACCCAACATGTTTAACTGTACGGTAGCTGTGGCTTTTTCTAATCACCAGCCACCCACCCCCACACAAATAAAGGAAAGAGTGTTACCAATGAAGTGGTAGTCCATATAGTGTCTCTGGATTGTCAGCACCAACAAGTCCCTGGTCCTGGCAGCATTGCCCCAAGCCGGCCCAGCCTCCAAGCTCAGCGGACCAGGCCCAGGGGACGAGCCGCTCACTCAAACACAGTCAGCAAGGGCCACCCCATTGACTCGGGTAGTTTGCACCAGGAGCTTGTGCCCAGGGGACCACCAAATGTAGAATACAGGATTTCAAGACTCCTGGCTCTTTGGGGAGTCATTCCGTTCCTGACTGCCTTCTGCTGCTTCATGCATGGTTGTTGGATCTGGTCGGTGCCTCCGATATCCCGGGCCCAATCGTTGCCTGGGGTTGTTGGATCAGGTCGCCGCTTCTGCCCTCACCATTCTCCATCCATCAAACCATGCCCAGGCTTCTTCAGGCGATGGGAAGAACCAGGTCTTTCCTTGTGCTTACACCTTCAGTTTTGCAGCACTGAGTATATTACCTCCCTGTCTCTCATGGCCCTCTTTACATCCAGAAAGCTACAACGTTGCCTTTGGACTTTGTAAATTCGGAAAAAAGGTCAGATTTGCATTTTTGTGGGGGAGCGCTGCGGGCTCTCTAAAGCACCACATCGTGGATGTGATAGTTGAAAAGACGGGTTATTATGGGACGAGGCAGGCCCCTGGTCTAGGTCACGTACCCGGGACCCGGTGGGCCCTCTCCACCGAAAAGTACTTGGAAAGGCGCTGGGGTTGCAGTTTCATTAGGATGAAGCCTTCCACTAGCAGGTCCACTGCGGGCCCCTCCGCACGCCCCGGGACTCCAATGATGTGGATGTTGTTATGCCAGGAGCGGTCTTCGTAATCCTCCAAGTGAGCTTCCAACGTTTTGGTTATAGCATGTAGTTTGCCGACCTGAGCCTTCATGTTTGCTGTGTCTTCCTTGAGAGCTACCGTAGAGACCTCTACCGCCTTCACTCTAGTGCCCATGTTTCGGAGGTCAGCTCTCAAAAGCGAGATCTCCAATGTGACTGAATCAATTCTAGCTTCCAGGAACGTGCACACACCTTGGATTGTGGCCAGGATGTCGTGGAGTGTCAGTGGATCCCCCTCAGAAGACAAATGAACTATTGGAAATTGTGGTCTCGTGCTCCCTCCATTTGTTGCTGTCTCTTTGGGGAGAGTGTATTGGTTGAGCTTCGTCTGGAGCGTGCCCCTTCTGCCTCTGCCGCCCGTCATGGCCGATGCATTTTCTTGGTGAGCGCTGCAGCACCAATAGAAAATGGGAGAGAGGAGAGGAGTGGGGCCCCGGGAGTACTCACCGCCGCCACCCTGTGGGCTTGCAGAAGCACTCCACATGGCCTGTCGAGTTTCCTATCTTGTGCTCCCCACATCGGCATCTCCCAAACCCCCCAACACCCCAGAGCCCGGCTATCATTGGTGCCTGCCGGGGGTCCACCTGATGATCCCGCTCTCGTAGTTGCCCAGCAGAAGGGAGGGAAGGCAGGAGAGCGGGCCCCCACCCACGTTAACCTCCTCCAGAAAATCACCTGCCTGTTTGCCTGGGCTTGTCTTAAGGCATCTTAGCACATTCAGAGTCAGCAAAAGAATGGAGCATTGAGCAAATGGTGAATTTGCCTCCCCTCGCAATGTGTATTCAGGGGGGCTGGACCCCACCAACTCCACCACTATTTTGTTGGGCGGCTCACCCCTAGGGTGCTTCAGGGGCCGCCTGCACATGGCCCTCTGGCAGCCTTGCTGTTCTCCCGCACTGGGGCCTGTGAAGGCTGCGATCCAGCTGATTCCTCTCAGTCTATTTCAATTTGGGTGCTGGCTGGTACATTGCTCGTGCCCCCAAAGTGAAAACACTGCAACCACTGCAGTGCCCGTCGTCATGTCAAGATTTCCCCCTCTCTCACCGTTGCGGACTCCTCTGGACATTTTGGCAGTCTCTTATTCACCCCCACAAGGGCCTGCGAGGGGCACAATCCAGCTGTCTCCTCTTAATCTATTTCAGCCCCGGTGCTGGCTGGCACAGTGTTTGTGCCCCCAAAGTGAAAAGGCTGGCCAATGTTTTATGGGGCATTAGTGTCCCGGGAACTCACCGCATTACACGTCGTTGAACCCGTCCGGATCACTGCTCTGCGTTGTCAGGGCCGAAACAAGCCTGATAGGTGCCCAGGTGCCACGTGGCAGCCCCGCTATGCTCCATTGCGGCCCCGGGCTGCACTTGGTCTTTGCTCCTCCCGCCGGTGGTGACTCCCGTCTCTGGTGGAGCCGCAGATGCTGGGTTGTCAGGGCAATATCCACATCCCTGTGCACTCTCCGGCGCCTTTGATCTCACATGGTGCGGCAGCCCCTGTCCACGCCACACACAAGGTCATGTATCCACCATGCTGCACAGGCCACAGCCACTATCTCCTTGCACAGGTGCTGTTTCGTGGAAAGAAAGGGTTCATTGGCATCCCTTGTGAACAGCAATTGGCAAGGTGTCAACCTATTACTATGAGGGACAGATCTTTAACTGGATTTTTGAGGGATTAGGCTGACGGTCGGCGGAGAAGCTCAAGGAAGTGGCCATCTTGTTCGGTGTTTGGCCATATCTCCCGTTGGCTGGCATTTCTATTTTGAGCCAGTGGAAGCAGAGATGATTAAATTAAAGAACATAACGTTCATAAAATAGTATTGGATCTTCTTTGAGTGCATCTCTGAGCTTTTGCATGCAGATAGTGAATCATCACTACCAGTAAGTTGTGCCATCCTAGCTTAAACAGCCTTCAGGCTGCAAAAGCCTTGGATACTACTTCTTAAATTATGGCACAAAAACATGTCTGTGTCCTTAAATAAACACTAATTTACAAACAGTCCAAGTGGTAAGATCCTTGTTTGGACAGTGTAGGGTGGATATAAATCCCTCTTGTGAGTTCTCTGAACCACAAGCTTCCAAAGAAACCACTGGTCCTCCTAGTTTGGGATGGAAACGGGGAAACAGTGCTTACAGTTCTCAAAGTACAGCTGTTGACGAATTTCTAGCTCAGGAACTGTAAATGCTGGCTTGATGTGCAGGCAAATGATCTCTGGCCACTAAACGTAAAATATTTTGAGTGCAAGCATCCCACGGCAGGTTAAACAGCCCTCACCATGGTCAAGCACATTCCTGACAGATGACAAATCAGCACAGTTTAATCCTTTCTGTAGAGTCCAAGAAATTGCTTCCCCTTCTACGGATGATAGACATCCTGTCAATCAGTTGAGTGCAGCCAGTGACGGCGTTCTCTCGTCCAAGAATGTCCTACCTATAGCCTTGATGGCGTGGAAGGACCAGTGTGTTGCTGAACTGGGACCTGGCTGCTCTGACAGCAGCTTGAGAGGGCATCAGGTACTAGGCACACTCACAGCCCTGTGGGTCCTCCTGGGTCTCTAAGCATCTCTCTTGCAGTTCTAGCTAGTATCATAGCAGCATCACAGCTGAATGAAGATACAAGAGGTGCTAAGAACACTCAGTCCTCTGGGATCTCCTTTGAGAAGCCGGGGAAGCTGCTAAGGAAGGACTTGGGTGAGGTGCACCCATGTATAAACTATTGCCTGCTGTCCTCAATGTCTCCCCTAAGCCTGAGGTTAAGGTCACCTGCAGTTGAGCCCAGCATGTCCTACCCGCTCCTTATCAGGAGAATAGAAGTCATGAGGTCTCCTCTAATCAGAATAGCTCCCTCATCCCTTTGGTTTACTAGTTTTAGAAAAGAGCACGAGAACCCATGACAAGTGTGTAAGTGGAGCAAAACGATATCTTTACTTCACTAAGTAAATTATAGATCGGTTCAAATTGCTCGGAATCTCAGAATAAAAAAGTAAAAATATGAAATAATACACACGTAAAATTAATCTCTAACATATTGTCATGTAAATAAAATACATTTTGTGGCACAAGTTGAGCAAAATATATTTTGCCCACGATTTGTGCATCAGTTTTTGGAATTTAAATAAAGCTAACTTGAATTCTTGGGTGCATGTAGAGTAAAATCCAGACAAAAACTCTTCTGTTAATATTATGCGTCACCATTCATCTTCATACAGACAGTAGAAAACACGCCACCATTTCCCTCCATATTTTTATTTTACTCCACATTTCAAATAACCCCGTAGGGCCTCATTTACAGGTGCCAAAAATGGTATATTACCTGTCTGCCTACCTATCAAGTTACCTCATCCCAGTCAGAGGTCGGAGTGATGCTGCTGTTCTGACGGCTGAGCTGGCGCCGGCTCTGAGAAAACCATTGTATAGACGAGACCTGATTCTGACGGGAATGGCATCGGCATCAGAGGGGCTGCCATGCACCTAATTCTATGTCTGGTGGTATTTTTCCTGTACAAAACTGCCATGTAACCATGGCAATACAGTTCAGAAAAAATCCCAATGCGTAGTGGACACTGATTATGGAATTTGCATGGGTGAACTTAACCTCAGTTGGTCTTCTATTTTAGGGAATGAAATCGGTTCGAACAGGACCAGCCATAACAACTGTTTTCTCCCTAAACATCTCCTATCATGGACAGGTGTGGGCGCTGTGTAAAATTTTTACTATACAAGGTTAGTTTTGCGTAGATCCAAATATAAGCCTACCCATCGCAGAGATCTCCTCTTTTCTTACGCCTATGCACTGTGGTTTTGTCTTATTAGGGTTAGTTGCTCACCGGTACCTGACAAGCAACATGCTGTCAAGTGCATAGCTGCTCAACTTTTCCTAACAAGACACTCTTAACCTATAAAGCACTGGTAACTCCAGACCATTTTTTACTCAACCAACCCCACATGTTGCTTGGCTCTTCCTTGCAAGTAACTCAACACACATTACACTTAAATATGAAATCCTAGCATAAGTCCTGATTTTGGTGGGCAAGTATGTGTGGTTTGTGTGGTTTTCGTAGCAAGCCTACTTCATGAGGAAAACATTTAACATCTCCACACCTTTAGAGTGGAGTCTCTTAGAGGGAAAACATGTTCTAGTCTTGTGAACAATTCTAAATATAGGAGGGCCTGCCTTGGCGAGGATGGAGAAGGCAGTATCTCAGCCATTTCGGTTGTGATGTAGGCCGGATAGTCCAGAACGCATTGTATGCTACACTGTGGAAATTATATACATGAACCAGCTTCCAGGAGGGCATTTGCTTTTGTTTTCTCTAGTAAAGCCAAAAGCAGGAAGTGATTTTTTTTACACACACACACACACATATATATATATATATATATATATATATATATTCAACAAATTGAAAAGATACGTGGTACTCTCCTTGGATGTTTCAAAGCTTTATTCAAACAATCTCTCTCCTCCTCCTACGCGTTTCGACCATTGCGGTCTTGATCACGGTAGTAAACATAGTCCCTTCTTCCTTTCTACTATTTATACTTAGTCTCCACCCTTAATGAGGCATTGTGGGACTGGTAGTTTTCGTTTAAAATTCAATTATAAATTCATTGAAAAATACACAATTGATGGGTTCAGGCGATGCCATTCAAGGCCCCAGCATTAACATTTCGGCTATTGATGACAATTAATTATATATTGTCGCATGTTCCTACTTATATTGCGCTCTCACTATCAATTAGCACATATATATGCTTGACATTGAGTATGTTGTTGCATGTCATATTATATTCCTAATATTTTGACAAACAGATCTTCCATCTCATTTACAATGATGGAAAGTAGTAGGAAAGCATTATTACATGTGCCAGTACATCAAATCTCGACTTAGTGTCATATTCTGCTGCATTAGGCTAAGTGCCTATTGTCATTATAGTCTCTTTGTGCTTCAATATTCCACTCCTAGGCATATCATGGAAATCAGCCCTACCCCATCAAAAAAACAAAGCATTACTACTGCTACTCATATGAGCAAATTCTATGATACAATGATGATTCTTCGAATTCATAGCTGCATTTTACAGTCACACAATAAATAACATACAAATATCACGTTCTTGCAGTTCGTAGTGACCCACTATAGTTTCTTTCAATAAGTTCTCTATTCAGATTTTCAGAGATGGATGTACATTTCTTCATCCCCATTAAGTCCCTTTGGGATTTTAGTATTAAATCTGATTATAAGTCTCAATTCTAGGCGTCTCAGCTTCAATGTTCTATTCCCACCTCTCTCATGTGGTGGTACGCTAACCAGACCTGAGTAATGTATGTCCATCCAAGTTTTGCCCTCGTGTGTGTTCATATGTTTGGCAATCGCATATGTCAGATCATGATTTTGTATTGCCCTTATATGCTCCAATATTTGCTTCCAGAGTGGGCATATAGTGCTCCCTATGTACCTCTTCCCACAGAAATACTCAATCAGATATACCACATATGTGGAGTCACATGTGATTGGCTCATTGATGTTAAATGTTTTTCCCCGTGGATCCTTGATTGATTTTAGATTTTTTCCAATTTTGCAGGCTTTGCAACTTGTGCACTTCCCAAAACCTTTCTGTCTGCTCTGCAACCAAGTTTCCGGTTTTCTCAATTCAAAGTGACTATTGACAAGGGTGTCTGATAAAGATGGTGTTTTCCTGTAGGATATTAACGGATGGTTTCCTATTTTAGTTCCAATGTCCACATCTTTTTTCAGGACATTCCAATATTTATACACAAAACAGTCCTGCTCCACCAAAGAAGAAGGCACGCACTCAGGGCTGTAGGCATACGGCTTTTTTATTTTCTCGGGTCTCCCTCGACCCCGCAACTGAAGAGACGCGTTTCAGCTGAACAAGTCAGCCTTTCTCAATCTGTCGAGCGCCATGTCTAAGCACACATATATAGCCCATCCCCCTAATAGGCATGGAAAACAATCATAAACATAAAAGACAGCTTTGCCGTTCTATAATGTAACCAATTGCATATCTCATCCTGCTTGAAGACATAATTCAGCAATAAATTACAAGGCTGGTGTAACATGACATGGTACAATTCTAAAGTGCATAATGCACAGATAGCCCACATTGCTACTTATAACCTTCAAGCACATTTGGCCAATATTCGGAAAAGAACACATATTCCACACCTAAGGGATGGGCATATAATATAGAACAACAAAGTGTGTGTAAATACATTTTGCAATATGGTGCTGACCACTTCAGGTTGTCTAACTCGGATAACAGTAAAACTAACACCATAAATGATAAAAACGTGCTGCAAGTCCATTCATAAAAAAGCATTAAAAAAATGTAACACCTCCCCAGGTGTGACCAAAAAACAATGTTCCATGGTGTCATTACTATCGGGCTGGATCTCTGATTCTTATTGCATCTAACCAGCGGGAAGAAATGTCATGCATAGTCCAATATGTCTCAAATCAAGGACATTAAATGGACATTAAACCAAATTGCCATGATGCATCGCGGGGTTGATACACAACTTGGGAAGATTTAAACACAAAATGTGTATTATGCAGGCAACATCGACCGCCTCCATGTAATCGTTACTGATCCTTGACGGGACTACTAATCCCAAGATGCCCCTGAATGAATCATATTTTAGAGGACAGTGGTCCCTAGACAATTAGATGAAATTTAAAGTTAAATATAGACCCAGTCAGTACTATATTGTCTGTCCAGCCGGACAGTTTTTTAATATACAGTGATTGTATAAAACCATTAAGACGAGAATTTACAAGCGGGACACAGCCTGCGTCCTGCTGACGTACATTTTACAAACAACATAAAGGAAGGGGTTCAGGCAAGAAAACCGTGTCTGTAATTACATTGGATATAAGTACAACAGACAAATTACGTTGCGCACACCATTACAAATTAAGCATTATAATATAGCCAATGTATATGGTGTACAGTTGTCGACTGACGTTTCGATCCCTTTTTAAATCAGTGGGATCATCTTCAGGACATTAATAATGACATGCCTGTATACAATAGCTCAATTATGCGAGCTGGTGTGCCTGTCAATTCAGAGGCAGATGTGGGGACACCATCTGGCGTGTTTAATTAGCGCCAACGAGGATTAGGTGAACCGCGATGACTGCGGGGACCGCAACAAATAAGGGAGCAACCTTAATAGGGAGCGTGCCAGAGTTGCAATGGAGCCGCTTCTGCGTACTCCGTGATTAGGCCGAGCGAGTCAAGGCTTCAGGGGCAGTCCCCGCGGGAGTGCGAGCGCGAGCAGATCCTCAGCGCATTGGTCCAATTATTATTATTATTATATTATAATGCTTAATTTGTAATGGTGTGCGCAACGTAATTTGTCTGTTGTACTTATATCCAATGTAATTACAGACACGGTTTTCTTGCCTGAACCCCCTTCCTTTATGTTGTTTGTAAAATGTACGTCAGCAGGACGCAGGCTGTGTCCCGCTTGTAAATTCTCGTCTTAATGGTTTTATACAATCACTGTATATTAAAAACTGTCCGGCTGGACAGACAATATAGTACTGACTGGGTCTATATTTAACTTTAAATTTCATCTAATTGTCTAGGGACCACTGTCCTCTAAAATAGTCAATGTACCCAAGGTCCCTGACCAATAGCATATTGGGTTCCCTTGTTTTTTGTAACAACCTGAATGAATCCTATGCGTACCAAAGTCCGTGGTCCTCTTTAAATGCGTGACGTCTTACATAACCACCCCGGACTGATGTAAAGTTCAGAGTTCATCGTCTGTACTGTCCCATAAATGACAAACAAGTAAAAAGTCATAAAAAATGATAAAATGGCAAATAACATCCTGGGGAAAATGAAAGTCACAATGTCTTACTGAAGCATGCTGCACGGAATGTAACGTTTGTAATGGACACAAATACGGGGTCGAAGGAGGAAATGAACAAAAATTGATATGCCACAACAGTCCTCACCACTTCCGCTTCCGCTTTCACGGTGCCCAGTCACCAAAGATACTCCGATCTGCTGAGCAAGGCATTTCTAGAACGGGGAAGCACAGACCTCGTGCAGGCAGTCGGAAAAACCGCCTCGCTACGATATCTTCAGCTCCCACTGCTGTCATCCTTGAATCCTCTTCTCGGAGCACTCCCTGGGGGCTCATCCTCATAGCACTCCCATGCTCCTCCAAAAAACTGCGGTCAAATGGGAAGAGCCCAAGCCGACTGTTGTTGCGTGGAAAGCGTCAACCGCCGACGCTCAATAAACAATAAACAAAACAGTCCTGCTCCACCAAAGAAGAAGGCACGCACTCAGGGCTGTAGGTATACAGCTTTTTTATTTTCTCGGGTCTCCCTCGACCCCTTGGCGAGGATGGAGAAGGCAGTATCTCAGCCATTTCGGTTGTGATGTAGGCCGGATAGTCCAGAACGCATTGTTTGCTACACTGTGGAAATTATATACAAGAACCAGCTTCCAGGAGAGCATTTGCTTTTGTTTTCTCTAGTAAAGCCAAAAGCAGGAAGTGATTTTTTTTTACACACACACATATATATATATATATATATATATATATATATATATATATATATATATATGTACCTAATGTCGGTCGCTAGCAGGGAGTTATAGTTAGGACCTAGTTTCCGTAGGAAAAGCATTTTTTGACTTGGCTATACCTTTGGCGTCATTTGACAAATCTGAAAGAAATGTTGCCAAAAAATGTCACGGTGGGTACTATTGATTGGAAAAGTTTGGGGGTGATCTGTGCTGTGGGTACTGAGAATTTAGGGTGCGAAATAAGGTTGCGTTTGTAATGTTAATTCCCATAGAAACCTTTAGCCACCTCTAGAGCCCGAACTGCTGAACGGACTTACACCAAATTTGGCAGGGAGGTAGATGCTGGTTCAATGAAGTGCCTTTTGTTTATTTGGTGTAAATATGTTCAGTAGTTTTTGAGAAGTGTAAGTTTAAAATTATAGTGATATCTCTGGCCACGAAGCCTTCCTGAACAAAGACAAGCTCGTGCAGGGAAATGCACTACTCTGATTGGCTGCCAACACTTCAACCAGGAAGCTTGAAGCTGAGTCCCAGAAAAAAAGTAAAAAATAAAGAATAAAGGAAAGGGGCAGGGGCAGGGTAGGAATACCCTGACCCCCCCAGGTATGTTGGGGGTCCCACAGTGACCCCGCCACGTTTTAAAAGCATTTTTTTTTTTTTTTGCCGCGGATTCGCAGTGGGTCTGCAAATCTGCGGCAAAATTAAAAGAAAAAAGACGTGCGGTCCCCCGCGCGTCTTTTTTAAAACACGTGTGTAGGCCAAATCCCGGGGGCATGAAGGAGGGGGGCTCATGGGGCCCCCCTCTTGGGCTTATTAGAAGCCCCGGGGACCACCACCTCCCTGGGGCTGTAGCAATGAAAATGCGGGGGCCCACTTGGCCTGCTGCAGCTCCGGGGACCACCACCTCCCGGGGGCACACTGTACTTTTTTTTAAATGTGGGGAGGCCCTATGGCCTTTCCCGCTGCCCCGGGGACCGCCACCTCCCTGGGGCTCTTTTAATGACGCTGATCATTGAAAATCTCTCGCTTCCATGAAGTGGAGCAGAATTGATTTTGGGCAGAGGGAGTTGCATGTTTGCAGCTCCCTCTGTCCAAAAGCAGTGCCCGATTCCACAGTAGGTGGGGAGCCGGCAGTGACCGCGGGGGCCTTGAGGCTCCCCCTGTGGTCTCCAACGACCTGGTCATGCCCTGGGCGATGGGGTCTCCGGGGCAATATCGGCCAAGGGAGCGGGGTCGCGCTGCCCCCCTTCCCTTTTAAAAGAAAATGATAAATGCGTGCCCACAGGGGATGGCGTCCCCCATGCAGGGAAAGGCTCATGGAGGGGGAAAGGCTTATGGAGGGGGATCAATCAATCAATCAATCACGGCATTTATAGAGCGCTCTACTCACCCGGGAGGGTCTCAAGGCGCTGGGGGAGGGGGTAAGTTACTGCTCGAACAGCCAGGTCTTGAGCTGCTTCCTGAAGGAGAGATGGTCCTGGGTTCGCCGAAGGTGAGTGGGGAGGGAGTTCCAGGTCTTGGCTGCCAGGTAGGAGAAGGATCTTCCTCCGGCGGTGGTTCTGCGGATGCGTGGTACGGTGGCGAGGGCGTGGCTGGTTGATCGTAGCTGGCGTGTGGGCGTGTAGAAGGTCATGCGGTCGTTGAGGTACTTTGGGCCCAGGTCGTGGAGGGCCTTGTGTGCGTGGGTGAGGAGTCTGAACGTGATTCTCTTGCTGACGGGGAGCCAGTGCAGGTCTTTCAGGTGTCCGGTGATGTGGCTGTGTCGGGGGATGTCCAGGATGAGTCGTGCGGAGGCGTTCTGGATGCGCTGGAGTCTTTTTGAAGTTTGGCTGTGGTTCCGGCGTAGAGGGTGTTCCCATAGTCCAGTCGGCTGGTGACGAGTGCCTGGGTGACGGTCTTCCTGGTTTCAGTGGGGATCCATCTGAAGATCTTGCGGAGCATGCGCAGGGTGTTGAAGCATGAAGATGAGACGGCGTTGACTTGTCTGGTCATCGACAGGGAGGAGTCCAGGATGAAGCCCAGGTTGCGTGCGTGGTCCGTTGGCTTGGGCGCGGTGCCCAGGGCCGGGGGCCACCAGGAGTCGTCCCAGGCGGAGGGTGATGAGCCCAGGATGAGGACTTCCGTCTTGTCTGAGTTCAGTTTAAGGCGGCTGTTCCTCATCCAGTCGGCGACGTCTCTCATCCCGTCGTGTAGGTTGGCTCTGGCGGTGGTGGGGTCGTTGGTGAGGGAGAGGATCAGCTGGGTGTCGTCGGGCGTAGGAGATGATGTTGAGGTTGTGTTGGCGTGCGATGGCTGCGAGGGGCTCATGTAGACGTTGAAGAGGGTTGGGCTGAGTGAAGATCCTTGTGGAACGCCGCAGATGACTTCGGTGGCTTCGGATCTGAACGGGGGAGGCGGACTCTCTGGGTTCTTCCGGCGAGGAACGAGATGATCCATTCCAGTGCTTTCTCTCGGATTCCGATGTTGCTGAGGCGCTTCACTAGGGTGCGGTGGCAGACGGTGTCGAACGCCGCGGAGAGGTCCAAGAGGATGAGGGCAGCTGTTTCCCGTTGTCGGTTAGGGTTCTGATGTCGTCGGTGGCTGCGATAAGGGCGGTCTCGGTGCTGTGGTTGGCCCGAAACCCGGACTGCGAGGGGTCGAGGGATCCATTCGTCTCGAGGAAGGCGGCAAGCTGTCTGTTGACGGTCTTCTCGATGACTTTGGCCGGAAACGGAAGGAGCGAGATGGGACGGTAGTTCTTGAGGTCGGTGGGGTCCGCCGTTGGTTTCTTCAGGAGGGCGGTAAGCTCGGCGTGCTTCCAGCTCTCCGGGAAGGTGGCGGTGTGGAAGGAGGAGTTGATGATGTCCCGGAGATGGGGTGCGATGGTGGCGTCGGCTTTGTTGAAGACGTGGTGTGGGCAGGGGTCGGTTGGTGATCCGGAGTGGATGGAGTTCATCGTGCGGGTGGTGTCTTCGGTGCTGATCGGGGTCCAGTTGCAGAGGGTGGTGGTGGCGGGCGTTGGTTCGGCGGTAGGGTGCGTGGTTTGTGCGTCGAAGCTGTTATGTATGTCGGTGATCTTGCGGTGGAAGAACGCGGAGAGTGAGTTGCAGAGGTCTTGCGAGGGGGTGATGTCGTTGTTTCCGGCGCTGGGGTTGGAGAACTCTTTGACGATGCTGAAAAGTTCCTTGCTGTCATGGGCGTTGTTGTCCAGTCGTTCTTTGAGTGCCGACTTCTTGGTGGCACGGATCAGCTGGTGGTGTTTGCGGGTGGCGTGCTTGAGGGCGGTCCTGTTGTCTGTGGTCTGGTCGAGTCGCCAGGTTTTCTCGAGAGTGCGGCAGTTCTTCTTGGATTCCTTGAGTTCGTTGGTGAACCAAGGGGTTTTCTTGCTTCCGGGTCTGCTGGGAGGGATTTTAGTGGTGCGAGGTCGTCGGCGCAGGCGGTCAGCCATTTGGCGAGGTTGCTGGCTGCTTCGTTTGGGTCCGTTGTGTTGGTGGGTGTGTTCTGGCTGAGGGAGGCGGTGAGCTGCTCGGCGGTGATCTTGCTCCAGCTCCGGCGGGGAGCCTGTTGCGGGTGGTGGTGGGTCGCAGTCTTTCTGAAGCTGAAGTGGACGCAGCTGTGGTCGGTCCAGTGGAGTCCGGTGGCGTGGCTGAAGGAGATGTGCTTGCTGGACGAGAAGACGGGGTCAAGCGTGTGGCCGGCGTAGTGGGTGGGCGTGTTCACCAGTTGCTTGAGTCCGAGGTTGGCGAGGTTGTCCAGCAGGGCGGTGGTGTTTCTGTCGTTGTTGTTCTCCAGGTGGAAGTTGAGGTCCCCTAGGAGGATGTAGTCGGCGGAGGGCATGGCGTGCGGGCTGATGAAGTCTGCGATGTCTTCGCTGAATAGTGTGCGTGGTCCCGGGGGTCTGTAGATGAGGGTGCCTCGGAGGGTGGTCTTGGGGTCAGTGTGTATCTGGAAGTGTAGGTGTTCGGCGGCGGTGAAGGTCTCGTCGGAGTTAGTCGAGATGCGGATGGTGTTCTTGTGTACGATGGCGATGCCTCCTCCCGTCTGGTTGACGCGGTCCCTCCGGGTGATCTTGTATCCGTCCGGGATGGCTATGGCGATGTCGGGCGCTGAGGAGGCGTTCATCCAGGTTTCGGTGAGGAAGGCGATGTCCGGTGCTGTTGCGTCGAGCAGGTCCCAGAGTTCCACGGCGTGCCTGTGGACGGAGCGGGTGTTCAGCAGGATGCATTTCAGGTGGTTGCTGCTGGTGCTCGACTTGGCGGAGGTGGTGCACGTCCGGGGGCAGGTGAATCGGCAGGTTTGGCAGGTGAAGGGTCCGTGGGTGCGTCTCGGTGAGGCTCGGTAGCATGCAGGGTTCCGGCCGGCATTGAGTGCGGTGAGTGTGGCGGCGTCGTAGGTCCGTCGAGTGGTGTTGCATCGGTGGGATCCAGGGGTTCTGGCGCTGGGCGCGGTCCAGTCGCGGACGGGCGCAGACGGAGCTTGCCTTAGGCGCGCCGTCGGCGCGCAGCGGGCGCCCGCTGCGCACGTCCGCTGCGCGGCCGCGCAGCGACCGCCATTTATGGGGAGGTGGGAGGGAGGAGCAGCTGGGAGGCGGGAGGCAGGGGCAGCGAATGGGCAGTCAGGGGGCGGGGCCGCAGGGACGCAGCGGCGGGAATGGCGAGAGGCAGCGGGGGCACAGAAAGGAAAAAGGGGAGAAAGGCAGACAAAATCACGGGCACAACGACAATGGGGCAGCGAGGGGCACAGAAGGAAAAAGGGGAGAAAGGCAGACAAAATCACGGGCACAACGACAATGGGGCAGCGAGGGGCACAGAAGGAAAAAGGGGAGAAAGGCAGACAAAATCACGGGCACAACGACAATGGGGCAGCGAGGGGCACAGAAGGAAAAAGGGGAGAAAGGCAGACAAAATCACGGGCACAACGACAATGGGGCAGCGAGGGGCACAGAAGGAAAAAGGGGAGAAAGGCAGACAAAATCACGGGCACAACGACAATGGGGCAGCGAGGGGCACAGAAGGAAAAAGGGAGAAAGGCAGACAAAATCACGGGCACAACGACAATGGGGCAGCGAGGGGCACAGAAGGAAAAAGGGGAGAAAGGCAGACAAAATCACGGGCACAACGACAATGGGGCAGCGAGGGGCACAGAAGGAAAAAGGGGAGAAAGGCAGACAAAATCACGGGCACAACGACAATGGGGCAGCGAGGGGCACAGAAAGGAAAATGGGGAGACAAGCAGACAAAATCACGGGCACAATGACAATGGGGCAGCGAGGGGCACAGAAAGGAAAATGGGGAGACAAGCAGCAAATACGGGCACCGGGGCCACAAGCGGAGGGCGATCTTACCTGCAGAAGCAGCGGGCAGACAACACAGGCGGAGCTGTGTGGTGGGGAGCGACCTACCTGGCAAGGTCAAGGGTCGCTCTCCTCACCGCGCAGCGGCCGCCATTTATGGGGAGGTGGGAGGGAGGAGCAGCTGGGAGGCGGGAGGCAGGGGCAGCGAATGGGCAGTCAGGGGGCGGGGCCGCAGGGACGCAGCGGCGGGAATGGCGAGAGGCAGCGGGGGCACAGAAAGGAAATGGGGGGAAAGGCAGACAAAATCACGGGCACAACGACAATGGGGCAGCGAGGGGCACAGAAGGAAAAAGGGGAGAAAGGCAGACAAAATCACGGGCACAACGACAATGGGGCAGCGAGGGGCACAGAAGGAAAAAGGGGAGAAAGGCAGACAAAATCACGGGCACAACGACAATGGGGCAGCGAGGGGCACAGAAGGAAAAAGGGGAGAAAGGCAGACAAAATCACGGGCACAACGACAATGGGGCAGCGAGGGGCACAGAAGGAAAAAGGGGAGAAAGGCAGACAAAATCACGGGCACAACGACAATGGGGCAGCGAGGGGCACAGAAGGAAAAAGGGGAGAAAGGCAGACAAAATCACGGGCACAACGACAATGGGGCAGCGAGGGGCACAGAAGGAAAAAGGGGAGACAAGCAGACAAAATCACGGGCACAACGACAATGGGGCAGCGAGGGGCACAGAAGGAAAAAGGGGAGAAAGGCAGACAAAATCACGGGCACAACGACAATGGGGCAGCGAGGGGCACAGAAGGAAAAAGGGGAGAAAGGCAGACAAAATCACGGGCACAACGACAATGGGGCAGCGAGGGGCACAGAAGGAAAAAGGGGAGAAAGGCAGACAAAATCACGGGCACAACGACAATGGGGCAGCGAGGGGCACAGAAGGAAAAAGGGAGAAAGGCAGACAAAATCACGGGCACAACGACAATGGGGCAGCGAGGGGCACAGAAGGAAAAAGGGGAGAAAGGCAGACAAAATCACGGGCACAACGACAATGGGGCAGCGAGGGGCACAGAAGGAAAAAGGGGAGAAAGGCAGACAAAATCACGGGCACAACGACAATGGGGCAGCGAGGGGCACAGAAGGAAAAAGGGGAGAAAGGCAGACAAAATCACGGGCACAACGACAATGGGGCAGCGAGGGGCACAGAAAGGAAAATGGGGAGACAAGCAGACAAAATCACGGGCACAATGACAATGGGGCAGCGAGGGGCACAGAAAGGAAAATGGGGAGACAAGCAGCAAATACGGGCACCGGGGCCACAAGCGGAGGGCGATCTTACCTGCAGAAGCAGCGGGCAGACAACACAGGCGGAGCTGTGTGGTGGGGGAGCGACCTACCTGGCACACAGCCCCCCTCCCCTTAAATTTTAATAGTGGCCCTGGGGGATGGGGTCCCTAGCACCTATCAAGGCTAGTGGAGGGAGGCCACATGGCCCCCCTCCCCTTTAATAAAAAAAAAATAGCAATGGGGGATGGGGTCTCCAGGGCCTTATAAGGCTCGGGAAGGGGGCCACGCGACCCCATCCCCTTAGTAAAAAAAAAGGCCCTGGGGGATGCGGCCTAATAAGGCTCAGGGAGGCATTAAAATAAATAAGGCCCTGGAGATGGGGTCCCCAGGACCTAATGAGGCTTGACAAACAGTGCCACGGGCCCCCCTTCCCTTAAAGTTATATATGTCCCTGGGGGATGGGGTACCCAGGCCCAAAATAGATTTGGGAAGAGGGGTCAACTGTCCCCTCCCCTTTAAAAAAAGGCTCTGTAGGATGGGGTCCCCAGGGCAAGGCCCTGTGGCCAACCCCCCGTCGCACATGGGCAAAGGCCGTGTGCAGTGTGGGGTTGACTGCCTTTGGGGGTTTGGCTGCATGTTGGGGATTGGCCACAGGCCCTTTGGCCAACCCTCCGCTGTGCATGATCAAAGGCCGTGCTCAGTGTGGGGTTGGCTGCATGCTGGGGGTTGGCTGCAGGGCCTGGCAACAGGCCAGTCCCAGCAGCCAACCCTCAGCCACACATGGACAAAGGCCGTGCGCGGCGAGGCTTGGATTTACGTATGATAATTAAATATAACTTTATGTTAGAAAAACCCTAGAAGTTCACCGAAAAAAACAAAGGTTAAAGTAACGTTATAGTTAGGGGGAATGGTCAGTGACAAAGTAATGTTTTAAACTCTGAAAAACACTGACATTTGCCAGTTATAGTTATAGTTATCTCAGGTAACTATAACTTCATGCCCTAATTCGCGCCCTTGCCATGCACTGCTAATTACCCCACATATTAAGTCACCCATGACATCTTCTATGACATCATTGATAATATCACTGCAACATTTGTAGTGAAATTTTTGATGAGGTGAGGGGATCGAGTTATAGTTACCTGAGGGCACAAGTTATAGTTACTTGAGAATGTTGGAATATATGAGGGCAATTGATAATTGCGATAAAAATTACCCAGTGGCAAGACACTTTGAGCAATTCCATTTTAGTGATTGCAATCTTCTTAAATCCTATGGCATTGAGAAAATTGAGGTTGATCCTCGATGTGGGGATAGACTTCTTAAATTGAGAAGAAGGGAATCTTGTACAATTGTTGATCTCAATACCAAAGTTCCATTTGGGTTAAACTCAGATGAAGTGTTGTCAGCTCATATGGGCTAAATCTGCTGCAAATGTATATATACTATTACTACAACTATGCTATATAGGTTAATGTTTGATTATTGTTGCTGCAATTTTGTATGGTGCCCTCATGGTTTCGAGTGTAGATTTTAATTATGTGAATGTGCTCACAAGTTTTTAATTCATTTATTTTTCCATTTTTTTCTTATACGGAGGAGAGGAAGGGACTCTCTAGACCTGGCGTGGGTTACGAGAGGCGGTCCGTGATGTGACCCCGCCCTACCCTGCTCTTTCAGTTCACACACTTTTTGTGACACGGATTGTTGCAAGTTTTTCTTTATAAATGTTGAGAATTTGCGGGTTAGGATTGCTATGTTTTGTAACTACGCCCACTATGGGCTGGAAGCTTTATACCAATGTTTCATTTACTGCCATATCGATTGGTTGCTGCTATGTTTGTCAACTTGGGCTTATTCGAGTTATTGATTGTTTCCAATAATATAATGTAGCATTTCAATAACAGGAATGTGTAATTTCATGCACTTTCTGTTACCATTTCAATATTGTGCCTGTGTACTTACTTTATAACAGTCGTCTTTTTATTTCTCGTGTTTTTTGCACATATATTCTGGTGTATCTCACTGTAGCAAGTAAGTGTGAGCAAGGCCGGATGACCGAAACGCGGCATATAAATACATTTCTGTACTATCCTTGCAATCTTTCCCACACACTTTTTGGTGGGGTGGTGCTCTGTGTGGATACAAGGTCCCAGCTGAAATTTATTCTTCAAAGCATTATGCGTTGGCATGAACAGACTGCACACACTCCACTGATGCTAGTAAACTAATTTGATTTGTTGACAACACCCACAACACTTGCATTTCGGCACTCCAGCCTTGCTCACAGTGACTTGAATACAAGTCCCTCATCCATTTTAACCATTTCTTCCCAAGTATGTTCAACACAGACGATTACCACCCTAGTGCTTAAGTGTCTGCCATCTTGGAGTGGTTAACTTTTGATAAGTGGAATACCCTTTCTCTTAAATAATATAGCGCAGTGTATATTTTTTGTGAGACCTCAAACATCAACTTAAAACGTTGGTGTATGATCTTGGCCTTTCAAATCGTGAAAGTTATGACCTTTCATATGGTATGACATAGCGTTTCCAATCAAATTATCATTTATTTTTCACATGCATCTTGTCAAAGTGGCCTAAGTAACCCTAAATTACTTCAAGACATTTTTTGGCCTCATTGCATTACACATCTGTTTTAATATAGGATAGGATAAAAATTATAGAGCGCACTAAAACTCGTAGGTGTCAAAGCGCTATAGCAGAACAAAGGAGTCAGCAGAAGCGAAGCGGCAAAGAGAGAATGACTAAGATGAGAAAAGCCAGGTTTTCAGATGTTTTTTAAAGGACACGAAAGAGTCCACATCTGAAATATTAGTAGGTAGGTCACATAATGCTTTACATGATTGTTATTCTTCATTTGTGCTCCCATTTTTAATAATTTCCTGGTCATTTCCATTAAAATATCTCAAATGAACTCACTATAGGTAAGTGGAAAGTGGATGCACACCTATGAGAAAAGATAAATTAATGGGGAATTTGGTGTCACTTGTATGCTTAGGGTTTACTCAATTTCAACAGACATCATCTACTACATACTAACACTTCCTCCTTAATGATAAAAGTGTAAGCCGCAATGAGGCTTCCTTTTCAAACTAGCCAATTCATAAATATGAAAAGTGGTAGTCCCGTGCACATAATACGTCAATACCAGAGTGCCACTTGCATTTTGAAGGCGGCTCAAAATAAAAAAAAATCTTCATCTTTATGCTTGCTTGTGGGTCACTGGGTTTCAGCCCTATGAAAGCTTAGAGGGATTAACCCTGTCATCCATAATTGGTTTGAGTAGGTTTAGTGGCCACCATGTGTCTGTGTTATGGCCGGCTGATAATGCTCTTAGCCTGGAGGGTTTTTGTATTAGGCTTTTTCATAGCAAGGTGAGAGACGTCGCACTTGCTTTTGTTCGCTTACAATTAGGCCTCATTAAAGTGAGTAGAGAATAAAAGCCTGTTGTGAGTTCAGCTGGGTGACTAATTGTTGAATGGCTGTGACGCAGTAAACCGCTCTCAGGTTTTCTGAAGGAGTTATCTGACTGACAAACAGGTGCGTCACTTCTTTTATTGGATTCAACGGGCGCGGATTACTTCTGTTTCTCGCTTTTGGAAAACAGGACGTTCAGAGATTACCCAAGCACGGTGAGATGACGCGTTCAAGTGGATCACGCCCCTTGAATAGTATTTAGGTCACTATGGCCCCATGGGCATGATTATGAGTGCAGTGGGGGAATAGGCAGCATTTAAAGCAACTGATAAAACTAGACACTCCGGGCTTAGATTTTATCAGGTACGATAAAATAGCACCTATTTCAAGTACTTCCCCTTTAATGGGGAATTTACATAGCTGCCAAGCTTCCCAGGTCCATGCGTGATGTGCTGCTCCAGTACAGTTTTTTTCTTTGAATTGTGGGACTTGTAGTCCTGTTTTATGGTGCAATAAACAAGACTACAAATCCCAGAATTTAATGGAAAAACCTGGAGTAGAGCAGTGCATCACACATGGACATGGGAATCTTGTAGGGCTGGAATTATATGCAGATTTTGGTAATTATCACACCAAAATCCAAATTTGCGTGTAATTACTAGCCCTTTGACCCCATTAAATTACGGCAGGTTTCAAATTTAATGTAGTGAGCAAACTTTATTGTTCTCGTTAATTACCAGTTATGTTAAGCATTGCACCACTTATAATTGAAACCTCTATGCAACAGATGTGTGTGTGTGCAGGGATCACAGTTTTCCAAGGCACTTGTAATCAGACCCTCCCCGGTAACCCTCATTATTCCAAGCCAATGATTCAAGACATCACATAGCCCTTACTAATGAGACAGGAAAGTTAAGTTTGGACATGCAGGAATTCAGCCGTACCGGTCTGACTCCGTGCAATCAAGGGGTTGGTACTCACAGAGTCCTCATATGCCTAATAGGGCGATAAGAGAACAACTAGAAAAATATTGGGAACGTCAACCCATTTTGATGGTCAATTTAGGGTGAGTAGGGTTCATTCCCAGCAAGTCCAAACTGAAGTTTCATATTTTGGGGCTAGAACCCACCTCATTAGGGTTCAATAGATTTTTGTTCTTATTTTCAAATAGACAACAGCAACCAAGAAGGATGCAGGATCAACAAAGCAATTTATTACCTCACCCCTCTCCTAACCCGCAGAGGTCCACGGTGCACAGCATCATTAGTAATCATAAGTGCTCACAATTGTACACAATGATCGGAGGTAAGTAAGTTCATTCAGTTTGGCAGTTGGGGATCCCATAATTGCTTTAGAATTTGTTGTTCTCGGTTGGTTCGTGTGGGAGAATCTGCAGTGCCCTGAATGTCCGTTGGCATGTTATTGATCTGTGGGAAGAAGTCCAGCAAAGCACTATATAGTTTAGCAAATTTCCACCCTATACTCGCAAGTTTATGAGCTACTGTCTCCATCCGCATTATTTACCTTAGTCTATGGTACCAATCTGTCTCTACTTGAAGATCGACTCATCCCAATCTGCCCATCCTATGCAGCAAATTTAAAGGGAAAGCTTGTATTTAATTAGATACTTATGAATGACCAAGCATGCAGCATGCTATTATGCATTGGTGTTGGTCTCTCCAGCATCTTACTTTCACAGCTGCAATTGGCTGTGAGGCCCTATCATATTGTATGAGTGCTTGCAGCTCAGTCAATGAATAATATCTGGTATCCGTGGAGAGCAAGGTTAACTTTTCGGTATGCCAGATACTTTCTTTGTTACGGAGACTGGCAGTCCGCAGAACTGAAGCACTACTAATGTGGAAAATTAAATTATTTAGAAAAGTAGTGCTTAACATAGGTTTAGTTTACTTGACATAACTAGGTAGCACAAGGACACATTATTGAAAGTGCATATTTAAATGTTGGATATGACCTTTGTTTTTCATTTCTTTTTTAGAAAGATATTGCCCATAGAAATCAGGCACCTGCCTTAGCCAAAGCAGTGAACGGTGTGTCTTCTCACAGTCTGGACCCAATAAAAGTTGGAGGGCAAGCAAAGAGATACCTAAAACTACAACTGGCTACACCTGCCATAGAGGAAAAGAAAATGGCATTGGCCCTGAAGGAGAAGAAACTAGCCTTAGCCTCGGAAGAGAAAGGGCCCTTCTGGCTCATGAAGTCAGCCAGAAAGAACTCAACCTGAACCCAAAGAAGGTCTCTGAGTCCAGTTATGATGGCGGACCATGAAGGTAAGCTCGTGGTCCCTGAGGGTGAGAGTGATCCCTTTCACCAGATCACAGTGAATGAGGTCCCTCTCTTTGCTCTGAGGGATACTTGTGCCATTCAGACCATGGTGGTGGCAAAGCTGGTTTCCACAGATCAGTATGTGCCAGGGGAAAGCTTTGTAGGGTAATCCAGGCCCACTGGCAGGATTTTTTCCACCCTATGTCCCTGGTATCCCTGGAATCAAGTGGGCAGGGGGCAGTGGTCCAGCATAGAGTTATTGTCAGTCCCCAGATGCCCATTGACTGCATCCTTGGCAATGAATTTACACTGGTGAGAGGAGAGCTGGGTGGGGTGGTAGCACTGGGCACACCAACCCCACAGATTTCTAAGTATATTGTCTCTAGACAGAGAGAACCGAGGCCCAGATGGAGAGTAAGGGATAGTAGGTAGAGGCAATTGACTGTGTGATGACCAGTAGGTCAGGGGTTATCTGTTCTGAGAAAAGAGCACCCCAAGACTGACCCTGGTGAGGCCACTTCTGACCTGAAGGTGCTGCCTGTGTTGTCACAGAGACAAAGGACATGTGCAGATCGCTGTAATTAATACCTGCGCAAGTCTTCTAAAAGGAGGCCAATGAACACCATCTGTGCATACTCTGTAAGGTGTGCAGATCGCTGAAAGTAGTGCCTGCACCTTGTTAAACACTCGCTTCAGAATGTGACCTCTTTCGGGCACTGTAAAGGGTGTGCCAATCACCGGTAGTGCAGCGCTACCCACACGCAACTTCTGTGAACACCGAAAAGGTGTGCCGATCACCATCGACAGCACTTCACACACACAACTTCTGCCACGCTGAAAGAGTGACAAGACAGCGCTCCAGCTCTTCTTCCCTAACATAAAATGAAGTCAGGCAACGTGATGCTGCGTTTCAATGATCCTCCTCCCAGAATGCACAGTCACCTTCCTGGGTGACATGCTGTGCTGCTGCGTCACCTGGAATCTAGAATGATGTGATCTCTGCCGCTTCTGCCATGAGAAAGCGCTCAAGCAGGAATCCCAAAGGTGAGCAGAGGTGCTTTGAAAATGTATTCACAAGTACTCGCCTACTTCATGGCAATCCGTAGCAAACACAATTCAGCATAGACTCCGTATCAATAGCTGTCCGAACGCCGCATTACAATACATCCTCACATTTGAAGTGGTTGAACAGCAGGACCACCCAGGTTGTGTCTTCCTCCCCTCGGCATACGTTCAAGTCGTTGCCAAAATGTTACAATGGAAAGATACACTGATACGCCAATAAATGTATTTCATAAGCAAAGCTTTATTGGAGACACAACCTGGCGTCAGTTCTCTCCAAGATGCAAGGCACAACTGACACTCGTGGAATTCCATCCGTCTTGCAATCTACTACAGAACCATCAGCGTGGAACATATGCAAATACACTGACATCATAAGAGAGGGTCTTTCTGAAAAACGAAAAAAAGCAATGCCCCTGATATGCATGGGGCCCATTGTTTGTTTCTCTGCCTTAGGGAATCAATGGTGCTAGCCCTATCCTAAATATGGTGGGGCTATCGCAATTGTGACTTGTTGACCCTGTGACAGACGGATCTCCTGGTCAAGGGTTTCACCTAAGCCAACTGAGGCTCCACTGTCAGAAACCCAGCGGTGAAGTGAAGTAAATGAGGTGAGGGGCAAGGGAGTAGCCAGAAAAATAAAATACTCCCCACTTACATCATATCCCGGTATCACAGAGTGAGTGAGCAGGCAAACAAGCCTGTCACTAATCTGTTCATTTCCTTCCTTGCTTATTTTCATCTTTTCGTCATCTTTCCATATTCCATTCCAACATTAGTACTTACTTTTTCATGTTTTTCCATCTGTTTGCACCTTATCCTCCTTCCTACTTCATTCTTTCTTTATTTCCTTCATTATTTCCATCATCCTTTCTTGCACTTCATCCTTTCCTTCCTTTCTTCACCTTTCTCTCATTTCTTCCTTTTTTCCATCTCTTTTTCCTTCCCTCCATCTTTTATCTCTATTCATCTTTTTTCCTTCTCTCTCATCCTTCTTTCTATCTCTCATTCTGTTCTGCTTTTCATCTTTTTCCTACCTTTTTTCCTTCGTTTCTTACTTTATTCTCTCGGTCCATCACTCATCCCTTCCTCCTCACTATCACTCATCCCTTCTGCCAATTTCCCATCCATCTCTTCATCTTTGCTTCCATCCACCTATCCTTCTCTACATATCGATCTGTCATATATGCTTCTCTCCATTCCTCCCTCCCTTCTGTGTTCTCTTGATCCAGCTGCTGCTCTCACCCACAGGTCCATCACACGATTCACTTGCAATGGAATGGAATTAAATTAAAAAACGTCCTTTTTATGCCAAGGTCTCCTATCAAATGAGCCATAAACAACAATTTAAAGCCTCCCCAGTGCCCGGTCCCCCTCCCCCCCCAGCTCTGGCTGCTAAAGTGGGATGGGGGGAGGGGGCGTGGCGGGGGAACTACAAGTTTGGAATGGTCGGTGCTTTGCTAGTTTCTGGCAGAGCTTCACCGAACAATAAAAGAGACCCTAAGAAATACACTTTAGTCGCTGCTATACCCAGGAGAATCAGCTCACGTGCACTAGATCAGACACGCATGAATCTCACAGGCTGGATGCGCCGAGGAGTCTCATATCTTTTCAGAGACCAACGACACAGGAAGCCAGATTGCTTTATTTCGAAACAGCGAAGAACCCCAAGATTGTAAAATAGGTGGTAAGAACAAAATATTGATTTTTTTGGGTTTGCTGAGGCTCTAGTTGAAGCGAGTTATTACCCTCACACCAGGCTCCCAAGCAAGCGTCTCCCTGCATGCACGTGCAATAAAGGCTAATTGGCAACTTTCTTTTATGAGCTTTAGTTCCCTCTTGGTGCCTTAAATTGTCTCTTGGAGCTTTTGAATTTGCATGCAATGGCAATGTATGTGCTCTCCCGTTGCCCGTCAATCATAAAGATGAAAATAAAACTGAAAGTAAGCACACTCACCCGGAACTTTAAGCAGCTGAAAAGTAATTGTCAGCATCATCAATTTTTTTTTAGCTTTATTTTTATTCTCCCTGAATTATATTGAGACCTTTAAGTTTTCTCACTTGTCGACATTTTAGGGCTACAATCAGAGATATTTGATGAGAACATCGAGGCGATAATGATTTAATCTCAATTGATACACATTTGCAATCCTACCCTCGCACACATCTAAGAAACGGCACTTAAAGAGAATGGTAAAGTGGTAGTAAATATGTAGGGGCATATTAGCAAGACCGGCGATAAAATTATCGCCGTTTTAGCGGCAGGAAACTGCCGCTAAAACGGCGATAATGGGCTTGCTAATATGCGTTATAGAATTCAATAGAAGCCCAGGTTAGATGTGCAGGACATCTAACCTGGGCTTCTATTGGAATTCTATAACGCTTATTAGCAAGCCAATTATCGCCGTTTTAGCGGCAGTTTCCTGCCGCTAAAACGGCGATAATTTTATCGCCGGTCTTGCTAATATGCCCCGTAATTTTTGAGGACAGATTCACAAAACCATGAAACATTCGTTTTCTTTAAAAAAACTTCAGCTATCAACCTTTCAACTTTCCCACTTTCAAAAGTACACGCTTAGCTCAATAGCATACACAGGACCACATAATTCCATTCCAATGTGTTAGTTTTTCAAGGCCTTTCATTGGTTGGTTCACTGAGTCTAAACCTTTGGGTCCTCCTGGCCAAGACGTATGTCACTGATATACTTATGGAGGAATGCAATCTGTAGGCAAAGACGCTTCAAAATGGAACTAGGGGGCATATTAGCAAGGGCCATTATCTCCGCTTTTTTGGATTTAAGAGCCAAAAAAGCGGAGATAATATTACCGCCCTATTACCAAGGCGGGTGCTAACATGCATTAACGCATGTTAGCACCCGTTTTCCCCACGCCTCGCTCTGCATCTCTAATGAGATGCAAAGTGGGCGTTCCTTCCCAGGATAACAGGAGAAATGTCGCTAACCGACATTTCTCCTATTATCAAGCTGCAGGCGAACATGCAGAGCGATTAGAAAAGTAGCGCCAACCGCGGTTAGCGCTACTTTTCTAACGCCTGCTCTCAGTTTGACTTAGCCATGATATCCAATGGAAGGTGGATATCATGGCTGAGTCTGTCCTGCCCTATCAGCAAGCTATCGCCAAAAGTTGTGTGATTATCGCTGGATTTCCAGCGATAATCGCACATTTGGCAGTTAGCGCTTGCAATTTTATCACTGTTGAGATGAGCGTTGCTGATAGCACGCTATCTCAGTGATAAAATTCAGCGTTAGTCAGGCGATAATTATCCTCGCGCTAATCGCGCTGAGCGATAATTATCGTCGGACCTTAGTAATATGCCCCAAAGTCTATTATGCTCACATTTCTGTTTTTTCCAGACTGCCGACAGGAAAAATACCTCAGAAGAGTGCTTTGTAACTTAGCACTTGTGACTGGTAGTGCTCGTTGCGTTAATGGCACTCAGTACAACATTGGCGAGGCAACCAAGATGGTGGTATAAATAGAAAATAACAGAGCTTCAACAGGCGTGATGGCTGATTCCCACACCATGCCTTTCGAAGCACAAAAGCAATTCAGTCAACCATTAAGCGCAAACATGTTGAAGCATTTCAGACCTCTGTGAGTTCTTAATCTTTATTAAAACATGTATCTAGGGGCGTGGCCGGGCAAGATGGCCGAGCGGACGTGAATCGTCTCGGCTCCTGGTCCGCGCTCGAGTCCCGCAGACATTATTGCTGACACGCGCTGCTGCACCTAAAGCTGCGATCACCGATCGGTGACCCCACGATCAGTGCTCGTGACGAGCCCCAAAATTTGATGCCAGCTCGCTGCTAGGAGCCAAATCAGCACCCCGCCAGTTCGGCCGCGGAGCTCCCGAAGATGGCGGCCGCCGCCCCCTGAGCTGCGACGGCTCCCGGCTGCCACAGTGGTGTCCGCGCGGATAACTTCCAATTTGAGCCTCACTTACCAGGGACGGAGCCGCATGCGGGGGATCACCAAAGATGCACTTGGCCGGGGCGGAGCTGTGAGAGCAGAGGTACGTGCGTCGCTGTAGGCTCTGCCGATACATGTGGCGCCGCCGGCGCATTTCGAGGCGCTGAGGGGGCCCCTGCGAGTTTTGGTGACGGCGGACCGCCCTGGCGAGGCAGGACAAACTCACCCTGCACTGGTTGGGCGGATTGGAGGGGCCTGCCGGTCTCCGGGAGCGGTGCACACTTCATGCCTGACTCCAAGATGGCGGACGGAGCGAGACCAGGCAGCAGCGTGGGAGTTTGGCCCCACACCACATAAGGCTTGCTCACGTCTTCCCCTTTGGATTGCCGCGACGGAGGTGGGCCGTTGCGACTACAGCGCATTGCACCAGTACTGAGACCACATAACCTCGATGGGCTGGATTTGAACCTGGGAGAGAGCACTTCACCACGAGGCGGCGGGGGCCCGTGACTCTCCATGAGGCACACTCTGCATGGGTGAGGGACCTGCCCATCGCACTCCCGCCGGAATGGGGCTGGGCTGCTAAGACGGTGATGGATGCAGCAATGAGCTTACCACAGCGATGACTCTTCCACAACGCTGCAGAAGCAACCGACGGAGGCAGACTCAGGCCAGGCTGACGGGAGATTATATGTGAAGCGAATTGGGCCCCTGGGTGTTGAGAAGGTAAAGGGGGCGACAGCAGACATTCAGTCGGGGGGTGGTCTGCCTGCTGGAGGGCGGGTGGCGCCGTTTGTGGAGACCTGAGGCCTACTGGAGGTGGGGTTGCTAACTCCCATTGTCAGCTACTAACTTTGCATAGGGGAGACATACCGAAGAGGTGGGTTGTCCAACGGAGGGCTGTCCTCGCTGGGGCCGTGGGGGCATCGGCGGGCCCGCCTCTATGCCGCCGAAGAAGGCACTGACCAAAGCCACGAACAAAGTCTCCAACTTCTTCCCTCCAGCAGATAGACGACAACCGTCGGAGTGCGACAACACTACAGACAACATGGCCCTCACAAAAGATGACCTCATGGCATCCTTACGGGACTTCAAAACGGAACTGCAGATGGAACTCAGCCAGGACATTAAGGACTCCATTGACCAACTGAAGTCCGACCTCAACGACCGATTGGCCACCCTCCAACAAGACGTAGACTCTGTGGGCACCAGAGTGGTAGACCTGGAAGCACAAACTCAGGAGGTTGACAAACGCACCTCGGAAATGCAAGATGAAATGCATGCTCTCCAAGACCAATTGCGCCAAACCCAACTCAAAGCCGAAGATCTAGAAAAGAGGGCACGACGCGACAACCTACGAATCCGCGACTTGGAGGAAGGAGCGGAAGGGTCAGACCTTGAAGCTTTCCTCGAGGGCCTGTTCGCAGAGATCCTAAGCCCGCAAACGCTAAAAATCAAGTTGGAGCTGTCGCACCGAGTCGGAGGCCCAACGGCCGGAGACCGAAAACGGACGAAAGAAGTACTCGCTAAATTCCACTCCTACAAGGTGAAGGAAGCGGTTCTACTGGCGGCCCGAAAAAAGGGTGCTGTCTCCTTCCAAGGACACACCTGTAACATCTATCAGGACCTGGCGCCTGCTACTCTGGCGAGGAGGCAGCAGTTTCGGCCCATCACAACAAAATTGCGCGACGACAAAGTCAGATATAGATGGACTTACCCGTTTGGTTTGAACTTCGAATACAAAAATAAACAGAGACATATTACAGACCTGCGAGAAGGGCTGGATCTCCTGGGTCTCCCTGCGGGCCATCCTGAGCCATCCCAGGGCAAAGCACGAGGATCGACGCGGGACGGTTCATCTGTGTCGCAATGGTCCACAAGTTCCCGGGGAAACCACAAGTGATACACGAATAAGGTACACTCTCACAAAGTTTCAGATGCTATGTACTTTCCCAAGAAGGACAGTTCTCCTCAGTCGAGGAGCACTGATGGCCAAAGTCTGAGCGATAGCTCCGGGAATGGGGAACGACTCAAGCAACTACACAGGGGGAAGATTGAAACAATACGACTGCAACACACTAGACTCCCAGCCCAAGGAGGAGCCACAAATGCGGACTGTAATTAGGAAAAGGACTTGCTATAGATCACAATCGCACGGGGATACAAATTCTACAGCACCAGGACAGATAGCCCTGATTTGGGGTCACCCGTGGACTGAACACCACTGTCCGACCCAGGGACTTGGTCAAACAAGGCCGGCTTTGCTGGACTGGATATGCTGTACGGGTGGTCAAGGCTTTACTAAGCATTTGGGATGGGCGCGGACGGGACCTTCGGTCACGTCATCCCCCCAACACGTTCAACAGGGTTGCACTACCCACAGTCGGAGAACTGTCATCAATCCGACACATGTTGTTGTTGGTAATGTTGTGTTTTTTTTTGTTTAATTTGTTGGGAGGGGGCGGGTTTTGTGAATGGTGGCGGCATTTTATATGTCGTTATCGAGGATATGTTTTGGTAAGGATGCATTTCCCACAGCGAGCACAGCTAGGGAGTTCACTAATCACGGTCACTACTGCTTGCCACATGGGCCCAACGCACAGGTGTCTAAGGGAGAGGGGGGGTTGGCATTGGACAGATGGTACTCTCTATAGGCTCCTGGAATGTGAAAGGTCTCAATTCACCCCAAAAACGACAAAAAGTTTGGTAATATCTTACGGACCATCACCTAGATATAGTGGCTATTTAGGAGACACACCTCTCAAGGGCAGAAGAAACCTGATTTCGACATAAACAATACCCTCTGATTTATAGGTCTTCCGCACTCACCAAACATCGGGGGGTTGCACTCCTCTTTCATACCTCTACAAAATTTCAACCCGCTGACATCCGGACGGACAAGGAGGGACGGTCAGTTATGGTCAAGGGCAACCTGAAGGGTAAACTATGTACATTCATTGCAGTGTATGCGCCTAATACGGGACAGGCAGCCTTTTTAAATACACTTGTAGGTAAAATACATCATTTTGCAGAAGGGCCAACAATTTTACTGGGCGACTTCAACCTGACCTGGCAAGCAGATCTTGATAGCACTCACCCTCATAGACCAGAAACTAGCTCTTTCTCCACAGACGTTAAACAACAAATACACGACTTGGGCCTTAAAGATGCCTGGCGTACTCTGTATCCTCAAACACGAGACTACACTTTTTATTCACATGTACATCGTACATACTCCAGACTCGATTATATTTTAATTAGCCAGAATCTATTAGGAACCCTCCGGGAGGCCAAGATCTTCCCTCTCTCTATATCGGACCATTGCCTCGTCTCGGTCTGTCTGACATGGGCTGGGAATGCGTCTACAACCCCCAAATGGTATTTCCCGAATTCACTCACGAGAGACAGGGTGCTCCGTACCGAATTAAGAGAAGCGATCAGAGACTTTTTTGCTCTAAACAACCCCGAAGATACATCTGTGTTCAACAACTGGGACGCTTTTAAAGCAGTACTAAGGGGGAAATGCATAGCGCTTAACTCCACCCTGAATAAGCAGAGGACTAAGGAGAGGGAGGAGCTAGAGGCGGAATTGGAACTAGCTGAAACTACTCATAAAAACAACCCCACTAGAAGTTCTTTACGCACTCTTACCGCACCACAGGGGAAACTTCGGGCCATTTACACCAACAGGGCTGAGTTCACTCTTTTGAAACTACGTCAACTCTCCTATTCCCAGGGAAACAAGATAGGCAAACACTTAGCTAGGCAGTTGAAGGAGAAGCGCGAAAGGGAATACATAGGAGGAATACAGGACGGGGAGGGTGGGTTGGTCCACAAGGATACAGAAAAGGCCGATGTTTTCGGGTCCTTCTACAAGGCATTATATACTAAGGAACCATGGGACACAGACATGCAACATAACTACCTTCAGGCACTGAAGTTCCCCCAGGTCTCGCAAGAATGGAACGATAAACTTACATCCCCTATAACTACAGAAGAGGTGGGCACAGTCATTACTTCCCTTAAACTCCATAAAGCTCCAGGTCCAGATGGATTGACGGCCCAATTCTATAAAACCTTCGCGCCGGATCTTATACCCCACCTCACACGTCTTTTTAACAAAATGGCTGAAGAGGGAGAGGTGACCCACTCAGTGGCTGAGGCGTTGGTCACGGTTATCCAAAACCGGGGAAGAATACGCAATTGTGCGCCTCCTACCGCCCCATCGCCCTTCTAAATCTAGATGCGAAGCTCTACTCGGCTATCATAGCTGCCCGACTGAATGACCTTATGCCAGACCTAATCCACCCTGATCAATCCGGATTCATTAAAGGCCGTCAGACCCATGACAACACCAGACGTATAATACATCTTATAGAAAAAGCCACCAAACGGAAGATTCCAGCTGTGCTTGTTGGGTTAGACGCTGAGAAGGCATTTGACAGGGTGGATTGGTCATTCCTCTTTAACACGCTCACACATTTTGGCTTCGCAGATAAATTTATTACTATGCTTAGAGCCAACTATGTACAGCCTCGTTCTAGAGTGCAGGTGAACGGGATGAGGTCCGCTCCCTTCTCCCTTACTAGAGGAACCCGGCAGGGGTGCCCGTTGTCACCCCTGCTATTCGCCCTTAGCATTGAGCCGTTGGCGATGTCCATTCGGGCGGCGCCGGAGATTAAGGGAATCCCTTTTGGTGGCGATACCCACAAAATATCGCTCTTTGCTTATGATGTGCTTTTATCCCTCACAGACCCATCCCACTCTCTCTTTACACTCCAATCTGAGCTTGCACGGCTTGAGGCTGTAGCGGGTTTCAAGGTCAATCTAGGAAAATCATTTATACTTAATCTCACAGTCCCAGAAGAAGATGTCAGGGAATTACAGACGCACACTTTGCTCCAGTGGACCTCTCGTTCTCTTCAGTATCTGGGGGTCCAATTGATGCCACGTGTGGAAGGGCTCTACATGGCTAACTTTCCGTCCTCTCTCTGCCGGCTCCAATCGGATCTTGCCCGCTGGAAGCCTCTTTTTATCTCTTGGCTCGGCCGTATACACAAGGTCAAAATGACAGTGCTCCCTAAGCTCCTGTATCTTTTTCAGGCATTACCTATCGAACTCGACAGGGAATTCCTTCCCAAAGTTAGGTCCATGATTTTACGGTTTATATGGCAAGGGGGGAGGGCACGCTTTTCCTTTTCAATATTGAGGCGCTCAAAGTCAGAGGGAGGAGTGGGCCTACCAGATTTCGGCCTATATTATAAAGCTGTTCAACTGAGAGTAGTGACAGAGTGGTCTAAAAGGGAGTCGGAGAAACATTGGCTTCATATGGAGCGAGCCATCGCGGGGAGGACAATTTGGGATCTCATATGGAGACCCAAGAGGGAGAGGCCCATAAACACTTATATTAGCACACCCACCCGCACCACCCTGAAAGTGTGGGATTCCATATCCTGGAATGGAAAATGGACTACATTCCCCTCACCCTATACACCCCTCCACTTTAATCCGGCCTTTCCTCCGGCTCTTCAGGAGGGACCTTTTAATCCCTGGAAAGAGGGTGGATGTCTCGCGCTGACACATTTATTCCATAACTCTGATATTCTTACTTTCGATAATTGTAGGAGGGATTACGGTCTGGAGCCCGCTGAACATTTTCATTATATCCAATTGAAGCACTGGGTCCTCACGCCCCACATTGCGAAGCAGCTACACGTGCACTCACGAAGTTCGAAAACTTTATACAAAATGTAGGCTCTATGAAAAGAGTGATTTCATTCCTATACAACTACCTGCTGGTCTCTACACACTCTCCACGACCCCGATACATGACTATGTGGGAGGGGTTAATACAGCGCGAAATATCCGATAGGGAATGGATTGGGTTATGGTCCGACATCACGAAATTTAACCACTCCTTAGAACTTCGGGAAGCCCATCTCAAAACAATGATGGATTGGTATCTGTATCCCGCCAAGCTTAGAAAAATATTCCCGAACACATCTGATCAATGCTGGAGGGGCTGTGGGCTATTGGGAGACTTCCAACACATTTGGTGGGACTGCCCCGCAATACGACCATTCTGGGAGGAAATCCTCGCACAAATTAAGGGCATGCTGGGCTACCCCATTACGACCACTATGGCAGAGACCCTACTAGGCCTCTGTGACCCATCTCTCATACACCAAACCAAGGCCGACAAGGCCATTATGTGGACATGCATAGGGGCTGCGAAAGTAGCAATAGCGGCAGCCTGGAAGAAGAGGGAGGCTCCGGCTATCTCACTGTGGCATTCCAGGCTCTGGAAACTGTTATGTCTCGAAAGGATGACTGACCTCTTTCGAGATGACTATAAAAGTTTTGAATACAAATGGGGTCCGTTGGTTGCCTTTCTTACACGGGGATTACCGCTGGCAGTCTGTCCTCCCTCCGTTAGAGATATGCATCTCTTTCAATTTTAACCTTCCTGTTCACGAGTAGACCTTGCAATGATCTGATAATGTATAGCCGCCGCCATTAGTATGTTAGTAGGGAGGGGGGTGAGAATTTATTTTTTTTCTGGGGTTTTTGTTTCTTGGGATTCCTTTCTTAGGGGGTACCTTCCCAGTTGGAAGGTTTAGAGTTAAAACCTGTCACAAAAGAAAGACGGGCTGAACGTATATCTTTTTTAAAATTTAAGATAGCCACAGTCTGTGCCTTTACAATATTGAAAACTGTACTTGTTATTATAGGTTTCTAAGAGGGAAGGCTTGGACATGTGCTTTGTATAACACGTCAACCTTGGTCTCTCATTACTGCTATACTTTGTAAGTTTATCTTGATGCCTCTTTTGTAATACCAAAATGCTAATAAACATATGTTTGAGAAAAAAAAAACATGTATCTAAACAGGAGGCAAAAGCAGGACACACCCAAAATGGATGCTCTTTGCTGAAGCTCTGGGGGTCGGCGACATCCACGGGCCACTTCTACAGTCATAGGAGGCGCCCATTCGACATAATGCTATGGCGATATGTGGAACCATTCCAAACTTGGAACACCGGTTCCCCAGAGGCTCACAGTGCCTGCCTTCCTCAATGGTGACATGGCCTTGACTTGCCTCACTTCAGTCCTACGTGGCTGTATCACAGATGGGAAAGGGCCCGTCTCCTCTCCCACACAACTGCTGACCTCTGCCAGTTCTAAATGATTTTAGGGCAAGGAACATGACTCTGTGTGCACCGCTGCCACTCTTCATCAGCCGCCTCACCAAACACTGGACCTGTGATCAGGGCCGGATTGGGAATTGCAACCAACCCTGGCTGCTCGACCGGACCACGGGGGCGAGGGGGGGGGGGGTACTAGCAAGAAGCACTGCTCACGCTTTTGTTACAGGGGACCAATATTGCAGCACTGCTGCAAAACCGGCCCCCAGTGACAAAACTAGCCCCCATGGGCACAAAACGGGCCCCCACCCCTCCGGCCCACCGGGGAAATGCCCGGTGCCCGCTATGGCCAGTCCGGCCCTGCCTGTGATAGAGAGTCCTATGCAGACCTCACTCCTACTGTCTGACTCTTTCGGGAATGGGACACTGTGGGAATCCATCTTCTGGCCTGCCCAGTGGCCTTCCTGGGCCCTCCAATTATCTGCACCGTCTGAGGGTACCGCCGCTGCTCTACACTGCCCAGCAGATGATGCAGCCATTCCATACCAAGGGAGTTGGTGAGTAGTGTATAGCACTGGCTGATGGGACACAATCAGATGCTAAGAGCCTGCGATACTGAATGATGAGCATTCATAAAGAATCGACCTGCTAAATTCCAGAAAGAAAGGGACCGCTGCCCAACTCCCCCAAATACCATTCATGGAGTCACTCACCACAAGACAACACCTCAAAGTCATTAAAACTACTATAATGTCTTGGCAATAGAGACCTCCCCTGCTGTGTATAAAATATGTTACTGGATTAGGCAGCTGTGTCCACTCACATATATCCTTACTCATGGGCTCTTATTTTCCACAGGACCCTGAAGGGTCACATCAGCAGTGATCCTCCCTCTCGTCAGTTCCTGTGGCAACGTTTTGACTGTCACTGGGGGAAGGGGGCAGCTGCAGACCACCCGAGGCCAACTGACCCCTTGTAGAGAAAGTGTCCCAACTTCCAGGGAGCTGACCACTGTAGTTGACCACAACTGAGATGTTTGAGAACAGATATTCTGAAATAAATACAATCTACAAATATTCTCCTTCCGTTGAACCAGACACATTCGTTTTCTAGGTCCCAGAACTCTATATTTGACAAGGAAGATGCAAGCTTCACCATATCCAGCTACAAGACAACCAAAACATATCTCTTAACCCTTATAACCTAATAGTGATGTTTCCTCAGTTGTAGGGTTGAACACTGGCACCCAGGCAAGCCCCACCAAGCAAAATCCCATGATTCTGGCAGTTGCCTCACCTCACCCTTCTCTCAGGTTTGTTCAACTCCTCCCATTTACTACTGATCATCATCACATCTGGAATAGTAACAATACCATTGGAGTAGGTGATGTATCCTTCAGGTTATATGAACTGAGTTACATTATTGAAATTCAGATCTCATAAGAATTTTATCTTATGGTGATAAAGATGATATTTTTGTATTAAGTAAAATCTATGAAACTCAAGTAACACCGGAAAAAGCTGTTTGGTTGACATGCCTGAGTGTGTGGAATTTAATGTCCCCATTTTCTCTCTTTTTCCCACATTCTCCTTTTCCCAGGGCTTACTGCTTGCCCTTCCCACTGGCATGGTGTTAAGATAGTGCAGGGATGAGGTGATAGTTCATCGCTTCTGCTGGATTCAAATTCAAGAATACTACTTTCTGATACCGACCCTGACAGTCTTCAGTATTCAGCTAGGTCTCCTTGATGTCAGGAATTCTTTTGCTATTGTATCCCTGTAGTAGCTAACAGGAGCCAAACACTTAGCGAGCGGTTCCAAGCTCTAGGTGCCAACAGTAGTCAGAAGTCTTTGTAAATTCTGTCTTTCAGCAGCCAGGTAGAGTCTTCTTCCTTCAGGATGTTTCTTGCCAGGTGCTGAAATGTTCTGAGGAGGTGGTGGTAAGATGCCATTCTTACCCTGTGCACTAGTCAGTGGCTGGAGAATTCTTTACACCCAGTGCAGGATTCTTTCTCACAGAATTCCCACCTCCTTTTACAGTACTTCCTCACTGTTTACTGTAATGTGCCAGAATCCCTCAATCAAAATGGCACTAGCCTTATACCTTCCACAGGAGCCTAGTCCATCATTCTAAACACATCTTACAGAGGTGAAGTGCCCACCCCTCTGCCAATGCTAGAACTTTTCTCCCTCCTGCGGGGACACAGAAAATCTTGGGTGGCTCTTGAAATCAATGGTTTCTGTTTCTGACAGCCCTATTTGTGACCTCCACTTCAAAGGAAGAGCTGTGAAAGCTGCTTTTTATGTTGTCAACTGTTTCTGTCCCCATCCCAGACAGCCAATTCCGTCCAGCACACCAGCTTCTTTTCTCTGAGGCACTTTCTGAAGGCAGCGGGAAATTGAAACAGAACACTACAAGCTTAACTGAAGTAACGCTGGTGAAAATCATGATAGAACGCTCAACAATTAGCATGACCATGATGAACTGGACTCCAAACTGTCAGTCATGTCCACCCAGATGACGCACATATGAATTGACTTAACATTGTTTTGACTACTTTGACAAATGCTTAGCAGATCTGGAGCAGTGTCAAGACCGTCAACCCAATTGGGTTCAGGGAGTATGAATTTTTTGCAGCAAAGACATTGACATGAAAGATAGGTCAAGATGCAATAATAGACACAGAAGGAATGGAGAAGGACAACTTGATCACATTCCAAATGAAATGGCTCCCCCCCCACCATAACCTTCTCTTTACGGTGCCACTGGATTTCAAGAGAGCTCATCAGATACGTTATTGAAGGCTGGGCAACGATTTCAAACCATAACCTGTTATTTCCGGCCTTTGGGACCTGAGCATGTCAGGATGATTCCCTAGGATGGCCAAGAAAAAGATGCGAACCTTCTGAAATTATGGATATCCAGTACATGTTTCTGCAGACAAACGTCTAGAAAAAAAAGAAAAATGTTTCTGGCACTCCACATGAGACTGCACTAGTGGAATATTAGACCCTGCAGTCATGATCTTCTCTTAGATACTTGTAACCAGAAGACCTCAAAACGTACATAGACACCAAAGACGTCACAGCCATGGATACTGCAGCATCACCCACAATGCTTCTGAATCGCTATGTCTGTCCTCACCGTCAACATAGCAATGCAGAGGAACAGCCAGAGAGCTCATGACGATTATTGGATAGAGAAGATCTGCTTCAAATCATGGGATCATTGACCCAGGACAGAGACAGTTTCTGGTTCCCTCTGAATGTTAGTCAAATGACCTGAATAGATTAGTACACCAAGATCACTCTGTTCCATTGCTCTGTTGTGAATTACTTACCCATATCAACCTACTGTTCTCTCATACACAGTCTGGGCAGAAATTAAGTGTTCCCTGACAGGACTGTCATTGAGCTACCCTGCTTGTCCTGAGATGTTTGATATAAACCTCTCTCCTACCACCTCAACAGAAACAATAATGATCACCGGGACCACACTCACTTTATTCTAGTCTATGGCACACCCCTGCAGGAACCAGACTTGGGTACCTTGCTTAATCTCAGCATATGAACCTTGCTCCCCCTTTGCCTTGTGCCCACACACTCATAGTTAGTATTATTGCAGAAGACAGTTTGTCTTTCCCTTCTCCTGGTAACATTCAGTTATGCATCTGAGCCCTTTAGATCGCAGTTGTTAGACCCAGTTTAGGTTACAGCCTACCCCCATGAGCTACCCTGATCAACCTCCACTACCCCCTATAGCTCTTCTCCCTTATCATCCCCTTTACAAAAGGACTTCTGACACAACGTGTGACCTGTTAGGATTCTACAGTTAGTAGCAAGGTATAGGCTTCCTGTCTCTCATGATTGGAAGTTCTGGATTTCTACTCAAATCTCCCTCAAATTGCCTCACAGAACACCTGTTGCATTGACAACCACTTTCTGACCCAAATCCTTGAAAATCTCCTGTTACATGTCATGCGCAAATATTTTAAACATAATGAACTGCTACTGGATAAATATGACCGTCCTAAAATACATAATAACGACATAAGGGCAGTATTGATTACCTAATGGGAAATCATAACTTGTTAAACAATTGGTGCCACTTACACCTGATGGATAGAGAAAATATTTTTCTATCTTGCCCTCATGTTACGTCCTTCCACCTGGATTATTTCTTATTGCAAGGATGATGATTGTCAGATATATTGGGCTGTCAAATTTTTGAAGAAGACATTATGGGTCATTCTCTGGTACAACTCAATCTAGATCTCCACCCACGCAGTGGTGGGTGTGTGTCACTGCCTACAGCTACCCAAATGACAAAAAGATTCTCCGATCCCATATTCAGGCACAGATAGAGGAGAGCCAGTGATCTAACTCATCATCTCAGATCTTGTGGACAATGGGAAAAGTCACCTGCTGAAGGCTCATGATGAAGTTCTAAACTGTTTTCAAGCTTAACCCCTTCGCTGCTAGGCCTTCCCCCCCCCCCCTTGCCTTTTTTGGGGTAGTTCGCGCTTAGGCCCCTGTAACTATTTGACTACATAAGGTATCCACGCCAAATTTACGTCCTTTTTGTTCCAACATCATGGGGATTTTAAAGGTACCCAGGGTTTGTTGATTCCCTTGGAGGGGACCAAGAAATTAGCCAAAATACAGCTACATTTTGTTTTTGTTGGGAAAATGGGAAAAAAGTGCTGCAGATGAAAGTGTCTATTTTTCCCTGAAAATGGTATCAACAAAGAGTTTGTGGTGCTGAAATCACCATCTTCCCAGCTTTCAGGGACTGACAGACTTTTGTCAGAAAACCAAAATGTTTTACACAGTTTTGGCATTTTACTGGGACATAGCCTATTTTTTCTATTTTTTGTGCTTTCAACCTCCTTCTAGTTAGTGGTAGAAATGGGTATAAAAGCAATAATGGATCCTGGAAAACTATACATTTCAGAAAAGTAGACAAAATGCTGAATTTAGCAAGGGGTCATTTGTGTAGATCCTTCAAGGTTTTTTTATAGAAACTAACAGTTGAAAATAGGAAAAATTTAAAATGAGCCATTTGTGCCAAAGTTTTCACCTGTAACTTCTTCTAAGTATGATAGGTTTTTGAAAGCAATATACCATTACATCCGCTGGACCCTTGTGTGTGTGGGGATATATAGGACTTGTAGGTTTACCAAGAACCCAAGGAACCCAGAGCCAATAACTGAACAGCGTCTTGCAATGGTTTTTATTGTGTACCGAGTATATAGCAATTCATTTGGGAAAATATAAAAGTGAAAAATCGGTATGAAAGACACCTATGTATTTCTGAAATGGGAACAAAATATAGAGTTTAGAAACAGTAGCTATTTGCACATCTCCAAAATTGGGGGTACCCATACTAGCATGTGAATTATAGGACATTTTTCAAAGTGACTTCTTTTTACACATTGTCTTACATTTGGAAGGCAGTAGTGCATTGAAAGTCAATAGCTAATAACAGTTGCTCCACAATTCTTTGTTCCCTAAGTCTCCCGATAAAAATGGTACCTCGCTTGTGTGGGTAGGTCTAGTGCCCGTGACAGGAAACGACCCAAAACACAACGTGGTCACACCACATTTTTACAGTGAAAACTGACCCTTTTTTTGCAAAGTGCCTAGCTGTAGATTTTGAACCCTAGCTCTGCCGGCACCTAGGGAAACCTAGCAAACCTATACATTTTTTAAAACTAGACACCCAGGGGAATCCAGGATATGGTAACTTGTCTGGCTCTCACCAGGTTCTGTTACCCAGAATCCCTTGCAAACCTCAAACTTTGTAAAAAAACCACATTTGCCTCACATTTCTGTGATTGAAAGTTCTGGAATCTGCGTGGATCCACAAAATTCCACCCACCCCGCATTCCTCAAAGTCTTCCGATAAAAATGGTACCTCACTTGTGTGGGTAGGCCTAATGCCCGAGTCAGGAAATGGCCAAAAACGCAACGTGGACACACCACATTTTTACAGTGAAAACTAACCCTTTTTTGCAAAGTGGCTAGCTGTGGATTTCGAACCCTAGCTCTGTTGGCACCTAGGGAAACCAACAAAACCTATACATTTTTTAAAACTAGACACGCAGAGAAATCCAGGAGGGGGTGACTTGTGTGGCTCTAACCAGGTTCTGTTACCCAGAATCCCTTGCAAACCTCAAACTTTGTAAAAAAAAAAACCACACTTTCCCAACATTTCTGTGATGGAAAGTTCTTGAATCTGTGTGGATCCACAAAATTCCGCCCACCCAGCATTCTCCAAAGTCTCCCGATAAAAATGGTAACTCACTTGTGTGGGTGGGCCAAGTGCCCGCGGCAGGGAAGGGGCCAAAACGTTTTGTGGAGACATTACAATTACCTATCACAAAACAACCTGGTTTTGCAAGGGGGGGTCACCTGGGTTTTTGGCCCCGGGCTTGGCGGCCATCTAGGGAAACCTACCAAACCCACACATTTCTGAAAACTAGGCACCCGGGGAGTCCAGAGAGGTATGGCGTGTGTGGACCCCCCAACGCTTTCCTACCCAGAATCTCCTGCAAACCTAAAATTTAGCTGAAAAATGACTTTCCACTCAAATTTCTGTGTGAGAAAGTTGTGGGATCCATTAAGGAGGCATGCCATTGGAAAGGGGAGATTCTCCTTTCCAATGATACCTCTCCCGTCTTTCTACGTGCTCGGGGGGCTGAGATAGTCCCCTGAGCACATAGAAAGTGAAACTGAAATGAGCCTAGAGGCTCATTTCGGTTTTGGTTTCTATGAAATGACGTCAGGGCGACGTGCGCGCTGATCGTCATTTCACAGAAACCAGGGGGAGAGCCTCAGGAGCTGGGGAGAAAAGGTTCACACCTCCTTTTGCAATTCAAGAACAACTGAGTTGAGGCCCTCACCATCTCACTTGATGCTGAGACAGCCTTTCATTGGGTACAGTGGGCCACCTCTTTCAGACATTGGAAGGGGATGGTCTGGGCAAGAGTTTAATAAGTAAAGTACTATGGCTATATGAATCTCCCAGAGGCTTTCTGTCACGACAAATAAGGATCACACATGGCACCAGCCAGGGATGCCCACTATCCCTGCTTTTGCTCCTCCTAGTGTTTGAACCTCTCGCTGCCACCTTATGACAACCTGAAGACATCTGGGAATCAGGTTAGATTAAAGCCTTCTTACAAGCACATGATATTCTAATCAACTGAACCAGACCAGCTACCTCTTTACTGCCAGTGATGTCCTTGACAGAGTCCTTTTCTGAGTACTACGGATATAAACTAAACTGGAGTAAATGCAGAGTGCTATCCATGTAACGTTACACAACCAGAGCGCGTCTTGACAAATTTAACATGAGATGGGTTCCCAAACAGCTAAATCACTTGGGTGTCTGTGTCAACAGGGGGCTAGAGGGAATTGTGGAAGACAATCTATTGTCCTTACTGGCCAGTACCAAGAATTAATTCTAAAATTGGGATTATCTTAATTTGTTGATGTGAGGCAGGATTTCAAATAGTGGCAGAACCCAGATTTAATTTCACTTGTGGGATGCTCCCTTTAATGATAAAAGAGTCCTGCCTGATGGATAGACTCTGACATCAAATCTTACATCTGAGTCAGGAAGAAACCTAGGCTGAAAGCTTTGAAATTATGAATCCATGACACACCAGGTGGGCTGCACCTATCCAATTTAGCAGTATACTGTCTGGTGCACCATTTGTCACAACTCTCCTACTTTTTAAACTCTTGCCTCATGGACCACCACAATGGGTAGTCATAGAGCACGCATTGTTGAGTTGTCCAGAATTAGTGTTGCCAATCGATTCAAAATGTACCTTCCCTACATCTTGGGTCAATTCAACCATAAAAAATATATTCACTGCTTGCAATACAGTGCATGAACGACTGGATATAAACCTACTGTTGCACTGCTTAGCATCCTTGTGGCATACCCAGGAATCCATCTAGGCGGCACACTGACATGATGGTCTTCATGGTCAGAAAAGGGGATGCTTACCCTTGACAACCTAGTCGAGGACGGATGCCTCTAAACCATTGACCTATTGAAGGCTGAATCTCAAACTGAAGGACATGAACAGATGGAACTATTAACAGCTTATGCATTGTCTCCAAACTCGTCTGGGATCGGGCCATCCAATGTTACAATCTTAACCTGTAACACGTTTCCTTAGGGTTTTGGTGTTCCTTTTGTGGGTTTGTATCCAAACTTGATGAAGTACTCATCACTGACTTGTACTTGAAACATATGCAGTGTGTATCAAGGCTGCATTGGCAGGCTGTACTAAAATGATAGGGTGGTGAGAGAGACATAGCATAATAGGGTGGTAAATCCAGACAAAACGAAATTCCTTTAATTCAAGATCTTACATTACCAGTACTGGACCCCCAAGAATTTATGTTGTGCACTCCAATTGTTGGAGGTGTCGTTGGATGGACTACGACCTGCTAAATGACCTACATGCGCTGTACTGTGATTAGGCCATATTGCAGAGAGATATAGACCAATCTGTTGATGGTAGGTGAAACTGACATTTGCCCATCTGCACATTTGGCCACACTGCATATTGTAGACAACATTATTTGAATATCTAACCATGCACACAGATGGCTGGCGACTATCCTTGCAGCCGCTAAGACCTGTATACTTCAACTCTGGTGCCAAAGCTCTTTACTCCCAGTAGATAAATGGCTAATCGAGCTTTTGGGAATTGTACGTTGTGAAAGAGTAGTATACA
Organism: Calotriton arnoldi; assembly: GCA_963921515.1. Taxonomy (NCBI): domain Eukaryota; kingdom Metazoa; phylum Chordata; class Amphibia; order Caudata; family Salamandridae; genus Calotriton; species Calotriton arnoldi. Next base: position 2,414,008 of record CAWUFW010001161.1, read on the forward strand.
CATTTCAGTGCCTCCACCTATCTCTTAATCTCCCTGTGCCTCCTCATCACCCCACCCACAACACTGCTCGCAGGCCCCCACCACCCCTCCGAGGGCACTGCTGTTTTGCTAATTTTTTTGTTTACTTTACGCATAATTTGCAATGCAGTGCCTTCGTTTAATATCCCTTTGCCATCTACTCCCACCCCTGGCACAACACTGCTTGCCCACCCCCGAGATCGCTGCATTGAATTCTTATGTTATTTTACATTCAACACTTTTATTTATATACAGCACCTAGCCATGGGTTTGGGGACATTAAACAATCATCCCATTACCACAGGATGTTGCGTTGACATCAGACTTGAACACGGATCCCCAGCTCACCAGTCAGCACTTCTCTCCACTGCACCATATCCTTTGCCTAGCAGTGTTGCAGGGTGCAGTAGCATATCTGGCCAGAAGAGGTCCAGAGGGACACCTAGTGACAGCCTGTGGTACTGCATCCTCACAAAACTGCTTGTTTTTTTTGCAGCTGTAGCGCGAACCCAACCGGAAGGTATTGGAGCGCTTTACGTAAGCACCAGTTCTCCAGTTCCAAAGTGGCAGCTCGACCCACTAACATTTTCCAACAGGGACATTTGTATTATAATCAGCATGACTGCTCTGTGCACGAATATGAAATGGTGTTTAATTTCACTTTGCAATTAGGCGTGCATCAGTTAGGGAGCGCTTCGATGTCTACGCACACTAATGAAGGCAGCTCTTTCCTGTTATTTTCTTTGCAATTGTAGTGTGAACCCGACCGAAAGGTATTGGAGTGCGTTACGTGAGCACCAGTTCTCCAGTTCCAAAGTGCCAGCTCACCGCGCTAACATTTTCCAATGAGGACATCTAACAGCATTAGGTTTGCTCCTCGGCTCACTTGCTGAAAACCATGACTTCAACAAACGGCTCTTACCCTCTTTCCTCTCCTTTCCTTGATTTGTTCCCCTGTGAAATGGATCCAAAAAAGAAAGAAACACTTCTGGCTGCAATTGTTGTCTTTTTTTGCTGTTTTTCTATTCCTAAGTGCAGCCTTGGAATGGAGAGGAAAACAGGTTCAAAATACAAAACATAACTAAATAAAGCAAGACAGAGTGGTCGCAAAGTGGCCAGCCAAATTGGTTTTATTCACACCCAAACACATTAGTGCCACTTTGCAGAGTTTGCCAGTGAAGCGCTACTTTCGTTTTCTCGTCTTTATTTGAACAACATTGTTTTCCTTGGGTGGCGAAGTGCACCATTCCTGGAGGTACTGCAATACCTGTTTGATGCTTGGAGTTAAAAATGTTTAATGTGATCCTTATCAGCTGTTTTCCTTATTTTAGTTTATAAAATGTGTACCGCTGCTCTTTGTTCAGGGATGTGGTCTTTTTAAACTACACTACTTACATTTTGTAAGGATATAAGCAATGGATATTGAAATTGGTCCTTTCAGGGCCATGTAGTCATGTCCTTAATTTTCAGGCAAAAACACTCATTGATTTCTGAATAATGACATTTCACATGCTTTACTTAATCTTGCATTCCCTACGAGTGTTTGCTTTTTCCAGGATGCTATTACATTTTTTTTTCAGGCAGCATATTACTCTTGTCTAGTGCATAATTTGAATTGAGTCACATCCAGGTATTTATAGCAGGGCACAATTGTGTTGTAGCTGAAGGCAGTGCACGTTTCACTCAGTGGGGCAGTATGGTGTTCAGTAGGGGAGAGGATGTGGCACTATGGCCAAATTGCTGAATTTGGAACTGGGGAACCAGGGTCAGGCTTCATGATCAGTCCACCAGATCACTTTCCTGAGGGAGCACATTCCCATGCTAGACCTTAGAAGGCCCCACTAGACCTTAGAAGCCCTGGTGTCTTAGCACCAGCAGGTGGACCCTAGCGGTGGCAAGTGTGGGATAACCTTGAAGACCTGTTAACCGCAATCCATACTGAAGTTCACCTCCAGCCTTGCAGGCAGGCCTACAAAGCAGCACACCCTAGCGCAACAGTAACTCTGTCACTGAGGTCACAGGACCCTTGACGATAGTCGGCCTCACCCATTGGTACCTCTATTGGCCTTGTTTCCGCAGTAGTAGTGCAACTCACCAGGGATCGGCAATGAAGGATTTGCATGCATCCCAAGCTAAGTTCACAAACTTCACGGTCTCTCTGCTTCATGCACAAGCACTTTTAAAATGTGCTGCCTGCTTTGGGGCCACTGTAATTATGCAGCAATGGAGGACAAAATTATATCGCAGTGCTGAGTAAATTATGCAGCAAAAAAAGTCTGCAGCGTAATGCGGCACATTTTCTGATACTTTATTATTTTGACATTTATTTTTACACATAGTAGCAGTCTCTGAAAAGATTTTGCCTCCTAAGTACCAGTGTAAAATACAAATGTAGCAGTGTGAAAGGTGACCAGTCAACCTTTGCAAAGGGCCCTCCACTTCACAGCAACACAAGTCACATTTTTTTGTAACTTTTGATCCATTTGAGCTACAAACAATTGTTTCGTTAAAATCATCAGATTATGCAGCAGCTGATGTATTATGTGGCAAATAACGAAGTAAATGTGGCATCTCGTGTCTATACCTTGCCCAGTGGACTGAAAGCTGCCCGATCTTCTGAAAAACACAATAATTTCTTCTTTATGAAGAGAAGTCTCCTCCCACACCCCCAAATACCCCTCCCACTACTCTCGCTCTCTCTTGTACTCCCTCTAACACTACTCTCACTCTCACGCAATACTCCAGCATTTCTCATATTAGTTCACTTCAGGTCTTTCAGCACAGTTTCTTTATCATAACTTAAAGAAAAAATCCAAACCGCAAACACACACTCCCCTCCACTTCTTTTGGTCTCTTCTGCGTACACAAATGCATCCTCTTTATACATCTATAACCTTCTCTTCCCTTCTTTCTCACACACTATTTATAGTACTCTATCTATACTTCATTCAGCACTTCATACACAAACTACCTATCCCTCTCAATCTTACTTTCTATCTATTTTATACAACTCTCACCCCTATCGATTCACCATACCTCAAAATCCACTACACCATACCATTCCACCCCACACAATTCCACAACTAACCATTCTAATTCAAACCACAAAATTTATCCACTACACTACAAACAAAAAAACTTTTTTAAAAAAACAATATAATTTACAACACTAATAGTTCTAAGTTTCACAAATGCGAGATCGATTGCATTGCAAATGCTTGTTTTTTCAGCCAGCATATTACTTTTGTCTTCCCCTCATAACCTATTTCCCATTTTCTCGTTCTCCAGTACACAAGGTCATATGAATGGCAATATCGCTATGCAAATATCATCACTCCACTGAATGCAAAAAAAAAAAAGTAAAAAACATTGTTATTTTCAACGCCAGGATCCCTAACTTTCACAAATACGAAACCAATTGCATGGCAAATGCTTGCTTATACGTCCACTCCAAACCAAAACACATGGGTAAAACACATTGTCATTTACAACGCCAATAGCTCTAACTCTCACAAATGCCAGACCTATTGCATTGCAAATGCTTGCTAATGTTTACATTCAACTGATGGACCTAATTGGGGCACACAGCTGTACTGTGCTTACCTATCTTCACAACACACAGGAAATAATCCATCTTGAGCAAAGCCCTACAAGCCTGGCAAAGCTACTGCCAAGATGCCAACTAACTATTTAGACTTGGATGTTTAAAAATTTCCTTAAATTGAATGCTGGTAAGAACAACTTTCTATTAGTAAGTTCATGCCCAGAAAGATATATCAGAGATCTCTGTCCAATGGATTTTGGTCAGACACCCTGGCCTAAACAAACTGTAAATTCCCTAGGGATTTACTTGGGCTCTCAGTTATTCTTTCATCCTCAAATAAATGCACCCAGCTCCTCCTGCTTTTACCAATTAAAGATTTTGAAAAAAGCTATTGTTTACCTTCAAAAAATCTACATAAACTGGTTATCACCTCATGTATTTATCCAAAAACTAATTATTGTTATATTTTGTATACAGGGATCCCAGATTCAGCGCTAAAACAATTGCAACGGATTCAAAACTATGTCGTAAGAGTTATTTTTGGACTCAGGAAAAGGGGCTGTATCTCAACAGCAGGTAGGAGCTTCCATACTAATTAAACAACAAACTGAATTCAAGACTTTGGGCGTGATTTACACTCTGTCACGAATAGCACTCGTTACAACGCGTACTAATACAACGCGTACCATTACAACGCGGGTATTCGTACGCGTTGTCAATTACAACGAGATACCATTACAACGCAAACTTTTACCCCGACTATGCCTTTACCACGCATGCCATTACAACGCAAAAACATGCGTGGTAAAGGTATAGTCGTGGTAAAAGTTTCTAAGGTAAGTGACAGTCCTCTCACTACATTTACACTACCCAGCACGACCCCCCTACACTACCCTAAACCCTAAAACACTACCATACACTACACATACACCACAACACTAGCCTAAACCCTAAAACACTACCCCCAGCATGACCTCCTACACTACACAAACACCACAACATTACCCTAAACCCTAAAATACTACCCCCAGCACGACCCCCTACACTACACAAACACCACTACAATACCCTAAACCCTAAAACACTACCCCCAGCACGACCCCCCGACCCCCAGTCCTGTCCCTACACTCAAACACTACCCAGCACGACTCCCCTACACTACCCTAAACCCTAAAACACTACCCTACACTACACAAACACCACACTACCCTAAATCCTAAAACACTATCCCCAGCACGACCCCTACACTACACAAACACCACAACACTACCCTAAACCCTAAAACACTACCCCCAGCACGACCCCCTACACTACACAAACACCACTACACTACCCTAACCCCTAAAATACTACCCCCAGTCCTGTCCCTACACTCAAACACTACCCAGCACGACCCACATACACTACCCTAAACCCTAAAACACTACCCCCAGCACGACCCCCTACACTACACATACACATACACCACAACACTACCCTAAACCCTAAAACACTACCCCCAGCACGACCCCCTACACTACACAAACACCACTACACTACCCTAAACCCTAAAACACTACCCCCAGCCCGACCCCCTACACTACACAAACACCACTACACTACCCTAAACCCTAAAACACTACCCCCAGCACGACCCCCCCGACCCCCAGTCCTGTCCCTACACTCAAACACTACCTAGGACGACCCCCCTACACTACCCTAAAACACTACACTACACTACACAAACACCACAACACTACCCTAAACCCTAAAACACTACCCCCGGCACGACCCCCTACACTACACAAACACCACAACACTACCCTAAACCCTAAAACACTACCCCAGCATGATCCCCTACACTACACAAACACCACTACACTACCCTAAACCCTAAAACACTACCCCCAGCACGACCCCCCGACCCCCCTAAACCCTAAAAAAGTAACCCCCACCCCATGCCCAATCCCCCTTACCTCTCTCTCCTCGTGGTTCCTCTCTCCTCCTGGTTCCTGCTTCACGTCGTCTCTGAGGGGCGATGCACGTCGTTAGGAGGAAACAGAACAGCCTCTGTTTCCTTACAACGACGTGGATCGTCTACATTTTTTTAGAACGTATGGTCATTCACTATACATACCTTTACAACGAAATTCGTTGTAAAGGCATGCATGGTAAATGACCATGCGTTCTAAAAAAATGCGTAGTAATGACTTCGCGATGTACAACGCATGCGTGGTAATGCATGCGTTGTAATGGTATCGCAAAGTAAAAAACTTGTTGAAAAGGCTGTTTACCCTCCATAACAAACATGATGGATGTCCCGTTCACCTTATTACAAGTGCTATAGGATATAATTCACTTGCATAAGGCAGACAGGATATCCGTCACGTTTGTGGTCAAGTAACCCACCCACCAATCTCTGTGGCAGGCTCTTTATGTTTTATGCATTGGGGGGCTGATTTACAAGCCCCTTGCGTGACTTTTGCGCCGCCGTTGATTCACTTATGTGACGTAGCCGCGGCGTAAATGTTGCGGCCCATTTATAGTGTGACGCATCTTGGGAGATGCGTCACGTTGTAAAGCTCTGCGTCACATTATACCTGCGTCAGGTATAATGCATGAAGGGTGGGCGTTCCCACGCAAAAAGCCATGTAGAACTGACGCAGTGAAATCTACAAGATTTCACTGCGTCACTCTACGCCTTCACTGCGCCAAAATCACTACGCCTGCTCAGACCAGGCGTAAGGAATTGCGCAGGGCTTTTTGAATGGAACTCACCCATCTATTGTGGCGCATTGCTGGAGTTGCGTCACTTTCATGAGCAACTCCAGCAATGCGTCACTTTCGCGCCAACAGATGCGTCAGAATTTCTGACACATCTGTTAATCCTTGTGCCATGGAGCACTGTATTGCAAATACAGTGCATCCATAGTGGCGCAAAGACATTCGGCGCTGATGCAAGGAAACTGACGCATCTATGCAGATGCGTCAGTTCCTTGTAAATCTGCCCCTGGGTTTTTTATGTTCTGGAAGATTCCCATCTAGCTACCGATTTTTTACACTATAAGCCTAATTACAATTTTTGATCAAAAAATACTCTGGCATTTGTCACCCCAAGATTTCATAAATCTAGAATTGGAGGTAGATCAAAAGGATACTTGGCCACCATCTACAGAATAACCTTCCTATGAGCCTGAAAGGTATTACATCACACAGTAATTTCAGGATAGCTCTTAAAACCTTTTCATTCTGCTAAGGTCTGGTCTCTTCTCTCTGTTGCCCAGTACAACTGTTAGCACCCTTTAGCACCAAAATGCCATGCTGGATAAACGTTGCACTTTATACGTGCAATATTCATTCATTCATTGCCCCATTTTTGTACCAAGCATATAATGAAAGAAAGTGGAAATTTCAAGCACTGGAAATGTGATCACAGGCACCTCACTATTCTCTGTGCGGCCACTGATTTTGCACAGTATTGCACAATGTGTTAGATGGAGATGCCACTTTTAGCCAGACATTACTGAGCAAAGGTTATCTCATATGCGCACAAGTGTTTGTGACTGACCATGAAAATTCTAGGACAAACCAACAATGTCCTGTGTCACTGATAAAAAGCAAATACAAGCACATATCCTTGTGTTTATGATTAAAACCAGGCCTATTGAATTTTTGCACATTGAAAATGGAAACATAATAAACCTTTGTGGTCTAATCAATAACATATTGTATTGTATTGTAATCGCATTTATATAGTGCTTACTACCCCTGATAAGGCGTCGAAGCGCTTTTTTCGGCAAGTAGCACGATACTCTGGAACCCATAAAGGATTAGTGGTGAATTAGTATAGTGAAAATATGAAAGCACTTTGAGTGGTGGATATGTTAGTCAGTTATTTGGATTTAGAAGAGTATTGGAGGGATAAAAGAGTGAAAAATGTTTGTATTTATATAGCGCTTGTTACCCTTGATGGGGTGTTGAAGTGCGTTTTCGGCGAGTAGCACGCTACTTCGGAACCCATAAAGGATTAGTGGTGAATTAGTATAGTGAAAATATGAAAGTAATTTGAGTGGTGGATATGTTAGGCAGTTATTTGGATTGAGAAGGATAGTGGAGGGATAGCGAAGGGAAAAAGGTTTGCATATATATAGCTCTTGCTACCCCTGATGGGGTGTTTAAGTGGTTTTTCGGCGAGTAGCACGCTACTCTGGAACCCATTGAGTGTTAGTGTTGAATTAGTATAGTGAAATATGAAAGTAATTTGAGTGGTGGATATGTTAGTCAGTTATTTGGATTGAGGAGGATAGTGGAGGGATAGAAGAGGGAAAAAGTCTGCATTTATATAGCACTTATATGTTCAAAGCAGTGAAAAATAACCCCAATCATATCATTTTACCTACTTTGGACCAATATCATACAATGGGCATCACCCCTTTGAACATACATCTTATTGATTAAGAGAACAATAGTGGATGATGTTTTCATTTTCAATGTGCCAATATTTTGATGGTGGACATTTTGTTATTCGATATATCTGATTTCAGTTATAAATACAAGGATGTGTGTATTTGCCTTTTAATTTAAACAAAATATATATCTTGTATGTGTTTGCATTGTTCACCACTCTGAAGAAGTTCCTCAGACAAAAGGAGTGAAACATGTTGAACGTTGGTTGCCTTTGATTACTTGGTGGACTAAAGAATAATGCCATTTTATGGAACCTATTGAAGAAATCATGTGTTCATTTTTTAAACTGATTGATTGAGTGCACACCAGCTTATAATTAACTCTGTTTTCTGCATATATAGCAGCAGTACTCCTACCTGAATACTGGTTGGAGGTGCACCTAGTACTACAAAAGAGTGTCCATGGAGTGTGGTTTTCGTTTAGCCTTAGATGTTAGTGTAAATTGTTCAATATTATACAAGAGATACCCTGGATTACACCTTCTATAGAAAACAATTATTGCCTCCAGTTCTAGCTGGCAAGCAACAGTGCTAGAAAAAATGGAAGGAAATATATACTGTCATACAGGGTTAGAGGGTTCTTGCAGCTAATCCTGCTGAGGGAGGGAAGGGTTAGAGGCCTACCAGAAACAAAAAACGTTTTTTACATGGGCTAAAAATGTCAAAACGGTGCCTGGTCTAACTTGGTCAAAATTCATTACTTACTAATTTACGTTTACAATAGCTTTAGGTTTCACCTCAAATTTCCTTGCCAGGCATTTGTTACGGCCCAGTGCTGTGATGAATCCGTGCTACATAAAATGTATTTGCTATAACATTTGGACAATTCGTTCTGCCTAACGTTTCATTGTGTTTGGCGTTATAGCTTTGGGTTACAGGCCAAGTGATGTACAAAAATATTAAATACATGACACGAGGTACCCTTTCTCTTTTTGATTGCCAACACCTTAATGTCTTAGTCCCCTTCTATTTATGTACACGTTACTTAAACACAAAAAATCCACAAGAAGTCGAAGACACCATAGCAGACTGACACATTTTCCCCTCTCTGACAAGAAACCTGCAGGTGGACCTAGTGGCATGGCAAGTGTGCTGTGGGCCCTATGCAAGCAAGGAAAGTGGGCCCCCCCTTGTCCTGGTTTTATTGTAAAAAAGAAAACACACCCACTATTTAGGGTGCAGTGGGCCTCCCGTAACCCTAGTCCCTGGTGTCACTGTACCTACTGCACCTTTGAGAGCTACACCCCTGAATGTCGCTGTGTGTTTAATCTGCATGGGAAAGGTGTTGCAGTAGACAGAGACCTTTTAATATGCGTGTGTTGAAAGCATCTATTTTGCTGAAAACTTGCTATAGTCAGTGAAATGTTAACAGTTTCATTAAAATCAGAAAAAGGGAGCGAGACAAACAAATGGAAAGGAAGTGTAAACTTTAGTGAAGTGTAAACTTTAGTGAAAGGATCAGGGTCAAAAGAGTGGAACTGTAGAAAGTGTAGAAAGTGAACAGACTCTGAGAGAGATGTATTTCCCTTGTTTCTGGTCCATCTCTGCAGCTTCTGGGCCACAGGTGGGAACGGACAGGCCCCGGGCAGCAACTGACACTGTCGACCCCTAAATGACGTCCTTGGCAGAGAGTCATTTTACCGTGTGTCGGGTGAGCTGCAGTAAACATCAATTAACCCACTTAGATATGTGATGAGGTGTAACAAATGTGTTCCCTCTAGCGTCCGGCAGATGAAATCAATAGGAGACTCTGTCTCCCTCCCTGGCGGCTGCCTGGCAATTGAAGACTAAACAAAGGAAAGTGTCTTGCTAGGCTTGGATTTAAATCCTAGCCTTTATGCCACCTCTTTGAGGCACTGACTTTGCTTTCACTGTAGGCCAAGTGGTTTCACTAAGGGTCCTGCTGAACCTTTCAAGTATCTTGTTAAAGTAGAGCTGCTTAAAAGTGCAGACGTACAGGGAAACAAAGTGCACATTATTTAAATGTAACCAAGTGTCAGATTCCACATTTTCTTTGGTGGTGGTGGGCTCATTTTTAAGACACAATCTTTGAAGCTAGTGACATTGCAGGAAGTGGCAACGCAGGAATGATGTGACAGGAAGTGACATTAAATGATCTTTGCCACTTTGAAGCAGGTGCTCGATTGAAAGAAGTTAAAGGTCTGGACCAAGGCCTACCTACAGCTATAGTAGGGATGAGAAGTGCTGCTCAGATCCCAACCGAGATGTTGCCTCCAGGAATCTGGTGTCAGGAATTGGTCTGAAAGACATTCAGTCAGGGTGGGGATGATCACTGTGGCTAATATATACACGGAGAGGCAGTGAGGCAGATGGTGTGGGGAGTTGCCATGTTTGTCAACCACTGTCTTCCCTTTCAAGTCTCCACAGAGCCATGCTTTGACTGAAGAACCTATGTTAAGTCAGTCACCAACAACACCGGACTCCAGGAAACCCAAGACAATACCAGACTTGAGTACACAAGAAAAGGGCCATGTCACTTCATGGGAAATCCCGTGGGGCCACTAAACTGTGTCGTTGGAGTTAGGGCAGGTCCCATGAGACTTTTAAGTAATTTCATGAGAGCTCATCCTCCTTTGAAAACCAAACCGCCATCTTGGAGTCAGGCCTATGTAAACCTCACTCTACTACACACACAGTCTTTCCAGTGTGGCTTGGGGCAGCATGCTTATCCGTTGAATGAGGACTCTTGCAAAGAACCCATGTTTCTGCGAAGACATCCTGAGGAACCTAAAAGAAAGACACACCCTTTTTACTAGCAGTTGTTGCAAGGTGGCACACTTTGACATGAGCATGATATTCTGTGCATCTAAGATGTTTGGGTATAGAGCTGAGATTTCTGTATTAAAGTACCAGGGTTACAAAGGCACCCTCAATGACGAAACCTTTCCCTGAGATTGCCCTATTATGGAGAGTGTACGGAGGAAACAGGCCATGGTCACTGCAGGACAGTAGCACTCTCTGTGGTAAAACTGAAGAGGGAACCAGGAGCTGTGATAAGGTAAAGTGCATAAGGGTTGAAGCAGTGAGGATGAGAGTAGCTGACGGTAAAGATGTGTGATGCAACATTGTATTACATTCTAGATCTTTTTGAGGTAGAGTATATTAGCAGTGATTTCTGCATGAGGGTGGGGGAGCATCGCCCCCCCCTCGCCCGCTGCAGCCATGCTAAACGTGAAAAATAAAATGGCAATTAAATTATTTCATTACCATTTTATTTTTCACATGGCACGCCGCACCAGCCAGCCTGCCCCAGATGGGAAAATGGGGGCATGTCCTCCTCTGCTGCCGATTGGCAGCATGGAGGAGCTAGCTGGATGCTCCAAAGTACGCATGTCAGTTTGGCCGGCTCTCTTGCACCGACCAAAGTGACATGCGCACTTTGCAGCTCTCCACCCAGCTGTCTTAGACAGCTGGGTGGAGACCAAGCACAGGGCTCCAGGTCCTGAAGGGGTGTCCAGCCAGCCCGCTCCATTCAATCCTGGTTAACAGCATGAGAGTAGCACCAGGGTTGGGTAATGGAATTGTCTGGAGCACGAGTACTCGGAGCCGAGGGACCGGAGTGAGGAGGATGTTGGACTTCAGACGTGCAGCAAGCAAGGTAAGTGACTTTATTTATCTTTTATTCGTAGCCACTCACCTTGCCTGCATTCACGCACCCATCCACCACCCATTTCCCACCTCCCCAATATATCTATCTGTTAGCTGCCCCTGGAGTATATACGGTGCATGCAGTAGAGCGAGAAATATCTCTTGTTTATTCTCACACTTAAGTTTGGCAAGGGCACAACAACCATGGCAGCAGAAATGCACATCTGGCACCTACATCTTTCCTGCAGGATTACGTTACAGTCCTGTGATATCTGGAAGTGATGGGTTGGGGACTCTAAAGGGATAGTTAGATTAATCATCTGAAGTTTAACAACCCTGTGATGGACCACTGGTACTCTTCCCTGCTAGCCGCAGACTTGGTTGACCTGCACTCCAAACCTTTCCCCGTGCAATACATGTGTGAGCCACTCCATGGAGAGACCTGCATTTTATAATGAGAGTGTGGTAGATGTGTTACTCCGTCAGAATGTTGCCCTAAAAGTATTATGCGTTGTAATGGTATGCGTTGTAATGGTATGCATTGTAATGGAATGCGTTGTAATGGTAGTTTTTAAAAATGCGTTGTAATGGCATGCGTTGTAAAATCATGCGATGTAATGGTAGTTGCGATGTAAAAACTGCGTTATAAAAGCATGCATTGTAATTGTTTGCGTTGTAACGTCATATATTCAAATGTTACGGATATTTGTCCACCGAATTACAAGTGCCATAGGATATAATGCACCAATAAGGTGGACAGGATATCCATCTTATTTGTAATGGAATTCCCTCAGCCAAACTCTAAATCACGCCCGAAATAGTGATTGGTGCTCCTGCAAACTGTATACTTAGTGAGAATTAGAGTGAGAAATACACTAGCATCACTCAAATAGTGACAAACTGAGTGATTGTTTCCTCTTATCCCCAGGTTGCTGTAGTTGACTTGCCTATCCTTCTGAATAATTTCTTCCCCATTTATTAATACCTTGAATGACTAGACCTGACTCTTACACCCTATGCACTATATCTGCTACTACAAAACTCTGTATCAGGTGTTTACATCTGCTGTCACTCCCACTGGAGCTCTGACCACCAATACGCACCCCACAAATTCTGCAGCAAATGACGATACCAGCTGCGTCCTCTGCAGTTAAGAGCCGTGGGGCCGGCTGGGGGGGATTTCGAGAGATGACCACGAGGGAAAATTATTATTTATTTAATTTTCCCTTGTGGTCGTCTCTCGAAATTCCCCCAGCCAGCTCCACTGCCCCACCGCTCTTACCTGCAGCGGCCGTAGCTGGACCATACTCCCTCACCTGGATGTTTTAAACATACATACAAATCATATTGTTTCTCGCAGCGGCACATTTCCATGAACAAATAAGTCTCTTCCCTATAAACTCATGTCCACCCCATCACTCAATACTTAGCACTATAAGCCATCTACTCAACACCATCTCTGTCTCTGTTTTGAACCACTCAATAAATATGAATAAGGAAGTCATGTGGGGCCCTCAGCGGCAACTCACATATTGTATTCTGATGTGTAGAGGGGTGAGACAAGGGTGTGTATTAGTCCCTACTCTTTTCACTCTGTTTGTTAATGATGTAATTGAGGCCATTTGCCAAGGAAACATAGACGCTCCCAAATTAGAAGAGGCCAGTGTCTCTGCTCTCCTATTTGCAGATGACACTTTGTTAATCTCCTAGACCCCCATGGGTCTGCAGCAATTACTGGATAATTTCAGCTCTTTTTGTGTGGCTAAGGGCCTGGAGATCAACGTTGCAAAAACAAAGTTTATGGTAGTCAGACCCCATAGATTATTTAGAAATGCCCCTGTCTTGGGCAATGAGAATGTAGAGCAAACGTTTAGGTTTGAATATTTGGGCATCATGCTTGACAGCAGGGTCTCGTGGCCTCCCCACATCCAGAAGAGAAGGGTAGTGCTCCAGCACCAAGCTTCAATTATTTACAAAAAATATCAGGGTACCACTTCTAGATCCCTACTTCCGGCTATTGAGATATTTAAATTAAAGGCCCATTCAGCTGCCTTATAAGGTGCAGACATTTTGGGCCTCGTGACTATAGACCCACTTACACTAAGCAAAAATATGTTTATTTGTTCACTCCTCCATCTACACAAAAGCACTCCCTTGATATCTGTGTTTCTTGATGTGGCGCTTAAATGGGTGGGAGAAATTGCCCGGCTTAGGCCACTAGTATACTGGGTAAGGATTTGGACTACGGAGGAGCTTAAGCCATATAGGAATGTCTAGGTAGTGGGCGGAGGATTGTGCCTTCTTAATTTGTGTTTAGTAGGCGGAATAATTTCCAATAATTCATTAGTAGGTTTCAAATGCGTTGTGTTTATTCATATTCTCATGCATAGAACAAAAACAGCCGACACGTGTTTCGCCCGTATGGCCCATCGGCCGAGGGCTTTTTCAAGGCTGAATAGGTACAGAGATATCATAAGAAGATGGGTTGAGGAAAGGTTAGGTGCAGGGACAGTTAGAATGTGAAAGAGCAATTCGAATAAGGGGGAACAGTGAGGATATATCGTAATTAAAGTGGTAGTAAGGGGAGGGAGACATGAAAAAGGGTGAGGGAAAATAGAAAGAGGAGTTGAAGGGTGGGAGATAGAACACAGGAGAGGAGAAGAGGAGGAAAAAGTAAGACACAAGGGAAGGAAAAATATCACAGTAATTAATCATGTTACGTAATTCCACATTTATCACGTAATCACGAGATCTAATAATGTAAACAAGTTACGCGTCATCATCATGATCAATTCATGTACAGGAATTTATAATTAGGCATATGTCTAGGAAAATGTCATAATTCAAGGTTATGAGCACATTCAAGAAAGTACAGGTCATGAAGGGATAAGGACACATAGAGCGTAATAGGAAAGACGGAAGAAGTAAGGATATGTCATAATGAGGTGGTAGTGAGGAGAGGGAGAGAGGGAAAAGGGAGAGAGAAGAGTAGAAAAGAAAGTAGGAAAGTAAGGTATAAGAAAGGGAAATTTTATTTTATCACAGTAAAATATTCATGTCTCATAATTACACTTTTGTCCCTTAATCACGAGATCCAATGATGTTTACAATCTAGGTGTCATCATCATGATCAATTCATGTACGAGAATATACAATTAGGCATAGGTATAGGCCGAAGAGAGATGTCATAATCCAAAGTTGTTGAGCACATTCAAAGTGTGCAGGTCATGGAAGGATAAGGGCACATTGAAGCGCAACCATATTATAATGTCTCACTGTAGTCACAAATGTTAACTGGCAAGGAGAGAACTGCGCAAAATAAAAAGTATTGGAAACGAGCAGTAAAAATCATATTTGTAGTATCACATCCCTGCGATCCAATGAAAATTGCAGGTGTTACATGACAGAGCACAAAGGCAAGATAAATAGACATATATTGAAATAACAGAATCCAAGAGTAATGAATTTAGTAAAGAAAATGCATAGAGTTACACTGTCATGTTATATGGTATAGCGCTTACCAGAGATTCGTGACTGAAGGTCTTGTTCCTAAAGTAAAAAGCACACATGATATCGCTATTGTATGAGAAACCATTTTTGTAAAGAGTAGCCAAGAGAACATGTTGCAATCACTGTACAATGGTGCAAGTATAGGTGGAGGGGGCATAGGGGAGAAATAAAAACCTGCTGTCTCTATTGATAAAGGAAGACATAAAACCAAGGTTTGAACCGTAAAAGATAGGCGCAGGAAAAGGAAACATAACTGCGACTGTGACTGCGAAGAGGCTCAAGAGCCAGCTAATCCTTTAATGCGAGGGTACTGGAGGTGAAAGAGCAAGTCGCGGGACGCTGCAAATTAGAAGCGCCGATAAACGTTGTGTGATCAATTAGTTTATAGTTTATTGTCCTCCACGTAGATGGTTATGTCCAGAAAGTCTATTTGGGTAGGGGAAATGTTACTGGTTGTTTGAATGTTCCATCTGTTCGTGTTGATGTTGCACAAGAATTCTTTAAGTGTGGTCTCTGGTCCCTGCCAGATGCACAGAATATCATCAATATAGCGCCGCCAATAGATTATGTGCGGGGGGTGTACTCGGCGAATTTGTCATCCCACAGCCAGTATTTCTCAACAAGTCCCATAAGGATGCAGGCATATGGAGGAGCAAATTTGGCTCCCATTGCACTCCCCTGAGTTTGTAGATAGTACTTAGACTTGAATGTGAAAACATTGTTAGTGAGACAAAAGTATAGCATCTCCAGAATCATCTCGTTAGATTCTAGGAAGTGGACTGGTTTAGTGGCTAACGATTTTCGTACTGCTTCCATTCCATCTTCGTGGCGGATTGAAGTGTAGAGGCTGACCACATCAGCTGTGGCCAGTAGGCACTCTTCATTCCACGGGTATTATTCAATTCTAAGGAGGATCTCCTTAGTGTCTCGAATGAGGATGGGAGGTCCTTCATGAATGGTTGCAGCTGGTAGTCAATGTATTCTCCCAACTTTGAGCATACAGAGTTAATGCCTGCAATAATAGGTCTCCCGGTGGGTTGGTCTTGCATCTGTGTATTTTAGGCAGGAGGTATAATGTTGGCATGGTTGGGTGTTCATATACAGTTCATTGCGTTCCTCCAAAGTTAGCAGGTTTCTTATATACCAGGAATCTAGTTTCTTTCAGGTCCTCGAGAATTTTGGCTTGTGGGATTGGCTAATTCCTGTAGCAGGTAGTATCTTCAACTGTCTGTGTGCTTCTGCGATGTAGTCATCAGCGTGTAGTAGTACTACGTTGCTCCCCTTGTCAGCTTCTTTAATTACCACTTCCGAGAGGTTCTTCATTGCTGAGGGCTTTCAGTTCGTCCTTGGTAGATTCTTTTAGAGAAAGCATTTACTTTTGGGCATTTTGATTTTCAGCAGTTAGGTCTTTGGAGACCGCCGTGTAGAATAGATCGATGGTAGCCGGCAGTCGGAGCAAAGATGGATTGGGAGTGATCTTGCTGGTAGTGGGGTAAGCTGTATCTATATCCAATTCATGTGCTAGTGTAAGATAGTTGTTTGGTCACCTGGATCATTGGCTAGGGTAGTCAGTAAGTGTATATTTTCCAGATCTTGAACTGACAGGGGACTGGTAATCGGTGTTCTACTTTCTTTCTGGATAGGGATCTGTTGTGAAAGAATGACATCAACTTGAGTTTGCGTGTGAATTTATACAGGTCTATCATAGTTCTAGTGAATCCCAAAATGCTGTTGGGCAAAATGATAAGCCCCTGTTAAGGATTCCTGCCTGTGCGGTGGTGTTTTGATGGTCCGAGATATTGACCATCAGGTTGTTCGCTCTTCGGTTCTATTTCCTGTCTCTTCCTCGCCCTGGTTGTTACCCCTGCGGTTGGTCTTGGCGTTGATGTACTTCAGGGTATTTTCTGATGGGGTTCTGGTATCTTGGTTGGATTGATTTCTGAACCCTAAGCGGTGCCTTTGGACCTCCTCTAAAAAATTAACCCCTACTTTGGTTGTGGTGGCTATAGTTTCAGCTCCTGGTGATTCAGCTTCCGAACTAGTGATTTTATAGTATGTCTGTCTAGTCAGTGATGTTGATGTGCCTTTTGGGATATTGTCATAACGTTTTGCAAAGGTATATACTGTCCCAAGTTGGTAATCAATTTGATCCCTTTGGAATTTTCTGTTTTTCCTTTGAATCAGGTCTTCCTCATATTCGTCGATTATTCTGTTAAGTATCTCATAATTTTTGGTTGTGATCTCGCCCCAGTTTGATTCTTCTATTTTCTTTGTGAGATCATCTACTTCTTTTTTATGTTTGATATGTTCTTCCTCTGCTGTGTCTATTAGTTGGCGTATCATGTTATTGGAAGCCTCCTCAGATTCTCCTCCCATCTTGCGATCTGATCAGGTCTAGTTGTCTCCACAGGAGGAAAATTAGATCCGAAGTCCCCTAGGTATTCTTCGGCTTCCAGATATTTTTGAGATTGCCGCTTCCACCATTTAGTTGTTTCCTTCTTTAAGGCTTTCTCCAAAGCTTGAAAGGTGGATTTCGCAGAGTGGGGATTCAATTTCATTGGTTGCGAAATCCACCTTTCAAGCTTTGGAGAAAGCCTTAAAGAAGGAAACAACTAAATGGTGGGAAGCGGCCAGTCTCAAAAAATATCTGGAAGCCGAAAGATTACCTAGGGGACTTCGGATCCTAATTTTTCCTCCTGTGGAGACAACTAGACCTGATCAGATCGCAAGATGGGAGGAGAATATGAGGGAGGCTTCCAATAACATGATACGCCAACTAATAGACACAGCAGAGGAAGAACATATCAAACATAAAAAAGAAGTAGATAATCTCACAAAGAAAATAGAAGAATCAAACTGGGGCGAGATCATAACCAAAAATTATGAGATACTTAAAAGAATAATCGACGAATATGAGGAAGACCTGATTCAAAGGAAAAACAGAAAATTCCGAAGGGATCAAATTGATTACCAACTTGGGAGAGTATACACCTTTGCAAAACGTTACGACAATATCCCAAAAGGCACATCAACATCACTGACTAGACAGACGTACGATACAATCACTAGTTCGGAAGCTGAATCACCAGGAGCTGAAACTATAGCCACCACAACCAAAGTAGGGGTTAATTTTTTAGAGGAGGTCCAAAGGCACCGCTTAGGGTTCAGAAATCAATCCAACCAAGATACCAGAACCCCATCAGAAAATACCCCAAGTACATCAACGCCAAGACCAACCGCAGGGGTAACAACCAGGGCGAGGAAGAAACAGGAAATAGAACCGAAGGAGCGAACAACCTGATGGTCAATATCTCGGACCATCAAAACACCACCGCACAGACAGGAATCCTTAACAGGGGCTTATCATTTTGCCCCACAGCATTTTGGGATTCACTAGTACTATGATAGACCTGTATAAATTCACACGCAAACTCAAGTTGATGTCATTCTTTCACAACAGACCCCCTATCCAGAAAGAAAGTAGAACACCGATTACCAGTCCCCTGTCAGTTCAAGATCTGGAAAATATACACCTACTGACTACCCTAGCCAATGATCCAGGTGGCCAAACAACTTCTCTTACACTAGCACATGAATTGGGTATAGATACAGCTTACCCCACTACCAGCAAGATCACTCCCAAATCCATCTTTTGCCCCCAACTGCCCCCGGGCAATACCATCGATCTATTCTACACAGCGGTCTCCAAAGACCTAACTGCTGAAAATCAAAAATACCCAAAAAAGTAAATGCTTTCTCCAAAAGAATCTACCAAAGGACGAACTGAAAGCCCTCAACGAATTGAAGAACCTCCCGGAAGTGGTAATTAAAGAAGCTGACAAGGGGGTCAACGTAGTACTACTACACGCTGATGAATACATCGCAGAAGCACACAGACAGTTGAAAGATACTACCTGCTACAAGGAATTAGCCGTCAATCCCACAACCAAAATTCTCGAGGACCTGAAAAAGAAACTAGATTCCTGGTATATAAGAAACCTACTAACTTTGGAGGAACGCAATGAACTGTATATAGAACACCCAACCATGCCAACATTATACCTCCTACCTAAAATACACAAATGCAAGACCAACCCACCGTGGAGACCTATTATTGCAGGCATTAACTCTGTATGCTCGAAATTGGGAGAATACATTGACTACCAGCTGCAACCATTCATGAAGGACCTCCCATCCTACATTCGGGATACTAAGGGCATCCTCCTTAAATTGAATAATACCCCGTGGAATGAAGAGTGCCTACTGGCCACAATTGATGTGGTCAGCCTCTACACTTCAATCCGCCACGAAGATGGAATGGAAGCAGTACGAAAATCGTTAGCCACTAAACCAGTCCACTTCCTAGAATCTAACGAGATGATTCTGGAGATGCTATACTTTTGTCTCACTAACAATGTTTTCACATTCAATTCTAAGTACTATCTACAAACTCAGGGGAGTGCAATGGGAGCCAAATTTGCTCCTCCATATGCCTGCATCCTAATGGGACTTGTTGAGAAATACTGGCTGTGGGGTGACAAATTCGCCGAGTACACCCCCCACATAATCTATTGGGGGCGCTATATTGACGATATTCTGTGCATCTGGCAGGGACCTGAGACCACACTTAAAGAATTCTTGTGCAACATCAACACGAACAGATGGAACATTCAAACAACCAGTAACATTTCCCCTACCCAAATAGACTTTCTGGACATAACCATCTACGTGGAGGACAATAAACTACAAACTAAATGATCACACAACGTTTATCGGCGCTTCTAATTTGGAGCGTCCCGCGACTTGCTCTTTCACCTCCAGTACCCTCGCATTAAAGGATTAACTGGCTCTTGAGCCTCTTCGCAGTCATTGAAGGTTATGTTTCTTTTCCTGCACCTATCTTTTACGGTTCAAAACTTGGTTTTATGTCTTCCTTTATCAATAGAGACGGCAGGCTTTTCTTTCTCCCCTATGCCCCCTCCACCTATACTTGCACCTTTGTACAGTGATTGCAACATGTTCTCTTGGCTACTCTTTACAAAAATGGTTTCTCATACAATAGCGATATCATGTGTGCTTTTTACTTTAGGAACACGACCTTCAGTCACGAATCTCTGGTAAGCGCTATACCATATAACATGACAGTGTAACTCTATGCATTTTCTTTACTAAATTCATTACTCTTGGATTCTGTTATTTCAATACATGTCTATTTATCTCGCCTTTGTGCTCTGTCATGTAACACCTGCAATTTTCATCCTGGATTGCAGGGATGTGATACTACAAATATGATTTTTACTGCTCGTCTCCAATACTTTTTATTTTGCGCAGTTCTCTCCTTGCCAGTTAACATTTGTGACTACAGTGAGACATTATAATATGGTTACGCTTCAATGTGCCTTTATCCTTCCATGACCTGCACACTTTTGAATGTGCTCAACAACTTTGGATTATGACATCTCTCTTCCGCCTATACCTATGCCTAATTGTATATTCTCGTACATGAACTGAACAACATGATGACGCCTAGATTGTAAACATCATTGGGTCTCGTGATTAAGGGACAAAAAGTGTAATTATGAAACATGAATATTTTACTGTGATAAAAAAATTCCCACCCTTTTTATACCTTACTTTTTCCTCCTTTCTCTTTCTACTCTTCTCTCTCCCTTTTCCCTCTCTCCCTCTCCTCACTACCACCTCATTATGACATATCCTTACTTCTTCCGTCTTTCCTATTACGCTTCTATGTGTCCTTATCCCTTCATGACCTGTACTTTCTTGAATGTCCTCAATAACCTTGAATTATGACATTTTCCTAGACAAAAGCCTAATTATAAATTCCTGTACATGAATTGATCATGATGATGACGCGTAACTTGTTTACATTATTAGATCTCGTGATTACGTGATAAAATGTGGAATTATGTAACATGATTAATTACTTGTGATATTTTTCCCTTCCCTTTTTGTGTCTTACTTTTTCCTCCCCTCTTCTCCTCTCCTGTGCTCTATCTCCCACCCTTCATCTCCTCTTTTCTATTTTTCCCTAGCCGTTTTTCATGTCTCCCTCCCCTTACTACCACTTTAATTACGATATATCCTCACTGTTCCCCCTTATTCGAATTGCTCTTTCACATTCTAACTGTCCCTGCACCTAACCTTTCCTCAACCCATCTTCTTATGATATCTCAGTACCTATTTAGCCTTGAAAAAGCCCTCGGCCGATGGGCCAAACAGGCGAAACACGTGTCGGCTGTTTTTGTTCTATGCATGAGAATATGAATAAACACAACGCATTTGAAACCTACTAATGAACTATTGGAAATTATTCCGCCTACTAAACACAAATTAAGAAGGCACAATCCTCCGCCCACTACCTAGACTTGTACCCTGTAATAGCTCTTGGGTGTAGCCATTTGTGAGGCACGTGCCACCACCAACATTGGGCCCTGACAACTGTAACATAAAAGCCCAGATTTCTCCACCCATCTCAGTAACCTATATAGGAATGTGATTGAGTAATTATTGTCTTCCCATAAAGGCCTTACCATCCTGTGATTTAGACATGTTCAATCGTGGTTGGAAAAGTTGGACCTCGGATCCTTTTCGTCGATCCTCGATTGTTGACTACTGCTTCCGGGAGACAGCTAAAAACTAGTTTTTGGGAGTATACTGAAGCTAGCCTCATCAAACCTCTTCCCACGGGAGTCTGACAAAGCAATTTTTGCTTATCAAAGACAGTCCCTCATATGAAGCATCTTAAAAATCCCCCAACAGCAATTGGCAACAAACTTTGTATTTGATGTTCCAATATGGCACCGTTGAATTAGGGTCTTTTACGTCCATGTGGAACCCTGGCAGGTGATCTAGTTCTACTGATAACTGCACAATGTGTTATCTGTCAGCTGAAGAAAGTATGTCATGTCCTGTTTTTCTGTCCTGCTTATAACAACTACAGAAGTAAATGGATTCATCCACTTTGCAACCATCTAAGCATTAGGAAATATATCGAGGGTTTTAGAGTGCTGAAGGCTGATGCATCTATTTATACTGTGGTTACCCTAAGTAAATACTTTGTCGCAGTTGGCTTGGCAAGGAAATATAAAAGGCCAAAGATTTGAAATCCTGATGATTCTGGTGATTGAGGCATATGTCAGGCTACACTAAATATAGCCGCTTTCTCGTTATGACCAACCAGGGAACGAATTAACCGCATAGTTATGTAGAAAAGTTTGCTAGTCCCAGCCATAAGTTATTTCTCCCTTATGTAAGCCTTGTTTTTTAATAGAGTTTTAATAAAAATGTATTAGCATGCACTATACAAATTATGTTAGTACATACTCCAAACACCAAACCACTCTCCTCTGGCTAGCTCTTTGGTAATACTGCACAAGATTGTATAGGAGAGTAGATGGTACTTAGTGTGTTGTTTTTAATGATTTTATTACGACTTTTTAGGAAATATACTTAGTTGTTTTAGCCAGTCTAATTTATAGCTCCTGCAAGCACTTTATCATATGTGCTAAGACTATATAACGCTACAGCCAGCTCATGATATGAGTCATTCAATGCTTTACTCCGTCCTAAGAAACTTCTAACATTTTCGAGTATGTTCAAACTAGAGCTGTGCACCAGTGCTTGATTTAGCAGATCAGTCCTTGAAGAAAGGGTGTAGTTTGTTTATGAATCATACTAATTGCTACATTTGCACATTTAATCTATTTTGCTTGATCGAAGATTTTAAATGTTTTATTCTAAGTGTCGGACTATTTTTATAACATGAAATGTTTTATTGAGTGTATGTTTTATGGAAAATAATTTCCGAAATAAACATTTTTGAGAATGAAAAAGTCCTTAAAATGGGCCCTTTGACTGCCAACCCACCATCTATTTCACTGCCAACATAGAAACTGTATAGACACTAAGAGCGTCACCTCTCCTTCTGCCCTCCTCACTGCACAGGTGGCACCCACTTATACATCCTGCACTGCCCGTCAGAGTAGATGTGCAGCACTCCTTATTAACAAATCTACTATCACAATGTCCTAAATGAACAAAGTTGAACCAACCCCTTTCGCCGTTGAATACATCTCTCACAATGTAGTCACACTCCTAGGTACATATTATGGTAATATACTATCCTCTTGGTGAAATCAGATGTTTTCAAGGACCTCAAGCTCATCCTTGACTATTTCTCCCTACCAACCCCTCTCCTTCTTGAACGTTTGCTTTCTCAAAAAGTCGACAACAAATGCTACAGCCCTTTTTTCAGCTCCTACCCAACCCGTTCTCACGGTAACCCATTCGACCTTGTGTCAAACACTTCACTCAATCTGTCCACCGTTATTCTATTCCCACATAAAGTCTTCATACCATCTCCCTATGCATGCAACCTTGGAGTGGCCTTCATATCAAATGCGACTTTGAAGAATTAATTCTGTCCTCTGTTAGGGCGGCTATATTCTAGGTGCTGAATGCTCGTAAGATCTGCCGTTGCAAACAGTCCAAGCCTAAATTAAGTAAAATTGACTAATGTGGAAGTTTCATTGTTGGCCTATCCCTGCATGAGTTCTCTCGCTGGACAAGGTAATCAACTTCATCCTCCTGTACTTCGTTCAACTTTCTAACACAAGTTGAATAGCTCTCAGCAAAATACAGAACTCAGTCGTTACAAATTTCATAGGCTGGTATTTAAATCCTGAGACCCTCTTCAGTTTACACCCTATAAGAATTTTCAAATTTTCATGATCTTTCAATAAAAACTAAGGGACTCATTTACAACAAAATGATGCAGCGCGGTGCCGCAAGTTATTTTCCTGCGCCGAGCTGCGTCATTTTAAAAGCACAGGGATGCATCATATATACAACAATATGACGCTTCTCTGTGCTTTCCCCTACACTGGTACACAATTGCCTGCCATGCGCCAACGCAGGAACCCTTGTGCCATGTTGTAATTGGGCCTGCCTTGCGGGGATGGTTGTTGTTATGCAGGAAGGGACACCTTCCTGCACAAAAACAATCCGTGATTGCATTTTCCTCTTTCTATGCGTGCTGCAGAATGCTCTCTTTTACTCCCTTACTTTCTTTTACCCTCTCCCTACACCTTTTAGCCCTCTCCCTTTTTCCCCTTTAGATCTCTTCCTCCCTCCCCTATGAATAACCCTCCTTTCTCTTTCTGCTTGTTTTCTCACCCTTGGGCATCCCTCTGTTTTCCTTCACGTACTTTTCATCTCTCTACCTGCTCCCTCTCAGTCACTCTCCCTTTCTTCTTTCAGCTGCAGTGCACCCATTAATTCATATTTTATGTATTTTCATGTCTGCTGAATGTATCTCATCTATGGCCCGATTTAGATCTTGGCAAGCAGGTTATTCCGTTGCAACGGTGACGGATGTCCCGTCCGCCAAAATTTAAATTCCATTATATTCTATAGGATTTATATTTCGACGGACGGGATATCCATCACTGTTGTGTTGGAGTAACCCATACACCAAGATCTAAATCAGGCCCCTAGTCTTGTATATGTCTGGTTACATATAGCTATAACTAACTACCAGAGCTCGTGTCAACAATATGTAGCGAGGGGCTTTACATCAGCCTCTTAAACCATTGGTTGATCAGGTTAGGTTCAATTCAGCAATTTCATGTTTGAAGTGTTCTTTATATCTAGGTTCAGCCCACTGCCCTCTGCAGATAGGTACACTTTGGTCTTTTCCACTTTTCATTGGGGATTGGCACACATAAGTTAGTCCAAAGGCTTCTGCTGGGAATGTGTTAAAGACAGTTCAACACTATGTTGCATTATACTACTTGGTGCCCCTACTTCCAACCAGTGTGCCTATGAGAAACGCAAGCCATTCCAGGGAAGGGCAGGGTCCCCAGTATATTTCGGGGGGGGAGGGGCAGTGGGGGAATATAATGTGTCTGTCTACAAAAGAAAATATGCTAATTCAAGTTCCCAGACAAAATATGACCAGGCTTCCATTTAATTTCTCCTAATCAACACAATATCCAAATCCAAGGTAAGTATGTGTTACCTAACCCGCTGACACATTGTGCCCTCTAGTGTTCAGAAAATCACACTTTACACAGTTCTTTCATGAATCTTATTTGTTGCATGTAGCCTACATTTTGACCCTATTTTTCAGTTAGAGGAAACCGGATTTGGGACGCGTTGTTAAGGCATGCGTTGTTATGGCATGCGAAAAAAGGCCTATATTCCTCTAAAACAGTCATCTTGTTTAATGCAAAATATTAAAGCTGGACCAAAAATTCATTTAAAAATAACTTCATCATAACCTTCCTAAAATAATAGCAATGAAAATAGCTTAGAAGGTTCTACTGGTTTTTTCTCTCCATGCAATAAGTATTGCATTCTTTCAAATGTAGCCATATCTAGCAGCTGCATACCTTACTTATTGCTGGGGCGACCCATCATTATGGCACCTGGGTTCTGCACCCACCCTATTCCAAAGCATGATGTGTGTCTATAAGGCTGAGCAAAGGCCAGTCTGACAGACACTCACCATGTCAGGGTCAAGCTGCCAGGCTCTTTACATGTGTTAATGCACAGATGCCTTGTAACCTGAGCCAAGCTGTGCCAGGCTGAAGATTTCACAGACCTAAGGCAGTGACCTCATCAGTACAGCAAAGCCCCGTGCAGCCCTCCCCTTCCTGACTGACAGAGTAAGACCTGGGCACTTCAGGTTTAAGCAAGGATTGATTATCTATAACATTCATCACAGAGTGGGGTGGGGTCAGCAAGTCTCACTGACCCCACCCCCCTCTGTAACGAGTTAGGAAATGCCCTCCTCTCATTCGCTGACCCATGACAAGTTCAGCCTACTAGAGGAGGCAACAGGATCTTCTGTCAGTTTTGTCCCTCCCTGAAGCCTCCAGCAACCACCTAGGCTTTTCTGCTTCTCATTCCCGCCACCTGCTGTCACCTCGGCAGCCAAGTATGTGCTTCTTGAATGCTGGGTGCACGTCTGTATATATGAATGCATGTGTATCTGTGCATGCATGTTGTAAATGGGTGTGCATGTGTATGCTCTTGTGAATGTGGGTGTTTGTGTGTGCTTCTGAATGGATAGGTGTGCGTGTGTGTGCATGTGGATGGGTGTAAGTATGTCTGTGCGCTTGTGAGTGGATAGGTGGTAGAGTGTGTGGGTGTGTGCCCGTCCCACTACTCGTACACATTACGGACGGCCACTACTTATTACTCCATCCACTCTGATTATTAGTGACCTAATCAAAAAAATCTGAACCTCGCTCATTTGGAAGTCAACCAAACGACACCAAGACCACATTTCTTTACAGAGCCTTTAGGGATTTGATCTCCTCCTTTTCCCCTTTTTCCAATTAACGCTTTCATTTGAACTAGGCTTCTATTTTATTTCTCACTGAAGAAGATGCAGACACCTTTGCCATCCACCCCTGTTTCCTCTTCCTCCATGAACATTTCAAGCAGATAATCAGAGCGTGCAGGCATTCAGCAGTAATCAATTAGTGCAAGTTTAGATTAAATTGAGGATATGCAAATGCCACTGCTCATCAAGCAGCACCTTCAACGTTTCAGTGACACCGTTTCAGGAACATATCAAAGAGACACGAGATGCGAATTCTCAGAAACACAATTCCGAGGTACGGCAAGAAGGGCGGTGCTGCTATGTCAGCAAACTATAAATGAGGTTTGTTTCGCCTGCATGTGCCTTGGGTATTCTATCTGTACTTGCTCTTCCAGTGCTTACTAATTATTGCAGCCCCTCTTCTCTTTATTAACTCTCTCCACCACAATCCGACCCCA
Source organism: Calotriton arnoldi (assembly GCA_963921515.1). NCBI lineage: Eukaryota > Metazoa > Chordata > Amphibia > Caudata > Salamandridae > Calotriton > Calotriton arnoldi. The sequence continues at coordinate 2,440,942 of CAWUFW010001161.1, forward strand.
AGGAGGCGCCTGATTAAATATTTTAAAGATGATGGAGAAGGAAATAGGCCTACAGCGTAAACATGCAGGTGGAAATTCTGCATAATTGTTTGAGGCTCAGGGGGGGGCTACAATGGGACATTGAACAATTTCCTCCCCAAAGAGCACCTATGCAGCACTGCAGCAAGAAAGAAGTAGGACAGAACTTTGGAAAACAGAATTTGAAGGCATGCAAGCCCAAAAAGATCCTGATTGGCTACTAAACAAAGGAGCTTCTGAAGTGGGGTGGGATGGTGGCAGGTCAGATGGGGCGAATGAGCTCCCACTGTGGAAGTTGAGGTCCTTTGCCACAGGTGGTCTGGGGCCTGTCCTTCTATGGTTCTGCAACTGTACCAAGTACAAACTCTCCCATAGTGGATTCTCAGGGTGGTGAGGGTGAGCAATCACAGACTTTTCAGCTGGGCAGTGATGGCTCCTCCGCTAAGGCAGAGGAGCGTCGCCCCACTGCTTCAATGCAAGATGAATATAAAAAATACAATTATAATAACGTTAGTTATTATCAGTTTGTTTTTTGTATTCAGCTTGCAGCTGAAGCCAGGCGGGCGGGGCTGGGCTCCCCGCGTCACAGGGGGAGGAGTGGTGGCAGCACCTAAAGTGCGCATGACATTTCGGCTGGCCATCTCGGGCCGGCCAAAGCGTCATGCGCACTGTGCATGTTTTCCATGCAAGTTGCATTACAGCCTGCGTGGAGAACATGCACAGCCTGCCAGCCCCTGTCTGAGTACCGGACCAGGGCGCTCAGACCAAACACAACGCTGCCTTTGGCAGCGTTGTGATTGGTCAGAGTATTCTGGGAGGCTGTGTGCTTCCTGCTGAGTGCAGACAGGAGGACGGAGGAAGAAGAGGCGGCGGCCGGTGGCCGGCAGTCAGCGGTAAAAGGGCAAGTTCTATTTTTTTAATTTTATTATTTCCCCCCGCCTCACCACCCCTGTTCGGTAGCAGCCGCTACTGCAGCTGGGTATTGAGGAGTGCACAAGCTCAGGACTCAATAATCAACCAACAGACACAGTAAGCATCAATGTCAGGCCCAGTGCTTGTCTTTTATGAAAATAAAGTACTGTTTAATTAAACAACCATATGAAATACTCCACAGTTCAATATAGGACACGTGCCAGTTGGCCTGGTAGCATTCCTCCCTTGTGGCGGTACACATACTTAGAGCCCTCATGCTAAACCCTCACTGGGTGACCCCTAGTTGGCTGGCCCATCCTCACAAAAGCATGAATAAGGCTCAGGTGCAATCTCAAATGTCCCCTACTAGTCAAATGTTCACTTTGTTTCACTGGGGTATAGTGGGTAACGTAGTATTTCGTGTTTGTCCGCCCAGAGCATATCCAGCTGCCTTATATTCCTTCCAGTGGGCGAGTTCACTGCAAGCAAGGGCAGCCTCAGTGGCGACCAGGTCAACCAGAAGCTGTTTCTCTGTATGTGAGCAGCAGTCTGGCTCTAACTCCATGGTGCACGGGCTTTAACATATGAAGCGTAGATGTGGCCCGAGCTGCTGCAGCTCTGTTCAATCACATAGCAGGTCTGAGCCCTCGACCTAGCCAGGCCGTACCAGTCACTATGGCAGATTCAGCCCTGGTTGAGCTTACATCCTCCACGTGTCAGGTGCAGCCCTCACGGGGCTAGTAGAGGTAGTTACAGACAAGATCAAGCTGTTAATTTCAGCACCACAGATATAGCCCTGAGAAGGCAAAAACATGCAGTTGCTTAAAATGTTTCCCACCATGAACCAAGTTTGAGAGATCAGGGGGATCTTTTGCAGCACGGGCCAGTCCTGGCTCTTGCTCAGGTAGTCAGCTTCCTTTGGATGTCCCTTTAGTACCTGAGACACAGCCTCCTCCTCCTGAACAGTCTTTACCCCGCCAGGTCACAAGACAGTTCCTGGACCTTGCATAGTCAGCAAGGAGTCTAGGCATCTGTCCACATGCTTGGATTTGCATGACGCTCTGGCCAAAGTAAAGTCAGAATAGCAGATATATATGTTTTCGGGCCCTCAGGTCAGGGGTAAACACGTACACCCTGCAGAGGAACATTCCTATCCCAACAGTTAGTACCACTTTTATCACCTCTTGACCTGCAGCCATTTGCTCATTTTTTCACATTGATGCGGTATCCAAATAAAGTTCAGGAGAGCCTGACAGATGACAGATGTTGAGGTGGATCCTCCATTAAGGCGGAGCAGCCTCGCCCCCCCCTACTCTCAGCAGTGCAAACAGGAAAAATATACTAATAATAAAACGATGCCATTATCATTTTATTTTTCAGCAGTGAGGCAGTCTAGGGCGGGGTGGGGTGTGGTTGGGCTAAGCTATTTTGACGGAGCAGGTAGGAGGAGTTGTGTGCAACATAAGTGTGCATGACGGTTTGGCCGGCCATCTTAGGATGGCCAAACCGACATGCGCACTTACATTTCTCCACCCAGCTGTGTTGCACAGCCCGGTGGAGAACAGTCCCAGGCATTGTCTGAGCGGCAAACCAGGTCACTCAGACCAATCACAACGCTGTTGTCATGCTGCAGTAATAGTATTACCAGCATGACAGCAGTGTCGTGATTGGCGTAGGGGAGTCTGAGAGGCTGTGTGCTGCCAGGAGTCAACAGGAACAGAAGAGGATGGAGGCAGCGCCCGGCAGGTAAGTAATCTTTTCTCTTTTTATTTCCATGGGCTGCCCTACCACTTCTGTTCCGCAACAGCCGCCACTGGGGTAAACCTAGACTAATTATTTATAGTATTTTATCTTTTGTTGATATTGTGAAAATCTGACGTGGATTCTGCTTTACTTGGCAAACCTTTTTCACCCTAGCCTAGTGAATTGCCCTAAAAGCATAAACAGACGATCTGGCTTGTTTGATATTTGTCCCATATCCTTTCTCCCCATTTTATTTGCTCTGAACAGCTGGTGTTTTTGATCTCCACTGTGTTTAAGTCCTGCTCGATACCAAAGGGGATGATGGACGGAGCGCCTGAGCTAATCAAACACTCACCCCCAGTCAACTGATCTGGGTTTAATCCATCATCATTCTTTAGCTCACTCCACCACCCCAGTTCAGACATGGCCATATGCAAATCAGTCTGACCCTGTGCCTCATGGGAACAGTCCAGCCCGAACTGCCAAGCCATGTCTTCCCTGGACCGGAAACAAGCATCCTGGGACCGGTTTCTGGCTATTCAGCCGTCATCAGCCAGGCTAGCTTGAATCCAGTGGCAAAGTGAGCAAGGGACCCACGTCTGGGCATACCCTGCCAACTTAGGGCGAACAAAGCGATACCAAAGGGGATGATGGACGGAGCGCCTGAGCTAATCAAACACTCACCCCCAGTCAACTGATCTGGGTTTAATCCATCATCATTCTTTAGCTCACTCCACCACCCCAGTTCAGACATGGCCATATGCAAATCAGTCTGACAAAACGATGGATTTAGGCCCAGATCTCTGTACTGGGGTGAATGTATGACATTGTTCTGCATTCTGTCCATCAATTGTTGTTTTTGCATTTGTCACCCCGAGTGGGACGGGTATGCCCAGACGTGGGTCCCGTGCTCTCCATGCCACTGGAATCAAGCTATCCTGGCTGAAGAGGGGTGAAACCCCGAAACCGGTCCTAGGATGCTTGTTTCCAGTCCAGGAGGACCTGGCCTGGCAGTTCGGGCTGGACTGTTCCCATGGGGCACAGGGTCAAGACTGATTTGCATATGGCTGGGTTCAAACTGGAATGGCATGGTGAGCAAAAAACGATGGATTTAGGCCCAGATCTCTGTACTGGGGTGAATGTATGACATTGTTCTGCATTCTGTCCATCATTTGTTGTTTTTGCATTTGTCACCCCGAGTGGGACGGGTATGCCCAGACGTGGGTCCCGTGCTCTCCATGCCACTGGAATCAAGCTATCCTGGCTGAAGAGGGTGAAACCCGAAACCGGTCCTAGGATGCTTGTTTCCAGTGCAGGGAGGACCTGGCCTGGCAGTTCGGGCTGGACTGTTCCCATGGGGCACAGGGTCAAGACTGATTTGCATATGGCTGGGTTCAAACTGGAATGGCATGGTGAGCAAAAAACGATGGATTTAGGCCCAGATCTCTGTACTGGGGTGAATGTATGACATTGTTCTGCATTCTGTCCATCAATTGTTGTTTTTGCATTTGTCACCCCGAGTGGGACGGGTATGCCCAGACGTGGGTCCCGTGCTCTCCATGCCACTGGAATCAAGCTATCCTGGCTGAAGAGGGGTGAAACCCTGAAACCGGTCCTAGGATGCTTGTTTCCAGTCCAGGGAGGACCTGGCCTGGCAGTTCGGGCTGGACTGTTCCCATGGGGCACAGGGTCAAGACTGATTTGCATATGGCTGGGTTCAAACTGGAATGGCATGGTGAGCAAAAAACGATGGATTTAGGCCCAGATCTCTGTACTGGGGTGAATGTATGACATTGTTCTGCATTCTGTCCATCAATTGTTGTTTTTGCATTTGTCACCCCGAGTGGGACGGGTATGCCCAGACGTGGGTCCCGTGCTCTCCATGCCACTGGAATCAAGCTATCCTGGCTGAAGAGGGGTGAAACCCCGAAACCGGTCCTAGGATGCTTGTTTCCAGTCCAGGGAGGACCTGGCCTGGCAGTTCGGGCTGGACTGTTCCCATGGGGCACAGGGTCAAGACTGATTTGCATATGGCTGGGTTCAAACTTGAATGGCATGGTGAGCAAAAAACGATGGATTTAGGCCCAGATCTCTGTACTGGGGTGAATGTATGACATTGTTCTGCATTCTGTCCATCAATTGTTGTTTTTGCATTTGTCACCCCGAGTGGGACGGGTATGCCCAGACGTGGGTCCCGTGCTCTCCATGCCACTGGAATCAAGCTATCCTGGCTGAAGAGGGGTGAAACCCCGAAACCGGTCCTAGGATGCTTGTTTCCAGTCCAGGGAGGACCTGGCCTGGCAGTTCGGGCTGGACTGTTCCCATGGGGCACAGGGTCAAGACTGATTTGCATATGGCTGGGTTCAAACTGGAATGGCATGGTGAGCAAAAAAACGATGGATTTAGGCCCAGATCTCTATACTGGGGTGAATGTATGACATTGTTCTGCATTCTGTCCATCAATTGTTGTTTTTGCATTTAAGTCCTGCTCAGCAGGTTACACCAATATGTGCTCTGTTTAAATTAACAACTTTTTGTTATTTCTTGACAGGTTGCCATTACTATCACTCAGGTAAATGAACCGTATGTGTGCAGAACATCAGGACTGCACACAGCTGTATAGTGTGCAGTTGTGCAGTGTACAAGAAGGAAATGTTATCTCCTGACACTTAAATCAAGAATTTGATTTGATTTTGGATTTGTAAAGCGCGGCAGTTACCCGAGGGCATCAAGGCGCTGTAGACTACCATCCATTCAGAGAGTCCATGAGTGAAGATGATACATGAGATAGCTACATGCAAAATAACCAAGTCTTTAGAGCCTTTCTAAAGGGCAGGTGCTGGGAGATGACCTTCATGTTTTTTGGAAGGGTATTCCAGAGCTTACTGGCGGCAGTCGAGAATGCTCTGTCGCCCCATCTCTTCCTTGTTGTTCTGGGTACGTGAAGATGTGGGTTAGAAGATGAGCGAAGGGATCTGCCAGGGGAGTACCAGTTGAACATGGATTTTAATCTCGTTGGCTAGGGGAGATAGAGGGCCTTATGGACCATACAAAGAGATTTGAAGCTGATACGTTTGTTAATTGTAAGCCAGTGTAGGGTTTCCAAACCCTTGGCAGCCGAGTGTCTTCTGGGAATGTCCAGAACCAGTCTCGCAAGGGCATTCTGCACCACTTGGAGTTTATTCTGCAAATTCTTGTTCAAGTCTAGGTAGAGTGAATTGCAGTAATCCAGTCTGGACATTACCAGGGCGAGAGCAAGCTGCTTGCGTGCGGGATGCAGGATAAGAGGGAAGTTTTCTTCAGCATCCTTTAGATCCAAGTGCAGGTGGTGATAGTGTGGTTTGTTTGGGCGTTGAAATTGAGTTCCGGGTCCATCAGAACTCCAAGATTCTTGCCCGTGTTTCCTGGAGTAGGACACGTTCCTAAAGAGTGGGGCCAACAGCTGCTGTTCCAGCTTGTTGCCCCTGGGCCAAAGAACATCACCTCCGTCTTGTCCCCATTCAGTTTTAGGGAATTATCAGACATCCATTCTGCCACCTTCGTCATACAGCATTGAACGTTCTCAGCTAAGGAACCTGAGTTCTTAGGAATTGATACCATGATCTGCGTGTCATCAGCATATGACACTACCTCCATTCCACAAGAGTGAATGATGGTCACTAGGGGTGCCACATAGAGGTTAAAAAGTGTGGGGCTTAAAGAGGAGCCCTGTGGAACTCCACAGGGCAAGGAGTAAGCTTCAGAGTATAAGCGCTGAAGCTTCACCTTTTGAGATCGTTCCCCTAGGAAGGAGGACAGGAGGGCTAAGGCTTGATGTGAGATGCCCAGCCCTTGGAGTCTGTCTAACAGCAGAGTGGGAGAGATTGTATCAAATGCTGCAGACAGATCCAGGAGTATTAGCAACAGTCCCTGTCCCTCATCCACTCGGCGTCTGATAATGTCCATGGCTGAGATTAATGCTGTTTCTCTCCCATGATGTTTTCTGAAGCCAAACTGGGAGTCATTGAACCATTGTTGTTACTCAGCAGTCTCCATCAGCTGGATATTGAGATACATTTCCAGAACCTTTGCAGGTACTGTAATGTATTTCTTTTAGATTTCGATGTTCTTGCCCTGCAACCTGGGCTCCGTGGCATATTCCAATTTGTGGAATGTACCAAAACTTTAATTTACTAAGCTTCTATAGGAAAGTGCTATCAAAGCCAAACTTGTAACGCATATTTTCACTCGGTTAAAAAAAAAACCTGTAGTACCCTTCTACCGGTTGGTCAACAGGAAATATATCAGTGCTCATCCGAGTGCTTCCTAAAAGGCTTACATGTAGTTCTCTTTGAGCTGTGCACCTCGTGCATGCAATTACAGGCTTGGTCGGGCAGTTGCTTATTAATTGTAGGAGTGTGAGAAACTGCAAACCTTTCTTCATACATTCACATATTTCGCTCCACAATGATGCAAGAACTGCAAAGTTCTTTGGGGCAGATCTACAAGAAAGTGCCGCAGCGTGGCGCTGCAAGCCCTTTGGCTGCGCCACGCTGCGGCACTTTCAGAGCACAGGAATGCGACATATTTACAAGAATATGTCGCATTCCTGTGCTCTCCCTGCGCTGGCGCACAAACAGCTGCCAGCGCCGGCGCAGGCACCCTTGCACCATGGTGCAAGGATGCCTGCGCCATGGGGAGATTGTTTCTGTGCAGGAAGGGGCACCTTTCTGCACAAAAACAATCAGTACAGGCTTTTCCTCTTTCAATGCGTGCTGCAGAATGCAGCACGCATTGAAAGAGGAAAAACGAGGAGAAATGAAGAAATTTCTCCTCGGTGCGCCTCGCTACGCCACCTCTAGGGTGGCGTAGCTTCAGACGCATCTCCAGAGTTACGATTTCTCGTAATTCTGGAGATGTGTCTTAGTTCCATGGGTGTTGCGTGGGAACACCCACAGCAACACCCATGGAACGCCCCTTCACCGCAAAGTGCTGCGTGTGAAGGGACGGTATTTACAAGGAGAGGAAAAGTCACGCATGGTGGCTTTTCCTCTCCTTGTAAATATCGAGGAGCCCCCTGCGCCACCAGTACGTCACGAAAAGTGACGTACTGGTGGCGCAGGGGGCTTGTAAATCTGCCCCTTTGTGTTTACGTGTTAGTTTAAAAATCTGGACTTTCGTGAAGACGTTTTTACTGTAGAATCCTCATTCTCTTAAGTAACTTCATTTAGCCTTGTTTTTAGCACAGTCTATTTGGCACAAACTATTTCAGTGCAGAATTAGAAGAGTAGTGCAGGAAGTTGCCATTAAATGCAAATATAGTGGAAGGGACGGGAGGGGAAGATGGTTAAAATATAATCTCCAGTCCTGTACAAATTAATCGCAGTAATCCCCTCCCGGAATCAAGACTCCATATGACCCAGACTAGGTCACAACACCAAGGGCAGACATTGGTTAAGCAGTAATAGCAAGCTACATAAAAAGAATAGGAACTGCGTCACACCTTGCCAAGTCCCACAATCCTTCAGAGCTTCATTAGATTGTTCATCAGTTTTAAGGCTCTCCAAATTATCTGAGGCTGCCTCCACTTGTGTAAGGTGCGAAGTTGTATTGCTCACTACACACTACTGCTCCCAGTCAAGCCTGCAAATAGACATTTTGTTGGATTTCCTCTCCAAGAGAGATTCTCCTCAAAGCTTTGAGGCGCCTTCTCATTGAAAGAGTTACCAGGCAAACGTCTAGAAAGAAACGTTTCTTGGTTTCTAATTTTTGGGTCACAAGAACAATGCCTCACCGCTTTCTTCTTGCCCTTCTTTAAATGGTGACCTGATGGCTCTCTCCAGTACCAGTGACCGCTGATTTTCCTGAAAAGTCATTATTCATTTTTTGCTTCTTCTTTATTGTAGTTTAATTGGGTTATGTCTGTACTCCTGAGATCTCGTGAATTTACTCCAGTTTTGTGATAAAAGTTGATTGATAGAAGTAAAAATAAGAGAGGTGACCTGATTCATTACTCAGAAAGAGTGACATGTGAGTTGAATTAGTAGATTGAGAAGGTTTGAAACTAGAAATGAGAGTCCATAGAAGTTTGAAAGGCTTCAGAGGAGTCGAGTGGAGAAAGAGTGAGGTTTAGGGAAGAAGAATGGGAGTGTATGCAAAGGGCGGGTGGGAATTAGGGTGGGTGTTGTAGAGAGTTAATTTTTTTTTATATATAGGACTGCCCATGTACATGGGTAGTCCCATATATTGCACACACATGTACCTACACATACAGGAGCTTATTTACAAGCCCATTGCGCCCCCGTTGCGTCACTTTTATTGAGGCACCGGCAGCGCAATGGGCTTCCCCATATTTACAAGACCATGTAAAGTCACCCTGCGTGGCTTTTCATGGCCTTCTAAATATGTTTCCCTTTCATGCATAAATCTGCGTGAAAGGGGCGTTTCATGGGTGTTGCTGTGGGTGTTCCCATGCAACATCTATGGCACTTGACGCATTTCCAGATTTACAACATTTTGTAAACCTGGGAATGCGCCAGAATCCTAAGGAGGCACAAAGAGAAGAAATACTTTTTTTCCTCTTTCATGCAGCACATATAGGAAGATGAAAATGCCTTTAATGATTGTTTTTGTGCAGGAAGGTGTCTCTTCCCACACAAAAACAATCATCCCCTCAGCGCAGGCACCCTTGCAAAATGACGCACGGGTGTCTGTGCTGGCACACAGCTGCTGTTTGTGCACTGTGATGGACAGGAATGTGCCGTATCTTATAGATACATGCAAAAACAACAATTGATGGACAGAATGCAGAACAATGTCATACATTCACCCCAGTACAGAGATCTGGGCCTAAATCCATCGTTTTTTGCTCACCATGCCATTCCAGTTTGGACCCAGCCATATGCAAATCAGACTTGACCCTGCACCCAATAGGAACAGTCCAGCCCGAACTGCCAGGCCAGGTCCTCCCTGGACTGGAAACAAGCATCCTAGGACCGGTTTCGGGCTTTCAGCCCTCATCAGCCAGGATAGCTTGATTCCAGTGGCATGGAGAACATGGGACCCACGTCTGGGCATACCCGTCCCACTCGGGGTGACAAATGCAAAAACAACAATTGATGGACAGAATGCAGAACAATGTCATACATTCACCCCAGTACAGAGATCTGGGCCTAAATCCATCGTTTTTTTGCTCACCATGCCATTCCAGTTTGGACCCAGCCATATGCAAATCAGACTTGACCCTGCACCCAATAGGAACAGTCCAGCCCGAACTGCCAGGCCAGGTCCTCCCTGGACTGGAAACAAGCATCCTAGGACCGGTTTCGGGCTTTCAGCCCTCATCAGCCAGGATAGCTTGATTCCAGTGGCATGGAGAACATGGGACCCACGTCTGGGCATACCCGTCCCACTCGGGGTGACAAATGCAAAAACAACAATTGATGGACAGAATGCAGAACAATGTCATACATTCACCCCAGTACAGAGATCTGGGCCTAAATCCATCATTTTTTTGCTCACCATGCCATTCCAGTTTGGACCCAGCCATATGCAAATCAGACTTGACCCTGCACCCAATAGGAACAGTCCAGCCCGAACTGCCAGGCCAGGTCCTCCCTGGACTGGAAACAAGCATCCTAGGACCGGTTTCGGGCTTTCAGCCCTCATCAGCCAGGATAGCTTGATTCCAGTGGCATGGAGAACATGGGACCCACGTCTGGGCATACCCGTCCCACTCGGGGTGACAAATGCAAAAACAACAATTGATGGACAGAATGCAGAACAATGTCATACATTCACCCCAGTACAGAGATCTGGGCCTAAATCCATCGTTTTTTGCTCACCATGCCATTCCAGTTTGGACCCAGCCATATGCAAATCAGACTTGACCCTGCACCCAATAGGAACAGTCCAGCCCGAACTGCCAGGCCAGGTCCTCCCTGGACTGGAAACAAGCATCCTAGGACCGGTTTCGGGCTTTCAGCCCTCATCAGCCAGGATAGCTTGATTCCAGTGGCATGGAGAACATGGGACCCACGTCTGGGCATACCCGTCCCACTCGGGGTGACAAATGCAAAAACAACAATTGATGGACAGAATGCAGAACAATGTCATACATTCACCCCAGTACAGAGATCTGGGCCTAAATCCATCGCTTTTTTGCTCACCATGCCATTCCAGTTTGGACCCAGCCATATGCAAATCAGACTTGACCCTGCACCCAATAGGAACAGTCCAGCCCGAACTGCCAGGCCAGGTCCTCCTGGACTGGAAACAAGCATCCTAGGACCGGTTTCGGGCTTTCAGCCCTCATCAGCCAGGATAGCTTGATTCCAGTGGCATGGAGAACATGGGACCCACGTCTGGGCATACCCGTCCCACTCGGGTGACAAATGCAAAAACAACAATTGATGGACAGAATGCAGAACAATGTCATACATTCACCCCAGTACAGAGATCTGGGCCTAAATCCATCGTTTTTTTGCTCACCATGCCATTCCAGTTTGGACCCAGCCATATGCAAATCAGACTTGACCCTGCACCCAATAGGAACAGTCCAGCCCGAACTGCCAGGCCAGGTCCTCCCTGGACTGGAAACAAGCATCCTAGGACCGGTTTCGGGCTTTCAGCCCTCATCAGCCAGGATAGCTTGATTCCAGTGGCATGGAGAACATGGGACCCACGTCTGGGCATACCCGTCCCACTCGGGGTGACAAATGCAAAACAACAATTGATGGACAGAATGCAGAACAATGTCATACATTCACCCCAGTACAGAGATCTGGGCCTAAATCCATCGTTTTTTGCTCACCATGCCATTCCAGTTTGGACCCAGCCATATGCAAATCAGACTTGACCCTGCACCCAATAGGAACAGTCCAGCCCGAACTGCCAGGCCAGGTCCTCCCTGGACTGGAAACAAGCATCCTAGGACCGGTTTCGGGCTTTCAGCCCTCATCAGCCAGGATAGCTTGATTCCAGTGGCATGGAGAACATGGGACCCACGTCTGGGCATACCCGTCCCACTCGGGGTGACAAATGCAAAACAACAATTGATGGACAGAATGCAGAACAATGTCATACATTCACCCCAGTACAGAGATCTGGGCCTAAATCCATCGTTTTTGCTCACCATGCCATTCCAGTTTGGACCCAGCCATATGCAAATCAGACTTGACCCTGCACCCAATAGGAACAGTCCAGCCCGAACTGCCAGGCCAGGTCCTCCCTGGACTGGAAACAAGCATCCTAGGACCGGTTTCGGGCTTTCAGCCCTCATCAGCCAGGATAGCTTGATTCCAGTGGCATGGAGAACATGGGACCCACGTCTGGGCATACCCGTCAAACTCGGGGTGACAAATGCAAAAACAACAATTGATGGACAGAATGCAGAACAATGTCATACATTCACCCCAGTACAGAGATCTGAGCCTAAATCCATTGTTTTTTTGCTCCCCATACCATTCCAGTTTGAACCCAGCCATATGCAAATCAGACTTGACCCTGCACCCAATAGGAACAGTCCAGACCGAACTGCCAGGCCAGGTCCTCCCTGGACTGGAAACAAGCATCCTAGGACCGGTTTCGGGCTTTCAGCCCTCATCAGCCAGGATAGCTTGATTCCAGTGGCATGGAGAAGATGGGACCCACGTCTGGGCATACCCGTCCCACTCGGGGTGACAAATGCAAAAACAACAATTGATGGACAGAATGCAGAACAATGTCATACATTCACCCCAGTACAGAGATCTGGGCCTAAATCCATCGTTTTTTGCTCACCATGCCATTCCAGTTTGGACCCAGCCATATGCAAATCAGACTTGACCCTGCACCCAATAGGAACAGTCCAGCCCAGAGAATGTTTGCATTGTCAGCATTCCGTCCATCATTTGTTTGCTGTAACACTTTTCGCCCTAAGTGGGATGGGTATGCCCAGACGTGGGTCCCTTGCTCACTGTGCCATTGGATTCAAGCTAGCCTGGCTGAAGAAGGGTGACATACCCTGAAACCGGTCCCAGGATGCTTGTTTCCGGTCCAGGGAGGACCTGGCCTGGCAGTTCGGTCTGGACTGTTCCCATGGGGCACAGGGTCAAGACTGATTTGCATATGGCTGGGTCCAAACTGGGGTGGCATAGTGGGCAAAAGAACGATGGATTTAACCCAGATCTTTTGACTGGGGAGAATGTTTGCATTGTCAGCATTCCGTCCATCATTTGTTTGCTGTAACACTTTTCGCCCTAAGTGGGATGGGTATGCCCAGACGTGGGTCCCTTGCTCACTGTGCCATTGGATTCAAGCTAGCCTGGCTGAAGAAGGGTGACATACCCTGAAACCGGTCCCAGGATGCTTGTTTCCGGTCCAGGGAGGACCTGGCCTGGCAGTTCGGTCTGGACTGTTCCCATGGGGCACAGGGTCAAGACTGATTTGCATATGGCTGGGTCCAAACTGGGGTGGCATAGTGGGCAAAAGAACGATGGATTTAACCCAGATCTTTTGACTGGGGGAGAATGTTTGCATTGTCAGCATTCCGTCCATCATTTGTTTGCTGTAACACTTTTCGCCCTAAGTGGGATGGGTATGCCCAGACGTGGGTCCCTTGCTCACTGTGCCATTGGATTCAAGCTAGCCTGGCTGAAGAAGGGTGACATACCCTGAAACCGGTCCCAGGATGCTTGTTTCCGGTCCAGGGAGGACCTGGCCTGGCAGTTCGGTCTGGACTGTTCCCATGGGGCACAGGGTCAAGACTGATTTGCATATGGCTGGGTCCAAACTGGGGTGGCATAGTGGGCAAAAGAACGATGGATTTAACCCAGATCTTTTGACTGGGGGAGAATGTTTGCATTGTCAGCATTCCGTCCATCATTTGTTTGCTGTAACACTTTTCGCCCTAAGTGGGATGGGTATGCCCAGACGTGGGTCCCTTGCTCACTGTGCCATTGGATTCAAGCTAGCCTGGCTGAAGAAGGGTGACATACCCTGAAACCGGTCCCAGGATGCTTGTTTCCGGTCCAGGGAGGACCTGGCCTGGCAGTTCGGTCTGGACTGTTCCCATGGGGCACAGGGTCAAGCCTGATTTGCATACGGCTGGGTCCAAACTGAGGTGGCATAGTGGGCAAAAGAACGATGGATTTAACCCAGATCTTTTGACTGGGGAGAATGTTTGCATTGTCAGCATTCCGTCCATCATTTGTTTGCTGTAACACTTTTCGCCCTAAGTGGGATGGGTATGCCCAGACGTGGGTCCCTTGCTCACTGTGCCATTGGATTCAAGCTAGCCTGGCTGAAGAAGGGTGACATACCCTGAAACCGGTCCCAGGATGCTTGTTTCCGGTCCAGGGAGGACCTGGCCTGGCAGTTCGGTCTGGACTGTTCCCATGGGGCACAGGGTCAAGACTGATTTGCATATGGCTGGGTCCAAACTGGGGTGGCATAGTGGGCAAAAGAACGATGGATTTAACCCAGATCTTTTGACTGGGGAGAATGTTTGCATTGTCAGCATTCCGTCCATCATTTGTTTGCTGTAACACTTTTCGCCCTAAGTGGGATGGGTATGCCCAGACGTGGGTCCCTTGCTCACTGTGCCATTGGATTCAAGCTAGCCTGGCTGAAGAAGGGTGACATACCCTGAAACCGGTCCCAGGATGCTTGTTTCCGGTCCAGGAGGACCTGGCCTGGCAGTTCGGTCTGGACTGTTCCCATGGGGCACAGGGTCAAGACTGATTTGCATATGGCTGGGTCCAAACTGGGGTGGCATAGTGGGCAAAAGAACGATGGATTTAACCCAGATCTTTTGACTGGGGAGAATGTTTGCATTGTCAGCATTCCGTCCATCATTTGTTTGCTGTAACACTTTTCGCCCTAAGTGGGATGGGTATGCCCAGACGTGGGTCCCTTGCTCACTGTGCCATTGGATTCAAGCTAGCCTGGCTGAAGAAGGGTGACATACCCTGAAACCGGTCCCAGGATGCTTGTTTCCGGTCCAGGGAGGACCTGGCCTGGCAGTTCGGTCTGGACTGTTCCCATGGGGCACAGGGTCAAGACTGATTTGCATATGGCTGGGTCCAAACTGGGGTGGCATAGTGGGCAAAAGAACGATGGATTTAACCCAGATCTTTTGACTGGGGGAGAATGTTTGCATTGTCAGCATTCCGTCCATCATTTGTTTGCTGTAACACTTTTCGCCCTAAGTGGGATGGGTATGCCCAGACGTGGGTCCCTTGCTCACTGTGCCATTGGATTCAAGCTAGCCTGGCTGAAGAAGGGTGACATACCCTGAAACCGGTCCCAGGATGCTTGTTTCCGGTCCAGGGAGGACCTGGCCTGGCAGTTCGGTCTGGACTGTTCCCATGGGGCACAGGGTCAAGACTGATTTGCATATGGCTGGGTCCAAACTGGGGTGGCATAGTGGGCAAAAGAACGATGGATTTAACCCAGATCTTTTGACTGGGGGAGAATGTTTGCATTGTCAGCATTCCGTCCAACATTTGTTTGCTGTAACACTTTTCGCCCTAAGTGGGATGGGTATGCCCAGACGTGGGTCCCTTGCTCACTGTGCCATTGGATTCAAGCTAGCCTGGCTGAAGAAGGGTGACATACCCTGAAACCGGTCCCAGGATGCTTGTTTTCGGTCCAGGGAGGACCTGGCCTGGCAGTTCGGTCTGGACTGTTCCCATGGGGCACAGGGTCAAGACTGATTTGCATATGGCTGGGTCCAAACTGGGGTGGCATAGTGGGCAAAAGAACGATGGATTTAACCCAGATCTTTTGACTGGGGGAGAATGTTTGCATTGTCAGCATTCCGTCCATCATTTGTTTGCTGTAACACTTTTCGCCCTAAGTGGGATGGGTATGCCCAGACGTGGGTCCCTTGCTCACTGTGCCATTGGATTCAAGCTAGCCTGGCTGAAGAAGGGTGACATACCCTGAAACCGGTCCCAGGATGCTTGTTTCCGGTCCAGGGAGGACCTGGCCTGGCAGTTCGGTCTGGACTGTTCCCATGGGGCACAGGGTGAAGACTGATTTGCATATGGCTGGGTCCAAACTGGGGTGGCATAGTGGGCAAAAGAACGATGGATTTAGCCCAGATCTTTTGACTGGGGGAGAATGTTTGCATTGTCAGCATTCCGTCCATCATTTGTTTGCTGTAACACTTTTCGCCCTAAGTGGGATGGGTATGCCCAGACGTGGGTCCCTTGCTCACTGTGCCATTGGATTCAAGCTAGCCTGGCTGAAGAAGGGTGACATACCCTGAAACCGGTCCCAGGATGCTTGTTTCCGGTCCAGGGAGGACCTGGCCTGGCAGTTCGGTCTGGACTGTTCCCATGGGGCACAGGGTCAAGACTGATTTGCATATGGCTGGGTCCAAACTGGGGTGGCATAGTGGGCAAAAGAACGATGGATTTAACCCAGATCTTTTGACTGGGGGAGAATGTTTGCATTGTCAGCATTCCGTCCATCATTTGTTTGCTGTAACACTTTTCGCCCTAAGTGGGATGGGTATGCCCAGACGTGGGTCCCTTGCTCACTGTGCCATTGGATTCAAGCTAGCCTGGCTGAAGAAGGGTGACATACCCTGAAACCGGTCCCAGGATGCTTGTTTCCGGTCCAGGGAGGACCTGGCCTGGCAGTTCGGTCTGGACTGTTCCCATGGGGCACAGGGTCAAGACTGATTTGCATATGGCTGGGTCCAAACTGGGGTGGCATAGTGGGCAAAAGAACGATGGATTTAACCCAGATCTTTTGACTGGGGGAGAATGTTTGCATTGTCAGCATTCCGTCCATCATTTGTTTGCTGTAACACTTTTCGCCCTAAGTGGGATGGGTATGCCCAGACGTGGGTCCCTTGCTCACTGTGCCATTGGATTCAAGCTAGCCTGGCTGAAGAAGGGTGACATACCCTGAAACCGGTCCCAGGATGCTTGTTTCCGGTCCAGGGAGGACCTGGCCTGGCAGTTCGGTCTGGACTGTTCCCATGGGGCACAGGGTCAAGACTGATTTGCATATGGCTGGGTCCAAACTGGGGTGGCATAGTGGGCAAAAGAACGATGGATTTAACCCAGATCTTTTGACTGGGGGAGAATGTTTGCATTGTCAGCATTCCGTCCATCATTTGTTTGCTGTAACACTTTTCGCCCTAAGTGGGATGGGTATGCCCAGACGTGGGTCCCTTGCTCACTGTGCCATTGGATTCAAGCTAGCCTGGCTGAAGAAGGGTGACATACCCTGAAACCGGTCCCAGGATGCTTGTTTCCGGTCCAGGGAGGACCTGGCCTGGCAGTTCGGTCTGGACTGTTCCCATGGGGCACAGGGTCAAGACTGATTTGCATATGGCTGGGTCCAAACTGGGGTGGCATAGTGGGCAAAAGAACGATGGATTTAACCCAGATCTTTTGACTGGGGGAGAATGTTTGCATTGTCAGCATTCCGTCCATCATTTGTTTGCTGTAACACTTTTCGCCCTAAGTGGGATGGGTATGCCCAGACGTGGGTCCCTTGCTCACTGTGCCATTGGATTCAAGCTAGCCTGGCTGAAGAAGGGTGACATACCCTGAAACCGGTCCCAGGATGCTTGTTTCCGGTCCAGGGAGGACCTGGCCTGGCAGTTCGGTCTGGACTGTTCCCATGGGGCACAGGGTCAAGACTGATTTGCATATGGCTGGGTCCAAACTGGGGTGGCATAGTGGGCAAAAGAACGATGGATTTAACCCAGATCTTTTGACTGGGGAGAATGTTTGCATTGTCAGCATTCCGTCCATCATTTGTTTGCTGTAACTCTTTTCGCCCTAAGTGGGATGGGTATGCCCAGACGTGGGTCCCTTGCTCACTGTGCCATTGGATTCAAGCTAGCCTGGCTGAAGAAGGGTGACATACCCTGAAACCGGTCCCAGGATGCTTGTTTCCGGTCCAGGGAGGACCTGGCCTGGCAGTTCGGTCTGGACTGTTCCCATGGGGCACAGGGTCAAGACTGATTTGCATATGGCTGGGTCCAAACTGGGGTGGCATAGTGGGCAAAAGAACGATGGATTTAACCCAGATCTTTTGACTGGGGGAGAATGTTTGCATTGTCAGCATTCCGTCCATCATTTGTTTGCTGTAACACTTTTCGCCCTAAGTGGGATGGGTATGCCCAGACGTGGGTCCCTTGCTCACTGTGCCATTGGATTCAAGCTAGCCTGGCTGAAGAAGGGTGACATACCCTGAAACCGGTCCCAGGATGCTTGTTTCCGGTCCAGGGAGGACCTGGCCTGGCAGTTCGGTCTGGACTGTTCCCATGGGGCACAGGGTCAAGACTGATTTGCATATGGCTGGGTCCAAACTGGGGTGGCATAGTGGGCAAAAGAACGATGGATTTAACCCAGATCTTTTGACTGGGGGAGAATGTTTGCATTGTCAGCATTCCGTCCATCATTTGTTTGCTGTAACACTTTTCGCCCTAAGTGGGATGGGTATGCCCAGACGTGGGTCCCTTGCTCACTGTGCCATTGGATTCAAGCTAGCCTGGCTGAAGAAGGGTGACATACCCTGAAACCGGTCCCAGGATGCTTGTTTCCGGTCCAGGGAGGACCTGGCCTGGCAGTTCGGTCTGGACTGTTCCCATGGGGCACAGGGTCAAGACTGATTTGCATATGGCTGGGCCCAAACTGGGGTGGCATAGTGGGCAAAAGAACGATGGATTTAACCCAGATCTTTTGACTGGGGGAGAATGTTTGCATTGTCAGCATTCCGTCCATCATTTGTTTGCTGTAACACTTTTCGCCCTAAGTGGGATGGGTATGCCCAGACGTGGGTCCCTTGCTCACTGTGCCATTGGATTCAAGCTAGCCTGGCTGAAGAAGGGTGACATACCCTGAAACCGGTCCCAGGATGCTTGTTTCCGGTCCAGGGAGGACCTGGCCTGGCAGTTCGGTCTGGACTGTTCCCATGGGGCACAGGGTCAAGACTGATTTGCATATGGCTGGGTCCAAACTGGGGTGGCATAGTGGGCAAAAGAACGATGGATTTAACCCAGATCTTTTGACTGGGGGAGAATGTTTGCATTGTCAGCATTCCGTCCATCATTTGTTTGCTGTAACACTTTTCGCCCTAAGTGGGATGGGTATGCCCAGACGTGGGTCCCTTGCTCACGGTGCCATTGGATTCAAGCTAGCCTGGCTGAAGAAGGGTGACATACCCTGAAACCGGTCCCAGGATGCTTGTTTCCGGTCCAGGGAGGACCTGGCCTGGCAGTTCGGTCTGGACTGTTCCCATGGGGCACAGGGTCAAGACTGATTTGCATATGGCTGGGTCCAAACTGGGGTGGCATAGTGGGCAAAAGAACGATGGATTTAACCCAGATCTTTTGACTGGGGGAGAATGTTTGCATTGTCAGCATTCCATCCATCATTTGTTTGCTGTAACACTTTTCGCCCTAAGTGGGATGGGTATGCCCAGACGTGGGTCCCTTGCTCACTGTGCCATTGGATTCAAGCTAGCCTGGCTGAAGAAGGGTGACATACCCTGAAACCGGTCCCAGGATGCTTGTTTCCGGTCCAGGGAGGACCTGGCCTGGCAGTTCGGTCTGGACTGTTCCCATGGGGCACAGGGTCAAGACTGATTTGCATATGGCTGGGTCCAAACTGGGGTGGCATAGTGGGCAAAAGAACGATGGATTTAACCCAGATCTTTTGACTGGGGAGAATGTTTGCATTGTCAGCATTCCGTCCATCATTTGTTTGCTGTAACACTTTTCGCCCTAAGTGGGATGGGTATGCCCAGACGTGGGTCCCTTGCTCACTGTGCCATTGGATTCAAGCTAGCCTGGCTGAAGAAGGGTGACATACCCTGAAACCGGTCCCAGGATGCTTGTTTCCGGTCCAGGGAGGACCTGGCCTGGCAGTTCGGTCTGGACTGTTCCCATGGGGCACAGGGTCAAGACTGATTTGCATATGGCTGGGTCCAAACTGGGGTGGCATAGTGGGCAAAAGAACGATGGATTTAACCCAGATCTTTTGACTGGGGGAGAATGTTTGCATTGTCAGCATTCCGTCCATCATTTGTTTGCTGTAACACTTTTCGCCCTAAGTGGGATGGGTATGCCCAGACGTGGGTCCCTTGCTCACTGTGCCATTGGATTCAAGCTAGCCTGGCTGAAGAAAGGTGACATACCCTGAAACCGGTCCCAGGATGCTTGTTTCCGGTCCAGGGAGGACCTGGCCTGGCAGTTCGGTCTGGACTGTTCCCATGGGGCACAGGGTCAAGACTGATTTGCATATGGCTGGGTCCAAACTGGGGTGGCATAGTGGGCAAAAGAACGATGGATTTAACCCAGATCTTTTGACTGGGGGAGAATGTTTGCATTGTCAGCATTCCGTCCATCATTTGTTTGCTGTATCTTATAGATACAGCACATTCCTGCCCTTTTATTTTGATGCACGGCAGTGCAGCAGGAAGGCTTGCTACGCTGCAGTGCGTCAAAATATTGTAAACGAAGCCCAGAGTGTTTACATATTGAGACGTACATATATACATAATGCATAAATATATATTCATGCCATGTCCACACCCATATGCAATGTTTAAACACACAAACACAGTTAGATTTCTGTATAGGCATGGGTGGGCTCTTTCCATGAAACTGGCTGCATGGGAGTCTTTGGTTGTTAGGTCGCATTTTTTGTATTCTGTTACTGCTACTATGATACTTTGTTGTTGATGAGTCTTCTGATCAAGTAGGAAAGAGTCAATTCTTAATTAGTCTTCTGAAGGTCATATGGTTCTTAGTAGTCCTTATCTTTGCTGGTAACTAGTTCCACGATTTAGCTGCTTGTACAGAGAAAGATACTCTGCCAGAGTTTTTTTCTTGTACATGGTAGTATGAGACAAGGTGCTGGGTTGGATGTATTTTGTGATTTTCATCAGTATGAATACAGGGCCTTTGCCTTTTATTGCATTGTGAGTCATACAAAGCAGCTTGAAAGTGGATCTTCTGGCAATAGGTAACCAATAGAGGGCCTTCAAGGCAGAGGAAATATTGGCTAATTTCTTTGCATGCAAGAATAATCTGGCAGAAGAGTTCTGAATTCTCAGTACTCTTCTCAGAGTTGATATGGTGACCCATCATATATACCATTAACATAATCTAGTTTAGATAGGATGAGAGCTATTGTTGCCTAAATCTGATAAGAGAATCTTCTGTGGTAAGATGGATTGTAATGTTTTTTATTGTAAGAAAGGCTGGTCTGGTCAGTTTGCCCTCTTAGGCATTCATGGATAGCTTGGAATCCACAGTGATTCGAAGATTAATCACCTCCCTGGATATTTTTGGTGGTGGTCCTTGTTTGTCTGTTCAGGGGGTAGAGACTCATAAGCTTTCCAGTTGATGCATGTAAGTATCTCAGTTTTGGAGGTGTTTAATTTGAGGTGACTCAATGTCATTCCCTGCCTTAGGGCAAATGAACTCTTTTTGAGTTTCCAATGTCCTTGGCGTTTTCTAATTTGACAATTATGTGCAGCTCATTGGCGTAGTTATAGCAAGTGAAGCCAAAACTGTTGATACGTTTTTGTAACAATTTAATGTCGATGTTATAAAGGGAAAGGTTAGATGATAGAGCCTTGAGGGATTCCAACTTTTATAATGTAGAATTTTGATGAGAAAGGAAGCTTATGGATCCCATTTGTTCTATTATGTAGTTAGGTTGAGATCCAAGTGAGAGTAATATCCTCCATACTAACTTCTTTGAGTCTTACTATTAATAATTTGTGATTGACAGTGTTGAATGCAGCCAATAAGTCCAAACGTAGTAGTGCAGCAACTCATTTTGGTCTACGGTGTTTTTAAGGTCATCCCAAATGGCAATAAGGGATGATATATTGCTTCTTCCAAGGTGGAATTGTGTTTGAAGGCTACAGAGAAAATAAGTTATCTCAATAAATGTTGACATCTGGGTAAAAAAACTGCTGTTTCTATAAGTTTGTCAAAGAATGGCCCTTTTGCTGTTGGTCTGTAATTGTTGAGGTCTTAAGGGTCTAAGCTGCTTCTCTAATAGTGGTCACATGAATATCTTCATTCAGTCTTCTGGGAAAACTCTTGCTGATTTGGAGTTGATCAGTTTTCTGACTGGTATGTCTGCTGATGTTAATAGGAGAATTTTCTATAATATTTGTGGAGGAAGGGACAGAAGAACAGCTGGTTGATCTTCTAGCTTTCACAAGATCCTGAAATTCATCCATTGACAATTCTTGGAAGAATAACAGGGGTGGTGTTACCTTTCCATTGGAGCTGTTTGCTGTAAGTGGGTGGGGCAGTTCGTTTTCTTGTGTGTTAGGTATGATTACAGCATGTCTTCTTCAGCTATGTACGGAGGTGCCAGTTTATTACTAAAGTCCTGGGAGTTAGGATGGGTTCCCTGCATGCTTTTTAGGTTCTGAATTCCAGGTAATGTTTTAAAAAACCTCTTTAATTGGACATATAGCTTTATATATTCTGCTGGAGAAGTGAGAGAGATGTTTTATGTTTTTTTTTCTTTATTAATGACTAGTACATTATATTGTGTCTGTGTAGGCATATTTTGTCTTGTGGGTTGTTAGATTTAAGCCAGGTTCATTGAAGCTTTGCGATTTGTCATTTCATTTTTAATTCCACATTTGTTTTTTATTCTGTTTTGATGTTTCTGTGTGTCAAGAGTCTTACTTGAAGTTTCCCGGAACTTCACAGGAGCAGAATGATGATTTTTCCCAATGCCTCTCTGAGTTTCCCTCCACACTCCCAAAGAGTCTTTCTCAGGAAGGATGAAGAAACTCCCAGGGGGGAAAGGGGGATGGGATAGAGAAGAGACAGCCTCGTCTTCTTATCTTGGGTGCCTTCTCTGAACCGCTACTTCTAGTTTCTTCTTGCGTTTCAGTATACTGACACTGTAACATAAATAAACAAATTACTCAGGTCCAAACAATCTTTTAAACACTAAATCAGTGAGTTTCCTATTCCTAGTTTTTCTTTACGTACCCCTTTTTGACTGGGCTAATGCCTCTCTTCTATGGTCTTTAAGGATGTGCTTTCATTATCAAACACCTTTAAAAATAAATAACAATCACTCAGTATTAGGCAATTCTTAATTATTAGCTGTGTATTTTCACTATATTAAATCTTCCATACCCTTTAGACTGGACTAAGCCTCTTTGCCGTTGTCTTGTTTTTGAGCGTAGTATGACCTAACTGAAAACTAACTTACTGCCAATTATAACACCCTACTATAGCCTTTAGCGAGTGCTACACCTTTTTAACAAAACTAAAACCTTTTTCTTTTCTCTTTACAGGAACTCAAGGAAAGTGAAAAGCTTGGTTGACACGAAGATTCTCTGGTAAGTATATTTGAACTAGAAGCAATATTTCTTAGTAACGTCTTTTAAAACTAAAAACTCTCTTCTTTTAATTTACAGGTGCCCAAGACTGCGGAAAGCTTTGGCTGGCACTAGAATCTCTGGTAAGTATGCTCAACTGTACAATTCTCTTTTTACATTGATTTATGACAGTACTTGCGTGACAGGAACTCTCTCACTCGATGACAGAACGCTCTGAGAAATACTGGAAGGTCAAACGGAGTCACGAACGACTCGACTCTTGAGTCTGGTGATATTTATAACTCTGCCCAACGCATAGTGTTACCTAACACTGCCGCCGAAAACGCTACGAAATATCTCTGACTACTCTGACTCTAAACGCTGACGACGCATGAAGCACTGCTCCTTCTCCAACGGCTTCAGTGAAGTGCAAACAGCTGCGGGGAGCGCGAGTCTTGAGTGGAACTCAGGGTCTCGCGCTCAATGCAGGCAGGCCGAAGCATTGACCTCAGCGCTTTCAGCCATCTTAGAGGAGCGTAATTGTAGCAACTCAGTCCAAGACAGATGATGTCTTTTTCTGCTATAAGTAGAGATGGCCCCCACTAGACAAGCTTTTTGAAGACTCTTGACTTGGTTCCTGACAGTACCCCTCTGCAGGGGGGTTTCCCCAGGTCTGGCCTTGAGGGGAAATTGATCATGAAAGGCTTTTACTAATCTCGGGGCATGAACATTAGAGGATGGCTCCCAAGACCGTTCCTCCGGACCATAACCTTTCCAATCAATCAAATAATACAGTTTTCTATTCTTCCACTTAGAGTCTAGGATTCTTTTCACCTCAAATTCCTCTCCATCTTCAGTTTGAATCGGTCTAGGAAGTGTTCTAGGTCGGAGGTATGGTGAGGATTTCTTCAGTAAGGAGACATGAAAAACGGGGTGAACTTTCAATTGCATAGGTAACTTTAGCCTGTAGGTCACAGAATTTAATTTTTTCTCAACCTCAAAAGGACCTATGAAACGAGGCTGGAATTTCCGATTCCCTTTTAATTTTAAATTCTTGGTGCTAAGCCAAACCTTACTCCCGGTCGGATAATCATCCTCCAGTCTTCTTTTGTCAGCATGGTGTTTGTACGTGTATTTTGTTTTCTCTAACCTTCCTCTAGCTGCCTCATGAGTTTCACTTAAATGTTGGACGAAATCCTTAACTGCTGGAACTGAAATTTCACTGGTACTAATCATTAGATTTGGATGTTGCCCATAATTTAAGTAGAATGGAGAATGACCAGTAGAGCTGTTTTGGGATTTGTTGTGTGCAAATTCTGCTGCCCAGAGAAGATCCGGCCAGTCCCCTTCCTGATCTAACAAGAACAGTCTCAGATACTGCTCTAGCTCCTGATTTGCCCTCTCAGTCTGTCCATCAGTCTCTGGGTGGTAGCTAGTGGAGAACCTATTTTCTATATTTAACCCTTTGGTAAAGGCCTTCCAGAAATGGGACAGGAACTGAGTGCCACGGTCTGAAATGAGAATCTTAGGGATTCCGTGTAATCTCACCACATGTAAACCAAATTGTGTGGCCAATTCCTTAGCACAGGGGGTGTCTTGCAGAGGAACAAAGTGAGTCATCTTAGTAAAGGCATCCACAAAAACCAGGATCGCACTATAGCCCCGACTGGAAGGTAAGTCTACAATTAAGTCCATGGTTACTGTGTGCCAGGGATGAGGGGGTGTAGGCATTGGAAGTAGTAGCCCCTGAGG
Source organism: Calotriton arnoldi (assembly GCA_963921515.1). Lineage (NCBI taxonomy): Eukaryota > Metazoa > Chordata > Amphibia > Caudata > Salamandridae > Calotriton > Calotriton arnoldi. Next base: position 2,465,662 of record CAWUFW010001161.1, read on the forward strand.
TGACTGCCGTGTCGATTTTCCCTGAGCACAAATCCCACAACCTAACACATATTGCTTGATGTCTTTCGTCATTTTAGGCCACCAGAATTGTGTTTTTATCAGTTTTTCTGTCTTGTTTATTGCCTTATGACCGACCATGGGGTGATCATGGCAATCATGCAAAATTTGTTCTCGCAAATCCAGGGTAGGTACAAACAAGACTCCATCATGGTAGGGCAACCCATTTCAGACTTCTCGAGACGGATCTGCCAAAACACATTGCTGAAGTTCTTCTGGAGTAAGAGACTTTCTTACCTTCTCTTCAAGAGTTTCACTGGTAGTGGCCCCCACGATCTTCGATTCTGGGATGATTTTTTGGTCATCTATAACCGTCTTTTGTTCTTCCATATCCATTCTGGATAAGGCGTCCGCCTTGCCGTTTTTGCTTCCAGGACGATAGGTGATCACAAAGTTGTAATCTGCAAAATATAAAGACCATCTGAGCTGACGCGGCGTTAGAGTTCTTGCCGATTTTAGGAATTGCAGGTTCTTGTGGTCTGTATACACTGTCACGGTATGTCTGGCTCCCATTAGGTAATGCCTCCACTCCTTAAAGGTGACTTTAATAGCTTGATCAGATGCATCCGTTTCCACATAAACGGGCTCTGTAGGATCGGCATGAAGGAGTATGGGCGCCGAAGTAAAACACTTTTTAGAGACTGAAAGGCAGCTTCCGCTTCTTCAGAACAGAAAAAAGGAACGCCTTTTCTTAACAGACGAGTTATTGGAATCACTTTTTGAGAAAAATCCTGAATAAATCTCCTGTAAAAATTTTCGAATCCAATAAACAGCTGTATCTCCTTTACAGTCGTAGGAGATGGCCAATCCAAAACTGCCTTGATTTTTTGCGTATCCATGGTGATTCCCTCTGGAGATAGGACAAATCCTAAGAAATCTACTGAGCGGACATTGAATGCACATTTTTCGAGTTTGACATATAAACGGTTTTCTCGAAGCTTTTCTAAGATTCCTCTTACGTTTCCTTGGTGTTCTTCTTCAGATGGTGAATAAATCAAAATGTCGTCAATGTAGGGCTCAGGGTCAAGACTGATTTGCATATGGCTGGGTCCAAACTGGGGTGGTGTGGTGAGCAAAAGAATGATGGATTTAACCCAGATCCTTGTGACTGGGGGTGAATGTTTGCATTGTCCAGCATTCCGTCCATCAATTGTTTCTTTTGCATTTGTCGCCCTAAGTGGGAAGGGTATGCCCAGACGTGGGTCCCGTGCTCACTACACCACTGGATTCAAGCTAGCCTGGCTGAAGAAGGGTGATGCCCTGAAACCGGTCCTAGGATGCTTGTTTCCTGTCCAGGGAGGACCTGGCTTGGCAGTTCGGGCTGGACTGTTCCCACAAGGAACAGGGTCAAAACTGATTTGCATATGGCTGGGTCCAAACTGGGGTGGTGTGGTGAGCAAAAGAATGATGGATTTAACCCAGATCCTTGTGACTGGGGGTGAATGTTTGCATTGTCCAGCATTCCGTCCATCAATTGTTTCTTTTGCATTTGTCGCCCTAAGTGGGAAGGGTATGCCCAGACGTGGGTCCCGTGCTCACTACACCACTGGATTCAAGCTAGCCTGGCTGAAGAAGGGTGATGCCCTGAAACCGGTCCTAGGATGCTTGTTTCCTGTCCAGGGAGGACCTGGCTTGGCAGTTCGGGCTGGACTGTTCCCACAAGGAACAGGGTCAAGACTGATTTGCATATGGCTGGGTCCAAACTGGGGTGGTGTGGTGAGCAAAAGAATGATGGATTTAACCCAGATCCTTGTGACTGGGGGTGAATGTTTGCATTGTCCAGCATTCCGTCCATCAATTGTTTCTTTTGCATTTGTCGCCCTAAGTGGGAAGGGTATGCCCAGACGTGGGTCCCGTGCTCACTACACCACTGGATTCAAGCTAGCCTGGCTGAAGAAGGGTGATGCCCTGAAACCGGTCCTAGGATGCTTGTTTCCTGTCCAGGGAGGACCTGGCTTGGCAGTTCGGGCTGGACTGTTCCCACAAGGAACAGGGTCAAGACTGATTTGCATATGGCTGGGCCCAAATTGGGGTGGTGTGGTGAGCAAAAGAATGATGGATTTAACCCAGATCCTTGTGACTGGGGGTGAATGTTTGCATTGTCCAGCATTCCGTCCATCAATTGTTTCTTTTGCATTTGTCGCCCTAAGTGGGAAGGGTATGCCCAGACGTGGGTCCCGTGCTCACTACACCACTGGATTCAAGCTAGCCTGGCTGAAGAAGGGTGATGCCCTGAAACCGGTCATAGGATGCTTGTTTCCTGTCCAGGGAGGACCTGGCTTGGCAGTTCGGGCTGGACTGTTCCCACAAGGAACAGGGTCAAGACTGATTTGCATATGGCTGGGTCCAAACTGGGGTGGTGTGGTGAGCAAAAGAATGATGGATTTAACCCAGATCCTTGTGACTGGGGGTGAATGTTTGCATTGTCCAGCATTCCGTCCATCAATTGTTTCTTTTGCATTTGTCGCCCTAAGTGGGAAGGGTATGCCCAGACGTGGGTCCCGTGCTCACTACACCACTGGATTCAAGCTAGCCTGGCTGAAGAAGGGTGATGCCCTGAAACCGGTCCTAGGATGCTTGTTTCCTGTCCAGGGAGGACCTGGCTTGGCAGTTCGGGCTGGACTGTTCCCACAAGGAACAGGGTCAAGACTGATTTGCATATGGCTGGGTCCAAACTGGGGTGGTGTGGTGAGCAAAAGAATGATGGATTTAACCCAGATCCTTGTGACTGGGGGTGAATGTTTGCATTGTCCAGCATTCCGTCCATCAATTGTTTCTTTTGCATTTGTCGCCCTAAGTGGGAAGGGTATGCCCAGACGTGGGTCCCGTGCTCACTACACCACTGGATTCAAGCTAGCCTGGCTGAAGAAGGGTGATGCCCTGAAACCGGTCCTAGGATGCTTGTTTCCTGTCCAGGGAGGACCTGGCTTGGCAGTTCGGGCTGGACTGTTCCCACAAGGAACAGGGTCAAGACTGATTTGCATATGGCTGGGTCCAAACTGGGGTGGTGTGGTGAGCAAAAGAATGATGGATTTAACCCAGATCCTTGTGACTGGGGGTGAATGTTTGCATTGTCCAGCATTCCGTCCATCAATTGTTTCTTTTGCATTTGTCGCCCTAAGTGGGAAGGGTATGCCCAGACGTGGGTCCCGTGCTCACTACACCACTGGATTCAAGCTAGCCTGGCTGAAGAAGGGTGATGCCCTGAAACCGGTCCTAGGATGCTTGTTTCCTGTCCAGGGAGGACCTGGCTTGGCAGTTCGGGCTGGACTGTTCCCACAAGGAACAGGGTCAAGACTGATTTGCATATGGCTGGGTCCAAACTGGGGTGGTGTGGTGAGCAAAAGAATGATGGATTTAACCCAGATCCTTGTGACTGGGGGTGAATGTTTGCATTGTCCAGCATTCCGTCCATCAATTGTTTCTTTTGCATTTGTCGCCCTAAGTGGGAAGGGTATGCCCAGACGTGGGTCCCGTGCTCACTACACCACTGGATTCAAGCCAGCCTGGCTGAAGAAGGGTGATGCCCTGAAACCGGTCCTAGGATGCTTGTTTCCTGTCCAGGGAGGACCTGGCTTGGCAGTTCGGGCTGGACTGTTCCCACAAGGAACAGGGTCAAGACTGATTTGCATATGGCTGGGTCCAAACTGGGGTGGTGTGGTGAGCAAAAGAATGATGGATTTAACCCAGATCCTTGTGACTGGGGGTGAATGTTTGCATTGTCCAGCATTCCGTCCATCAATTGTTTCTTTTGCATTTGTCGCCCTAAGTGGGAAGGGTATGCCCAGACGTGGGTCCCGTGCTCACTACACCACTGGATTCAAGCTAGCCTGGCTGAAGAAGGGTGATGCCCTGAAACCGGTCCTATGATGCTTGTTTCCTGTCCAGGGAGGACCTGGCTTGGCAGTTCGGGCTGGACTGTTCCCACAAGGAACAGGGTCAAGACTGATTTGCATATGGCTGGGTCCAAACTGGGGTGGTGTGGTGAGCAAAAGAATGATGGATTTAACCCAGATCCTTGTGACTGGGGGTGAATGTTTGCATTGTCCAGCATTCCGTCCATCAATTGTTTCTTTTGCATTTGTCGCCCTAAGTGGGAAGGGTATGCCCAGACGTGGGTCCCGTGCTCACTACACCACTGGATTCAAGCTAGCCTGGCTGAAGAAGGGTGATGCCCTGAAACCGGTCCTAGGATGCTTGTTTCCTGTCCAGGGAGGACCTGGCTTGGCAGTTCGGGCTGGACTGTTCCCACAAGGAACAGGGTCAAGACTGATTTGCATATGGCTGGGTCCAAACTGGGGTGGTGTGGTGAGCAAAAGAATGATGGATTTAACCCAGATCCTTGTGACTGGGGGTGAATGTTTGCATTGTCCAGCATTCCGTCCATCAATTGTTTCTTTTGCATTTGTCGCCCTAAGTGGGAAGGGTATGCCCAGACGTGGGTCCCGTGCTCACTACACCACTGGATTCAAGCTAGCCTGGCTGAAGAAGGGTGATGCCCTGAAACCGGTCCTAGGATGCTTGTTTCCTGTCCAGGGAGGACCTGGCTTGGCAGTTCGGGCTGGACTGTTCCCACAAGGAACAGGGTCAAGACTGATTTGCATATGGCTGGGTCCAAACTGGGGTGGTGTGGTGAGCAAAAGAATGATGGATTTAACCCAGATCCTTGTGACTGGGGGTGAATGTTTGCATTGTCCAGCATTCCGTCCATCAATTGTTTCTTTTGCATTTGTCGCCCTAAGTGGGAAGGGTATGCCCAGACGTGGGTCCCGTGCTCACTACACCACTGGATTCAAGCTAGCCTGGCTGAAGAAGGGTGATGCCCTGAAACCGGTCCTAGGATGCTTGTTTCCTGTCCAGGGAGGACCTGGCTTGGCAGTTCGGGCTGGACTGTTCCCACAAGGAACAGGGTCAAGACTGATTTGCATATGGCTGGGTCCAAACTGGGGTGGTGTGGTGAGCAAAAGAATGATGGATTTAACCCAGATCCTTGTGACTGGGGGTGAATGTTTGCATTGTCCAGCATTCCGTCCATCAATTGTTTCTTTTGCATTTGTCGCCCTAAGTGGGAAGGGTATGCCCAGACGTGGGTCCCGTGCTCACTACACCACTGGATTCAAGCTAGCCTGGCTGAAGAAGGGTGATGCCCTGAAACCGGTCCTAGGATGCTTGTTTCCTGTCCAGGGAGGACCTGGCTTGGCAGTTCGGGCTGGACTGTTCCCACAAGGAACAGGGTCAAGACTGATTTGCATATGGCTGGGTCCAAACTGGGGTGGTGTGGTGAGCAAAAGAATGATGGATTTAACCCAGATCCTTGTGACTGGGGGTGAATGTTTGCATTGTCCAGCATTCCGTCCATCAATTGTTTCTTTTGCATTTGTCGCCCTAAGTGGGAAGGGTATGCCCAGACGTGGGTCCCGTGCTCACTACACCACTGGATTCAAGCTAGCCTGGCTGAAGAAGGGTGATGCCCTGAAACCGGTCCTAGGATGCTTGTTTCCTGTCCAGGGAGGACCTGGCTTGGCAGTTCGGGCTGGACTGTTCCCACAAGGAACAGGGTCAAGACTGATTTGCATATGGCTGGGTCCAAACTGGGGTGGTGTGGTGAGCAAAAGAATGATGGATTTAACCCAGATCCTTGTGACTGGGGGTGAATGTTTGCATTGTCCAGCATTCCGTCCATCAATTGTTTCTTTTGCATTTGTCGCCCTAAGTGGGAAGGGTATGCCCAGACGTGGGTCCCGTGCTCACTACACCACTGGATTCAAGCTAGCCTGGCTGAAGAAGGGTGATGCCCTGAAACCGGTCCTAGGATGCTTGTTTCCTGTCCAGGGAGGACCTGGCTTGGCAGTTCGGGCTGGACTGTTCCCACAAGGAACAGGGTCAAGACTGATTTGCATATGGCTGGGTCCAAACTGGGGTGGTGTGGTGAGCAAAAGAATGATGGATTTAACCCAGATCCTTGTGACTGGGGGTGAATGTTTGCATTGTCCAGCATTCCGTCCATCAATTGTTTCTTTTGCATTTGTCGCCCTAAGTGGGAAGGGTATGCCCAGACGTGGGTCCCGTGCTCACTACACCACTGGATTCAAGCTAGCCTGGCTGAAGAAGGGTGATGCCCTGAAACCGGTCCTAGGATGCTTGTTTCCTGTCCAGGGAGGACCTGGCTTGGCAGTTCGGGCTGGACTGTTCCCACAAGGAACAGGGTCAAGACTGATTTGCATATGGCTGGGTCCAAACTGGGGTGGTGTGGTGAGCAAAAGAATGATGGATTTAACCCAGATCCTTGTGACTGGGGGTGAATGTTTGCATTGTCCAGCATTCCGTCCATCAATTGTTTCTTTTGCATTTGTCGCCCTAAGTGGGAAGGGTATGCCCAGACGTGGGTCCCGTGCTCACTACACCACTGGATTCAAGCTAGCCTGGCTGAAGAAGGGTGATGCCCTGAAACCGGTCCTAGGATGCTTGTTTCCTGTCCAGGGAGGACCTGGCTTGGCAGTTCGGGCTGGACTGTTCCCACAAGGAACAGGGTCAAGACTGATTTGCATATGGCTGGGTCCAAACTGGGGTGGTGTGGTGAGCAAAAGAATGATGGATTTAACCCAGATCCTTGTGACTGGGGGTGAATGTTTGCATTGTCCAGCATTCCGTCCATCAATTGTTTCTTTTGCATTTGTCGCCCTAAGTGGGAAGGGTATGCCCAGACGTGGGTCCCGTGCTCACTACACCACTGGATTCAAGCTAGCCTGGCTGAAGAAGGGTGATGCCCTGAAACCGGTCCTAGGATGCTTGTTTCCTGTCCAGGGAGGACCTGGCTTGGCAGTTCGGGCTGGACTGTTCCCACAAGGAACAGGGTCAAGACTGATTTGCATATGGCTGGGTCCAAACTGGGGTGGTGTGGTGAGCAAAAGAATGATGGATTTAACCCAGATCCTTGTGACTGGGGGTGAATGTTTGCATTGTCCAGCATTCCGTCCATCAATTGTTTCTTTTGCATTTGTCGCCCTAAGTGGGAAGGGTATGCCCAGACGTGGGTCCCGTGCTCACTACACCACTGGATTCAAGCTAGCCTGGCTGAAGAAGGGTGATGCCCTGAAACCGGTCCTAGGATGCTTGTTTCCTGTCCAGGGAGGACCTGGCTTGGCAGTTCGGGCTGGACTGTTCCCACAAGGAACAGGGTCAAGACTGATTTGCATATGGCTGGGTCCAAACTGGGGTGGTGTGGTGAGCAAAAGAATGATGGATTTAACCCAGATCCTTGTGACTGGGGGTGAATGTTTGCATTGTCCAGCATTCCGTCCATCAATTGTTTCTTTTGCATTTGTCGCCCTAAGTGGGAAGGGTATGCCCAGACGTGGGTCCCGTGCTCACTACACCACTGGATTCAAGCTAGCCTGGCTGAAGAAGGGTGATGCCCTGAAACCGGTCCTAGGATGCTTGTTTCCTGTCCAGGGAGGACCTGGCTTGGCAGTTCGGGCTGGACTGTTCCCACAAGGAACAGGGTCAAGACTGATTTGCATATGGCTGGGTCCAAACTGGGGTGGTGTGGTGAGCAAAAGAATGATGGATTTAACCCAGATCCTTGTGACTGGGGGTGAATGTTTGCATTGTCCAGCATTCCGTCCATCAATTGTTTCTTTTGCATTTGTCGCCCTAAGTGGGAAGGGTATGCCCAGACGTGGGTCCCGTGCTCACTACACCACTGGATTCAAGCTAGCCTGGCTGAAGAAGGGTGATGCCCTGAAACCGGTCCTAGGATGCTTGTTTCCTGTCCAGGGAGGACCTGGCTTGGCAGTTCGGGCTGGACTGTTCCCACAAGGAACAGGGTCAAGACTGATTTGCATATGGCTGGGTCCAAACTGGGGTGGTGTGGTGAGCAAAAGAATGATGGATTTAACCCAGATCCTTGTGACTGGGGGTGAATGTTTGCATTGTCCAGCATTCCGTCCATCAATTGTTTCTTTTGCATTTGTCGCCCTAAGTGGGAAGGGTATGCCCAGACGTGGGTCCCGTGCTCACTACACCACTGGATTCAAGCTAGCCTGGCTGAAGAAGGGTGATGCCCTGAAACCGGTCCTAGGATGCTTGTTTCCTGTCCAGGGAGGACCTGGCTTGGCAGTTCGGGCTGGACTGTTCCCACAAGGAACAGGGTCAAGACTGATTTGCATATGGCTGGGTCCAAACTGGGGTGGTGTGGTGAGCAAAAGAATGATGGATTTAACCCAGATCCTTGTGACTGGGGGTGAATGTTTGCATTGTCCAGCATTCCGTCCATCAATTGTTTCTTTTGCATTTGTCGCCCTAAGTGGGAAGGGTATGCCCAGACGTGGGTCCCGTGCTCACTACACCACTGGATTCAAGCTAGCCTGGCTGAAGAAGGGTGATGCCCTGAAACCGGTCCTAGGATGCTTGTTTCCTGTCCAGGGAGGACCTGGCTTGGCAGTTCGGGCTGGACTGTTCCCACAAGGAACAGGGTCAAGACTGATTTGCATATGGCTGGGTCCAAACTGGGGTGGTGTGGTGAGCAAAAGAATGATGGATTTAACCCAGATCCTTGTGACTGGGGGTGAATGTTTGCATTGTCCAGCATTCCGTCCATCAATTGTTTCTTTTGCATTTGTCGCCCTAAGTGGGAAGGGTATGCCCAGACGTGGGTCCCGTGCTCACTACACCACTGGATTCAAGCTAGCCTGGCTGAAGAAGGGTGATGCCCTGAAACCGGTCCTAGGATGCTTGTTTCCTGTCCAGGGAGGACCTGGCTTGGCAGTTCGGGCTGGACTGTTCCCACAAGGAACAGGGTCAAGACTGATTTGCATATGGCTGGGTCCAAACTGTGGTGGTGTGGTGAGCAAAAGAATGATGGATTTAACCCAGATCCTTGTGACTGGGGGTGAATGTTTGCATTGTCCAGCATTCCGTCCATCAATTGTTTCTTTTGCATTTGTCGCCCTAAGTGGGAAGGGTATGCCCAGACGTGGGTCCCGTGCTCACTACACCACTGGATTCAAGCCAGCCTGGCTGAAGAAGGGTGATGCCCTGAAACCGGTCCTAGGATGCTTGTTTCCTGTCCAGGGAGGACCTGGCTTGGCAGTTCGGGCTGGACTGTTCCCACAAGGAACAGGGTCAAGACTGATTTGCATATGGCTGGGTCCAAACTGGGGTGGTGTGGTGAGCAAAAGAATGATGGATTTAACCCAGATCCTTGTGACTGGGGGTGAATGTTTGCATTGTCCAGCATTCCGTCCATCAATTGTTTCTTTTGCATTTGTCGCCCTAAGTGGGAAGGGTATGCCCAGACGTGGGTCCCGTGCTCACTACACCACTGGATTCAAGCTAGCCTGGCTGAAGAAGGGTGATGCCCTGAAACCGGTCCTAGGATGCTTGTTTCCTGTCCAGGGAGGACCTGGCTTGGCAGTTCGGGCTGGACTGTTCCCACAAGGAACAGGGTCAAGACTGATTTGCATATGGCTGGGTCCAAACTGGGGTGGTGTGGTGAGCAAAAGAATGATGGATTTAACCCAGATCCTTGTGACTGGGGGTGAATGTTTGCATTGTCCAGCATTCCGTCCATCAATTGTTTCTTTTGCATTTGTCAATGTAGACGATGGCACACTTGTCAATATATTGACTCAAAACATCGTTTATAAAATACTGAAAGGCCACCGGGGCATTGCAGAGACCGTAAGGCATCACCTGGTACTCATATAGGCCGAACTTGGTCCTGAATGCGGTCTTCCATTCATCGCCCTCTCTAATCCGGATCAGGTGGTATGCCCCTCGGAGGTCGAGTTTAGTATAGATCTGGGCCCCCTTAACCTGGTCCAGGAGCACAGAAATCAAAGGTAAGGGGTATCTGTTCTTGATGGTGATTCTGTTCAGGGCGCGGTAATCGATACAGGTTTTTAGGTCACCTTCTTAGGCACAAAAAATAGTGGCGAAGAGACGGGGGACTGTGAAGGCCTGATGAAACCATTCTTTAAATAGGTCTGAATATATTCCTTCAAATATCTATCCTCTTTTTCCGTCAGGGCGTAGATTCTGCTGCACAGAAGGTTTACCCCAGGTTCCAGCTCGATCTTACAATCGTAAGGCCTATGTGGAGGAAGTTTCTTGGCATCGACCTCACTAAAGACATCCTTATAGTCCTGGGACATTTCTGGAACTTCTTCAGTACGTATCATGCACACAGATGCTCCGTTCTCACACAAACAAGCAGCCAAGCTTGACTCCTTTACTCGGTCCTCGCCGTGATAACAAGACTCTTTGCAGTATTTCGGAGTTCATCTTAATTGATCTTTTCTCCCAATCAATTTGAGGGTTATGCTCCGTTAACCATGGGAGGCCTAGGATTCTCGATGACCATCTGGTAGAGAAAGTTCCACTTCCTCTGTGTGACTAACGATTGGACCAGAAGAAAGATTCGTACCGTCAACCGCTCTCACTGCTTCACTCTTGGTCTTTCGTATGGCTTGCAATCCTATCTTAGAAGCAAATTTTATGTCGCAGAAATTTCCGGTGGCTCCGGAGTCTATCATCACCGGTGTGTCAGGCTGGATAATTGTTCTAAATTTCAAGGTAACTGGGAGAGTTAAATGCGGAGCAGACGATTGCAGCGTGTTCGCCAACAAGTGGGAATCTGGAGTTGTGATTTCTTTAGCATCCACCAGTCCAACTCCTCCTACTGGTGGTGCTGCCAGTTTTCCTTCAGCGAAGTTTTTGGTTTCTTTGGACAGACTTTAACAAAGTGGCCACTAACCCCACAGTACATGCAAAGGTTATTCAATCTCCTCTTCTCCTTCTCTTCCTTGGAAAGAGGGCCTTTCACCGCTCCAATCTGCATAGGTTCCACGGTCTGGTGGTTCTCTGCCGACCTAGATCCTTCTGATCTCATCCGGTCAAATCTGGGTACGCTCGGGCGAAACTCCCTTCTTTTCTCGCCTCTTCTTTCAGACTGTCTATAATCCAATTCTAGGACCAAATCGATAAGGGCAGAAACTTCAGTGGGTCTATTAGGTATTTGGGACAGAGCATCTTTGAGTTCGTCTTTCAAGCCCCTGTAAAACAATGCAGCTCTCTTGTTCTCTGGCCAAGCTGTCTCTACAATAAGCTTATTAAATTGAGCCAGGTAGGCAACTAATTCTTTATTCCCTTGCCTTAACTCCAATAACTCGTTGTCAGTGGCTTGAGACACTCTTCTCCGATCAAAGATCCGCAGAAATTCTTTTTTAAACTCATCAAAATCATACAGGATTGCCGAATCTTTGGAGACCAGAGGCAAGGACCAGGCAGCTGCGTCTCCACTTAAGTACAACAGAATAAAGGCTACCCGGGATTGTGCATCAGGGAAAATGGCAGGCCGACACATGAAGTGTAGGGAGCATTGTGTAAGAAAAATTTGGGCCTTTTGAGGGTCACCACTAAAACGTTCAGGTGGGGAAAGCGGGATAACTGGAGACAATGAGTGTACAACCTGTGTAGTACTTCTAGGGTGTGGTAAAGGGGTGGTACTACTAGCTTGTGCATCCTGAGATAAGGCTGCAAAACTTGTGCCTGAGAAATAACCGTCCATTTTGCTGGCTAAATCTGTCGTTTCTCTCCTGGAGGCCAATAAGTCTTGTCTTAAACGTTTGTTCTCTTCTCTGACAGCTAGCAACTCCTTTTGAATGGCTTCTAAACCCCCCCCTAAATTCTTCAGGTCTAATCCCTCGGCCATTCTGCTCGGGTGAGTAAAAAATCGTGGGCACTTCACTCTGTCAAGAGTCTTACTTGAAGTTTCCCGGTACTTCACAGGAGCAGAATGATGACTTTTCCCAATGCCTCTATGAGTTTCCCTCCACGCTCCGAAAGAGTCTTTCTTAGGAAGGATGAAGAAACTCCCAGGGGGGAAAGGGGGATGGGATAGAGAAGAGACAGCCTCGTCTTCTTATCTTGGGTGACTTCTCTGAACCGCTACTTCTAGTTTCTTCTTGCGTTTCAGTAACTAACACTGTAACATAAATAAACAAATTACTCAGGTCCAAACAATCTTTTAAACACTAAAACAGTGAGCTTCCTATTCCTAGTTTTTCTTTACGTACCCCTTTTTGACTGGGCTAATGCCTCTCTTCTATGGTCTTTAAGGATGTGCTTTCATTTATCAAACACCTTTAAAAATAAATAACAATCACTCAGTATTAGGCAATTCTTAATTATTAGCTGTATATTTTCACTATATTAAATCTTCCATACCCTTTAGACTGGACTAAGCCTCTTTGCCGTTGTCTTGTTTTTGAGCGTAGTATGCCCTAACTGAAAACTAACTTACTGCCAATTATAACACCCTACTATAGCCTTTAGCGAGTGCTACACCTTTTTTAACAAAACTAAAACCTTTTTCTTTTCTCTTTACAGGAACTCAAGGAATGTGAAAAGCTTGGTTGACACGAAGATTCTCTGGTAAGTATATTTGAACGAGAAACAATATTTCTTAGTAACATCTTTTAAAACTAAAAACTCTCTTCTTTTAATTTACAGGTGCCCAAGACTGCGGAAAGCTTTGGCTGGCACTAGAATCTCTGGTAAGTATGCTCAACTGTACAATTCTCTTTTTACATTGATTTATGACAGTACTTGCGTGACAAGAACTCTCTCACTTGATGACAGAACGCTCCGAGAAAGACTGGAAGGTCAAACAGAATCACGAACGACTCGACTCTTGAGTCTGGTGATATTTATAACTCTGCCCGACGCGTAGTGTTACCTAACACTGCCGCCGAAAACGCTACAAAATATCTCTGACTACTCTGACTCTAAACGCTGACGACGCTTGAAGCGCTGCTCCTTCTCCAACGCTTCAGTGAAGTGCAAACAGCTGCGGGGGAGCGCGAGTCTTGAGTGGAACTCAGGGTCTCGCGCTCAATGCAGGAAGGCTGAAGCGCTGACCTCAGCGCTTTCAGCCATCTTAGAGGAGCGTAATTGAAGCAACTCAGTCCAAGAGAGATGATGTCTTTTTCTGCCATAAGTAGAGATGGCCCCCACTAGACAATCTTTTTGAAGACTCTTGACTTGGTTCCAGACACTGTGGGATTAGTGTATCAAAATGTGCATGGTGCCATTCACAGAGTTTCTCTATTGAATTTAATGTCTCCAAATCCATGTTTGCAGTAAGTTAGGTTTCTAGTTCTTCTATGTCCAACTTGTTTCAAGGTCCATAGGTAGTTGTGGGCTGGTTGAGTTTAGCTGAATTTGCTGAAAAAGCTTGCATTGGAAAACAACCAAGTGGTGATCTGACCATGATATAGGAGTGATGCTTTAAAATGTAATTTATTCTGGTTTACCAAAAATGACATCTAAGGTGTGTCCTGCAATGTGAGTGGGGTCTTGAATGAGTTGTTGTAGGTTGTGAGGGTCTAGACCGGTAAGGATTGTTCTGGGGGGCATATTTGGTCTGTTGAACCTGATACTCAGGTCACCAAGGCTTGAATATTTGGTAAATAGATCTGATACTGTGTCTGAAAATGCTCTATTGCTCACAGGTGGCCTGTAGAGGAGGAGAAAGTTGTAGGAAAAAGTTGGGCTACGGTTGCATCTGACAATGAGGTCCTCACAACCTTAAATGGAAACATCCTCCAATTTGATGAGGGTTGTTGTTTCCTTAAACATGATGGCTAAGCCGTCTCGTCTTTTATCTGTGCAGTTCTGCGCATTGGTTTGATAGCCTGGTGGGATAGTCTAATGTAGAAGTGATGCCATGTCTTTCTCTAGCCATGATTCAGTTATGAAGAGTAAGTCAGGTTCTGTCTCTGTCAGTAGCTCAAGATGGTTTATTTGTTTGTGTTCATTGTGTGAGTATGTATTAGTAGATTATTTACGTGAGCTAGTTTCAAAGTAAGAATGATGAAAATTAAGTATTTTTCTTGGAGATTTTGAGGGAGGTTGGTTGATGGCTTATTGTTGATTTGTGATTTTTTTTCCTGAATGTTGTGTGGCAGGATTGTGAGAAGTGTAGCTTTGGTGGGACTAAAATCAGTTGATTCTGGTTGTCACTATCCTGTACTAAAAGGCTTAGGAGACATTTTCTGGGGTCATATGTGGGGACATGGGGAAGTGGGGAGATTAGATGTAAATGTGGGCATGGGGTTTTAGCTGTCTTTAAAAACTGGATGCACAGACCGAGGTTTTTGTATTGTTGTGTGGCAGTAAAAGAGATGCAAGCTTAGGAGGTGTGTTGTGGAATCATATTTGTAAAAGGTGAAAGGGGTATGAGTGAGTGGTGTGGGCAGAGAACGAGGATCTAGTTTTAAGTCCCCCTATTCTACAAGGGATGGGAGACGGGTGGTTGTAAAGTGTTGCTGTGTTTTTGTGATCTGCGTGGTTGGAGTGTTAGTTATTTGGAAAGTGTAATGGGTGTAAGTGTAAGAAACTGAGTTATTAACTTTGCAATTAATTGCAGAGTTACTGTGTGTTGTGAGATTGATGGGGAGTCTGATAATGTCTGTGATATTTTGTGGACGCAGAAAGGGGATAAGGAGAGAAAAAGTGAAGGGCAGAATCAGTAAGCGGAGGGAGAAGTGAGAGAAAATGCAGAATGAAAACAGGGGGCTGCAGAAAGAAAGGTGAAGAGGAGAAAAAAAGGGTAACAACGCCTGTGAGAGGAGTGCTAGATCAAACTGTGATGGCTGCAGAAAGAGAGTGGAGAGAAAAAGCGGAGAGTGTACCCAAATTAGTGAAGTACTACTATAAATGAAAAAAGAAAAGGTGTCCTGTCTAGGCATGGCAGGAGCACTATTCCAACACTGGTCAAGCCCACCGGTATATCATTGTTGTCCTCTCACCTTATTTTGCTTCCCCATGATCTTGAAGGTTTAGGTGAAATAATGCCTTCCATGTATGGCTGCTTATGGCTGGCCTTCCTTTGGGAGTCTCCACTGTCCCCATTGGACGCGTATTTGTGATTTGCCCATATCTCTGTCTGCTACAGGTGACTGGTATAGATATGTTTGCCACTATATTCCATCTGTTAGTTGAAGCCTGTTCCTGGGTTTCCAAGGGCAATGGATGTTTTCCCGAGGTGCCCCACCTGTACTATTGATCCGTGGGAAAAATCCTTGCTCGGTCCTTTGTAGGGGGCCTGTTTGAGGACAATCATTTTTCCAATAGCACTTGCTCGCATGCGCAAGTCTTGCTTTAATCACAGCCTCATATCTTGCTACAACCCTCACCTCTTCTTTACACCTCAGCCCTGACCCAATGCAACTTTACAATGTGCCAGATCACCACCAACCTGAAACCTTCCTCATTACCCTTTCTGTAAAACACAGCATGGGGCTTATTTACAAGCTCCTTGTGCTGCCGGTGCGTCACATCTTTTGCCTGCCAGTGCGTCACATCTTTTGCACCGCCGATGCGTCACATCGCAGTGCACTGGCCCATATTTACAAAGCCATGCAAAGCCACCCTGCGTGGCTTTTCATGCATGGCCCTGAAAATACGTCCCCTTTTCACGCACCACTTTGCATGAAAGGGGCGAACCATGGGTGTTGCTGTGGGTGTCCCCACACAACACCCATGGATTTTGCCGCATTCCCTGATTTAAAACATTTTTCGTAAACCTGGGAATGCGTCAGAATCCTACGCCTCCACAGGGGAGGCGTAAGGAGGCGCAACAAAGAAAAGTACTTCTCTCCTCCTTTTTTCCTTCTGCAGCACGCATAGAAAGATGAAACACCATCTTTGATTGTTTTTGTGCAGAAAGGTGTCCCTTGCTGCACAACAACAATCATCCCCACAACGCAGGATGGTGCAAGGGTGCCCGCATTGGCGCATGGCAGACAATTGTGCACCAGCGCAAGGGAAAGCATAGGGATGAGTCATATTGTTGTAAATATGATGCCTCCCTGTGCTTTTAAAATGGCGCAGCTCGGCACAGCAAAATGGCTTGCAGCGCCGCTCTGCATCATTTTGTTGTAAATGAGGCCATAGACCTGTACATTTTTCATGCAGTGCAGTAGCCAAAGTTACTGTGCTGTATTGTATGAATTCTAGAGAGCAGAACAGCCATATTTACTAAGATATGGCGCTATAGCTCTCTAAGCCTGTAATGACGAACTCTAGGCTGTTTTGCTCCAATGCGCACAGCCTTGCACCCTACTGAAACAAGTTTTGTGCTGGAAAGTAATTCCCAATCGAACACTTTGCACCAGTTTTCATCACTTTTGTGAAGCAAATCCGGTGTATAGTGTTTGAAAATCTGGGCCGTCCTTTTTTTACTTCATCAGAAATGTGCTGTTTTGAAAACGAACGTAACAATACATTCCTTCCTTGCCTTCTTTCCAGTGTGGTGTCCTACGCTTTTTTTGTGTTTTGCCTTTGCTTACCTGTTGCCTCTGTATGGCCCCCAGGCAACACCTGCTCCTGTTGCTTTCTACTTGTTTTTAATTATCTTTTAAAGTTTTTAACAGCATAGCAGATCAGGCCCACAGATGCAAGAAATTTGTTACCAGCACTACATTTGAATGTGCGAACGTACCTTCCAGGGACGCTAAGAACAGGAGGAAAGGCTATGCCCTCCCTGGCAGAGGGGTGAGCCTGCTGGTGGTGTGTGGAGTGGGATGCACCCACATCCAAACGCTTTTAACAGCATGTCATCAATCTGTGGATGAAACATGTTCCCGGGAGGAAGACCTTTTTCAATGTACCATTATGATTAACTTTGCTCACCTCATCTGCCGTTTTTATAGCACACTTCCGCGGTTGGTATTGTGTGAATTTGGTAATCTTTGATTTTTGCAAGCTTGCATTACTCTTTTTAAAACTTTTGCTTGAAGAGCACAGTGGTAGCTGAAGAAGTTTAAAATACAGAAGCAGCACAACAGGGGCCTGCATGATAGCATCAACATTCGTGGTGCCTCTCGTGGCTGTGAGCACACTGCTCGGCAGTAACAGCTCACGGGTCCCCTGAAGGACCTGATGAGCTGCAAACATTTCATTCCATGCTGCCAGAAGTCCCAGGACATGATTTCTGGGAGCAGAAGAATGGAAGTATGTGGCTAGTCTGGTGATAATTGTATTTCTTCACTGCCTCTCAGGCAGTGGTGGCTCCTCCGCTATGGCGGAGGAGCGTCACCCCGCTGCTTTCCAGCAGTGCGAGAAGCAAAAATATAAAATGATAATAACTAACAGTTATTAGGGCGTTTAGAGGCAGGTGGAACCTGTAGTCAAATTATAAATTGAGTGAAGTTCAGATCATAACATGTAGAATGAGGTCTTTGTTCGTTTATGCGTATGTTATAGCACAGAGAGGCCCCTCAGCTAGCATTTACTTCATCAAGGGTCAATGTCCACCCGTGAACCTAGTACGTCCTCCAAAACCCTCCATGTTAGTGAGGACTGAGAGAGACGGCTGTAATAAACCCCGTGGTCGATTGAAGTGTGTGTATGACCCTACCCCCCTACATGCAGCCGTATGTGTGACCCCACGCCAATCAATCAATCAGGGTTGGTAAAGCGCAACTACTCACCCATGTCTGGGTCTTGGTCTGAAGGCACTGGGGGGAGAGGGGGCGGCTCCGTTGAGTGCTGGGGTCACCCGAAAAGCCAGGTCTTGAGGTTCTTCCTGAACTGGGGCAATGTGGGAGATTGCTGGAGGTGGAGGGTGCTCAATTTGTGTGTCGCTATGTGTGTGTGTGGCGTCTTCAGTTGTAATCACCCCACATTGCTATGTTGCGTATTCTTCAAAGCTCCATAGAACAGGGAATCAGAATGTTATTGGTGTCTTACGGCGATAATATGCTTAATACCATACAGTAAAACGAATGTGCAGTGATGGCAGACAATAGGTAAATACATGATGAATTATATTGGTGGAGCACTTAAAACCACCCACAGTCTCCTCAGAGGGGATCTAATTATAACCAGTGGGTATTCACCCTTACCAATCAAGGTTCAAGAGAGAAAGAAAGGCAGGGAGGCGAAAGGCAGCGAGAAAGTGATCAGAGACGGATAAGAGAGGAAGGAAAGAAGAAGAGAGAGAGAGAGAATGGATGGGTGGAAATAGAGAGATAGGGCGAAAAGTTGAAGACTGTGTGGATGGTTTGAGCATTTTGCCTGGGTTACTTTTGATTCCCCAGTCTGGCCCTGTGGACTTGGGCTGACCTTGCTGTCATATGGACTGCACAGGAATCTTCTGTGTTTTTTATTTCCTTGCTGTGGTATAGTTGTACTGTATGACTATTTTAAAAATGTTCCAATTATTTAAAAGAGACACCTCGTACGAAGATGTAAGTTAAAGTAAACGATGAACCAAAAATTAGCCAAATAACATTTGGTATTTTATTTTTATTTTACGGAGTTTTATATAGCGCAAACTTGACCCGAAGGTATCGGGTGTCAGAGCGCTTTACATAGCACCAGTTGTGTTACATGAGGACACACTCATTTTAGTTAGGCACGGGGAGATTAAGTGATTTGCCCAGAATCACAGGATGTTCAGCGTCATTGTCAAAACTCGAACCCAGTTCCCCAGATTCGAGGTCGACCGCCCTAGCCGTTAGGCCAACTCCTCTACCCATATGTTAGACTACTTTTAGATATGGATGGTGAAACTGCATTTAGAAAATTACAACATGCAGCTGTTATATACAGCATTGAATGAATACTATTACAAATTGCTGAGGTAGCAGAGAAAACAGAAGTGGGTTTCTAAGATAAAATAGCTTGCAGGCAAAATACTTAAAATGATATCCACACTCTTCCTTATTTGTCACTTTTAATTGTATTTTCTCTGCTCTCTGCTCTCCCCACCCCTCCTTCTTGTCTGCCCTCTTTCTTTTTCCCAGGATCTCTACCTCTTTCAGGCTGCTCTCTACATTCTCTCTCTCTCTGCTTCCTCCGTTGTCCATCTCCCCTCTCTTGCTTTCTGTTATCTTTGGTCTGTTCTCTTCTTCTTCTCTTTTGCTTTCAGTTTCTCGATCTTTTGCTTGTCTGTCCTCCATTTCCATTTCTTTACTCTTGCCTGCTCACCCAGCCTCTTATCACTCTACTGTCGCTGCTCATGATTTTATCTCACGCTCTTCCACTCCCACTTTCATTTCTCTTGCTTTCCTCTCAACCTTGTGTCTCTCCACCAACTCAGTCTCAGACACACTCCCACCACCATAGGCGCTGGAAGCAGGAGTGCTGGGGGTGCTGCAGCACCACCAAAATAATCACACTGGAGCTCTGAAGATGAATGAGCAATAAAGATGCCTTCAAAGTTTGTTTTTATCTTGTTACATTTGCTGTCCCTTTAACGACAGAGGTCAAATGTCAGGCTATGTCTTCTGACAAATTTCTGCTTATTCTTTCAACATGGAGACAAGTGTTTACTTTTCTCTCTCTGACTGCAAAGTGAGACAATTTTGTAAAGTGAACTATGTGACAATCTTGCTGGGCTGAAAGGAAAGGCTGGAGGATGTAATTTGTTTCTAAAACTCAACAAAACTGAAATACCTGTAAATAAACTGTACACATATTTTCAAATGTATCAGCAGTTAGGAGAGCACAATTGAAGCCCATTAATAGGATCAAGCCACTTTACTTGGTGATGTGCAAATGATAAATATTCTCTGAAATGCGATTTCCAGACATTATTTGTGTGTTGCACAGTGACGTAATGAAAATTGAGGGGGCCCCCCTGCAAGGTAAATGGAAGGGCCCCCGCTATGGATTTAATCCGGAGCTCCCAGGCCTGAGTATTGTGCTGAGGGGCCCACCTGCAGCTCGGGGGCCCCCCGCACTGCGGGGGCTGCGGGGGCTGCAGGGGCCTGTGTTACGCCAGTGGTGCTGCACTGTACACCAATCTACTCTGCACCACTGCACTGTACTCCCCTATACTCTACTCTACAACACTCTACTCTATGTAGCTGCACTCTGTGCCACTGCACTTTACACCACTCTACACAATTATACTCTACATCACTGAACTCTACGCCACTCTATTCTACTCTGCACCACAGTACTCTATGTCACCACTTCACTCTATGCCACTGCACTTTATGCCACTGCACCACTCAACTCCACGCCACTCTACTACACCCTATGCCAATGCACTCTACGCCACTACACCGTATGCCACTCTACTCTGTATCACTCCATTCTACGCCACTGCACTCTATGCCACTCTAATCTATTCTGCAAAACTGCATTCCACGCTACTGCACTCTATGCAACTCTACTCTATGGCACTGCACTCTATGCCACTCTACTCTACCCTGGACCACACCAATCTACGCCACTTCACTCTACTCTAAAAAAACCTACTCTATGCCACTGCACTCTATGCAATTCTATTCCACTCTGCGCACCTCCACTACATGCCATTGCACTCTACGCCACAGCAATCTACACTGCACCCTCCACTCTACTCTACTCTGCACCACTCTGCTCTATGCCACTCTACTCCATGTCACTGCACTTTAAGCCAATGCACTCTACACCACTTTACTCAAAACCAATGCACTCTATGCCAATCTACTCTGCACCACTGTACTTTACGGCACTTCACTCTAGGCTACTCTGTTCCATTCTATGTCACTCCATTCTATGACAACCGACTCTGCTCTACACCACTCTACTGTACAACACTCTCTATGCCACTCCACTCTGCTCTGCACCACTGCACGACACTCTATCCCACTCTACTCCACTCTACGCCACTCAACTCTACGACACTCTACCCCACTCTACTCCCTTCCACTCTACTCCCTCCACGACACTATACACCACTTCACTCTACACCACTCCATGACACTCCACTTCACTCTATTCCACAACAATCAACTCTACTCTACACCACTGTATGCCACTCAATGTCACCCTATGCCACTCTACGCCACTCCACGACTCTTTACGACACTCCATAATACTCCATGACACTCCACTTTACGACACTCCACTCCATGCCACTCTCCTTTACCCCACTACCTTTTAGCCATGCTGAACAGCAGCCACGCTGGTGTACAACATGGCTAAAACATATTAGCAAAGTCAATAGCTCTTGCAGAGACAATACCTATTGGCTTTGCGAAAGCTTGTTTCCACTATCCTTCCCTCTCTCCCTCTAGTGTCAACCCCACTATAGTGTGCCACCCGGCACAACGTAAGATGCCATCACGCATGGTGATGGCATGTTGTGTTGTCACTCCAGAAAAAGGTAGTGAGGTGTGAATGTGCACCATGCCAGTTAATGGCAATCCTGTGTCTTCTACGGCGCCCTCTGACCATACCACACCTGTCTCAGAACACCTTGAGGTGCTGGCCGAGGAGTAATAGAAATGAATTGTGATTTTGAACACGTTGATAAAGAGTGTAGCTTTCACATATTCATTTTTGCTTGCTTCCGTTTACATCCTAGTCCTTTGGCAGAACTGTGTTTCTTTTTTGGTGACAAGTTACACAGTAGCGGCTGCTGTGCCAGTTGAGTGGTGGGGAGTCAGGGGACCGTAAGGGGGAACAGGACGACGGACGAAAACAAACAAAAAAAGAAATGACAATAAAACATACCTGATGCAGGACCGCCGTACTTCTGCTCGAGTTCCTTGCTGCAGCACAGGCTCCCAGGCTCCCCTGCAGCCATTCCTGACGCTGTTCTCATGTTTGAAACCAGCATCAGGATTGGCCGGAGCGCTGTGAATTTGTTCTCACAGGGAGACTGGGAGCCTGTGCTTTGCTGTCTCCAACTCAGCAATGCAGCTGTGTTGGAGACAGCTCAGTGCGCATGTGGGTTAGGCTGGCCGAACTCCCCTCTATGACTGCTCCCTCGATGGCCAAGACTAAAACTTGAAAAATAAAACGATAATAAACCCGTTTTATTATCCTTTTATTTTTCAAGTTTTGAGTCTGGCGGGGGCGATGCTTCTCCGCCATAGCTGAAGTTAAATTGTGCCTAGTGGGTGTTTGGTGGCAAGTGGGTTCTTCTGTTAGTCTTTTTGTGAACACCATTTCTCTGTGTTCAGTATGCTACACACTTCAATCAATCCCCCACTGTTCTTCTTATCTGTAAACTTACCCGTTATGAAAATCTGCCCGTTGCAGTGACGTAAAACGATTGGCTGGAATCCCCAGTTTCGTTATCACATAATTACCCGGTATAAACAGATTATGGAAGCATACTAAAGGCCACTCACTTTTTTATTAAGCAGGCTTGTGATACTTAGATTGTGAAGAAGAAGCAAGGTCTAAGGGTCAGAGGAGGTATATGGTTACCACCTTTGTCTAATGTAAAATCTGGACTTTACACCCAGCCGATGTTAAAGTGGCCCAGCCTTTTGCAGCATCCTTTTCACTTTCAGCACGTACATACTTGGGTGCCAGCACAGGCACTTATTTGCTTTATAGCTTAGTACTTGTTGCAGTTCTTAACCAACTCCCTAGTGCTCATTGTCTCATCATTAAAACAAGCATTTGCAATCCAATGGGTCTCGCATTTGTGAGAGTTAGAGCTATAGGCGTTGTAAATGACAATGTCTTTTACCCATGTGTTTTTTTTGGAGTGGAGTGGAGTGGATATATGTGGGTGGAGTGGAATTATGTGGGTTGGATTGGAATAAAAACACTCCAGCGCCCTTCAGTTCTTTTCTTCGCCAGCGCAGTGTCATATCACCATGCCTCAAACACAACAGTGCTCCGTACCTCTCATGAGCGCCCCCACAATATATTATAAAACTACAACAAATAAAATGGTAGATGAACTTTTCCTTACTGATTTAACCATTCATTTTGTAAAGGACAGCACTGGGGGCTCATTAAAGTTTTGTAGAATTTTGTGAGGCCATAGCCTGTAAAATGTGGATCACAACATGCACATATGGGCCTAACAGCACCCAAGTCTTCTTACCGATTACTTTAAATCAACTCATGCTGCTGTTGGAGAGACTGCACAGCTGACAGAGGCCCTCAATGTCCCATCAGCCTTTGCGCTTCTTCTACTTCCTCGAGTCTAAGGGCTGCTGCCGTGGAGACTCTTGCTGCACGCCACCAAAGGCCGCAAGTGTCCCGAGGACCCCTTGATCATTGTCAGTGTTTACTAGGATTCGCTGAACTTGGAGAACAGTCCTCAGGAGAAGTGACACGGCACCACGCTTAGAGAGAAGCCAGCAGGGGACTGCAGCCAAGTGCACACCTCTCTTCGATTTAGATGCCGGAGAAGTGATAGGTGGGAGGTGAAAGAAGGAACATGGGCAACTTTACAAATAGAATGATGGGAGGGAGGTGGAGGTAGAGGGGTGATGGCGCCGCCCAGGGAGATTAACTAAATTGCGAAACGAACAGGAAATGCAGTGACAGCTGGAGGTGGCATCGCAAGTTGAGCCAAAGGAAAAAAAGGAGTGCGTCCAAACTAACTAAATGGCCAGAGCTGAATTGATCCATGTAACAGGTCCAGTCTACAGGGGGAAAAACAGCCAAAAGGCGGGACAAATGTAAAGCATTTACCAAACAAACCAAAGAAAGTTTGAAGGGCAGACCAAGAAACGAATAAAAGTGATGGGCCTGTAATGGGTGTGGTGAAAGCCCACAGAAGCAGATACAGCATGTCGAGAGACAGCCCATGCGCTGCCTTGGCTTGACCTAAAAAGAAAGGCTAAATTAGTCCAATAAGATTTAAACTGGTGGTTTTCAGTTTGTCCTCAGAATACCACAGCAGGAACACCAATCCACAGAGGTATTTTACCTAGTGGTTCTGCTTGACATGTGTGCTAGCAGGTGAAATAGGTGGAAGGTGGGCTAATGCACTGGCTGCAGAGGTCATTGTATCCCGTGGGTCTCAAGCTTTTTTTCTTCCCCCGAACAAGGTTATTGAAGTTTTCTCAGTATTTGAATTGTATTGTGACACATCTATACACCGATCAGTAACTATTGCAACATCAATGCTATCTGGATTCCCTTGACAAATCCGGTAAGCAACACATTACATCCTGCATTATTTCGGATAAAACCTGTGAGAGGACATAAAGAAAACAGTTAAACAGAACAACACTAACTTTGAGCTTGGTTACTTGTGTCAGGTGAGAGTGTGAATTCATGCGGGGCTTTTACTGGATAGCTGAGACGGTACTTCCAGCTCAGGGTACCTGTATTCAAGTACGGCACTCCTCATTATGTTTCTCAGGAGACAGTTAGCACCGAATGGACCTTTGAGAGCACTTGCGTCTACGGTGGGTATGTGCCGTGATGTGGGTCTCTTTGGAATGCAAGTAAATGGTTGTCCCAGGATGCTTCTATGGGGCACTTGCGTAGCCCATGCAACTCTTCCTTATGCATCGCCAGTGACTCAGCTGTGGACCATTGCACCAAAGGTGCCTGCCACCGCGTAGCCCCACAGAGTGCTGCTGCCTTCTAACTCATTGTGATCATCCTTCTAGCCAACACTAGGACCAGTTCAATGATTCTCAATCAGCCTCCACCCACCCCTCAGTGGCTCTGAAGTCCTAGAAGACAAGTCTCCAGCTTGATCGGGCCTGACCTATCAGTGACTCTCTGAAGAATTCTGCAAATCTCATCCTAAAAGTGTCGTGCCACTGGGCTGTCCCAAAACATTTGTAGAATGTCCGCCATTGGATGCCTACAGAGAAGGCAAGCCGTGGATTTCGCGGGGTATATTTTTTGTAGCCTAGCCAGCATTAGATAGGCACTGTGTAGTATATTACACTGCAAATATTGAAAACAAGCATTGCATGAGACCCTGCAGAGGTACAGAAGCACCCTCTTCCGTTCCTTTTCGAGTCATGGAGCGGTTCAGATCTTGTTGACTGCTAGCCTTCAGGTCAACTATCTGGGCAACGGTACAGTCAGGTATAGCTCTCATTAGCAATGTAATGAGTCTTTGCCCCATCCTCAAAGTGAAAAGCGCATGTGTCAGTGGATGTGTGACAGGTTCACATGCTCTCCCATCCCAGATGTGCTCTATTTCGGCCGTCAAGCGCCTGTGCATCAGAAACTGCAGAATGCAGCACACATAGAAAGAGGAAAAACGAGGAGAAATAAAGATATTTCTCCTCGTTGTGCCTTCCTTACACCTCCCCTGACAGGTGTACGTTTTTGGCACTGCCTCAGACTTACGATTTCTCATAAATCTGGGGCAGTATCAAAAAGCCATGGATGTTGCTGGGAACGCCCCCAGCAACACCCATGGAACGCCCCTTTCACACAGTTTTTTGCGTGAAAGGGGCACATATTTATAAGGCCATGAAAAGCCACATAACATGGCTTTACGTGGCCTTATAAATATGCCAGTGGCACATTGCGCCACCGGAACGTAAAAAAAGTGGCATTCCGGCAGTGCAAAAGTGCATGTTGTCTTGAGAGTGTACTACAGTTTCAGGGTCTTTACGCATTGCCATCACTGGCACAACACCTGTTTCACATTTAAGCAGCCAGGCCAAGAGATGACCAGGCTTGTCAACGTTGAGGGGGCTGGCATGTTCATGAAAGGCAACTATGTGCCTGCAGCGTCCAGATGATTTGGGGGCAGGGAGGGCCCTCCTGAAGGATGTTGGGGCCTTCCCACACAGGTCCATGGGAGGGAATCAAAGTACTGGCGGTGAGTATGACCAATGATCAAGCAGTGCCAAAGCAGAAGCCAACTAAAATATCTCTTCAGCCGTCTGTGGGGGCACCACAGGCAGTTGAGTGAACTCCGTGCTCAGCCTGGAATCTGCAGACACTCTGTCTGAAGATGCATCGTCTGATCCCTCAGAAAGGTTTGCCGAGTTTGGGTCCCAGAGATGAGCATTTGTAGCTAGGGCTGAAATCCTGCCTTGGTGTGCCTGCACCGGCTACGGGGCTGCAGAGCAATTGTTGGCAGCTGTATGCAGTGGTGTGCTGTGGCAACGCCGTCGCCCAGATCGCATCAACTTCGACATTTGACCCCACAGTATACGAACACTGGTTTCAGGAGAGCTGTTTTTGTATCTCTGCTGCTCGACCCAGTCCCAGGTGTCTCCAGGCTCGGTGAAGAAATATATTTTCCCATTCGCCATCACCTTGAGTTTTGCAGAGAAAAGAAGTGAATATTTGAAACCAATGTTTCTCAGTTTCCATTGTTCACCCAGGAATGATGCACGCCGATGCTGGTCCGCCCTGCTGTAGTCCAGAAAGTTCCTAATCTGTGCAATGTTGTAGCTCATGGGGCCCATTTGTCTGGCTGTTTGCAGAATTCTGTCTCCGTCTCTGAAGTTTCATAGTTTGGCCACAACAGGTCATGGGGGAGCCCTAGGTACGTGGCATCTAGCAGGCACTCTGTGTGCTTGTTCCACCATGAACTGTAGGGAAAGTCTGTCAGGGGCTACCCTCATGTAGAGGCAAGTTTCAAAGAAGGCGTGGGGTCTTCTCCCTCTGGAAAGCCTATGATGCAAGCATTGTTGCACCTGGACCTACCTTCAAGATCAACAATTTGGTAAGAAGGGGACCCCTACTGAAAACAATGAATCTTGCTAGCTGCAGGGAAAGGTACCATAAGGGGTAAAGATCATCCAGCTTCCCTTCAGGAGTCTGACCTTATTGGTAAGGTCATCAACTTGCTTACTGAGGGTCTGCATTATAGGCTGGAGGTCAGATATTGCTAATTCATTATGCTTTACTCTTTCAGAGATCTTTTGTTGGTCCTCACGCAGGGTCCCTAGGTCCGATGCCACCGCAGCTACCCTTTCTCCAGGACCAAGCCTAGATTTCATGATGGCCCGGAGGATCATGTCCAACTTGGCGGTCATGGGGTCCATGCCTGTTGATGATATGGCCACAGGGCCCGCAGAGTGTGTCTCCATCTCACTGCGGAGCTCAATGGGTGTCATCACAGCCATCGTGGGCTTTCCTGCTTTCTGACGCACCATCCTCGATTGTCCATCAGGCACCAACACCTCTTGAAGGGTGGTCACAGCAGTCAGGGAGTAATGTCAACTCCTCCGGGCCAGGCGCACCATCCCCAACACCGTACTCCAGGTCTATTGACGCTGGGGAAGCACGAGCAGTCTGGTGGCCCTTTCCGGATAGTCCTTGTGGGTGCATTGATAGTGGCACCTAGCATCTGGGTGTAGTTCCTTTCCAGGCCCACACTAAATATAAGGGCAGGCCAGGCCACTTTGGTGGTGCCTTTGTTGCGCTCAGTCTCCCACAGGGCTCCAATATGACAGCGAATAGGAGATGATAGGGGGGGCCATTGTACTCCCATCAGCCTCACCTGTCTCCGCGGAGCCGGACATCCACAGAGGGATGGAGCCCCCAATCAACAGATGGCCAACAGTTCAGCGGCTGCCAGCGCTAACAATAGTGCCGACAGGCCTCTCTCTCACTGCCACCATGCCGCCAGCACTGCAGGGCCTAACTTATGCCTCCACAGCCGGGAAAGACATGTAGCGGCACAACCCAGAGCCAGCCACCATCGACAGGCCCATGATTCTTCCAGCAGATGAGGCAGGCATATCCCACACTGCACTCAGCCTGGGCCCAGCACTGCTCTAGTCGATCCCGGCCTCTCACCGCTGCACCCCAGTCGCGGGGACGTCCAGGCACACCAGGGTGCCAGGCTACACCCCGCAGCAGTAGGATGCTGGCAGATTTTCAGAGGACCCTCTCCCGGAGCCTCACCAACTCGCGTCCACCATCATGCAGAGCTTGACCATGCCCCCATTGGGTCTCGACCTATTGTGCTGGTAAGAGAACTCCTTGTCATTAGATAACCTATAGTTCTCAATTTTAAATCCTGGTCACCTAGCTCAGAGAGGTAGTGCATTTATTGCTGAGATCCTCGTGTTGCCTACAGGTCACAAGTTCTAATTCAAACTTTCTGTCGTGGGAGGTCAATAATATGAGCAGCGTTGAACTGGATAGCAATTAACACCTTTTGTGAAATGCCAAAAAGCAATTTGTAAAGTTGGCTAAATAAAAATATGATTAATAATATAAGTGCATATGGAGCAAGTGAGAAAATAAATTTAGCGCTTATATTCTATTGGCACTACCACCTATATAAATATTACACATCACATATAATGTATATTGTGTAGTCATTTTATATTTCTTGTCTATGTTTTAGACAGAATGAAACACATCTGGAAATGCATTCTATGATGCATTATTATTCTACTACCATCAAATACATTTCCTTCACCTTTTTGAAAATCCTCTCTTTTTTCAAAAAGTATGGAAAAGTTGAATGATTCAATTTATCAGTTTTTAGGTCGAGCCTGGTCAGCGCATGCGCTGCTCTGCGAGGCATGCTGTATAAGAGTATGGACTTGAAGCCCCGCC
Source organism: Calotriton arnoldi (assembly GCA_963921515.1). Lineage (NCBI taxonomy): Eukaryota > Metazoa > Chordata > Amphibia > Caudata > Salamandridae > Calotriton > Calotriton arnoldi. The sequence continues at coordinate 2,493,979 of CAWUFW010001161.1, forward strand.
CACTCTCTGCCCATATTTTTCATTGGCTTGTGTCATTGTCCTTCAGAAACGCTGGCTTCTGTTTCCTTAATAGGCTTGCTAGTCCCTCCTTAGTACCGACCTGTCTTCATTTGTAACCTCCCATGAGGACACCCCCTTTTAAATGTGTTGTTGCTCGGTAGGCTTTAATTACAGCCTGTGAGCACTATTTCCATTTAATGGTTTTCACATGTATGCTGTTGCAGGCAGGACACGCTCTCTCGTAAGGCTTTATTATTTTTTTTACATAGCACGGCATGCCACGCTGATAGTGGCGGCTGTGCCTTTGCTTTACTTGCTGCGCCAAACGCGCATGCATGTTTTGTTTTTTTACTATTTATTTAATTCTTTTTTTTTAATTGTCCCATGCCGCACTCACACTTTAATGTAGGCTGCGCCCCTTTTCTTAAACGAGCCGAGACTAAGGAAAGAGGCGTGGCCGTTATTAAAGTGAAAGCACGGTATGGGGAGCTTTTACAAAAAAAAAAGCATTTGTTTGTCACATTGACAAACACAAGCTTTTTTCTGTAAAAGCGCCCCATGCCACGCTTTCACTTTAATGGCGGCCGCGCCCCTTTCTTTAGACGGGCTCGTCTAAAGAAAGGGGCGCGGCCAACATTAAAGTTAAAGCGCCTCACGGGCCCTTATACAAACTAGCATTAGTAATGCAATAGGTGTCGCATTTACAAAACTCTCGTAAATGCGGGACCTATTGCATTGCAAATGCTTGTTCTATTAATGAACTTGTGACGAGACTCTGCAGAGAAGAAAATATGTGATATAATAGGCGTGCACCTGCTCCCTTGGACTTTTCCCACCTCTTTCCCATCACGAGACAACTCAGGCAAGAACAGTATTCATTGTCCTTTGTATGTGTATATATATATATTCACTTAAAAGACCAAAGGTTACAGCGACGTTATATTTAGGAAACAGCATTAAAAAAAACTTAGAAATTCACTGAAAAAAACAAAGGTTACATGGACATTATAGTTAGTACATAGAATAAACAAAACTTTAGAAATTCACTTAAAAAAAACAAATGTTACAGGGATGTTATAATTAGGCTCACTTTTCACTCGTACTTAACCAGTGAAATTCAGAGCTAACTATAACTTACGCCACTGCAATGCTCTGCTTATGACCTCACATAATACATCACTCATGACATGGTCAGTGACATCACTGGGGTGTCTGAATGGGTCTGTGAGTGCATGCATGAGTGTCTGAATGGGTCTGTGAGTGGCTGTGTGAGTGACCCTGTGCCTCTGAGTGGGTGCATGAGTGTCTGAGAGATTGTGTGAGATCATCTGTGAGTGGGTGTGTGAGTGTCTGAGTGGGTCTGTCATTGGGTGTGTGAGTGCCTGTGTGAGTGGATATCTAAGTGTCTGTGTGGGTGTGTCAGTAGCTGTGTGAGTGACTCAGCCCCAAAAGAACCACACCAGCCCTTTTATCAAACAAGAGTCACAGTTTCGCACATAATATCTACCCAAGTGGAGTACATTTACTGGTTAATTGCTAAGTGCTACCTCTTTGGGTAAATGTTCAGTACTTATTCTATACTACAGCTGTGTAATGGAGCACGAGGAAATGTCACCAGTGACCTTGTGTGCGATTTGGCAATTTGATTGTTTCTGGTGCATCTTTTTTTTAAAATTTCTTTATTAAGTTTTGACACAGTGTACAGAACTTGAAAAAACAAGCATTGACACTCGATAATCCCGACAGGGTGTGTAAGCCAGACATTCGATAGAAAGTAAAAATTGTTTTAGCATTATACTGTGACTGACAACGTACTCATTTATACATACAACGTGAAATGTATTGTCCAGACATGCTGAGGTATGATGGGAGTCGGCCTACGACTCTCCTGCGAGACCCATCAGTCGTCTGGTCGTGTGCTTGCGTCAGTCTGGTTGGCGGCATCCCGCTCCAGGAGGTACGTCTGAAGAAGGGACCATATGTCGCGCGGGCGAGAGGAGGGCGGTAGGAGCTCGGCGTAGGTGTGTAATTGATCCTGACGAAAGATAAGGTCATTCAGCCAGTCTTTAAATTTGGGCGCCCTTCCTCGACCCCATCTACAGGCGACTCGTCGTTTTGCTAGCAAGAGTGCCAAGGAGGCATATCTCCGCATTGGCACAGCCAGGGCCCCGGTATAGCCGAGGAGTGCGACTAGGGGATCGTCTGGAACATGTAGCCCGGTCATCTGGTCCAGTGCCGTAAGCACCTCCAACCAGTAGCGTCTGATGGGGGGGCAGTCCCATGCCAAATGGCGGAAGTCCGCCCCCTCCCTCCCGCAGCGGTCGCAGCAGTCGGTGTCTCGCAGGTGAAGGCGCATCAGACGTGCAGGTGTATAATAGAGACTATGTAAATATTTATAGTGAATGATGCGCAGCCTACTGCTAGCGGATATGTGTCCAGTCTGTTGACAGCAATAGGACCACTGGTCATCCGAGAGGGGGGAGCTAAGTTTTTCCTCCCAGCGCACCCTGGACGATGGGGGGTCATGTATGCAGTCTTTTTGGGTGGTGCGATACAGCAACGATACAACGTGTGAGGGGGTGTCTTGCTGAAGGAGAGCATGCAGAGGGGTCACGGTGGGGGGCTCCTGCGGGAAACACGGGGTTAGAGCCCTAATGTCTTGTCGCAGGCGGATATAGAAAAAGTGTTCAAAGGGGGTGGGTGGGGAGTCGCCAAAAACTCCTCGCTGGTGCGAAATTTACCGTTAACATATAGCTCACCCCAAGTCCGAATAGGAAGTTTCCGGAGGAGTTGACGGCAACCTCCCCCCTGCTTGACCGGGATGTCGAGTCTGCCATGGAGGGGCAGCAGGGGGGAGTATAGTGTAGGCATGTGGAGGCACCGGGCTAGGTCTCGCCAGGCACTAGTAGTGCAATCTACTGTGGTAGAGGCTAGGTGTCTCGGAATGGCAGGAGCGCTTAAATAGGCGGAGCATGGGGTTGGGGTCATGTACCCGTCTTCAACTGCAAGGTGGGGCATGTAAGGAGGGGGATTCACCCAATATGCTGCGTAGTGGGCCTGTGCACCGCTGAAGTATAATTCTAAGTCTGGGATTTCAAACCCTCCAGCACTGAAGGGTCGAGTGAGGATATTCCAATGCAGTCTAGGTTGCTTCCCACCCCAGGTGAGTCGGATGAGTTGAGTTTTTAAAGCTTTGAAAAAATGTCTGCTGGGGGCGTATGGGATATTAGTGAATAAATAAAGCAATTTAGGCAGAATAACCATCTTTATAAGCGAGGTTCTCCCAGCGAGTGAGAGCGGCATGGCAATCCACCTGGTGATTTTATCGGTAAGAAGAGTTAGTGCGCGCCCATAATTAGCTGCCATCAAATCGTTACGGTTGCGAGTTATTACTATTCCGAGATAGGTAACTGTGTTGTCGCACCATGCAAGGGGGTAGTCAGGCGTGAATTGTGTGGCAGCGTCAGTGAGGGGGAAAATCTGGGATTTCCCCCGTTGATGTTGACCCCAGAGAAGTGTCCGAAGAGGATAAGGAGCCTTAAAATAGGGTTGAGGCTGTCCTCCGGGTTGCGGAGGTATAAGGTAATGTCATCGGCATATAAAGAAATTAATATTTGCCTCTCAGGGTAAATAAGGGCATGTTCGCGGTAATGTTGGTGGATTTTAGCGGCCAAGGGCTCAATCGCCAGGGCCAATAGGAGGGGGGACAAGGGGCACCCCTGCCTAGTGCCTCTGGCTATCGAGAAGGAGGAGGATCTGGTGCCGTTGACCACCACACTGGCCCCAAGGCCTGTATATAGGAGGTGGATCCACGCCAGAAACAGAGCGGGAAATCCCATGCGGTTGAGCACGAAGGCCAAATAGTCCCATTCCAGGGAATCAAATGCCTTGGTGGCGTCAAGGAAGACAGCCACCGCATTTGTATCGGGGTCAATATCATGCAAGACAGCGAACAGGGTGCGAAGGTTGTGAGAGGTTCCTCTACTGGGAACAAACTCGGACTGGTCAGGGAGGACAAGGGCAGTCATGAGAGGACTAATACGGTTTGCTAAAACTTTAGCGTCGACATTAATGAGGGAAAGGGGCCTATATGACTCGCACTGCGACGCCGACTTCCCGGGTTTCAGGAGGGATATTATAAGCGCCTCACGCATGGTCCGGGGGAGGATGCCCATCTCGCGGGCCTCTTCATATAGCTGGCGCAAAGCAGGGATGAGTATGGCTCGGAATGTTTTATAAAATTCGGCCGTGAGGCCGTCGGTGCCCGGGGCCCGCCCAGACTGCAACTGCATGATGGCGGCAACAATCTCTTCATCCTCATGATGTGCGAGAAGAAATTCTCGTTGAGTGTCTCCGAGCCAGCCAATCGCAGTGTCTTGAAAAAATGAGGTGAAGTCAACAGGTCTGCCACCGCACTCTACGCGCACGCCTCCATGACGCAGGGATCCGAGACAAGGCCCTGGAATGGACCACCTCCTTCCTCTCCGGCAGAACCCAGAGAGTCCGCCTCCCCCCATTCCGATCCGAAGCCTCCGAGATCATCTGCGGCGTACCCCAGGGATCATCCCTCAGCCCGACACTGTTCAACATCTACATGGCCCCGTCGCACGCATCGCCCGACAGCACGACCTCAACATAATCTCCTACGCCGACGACACTCAACTGATCCTCTCCCTCACCAAGGACCCCCTCACCGCCAAATCTAACCTCCACGAAGGAATGAAGGCCGTCGCCGACTGGATGAAGAGCAGCCGACTAAAGCTGAACACGGACAAGACGGAGGTCCTCATCCTCGGCTCCAACCCTTCAGCCTGGGACGACTCCTGGTGGCCAACGACACTGGGGGCAGCCCCGACACCCACCGACCACGCACGCAACCTGGGAGTCATCCTCGACTCAACACTCTCCATGGCCAAGCAAGTCAACGCAGTCTCCTCCTCCTGCTTCAACACTCTCCGCATGCTCCGCAAGATCTACAGGTGGATCCCGACAGATACAAGAAGAACAGTCACCCAGGCCCTCGTCAGTAGCAGACTCGACTATGGAAACGCCCTCTACACGGGAGCCCCGGCCAAGCTCATCAAACGACTGCAACGCATTCAAAACGCCTCTGCACGCCTGATCCTCGATGTACCCCGCCACAGCCACATCACCCCCACCTGAGAAACCTGCACTGGCTCCCCGTCGACAGGAGAATCTCCTTCAAACTCCTTATCCACGCACACAAGGCACTCCACAAGACCGGCCCAGCCTACCTCAACAGACGACTCTTCTTCTACGTCCCTAACCGCCAGCTCCGCTCCGCCGACCTCTCCCTCGCCACCGTCCCTCGCATCCGAATAACAACCACCGGCGGCAGATCCTTCTCCCACCTCGCCGCCAAGACCTGGAACACCCTTCCACTCAGCCTACGACAGACCCAAGACCTGCTGACCTTCAGGAGGCTACTCAAGACCTGGCTGTTCGACCAGTAGCGGCACCCCCCCCCTTTTTTTCCCCAGCGCCTTGAGACCCTCGCGGGTAAGAAGTGCGCACTACAAATTCTGTGATTGATTGATTGATTGAACAGGTTGTGTCCTATGCGAGGTGTACAGGGCGCTGTAAAAGCGTTTGAAAGTGGCAGCTATGTTGGAAGTGTTCCTGTGCAAGTGACCGTCTTCGTCAGTGATTTCAAGGACGGTGTTGGAGTACCTGGGTGGGCGAACGAGGGCTGCAAGCGCTTTGCCGGGTCTCTCTCCCTCCCCATAACGGCGGGCTACGTGGTATTTCCCTCTAAACTTGCATTCCCTATCAGCTGTTTCCTGATATTCTGTGAGTAAGTCTCGTAACCGAGATTGCAGCTCCGGAGTGGGGGAGGTTTGCATTTGCGTTTCGACCTGTTTAAGTTCTGTTTCCAGCTTGCGGAGTGTGGTGCGAATGTCCCTCAGGATGCCTCCACTCTTGGCAATGCAGATTCCACGCACGGTGACTTTAAAAGCCTCCCATATAGTGGAAAATTGTGTGACTGAGTGTTCATTGCGGTGGAAGAAATCTACAATTTCTTCCACAAGTTCGGACTTGAACACAGAGTCCAAAAGAGCATGCGTGGGGAATCGCCAGGACAAGTATGGTAAGTCTGCATGAGGGGGAGTAAGCGTGAGGAGCACCGGCGAGTGATCGGAGTAAGTGCGTGGGAGGTGAAGGGCCTGGGACAGCCATGGGGTCAGCCCCTTGGAGATAAGCCAGCTATCAATCCGTGACCAAGAGGAATGGGCAGAGGAGTAGCAGGAGCCTTCCCTATCGTGCGGGTGAAGATTTCGCCAGGCATCGACGAGGTCGTGGTCTGAGATGATGTGATTAAGGGCATGATGTGCGTTAGAATAGTGGTGAGGTTGCGGGTGTGAGCGGTCCCGTGCCGGGTCTAGGGTGACATTAAAATCTCCGCCTCACACTAAGTGCATCGAACCGGTGTCCAGGATCTTGCCCCATAGGACGCGGAAGAACTCAGGGTCGTCAGTGTTCGGGCCGTAGCAGGAGACGAATGTCATGGATTGAGCGGCCAGTCTGCCCCATGAGATACTGTAACGTCCCTGTGGGTCATTGTAAGACCCCATCGGGGTGTAGGGAAGCGTGTATTTAATGAGAATGGCAGTTCCGCGTGCGTAGGTGGAGTATGAGGAAAAGCAACTATATGTAGCCCATCGGGATGCAAAGGAGGTAGGTGCGGAGGGACCGAGATGTGTCTCCTGGAGCGCAGCGCAGTGTATATAATGTCGGTCTAGGTAAGCAAGGATATGCCGGCGCTTGCGTGGGTCGCCCAGGCCTCTCACGTTCGGAGGTTATATTTAGGGGGGCCAGACCGGTTCTCCATGGACGCATGTCGGAGATATTATGGAGAGTATTGCAGTCTTTCTGGTGCATCTTTATCCAGAAATATGTGATAACATGAATCCTCATAATTGATTAAGGGAGGGGGCTGTGTGGCCCCCCTCCCCGGGCCAATTTTGGCCCCAGGAACCCCATCCCCCGGGGCCAGGCTGAAATGTGATGGGCAGGGGAGCCGTGTGGCCCACCTCCTTGGGCCGATTTCGACCCCAGGGACCCCATCTTGTGGGGCTCAGCTAAAATACAATGGGCCCTGCCATCTCTCCTGGGTGCCCTGGAGTTCACCCAGCGCACCCAGTGTGCAGGATCGGGACCGTGGGGGGAGACTCAAGTCCCAATAACACTGCAAGCCTATTATATTACTATGTGGCAAAGTGAAATGACAGAAGTAAAGTTACAATGAAAACTTAAGTTAAAATATCTAACAAATTATTATTGTTAGTAGCTTTTCCAAAGTGACCTTTGTAGTGCCTACACTACTTAAAATTACAATTGTATAAACCATACTTATGCCAAGTATCAGACCTTCACCCAAAAAATGTACAAATCTTTCTAAAAGAGGGACATATCCATTGGAATGTGGGGCCCACAGCTCTGCATCTACATACAATAAGGTATGTGCTGTATGTAACAATACACAAACAGATAAAAATGGCAGACTTGTTGCTACGGTTTACTTTCAATCAGGGTGACTACTTCATTCCCTGCCCCAGTTATACTCAAAGTAGGCAAATATCAATATATTTGCAATATCTAATTAATTGAAGAGGCGATATCAGTGGGTGTATGGCAAAATAATGACATCAGTAATTTCGACCTGCATTTTTATCAACTCCAGTATCTCTACTATATCTACTACCATCATACTATTAAGGTAAACATTCATATGGAAGCATAGATTCACTATTGATGTGTTATGTGATGAAGATTTGTAGGGCAAACTATTACCCAGGAGGGTATCCTGGCACTGAATGCCTGCACGCCCTCTTGCTCATAAAGCATTTTCATCTTTGACTTCCCTCTCCCTATCCGACCTCAACACAGGGGTTTTACCATCACCGATGCAGCTGGTGCAGTGGCACCTAGGAGCAGGGAGGTTTAAAGCCCACGTCTCCTTAATTATGCTGATTTTTATTTATGACATAAGTGGGTGAAGTGGTACAATTGTCCTTACTTTCCTTTATGGCCCTTGCCACCCTGGTTACACCACTTCTTCAAGACATTTTGAACTGGAAAGAAAATAGATGAAGGCTGCTGAGACACATTTCTTCCTACACTACTGGTAACAGCAGGGACACTTCATCACCCTCTATGACTCTATCAGATGCATCCCTATGTACAAGTATAATGCCATTTATTATACCATTTTTTTAACGTTCTACTGCTACCATTGTAAGTTTTAACCACCTATCAAATCTCTCTGTAAATTGATACGCAAAATTTGCATGCCTCTGTTTCGCCCCAAAAAGCTCTCCATGTAAAGTACGGTGATTTCTCATTCGAACTCAGTAGTTGCTACATACAAATTAAAAAATTAAATGAAAAACACTACGATATTATTAATTCCTATAATATCTTTCCATTATCTTCAGGTAAAAATGAACTCTCTAACGTGGCACAAATGAATTTGTCAATATTGAAGAAATATGTTTGATTTTCATGATATATGCTGAATCTTACTGGGTCACCATTTCAAGTTCCAGAGAATCATACTTTACTTCGGGGTTTCTAATCACCTCCACGATGTGGACTCAATTTTATCCAGTTAATTTCGTAATTCTTGCAAAGAGCAATTTTGCTAAATCAGTAGACAAATAAAAGGCCGGATTTATCAAGACTCTGCGCTGGTGCAAAGTCTCCAAAAGTGATGCAAACCACCGCAAAATGTTGATTTGTAGTTTACTTTCTGGGTCAAAACTTGATTCATGCAAAAATTTTACTTAAAGTAATGCAAATTAGCACTATGTACTACTTTGCATTACTTTACGCTAAGAGGGCATATAATGGGTGTTGAATGGGCATTCCATGCTACCACCCATGTTTTTTACATAAAGTCCTATCTACTAATATTTGTAGAAATGGCTACGTAATGCAAATTGAGACAAATTATCATTTTCTACCAAGCGTTCCAAAATGTGCATGTGTGCTGCACTGTACAGCACAGAAAGAAACAGCAGCGGCTCCTCAGCTATGGCGGAGGAGCGCTGCACCCCCCGCTGAGAGCCAACTGAGGGAATCGGGGGAAAATAAAATGATAAATCGGCTTTATTATCATTTTATTTTTCCCAGTTCCCTCTAGAGCCAACCATGTCTTGGGGAGGCGAGGCAATGACGACAGCAGGGGAGGAGTAGTACACACTGTAAGTGTGCAAGACGGTTTGGCCGGCCGTCTGAGGCCGGTCAAATCATCATGCGCCCTTAGGTTTCTCCAACCCGGCTTGGAGAAACAGCACAGACTCCTAGGCACTGTGTGAGTGGCAAACCAAGCCGCTCAGACCAATCCTGGCGCTGCTCTCATGCTATTGAGAGCAGCTCCGGGATTGGGTGGGGAGCCTGTGCTGGTGCCCCAGGGACTGCTGGGACACCATCAGGAGAGAAAAGGAGCACCGAGGCAGCCGGCAGCGTCGTAACTGGTAAAAAAAAAAATGATTTCCCTAATACCCCTCCCCCCCCCACTTGAGTTTTGCGGCGGCCGCCACTGGAAAGAAAGTGGGAGAGGTTTTCAAGTATTTAAAGTATGTCTAATCATGCAGCATCGCTTGGGAAAAGAGCAGCGGCACCATATCTGCTCTCTCCTACTCACTTAAAACAGGGCAGCAACTTTGGTTGTTGTGCTGCATTGTGTCAAATATTAATAAATCTGGCCCAAATTGTTTGAGAACCCAGGGGGGTGATGAATATGCCTCCATCACATTTTACTGAAACCTTACCTTCTCAGCCACCTTTTGACCTCACCAGTGTTCTTTCGAACACTTTGGGGGTCAGGCCAGAATTATTTTTTTTTAAGTTAGAAATGTATGCATGTGTGATACCTGTTATTAATTAAAATCTTAGGGACAATTACCTTAGAGGTCCGCACTTCATATTACTATTCCGCTCTCAGAAAGTTCTATTGTTCGTTAGTTGCACTGGCCTTGCTTTTAGACTTTTTTTGAAAATTATTTGGCATAAGTGCTGCATGAGAGGGACCCAGGCGCTTTCCCCACCACTTCAAACAAAACAAAAAAAAACACAAAAAATATTAAAACGTGAATGAGGGATGCATGCGTCACGTGTGTGTGGTGATGCTGCCCTGATAATGTCTGCATCTGTATTGCTCCTTTTACTACCACTGGAAAGATGAAAAGCTGAGTTTGTTCTTTTGTGATCCAAGCATGTTTCTGATTTTTTTTAAAGTGGCACAGCACACATGTCCACAAATCTTGGCCATATGCACACAGCAGGCCTCAAATCCTGTTTTTCGCAGTAATCAAAGTCGAAGGCTTAAAAGCCTTTCATGCTTGCGTCTTAAGGCGGGAATTCTAACACGCAGTTGCCTCATTTACCACATGACATACTCTTGCGCCCTCAATGATATGAGAGATTTATTAAGATGCACATTTAACCTCAATTTCGGCGGTGTTTAGGCACAGCACCCCGCCCGTCTTCATCTCCCACTCATTAACAGCTGTCAAGCTGCGCGCGAGAGCGCGATGAACAGCTGCCTGATTACAAATTACACGCTTTTATAGCTGTATGTCATGCAGATAGAATCGATAATGCAGCCCGCGAGGTTCAGGGAGGCAGCCTGCGGGTATTGATCCCAGGCTCGCGAGGGTGAATGTATCACGGTGTTCCACAAGTATTCAAGACTTAGGGGTGATTTATAGCTTGGTGGACAGGTTGCTCTGTCGAAAACGTGACGGAGTACCCTGTCTGCCAAAAGGATGATCCACTCACCCTGTTTATGGTCAGGAGGACTGTTGGCTTTCCATTGGCCGAGCCCCCGGTTTGCTTCGTCATGAGAGAGCTTCCTCTGAAGTCCTCCTGACAGAGTAGGGGGAGAAAGGGATTTACACAAGGTACACTAGCCTCCCTAATTAGGGTGGTCGGTGTGATGTCCTTTTTTTTCTTTCTGTCACTGCCAGGATGTCCGAAAAACAAATAAAGACCACCACATGGGCAGTTTGTTAATGTCAGAAAAACAGAACGTTTGTTAAAGTTTGGGGGGACGGCCATCGCAACCGAAGGTAGCCAGCCATCCACTAAACTTTTTGTACCTTGACAGTAACCACTATAGCAGCGGTTCCTGTCAAGGTACAGAGATCTCTAATTTGGTGAATGGTAGTTTCTCAGGGTAGTGAACTTAATGTTTCTCCTCCACTTTGACGGACAGAGTACCATTCGCCAAACTCGAGATTTGTCCCTTAGGGACTTTTTTAGAGCTTGGGGGATAGGTTACTCTGTCAGAAACGTGATTAATGTCCCGCCCACCTTCTGGCAAGTGCATTGCATCCTATGGCACTTGTAATAAGGCATACGGGACATCCATTATGTTTGTGACAAAGTACCTTTCCGCCAAGCTCTAAACCAGGCCCTGATAACCACGTATGCTGAACACAGTGACCTGCTCTTTTGAGGATCACAACCTGCGTGTATTCAGGATAGCGACCCCAACATAGCGCGGTCAGAAGCAAACAACGTTTCAGGATAATATAAGGATGCATAGGATAGCGGCCTATATTTGTATTAACGATAGAAACAATCATGTATTAAAGATACAGACCTGGGTGTATTCAAAACAGAGACCAGCATGAATGCATCAGGGCCTTCCACAAGTACTCAAGAGAGACAACCACATATATTCAGGATAGCATTGGCAATATCAACCTGCATTTCTTCAGGATAACCTCCTGCTTGAATTATCGATAGACATAAACATTAATTGAGGATGCTGACCAGTATGTTTTCAGGGTAGGGGACCATATAAATGATGGAAATAAATTAAGACGAATTGAGGATGCTGACCTGGATGTATTCTGGATGGCGAACTGAATGAATCATGGATAGAAACAAACATAGATTGCTGATGCTGATGTGCATGCATTCTGGATAGCAACCCACGAGTATTAGGAATAAAAAGAAGCATATATTGAGGATAGCTGCTTGCATATATTCAAGCTAGTAAAATGAGTGAAATAAGGATAGAAAAAAACATGCATCGGTGATACTGACCCGCAGGTATTAAGGATAATAATCCACGTATATTAAGAACAGCAACCCACCAGTATTGCTGATATCAAAGCACTTGTATTGAGGAGTAACCTTCATATATTTAAGATAGTAAAAAAAATTGGAGTGGTGCACTACTTCTGTTTACGGTCCTTCAATAAGCCATTTAGTCTCGTTATCTTTTCTCAGCAGATCCTCGTACAGAGCAGACGGCAGCTTTCAGCTTTCTCAGATCGTTTGAGTGTTGGCCCTTATCAAGGAGGCCTACACAGACACATTAATTTGTGCGGATCTGTCTTATCCTTTGACATGATTTCAAGATTCGGATAGAGCTGGCGCTTAGCCCTTCACAGACCACCAGGGGAAATTTGGAACTTTCCTTCCCCCTACTTTTTTACTTCATTTTATGCCCTGAAGAAGTTCATTCTTTATGAACGAAACGCGTTGGCTGGTGTATATCTTTTAATGTTGGATGCATATGAAAAATAAAGGATCTGCTGAGAAAAGATAATGAGACTAAAGGGCTTATTGAAGGACCGTTGTTAAACAGAAGTAGTGCACCACTCCAATTTTTTTGGGTTTCTCTCTCTGCTCAGCAGCGGGCACCCATCGACGGCAGGTGCTGGAGTTGTGTGTGCACACTCATCAGGATATAGCATTGACTTAATTACAAAGGGAACGTAGCAGGAAGTGCGGTTATTGTGTCCGCCGTTGTCTGCAACTCATTTACTATTTAAGATAGTGGCTAACATGCACTGAGTGCAGCAATGCACATCTATTGAGCTTAGCAGCCCACTGGTGGGATAGCAAACCACATTCATTGTGGATGAACATTCATATACTGAAAGTAATGACCCACATGCATTGAGGACAGCAATCTGCATGAATGCCACTGCACCATGTCTCTAAAAGTCACACACCTCACCCAACACCTTCCATCTAGGTCAATCTACAACCAACACTTTACAGAACCCTGCACTGGGAAAAGGGTTCCCAGGATATCAATGCAAATTGAAGCATCTTGCAACCCTGTCAGGGGTATGAAGAGCGGCATAAATGCTATATAATATCGTTCAATATTAGTTTGTTTACCCTTTCTTTAAAAAAAAAAACCGGTACACTGTCTAAAGTCAACAGCACTACTATAGATGATGTCATCAGGGATGTCATCAGAAATGTCTTACTGATGTCATTTGGTATGTCATCAGTCATGTCATCAATTATGTAAGTTAACGTGTTATGAGTGATGTCATATAAAAGGTCTTAACAGTGCATGAAGGGGATGCGAATTATGCTTAATTTACCTGGCTGTAAAGGGTGAATTTAAGTGCTTTTTAGCTTTTATTTTGTACCCATACGTGCAATTTGAATTTGATGTTTTTTTTAGTTAAAAGTACGTTAAGGCCCTATAACCTAAGCTAACCATAACTTTCCAGTAGCCTTTGGATTTTTCTGTGAAAAAATATGTGTGTGTCTGTGTGTAGAAGTATATCATATTCTGGTGCCTTTGGTGCTTTTATTGTACAAAATGCGCCGGTCCAACAATCCATATTTCACAGGAAAACATGAAATATGGGAAATACAGATTTCATTATCATAATGACAGCCCCCAAACCACACTACAGAACTTTAATGTTACAAGCGCTACTAGAATTATGGGGCATGGAGAACCAAATTATGTGGCAATGCTATCTAGATTATGTGGAGAAAATGCAACTTAGGCTACACATTCTCTGTTACTATTATTTTTATCCATTTAAGATAGAGAAGCAGTTTTGGTGAAATCTGCAAATTTTACAAATTATGTGGCAGTTGATGTGGCAAATGCAGTAAGCCCATAAGTATGTGTCCAACGCTACAGAAACAGGATTGTCTAAATCTACTAACCCTCGCCATTGCCTGTTGTTTTATTAACAATTTATTCAAGAAAACTAAAAAACAACCTTAACATTCTGATTCCAGTCAGTGCCCATTGTTAGGTGCACTTTGAACAACACAGCTTTTTCAAGCTAACTGCCCAAAAGAAACATGTAATATAAAAAATACATAACACGTACCATCAGAGGTGGCTTCTCCATTTGGGCGGAGGACCATCGTCCTCCCACGCCCGGTCGGGAGCAGCAAAAGTGAAAAATAAAATGGTAATAATATGGCTAGTGCCATTTTATTTTTTCCTCTGCCAGCCCGAGCTGAGTGTGAGGGCGAGGCGGGGCCATTGCTGCTGATTGGCAGCAGGGAGGAGTGGTGGCTGGCTACACCATTTTAAAATGCGCATGTCATTCTGGCCAACTGTCTTGCAATGGCCAGCCTGACATGCGCACTTTAAAACTCTCAAACCCGAGCTGTGTTAGACAGCCAGGTGGAGGGAAGACACAGACCCCCCAGGGCCTGAATGAGCGCTGAGACATCGCGAGCCAACCAATCCTGGCGGTTCTCTCATGCTGATTAACCGAAAGAGAGCAGTGTCTGGATTGATTAGAAGAGTTTGCTTTGGGGCCCTGTGCTCAGACAACTGGTGATGAACACCAGAACCGCAGAACCTGCAACCAGTCGCTAAGTAAATATTGCAATTTTCTTTTTACATTTTTAAGCAATATAAACAGTAACTAAATCGCTGACATGCATTACATTAACGTTTTAAAATTGAACACTTTAACTATAAAATGGTATTGTAATGCATGTCAGCGTTTTAGTTACTGTTTACTGCATGCAAGCATTTTATTTAATGTTGCTTGAGTCCGCACCTTTTTGACCCACTGATAGGCAGTGTGAGAAACTTGCACTGCCTTCAGCCTCAACTCCAGAGCTCTGTCATGACTTGTTACAATTGAGAGCTTTGGCACTGAGCCTGAAGGCATTGCTGGTTTCTCTCAGTGCCAGTTAGCTCTCCTCGCCACTTTCAATTGTCACTATTCACCACTGGGCCCTATGTATAATACTGTCCGATATTGCAATGTTGGGGTTCTGCTAAAAACACACACACACACACACCCCTCTCTCTTACTTATCTGGGTCTTTGTTCCAAGCATTGTTTGAACTGTACCCTTGTATCATTTTCATGGTTGTGAATTGAGAGATTTGATCTTTCCTCATTTTTTCACATTTATTAAATGTATGTTTTTGTGGGGGGTAACTAAATAACCGTTATAGAACAAAACTTAAGTAATTGTGATAGAGAGCATTGATACGTATGGCAGCCTGAATGCGAGTATTTGTGCAAAGTAGTTTTTCTACTTTTGAGAGCACAAAAATGATTTGCCCTTAATACTATCAAGATGGCATTTGTAGAAAGATGTGATTTGTTTGAGGTCGAGCGATTGCAGTGTACTGTGCTAGTTCGAGAGCCTCACAAAATGTGAGGCAAAAAGTTGCCATGGAACGCTAGTCGATGACTGGGGGGGGTGACTGGCCCGGCAGATCCTATAGGGTTGCATAATATGATCCATTAGTAAGTATAAGGTATAGCGCCTTGAATTGATATTAAAGCTGCAGCAAAAAAGCGCTGCCCATTCATTCATGTGTTATAGTTAGTGTTAATGGAAAAGCAGGATTGTGTCTTCTGCATGAATGTGTTTTTGTGGGACTTGCCACATAATCCGGCACCTTCAGCCCAATTTACAGGCGTTAACAAAAATGTTGTTTCTCGCTCATATGGATCAAAAGTTTATGAGACGGCAGAACATGGCTACAGCGCTGCAGCAGGCAGTGGCGGCTCCTCCGCTAAGGAGCATCGCCCCACTGCTTGTTGAGCAGCGCAAAATAAAAATAAAATGATAATAGCAAGAAGCTATTATCATTTTATTTTTCTTTGAAGGATTCTGACTCCAGCCAGATCGGGTGGGGCGGGCCTGGGCTCCCCACAATCAGATGGAGCAGGAGTGGTTTGCACTCCCTCCCTAAGTGTGCATGACGGCTTGGCCGGCCCTCTGGGCCCAGCCAAACAGTCATGCGCACTTGGCATGTTCTCCACTGGGCTGTGTTGCACAGGCTGGTGGAGAACATGCGCAGCCTTCCAGTTACTGCCTGAGCGGCCATTATGGTTGCGCAGACCAATCACGACGCTGCTCCTGCAGCATCGTGATTGGGTGGGAGAGTCCAGGAGACTGCGTGCTTGTGGTGCTCTGCAAGGACTGAGGAGACACGTGAGGCGGTGGCAGCAGCGAAGAAGGTACGTTAATTTTTAGGTGTCGCCTGAGCCAGCGCATGCGCTGGTCTGGCGAGACATTTAGTGAGTGGGCTTTAAAAAGCCGACCACAGCTTTTTGTCTGGCATACAGTGTGCGGTTACGCGCACAGGCACGAGCAGAGGCGCCATCTAGCTTTCCTCTCTCGTCATGGTGCGCGCACATCGCACACCACTCGCCAGACGTGGCGCTGCAGCTGCTTTCACTTTTGCTGTAGCGCGCGTGCGCGCGCACCACTCGCGTGTTTTTTTTTTAATTTCTGTTTAGCGCGCGCTCATGTACCTTTGGTTATTGAGGCCTCCAGGGCAGGCAATATTGATGCTTACATGACAGTTTTTTTGAGGGGGGCGAAAGGCTACTACAGTGTGAGGCTTTGTTATTGAAGTCAATTGGCTACATGTACTAGCCAAGGGAGAAGCTCCTGGTTCTTCAAGTGACAGACCCACTCCCCACTTTCTATTCTGTTCCCTCCAGATTTGCAGCAGTTCCTGGGAATTCCAATACAAATTTCAAGTTGGACAAGCATTTATGAGTTTCGTTCCTAACTGTGGCAGTCTGAGAGCCGTGGTCACAGTGCTCCAGGTTGCGAGGCTGCAAGAGTTTTTGAAGATGTTTAATGCTGGTTTGTGTGGCGCATTGCATAGCTGTTTGGTGCCCTTTTTGAGTGACCCATTGTGAAGTGGAGGTATATTTCCATGTTCATTTTAAGCCTTACAACCCTTAGCCCCTCCCCCTCCCCCACCACAGAGCGCGTCTCGCGGCCGCGGGTCTTGTTTTTTTAAACTTTCAGCACGAGGCGCGCACGCTTGTCTCTCTGAGCTTCCGTTTCACCCCTCTCACTCTCGTCCTCTTTCACTTTCCCTCTCTATTTCTTTCGTCTCTGCGTATGTCTTCTTCCTGTCTCTTTCTCTTTCTCTCTGTCTCTGTCTTTCCTCTTATCTGTCGTTCTCTCCGCCTCTGTCTCTCTCACTTCCTTTTCTGATACTCACTGCCTCTGTGTCTCTCTCATGAGTGGCACTCACTGTCCCCGTGTCTCTCTCAAGTGTGGTACTCAGTGCCCCCGTATCTACCTCAGATTTTGATACTCACTGCCCCTGTGACTCTCTCGGGTGCGGTCTCTTACTAAATTGCATCCTTTGATGTGAGGTACTCACTCGGGCATGTAACTCAGTGCCCCTGTGTCTCTCACAGGAGTGGTTTTCACTGACCTTGCATCCCTTCCTGGAGTGCTCACCCCGTTGCTTCCTTTGGTGTGTGGTACTGACTGTCTCTCTTTCCCTCACTGGTATGGTGCTTTCTGTCCCCGTGTTCCTCTCCGGCTTGGCACTCACCGACCGCGCCTCTCAGATGTGATGCTCACTGCCGCGTGCCTCTCGTGTGGAAATCAGTGCGCCTGTGTTCACCTCTAGTCTGGTACTGCCCACGCCGGGTCACTTCAGGTGTGGCACTCATAGATGCTGTGTCTCCCTCTGGCGTGGTACGCAAACGCCATCTTCTCTTCAGATGTGAAACCCACTGCCCACGTGCCCTTTTCTCGTGTGGTCCTCACCGCTGCCGTGTCCCTGTCAGAGGTGGTACTCACTGCCCTGTCTCTCTCTCTCATGAGTGGTACCCACTGCATCTGTCTCTCTCAGGAGTGATAGTCACTGCCTATTTCTCTCAGGGTTGGTGGTCACTGCGCCCCTCCCAGAAGTGGTATTCACTGCCCCTGTCTCAATAGTGGTACTCACTGCCCATGGCTCAGGAGTGGTACTCACTGCCCATGGCTCAGGAGTGGTACTCCTATATCTGTCATGAGTAGTACTCACTCATGCTCCTTGGAGCTCACCTCCGGCTTCGCATTAAGAGCCCCCCCATATGTGTGCTTTCACTTTACAAATGGCAGAGTGCAACAAAGGCAGGACGGCGTGGAAACCTACCCCTGGGCACGGTCATCGCAGGTAAACTTCCTCAGGAGCAGTACATTTTATCTCCCCTCCACTCTGTATGCACGCTTTCAATTAAGCAATGGCAGAGTGCAACAAACTTTAGCAGGCCATGGCGTGCTCCTTGAAGTTTTTTCTCCCCCCGCTTCGCATTAAGAGCCCCCTCTCTGTATTTCTTTTGCACGCCGTGGCATGCGTCTTGAAGTTAATTTACTTCCCCCCTCCCGCTTCGCATTAGGAGCCCTCCCTCCCCCCACTCGGAATGCGAGCCTTCACTCTAGCAATGGCAGAGTGCAGCAAAGGCACAGAAACCTACCCCTGGGCACGGACATCACAGGTAAACTGCCTCGGGAGCGGGGAGCAGTACACGTTCCCAAAGCCTTAACCCAAATAACCGTATCTGCACACTCAGAGCCATAGACTTTCAAAGATAGCACAGCGGTGTGATGTGGGCTTACACAACATCACGCTGAGCTGCCTATTGTTTGCTTCTTTATTGCACAGTAACAGCAGCTAACTCCCCTTAATCCTCACATCCTTGAAGTTCTGCGATATCCTGTACTTGCCAAATTGTTTGGACTGTTTTTTTCTGTGCATTTTACAGGTGTGTGTGGCTGTTAGTAATATACGCCCATATTAATTAGTCATTCAACTTTTTTTCACGTTATAGGTGTTTTTCCATTTGTTATATCACTATAAGAGTGCATTAATCTTTTTTGCATAGTCTATTGCTCGTTTATATCGCCACATTTATGGGTTTTTACACCTGACCCTGCAAGTCATTGTGCCGCATCGGTCTTTATTACGGTGTGTGTTTCTACTAGGCAAAGAAAATGTGAGTATTTTGAAATAGGTGCCTCCATGGCGCGAGTAAAAACTTGAATTCTTTGTACAAGAAGGACCGCAATCCTCTGGGCATCTGTTGTGTCCAAATTCATGGACAAGCATGTTATTCAAACAGGTACCTACCTGCCCTCTCTGATAAGAACTCAGGGTTTGTACTGCTTCCAGCGCACGGTTTGCTCTTCCAAGTGTGTTACATAAGGTGCACCTTCCTGCACAAAAGACAATCCTGCATGCAACGCAGGCGCTGGCACTAGACTGCCAAAACGGCGCCAGCACCTGGGGAAAGGACAGGAATGCACTGTATTATAATAAATACAGCACATTCATGCCCTTTTCCTGTAACACAGCGCAGCAAGGTGACTTTTTGTGCTGCGCTGCTTTACACTTACATAAATATGCCCCTTAGTACGAGGCCTCTGGCCAAAATGTAATGCAGGCCGCCTAGAAGACCTTGTGGCTGCCTATTGCTAACTCAGGCACCCTTGAGCCATGGTGCATAGTGGCATTTTCCTCAGGAAGAGACAAGGTGATTGGACCACAAGGTATGATCCATATCTTACACCATTTAATAAATTGAGCACCCGAAGGCACGTGTTCACAGAGAGAATTTCCAGCGCAAGAGCCAACCAGATTCTTCAAGATTTATTCTTTAATTATACTTACAGGACTGCTGCATAGTCTCTCACATGGCTCATCTCTCATTTAAAGTGCTGGGAATGAGTAGAGAAAGGACAACATGATTGAGAGGGAAAGAGGAAGGATGAGTCATAGGAAGAATGCAGAGGTTTAGAGCCTGGCACATTACTGAGCAAATATAATTATTGACCTTCAAGCTGACCAATAACGCTAATTAATTCCTTGCAATCAGAATGCATATATTGGTGGCATTAACTATTGCTCTTTGTCAGCATTCTAGATTCAGTGGCATCAAGATGGAGCACACAGAATCGGATGGGTATGTACCTGCCTTTGCTGTGCAAGATGTAGAAATATGACTGCAAAAAGCCGTAGTGCCCACCTGGATGCACACTTGCCAAAATTGTTGGGCAGGCAATTTGCAACAGTTAAGGCCCTCTGCAAAGAGTATTCCCTACTATTGACAATTGTAGCAGAGTGAAATAAAATTTTCTTTTTGTCCTTTACCATTTTTAGGAATTCTCCCCTAAGGCCATGATCCACATATTGAATGAGGGTCAATATTGTTAATGACTGGCTCCAACTCCTCCCCAATACCACCGACTTCTTAAACCATCACAACAGCAACGCTACCTCCTCAGATCACCGACTGACAGAATGGAACCAGCTTGCCACTCAGGACTCCACCTCCATCATGAACTCGATCCACTCAGGGGCCCCCACCAACCCATGCCCACACCACATCATCAACCAAGGCGAAGCCAGAATCAGAGAAGAACTCACCACCCTGTTCAACAACTCGATATCCATGGCTAACTTCCCCGAGGACTGGAAACATGCAGAGGTTACCGCCTTACTAAAGAAACCTTCAGCTAAACCCTGGCGAACACAACTACTGCCCGATCACCCTGCTGCAGTTCCCAGCCAGGGTACTAGAAAAATCCATCAACCACCAACTCTCCTCTCACGTGGAACAACAACACCTTCTCAACGACTCCCTATCAGGATTCTGCAGCAACCACAGCACAGAGACAGCCCTCATTGTGGTCACTGATGACATCCGAGCCCTACACGATCAAGGGGAGACAGTAGCGCTGATCCTCCTGGATCTCTCGGCAGCGTTCGATACAGTCTCTCACCACACACTCATCACTAGGCTGCACAACATCGGTATCCAGGGAGCTGCCCTCATTCCTCATCAGAAGATCCTAGAAAATCGGCCTACCCCTTTTCACCTCTGAACCCCAAGAAATCATCTGTGGCGGGCCGCAAGAATGCTCACTTAGCCCCTCCCTTTTCAACACAAACATGGCACCCCTAGCCAGCATCGTTAGAACCCATGGACTCAACATCATATCCTACACTGATGACACACAGCTCATTCTCTCCCTCTCCAAAGACACCACCAAGACCAACTTCCGCAACTGCATGACATACATCCCCAACTGGATTAGGGACAACTGTCTGAAGCTCAACACAGATAAGACAGAGATACTGATCTTTGGCAACAAAAACTCCCTGTGGGATGACACTTGGTGGCCAACGGAGCCCGGATCCACACAAACTCTGACTGATCATGCCAGAAACCTAGGCATCATCCTGGGCAACAAGTTAACCATGACAGTCCAGATCAACTCCATCTCCTCCTCCTGCTTCTTCATCCTCTGACTGCTACGCAAGATCCTCAAATGGCTTCCACTAAGGACCAGATGCACCATCACCCAGGCCATCAACGCCAGCTGACTGGGCTATGGAAATGTAGTAATGACACCAACGCCAGCCAAACACCAACTGACAAAGGTGGAACCGTGTGACAGCAACATTCTAAACGACGTAATGTAGGGGCCGGACGCAGCCGAGCCCAATGTAGGAAGAAAGCCCATTACAACACTCTCTATACAGGGATGCCAGCCCAACTCCTCCGAAGACTACAAACCATACAGAACACAGTCGCCAGACTTGCCCTAGACCTCCCTAGATGAACCCACAACACCCCCATCTCAGGGAACTCCACTGGCTCCCCATCCATCAAAGATGCCAATTCAAGGTCCTAACACAAGCATGCAAGGCTCTACACAACTGTGGACCCCCTATATGAACCACTGCCTGAACTTCCACCAACCCACCAGACACCGCCGCTCTACCTCCCTTTCAATGGCCCACACCTCCCGAGCCTGACGATCCAGAAGCGGAGGTAGCTCCTTCTCCTACGTGGCAGCGAAAACCTGGGACGAACTTCCACTACTTCTCCGGTCCAATCCACCTCTGTCGACATTCCCCAGAGCCCTGGAGACCTGGCTCTTCAGCTGATCGCCTGTACCCTGACAGTGCCTGGATACCCTTGCGGTGCAAAGCTGCGCTTTACAAATCACCTGATTGATTCATTATTGAAGATCATGCATCAAACTGCATATGTTTAGTGCTTAAATGCGAATCAATAACAATGAACTAATAACGATTAACTGCACAACTGGGAAGGATAGAGTATTCTGCACACAAGTCTCAAAACTTCAAAAAAATGTGCCTTAGAAAGAGTAATGGATACAAAAGATAATATGGAAAAAGGCATTCTAAAGGGCATTAAACATTGCAAAGATTTGAAAGCCCGCTTGGAGAGGAGAGGTGTAATATCCTTATAATCTTAAAGCGTTTCTTCCCCCGACTGCGGTCCAGCAATGTAAAACGAACAAGTCATCGAGGAATTCCGGTTAATTTACAGTGGGTTTAATGGCGGGCTTCTGAGAATCTGAGCTCGCGCTCCCTCTCGAGCGCAGACTAAGGCGATTGGTGGGCTGCGCTGGTCGCACTTTATGAAGAGCTATAAAGGTCAGCGCTGGAATTCTGAATTTAATTTGCTGCGCCACAGGCAGCAGCTGGAACAAGTGAAGGATTGGAGCAATAGGAACCCTTTGTTGCAGGGTCTCCTCAGATGTCCGGCACTTCCATTTTGTGCTGATTGAACACTTTAATTATTTTGGGAGGCCCCGATACAATGCACTGTATTTCCATAATCCATCTAGCCGGACCCGAATGTTTATGCCAGGGTCACATATTCTGGGTTACAAATGGAGTTTGCTTGTGTATGGGAATTGCGCAGTTAATTAATTTATTTAACAGGAGTACTGTGTAAAAAACAACCGTTGGTTTAAACAAGGTTATTAAATATAATCAGGTTTGGCGACAATGGCATTCTACGAATATACAAGATTCTAGGGTACTTAAGTAGTATCAAGACTACATAACACCTAGAATCACGGCATACATTTTGTTGCTCCTCATGCGGCGTTTACACTCAAGGTCAATAGGCGGAAAAAATACAGTTCTGACAAAATGCGTACCAAATACAAATCCCAGTGGCTTGTAGTTCAGTTCATGGCGGCAAGGAAAGACTGAGGTTCCAAGAAGTGAGAATTAGCATGGTTATTTCAACATCTGCTAATAAAACATGTTCTTACGCATGTAGAGAAGAAACAACGTCGTATTTTATCGTTCTTTTTAATCGTAAAAAACTATTAAAATATGCAATTAAATGTAACAAAAAAGAGAATATTACAAACTGATACACTGAAATGTAAGGTTCTTGCAAACACTAAAATACACTACGGGTGTGCCTTGTTTAATTAATACAGGGCTTAAGTGGAAATATCGAACATCAATTTCCTGTTTGCTTATCATCAGTAGCCAATGTTCGGGATGCAAGAGTAAGGGCCACGTAAAAAGTGGCCGTATAATAAAGCATGGTGAACTGAACAAGGAATTGCCTTTACCAGGCAATTATGAGTTTTCACATCTGAAATTAGGAATGATTTGGGGAGTGTTGTATTATTACATGCATTTTGCATCTTTTCCCAAATTCCTGACCATTTTCTAGACATATTTCCACCCAGTGCTTTAAATGGGAAAAAATAAGTGCAGGTACTCATTAAAATGAGCTAGAGGTGTGGCAAGTGGGCGGGGCTAGGGGCGGGGCTAAGGGCAAGACATAATGACTTCTACACCAGTTGCAGCACATATTAAAACACGAGAAATGTGTTTATGCAAACAAAACAGGTTAACTCATTACACAACCTGAAAGCCAATTATTAAAGTTAAGAAATACACATTTTTAACTTTACACAAATGTGTGTTAAAATGCCATTTCTAAGCCCCGATTTCAGAACTGAACAAATATCTGGTATTTTTAATCTGAAAAAGGTGTCAGTCCTAACTTCACCTGTCACCTCACTTTTATACATTCCTCTCTCCCGCTTCCTTCTATGTTCATCTCGTTTTCCCCAACCAGACCCATTGCCAGTTGTCATGGGAGCTCATTCCTGGAGCGCTGCAGCGTTCCCTGCTATTCATTGCTCTTTGGGCAGGGCTGCCTTCACACCCATGGATCCGTCGCTGTTATGTAAATGCAGCCATTAGTGTTGGAGGAGCACACAAAAGCTCCTGTACTGAAAAAAACAAACATGAAAAGAAAACCGGCTTTGCGAAAGGTGTAGGGTTGTGCTGCCCTGCCACTCGCTTTAGTAAGGCCAGTGCAATACCCTAAATGGGACTAGATTACTGACCGCAGCCCCAGCCCAGGCCATTTCAGGCACTTGATGGAGAGGGGGCGGGGGCTAAAGCACTTTCACCTGAATGGTCGTTGCACGCCTAATTAACAGTGCAGGGTCTGCCTAGACCCTGTCCTGTTAATCACAGCGTGATGCAAGCCCTCTCAAACCCCTGCAGTGTGGGGAAATTCAAAGAGGCGCCTCTGGACTTTAGCAGCCTCCCTGCAAAAGTCTACTTGAGGCTCAGTAGGATGGCGATATAGGGAAGCAGAGCGGCATCTGTCCTGCGTTGGAGGAGATACCGAACCCGAGCCTGCTGTGCCATCAATCAGGGTACCGGTACTCTCCCTGACTAAAGAAAAGTGCCGGTACTGACGGCTAGAAAATTTGGAAGTGCCGGTACTCAGTACCGGTGAGTACCGGCCCATTTAAAGCACTGTTTCCACCTGATTTTTGTAGGTAGTAATGTGCCCAGAAATACTGGGGCACTTGCAATCCTGTTTCAGCTGAAACAAGATTATCAGGCAACTTGTAAGTGGGCAATAAAAGAGAAAATTAGTTCTGTGTGGTCCAAAGTGCTCTGTACACTGATGGGACCCTGAGTATTCACTCGGTTTACTCTTATTTCCCCTTGAAGATGCCTAAAAAGACCTCTTGCATTTTTACATGGGAACTCTTCAGTTTATATTAAAATTGCAATCTCACCTTTTTCTCTTTGAATGCACTTGGGGAAAAATTCACTGCACACGGACTACTAGGTGATTCCTACAGCAAAAGTTGTCCATATAGATTCCGAGCAATAAAGTTGTATATAAAACACACATACCACATTCAGAAATAGCTGTTGCAGCTCACATACGCCCCAGAGGCTACATTTAGACCTGGACTATAAATTGTAGGCAAAATTATAATCTCTCTGCAAATTGGAGTTTTGAGGTGTGCCATAACTATTGTACATCACAGCTTTTGCCTGCTAGATTTCACCAGCAAAATACCACATGTATCGGTGGGAAATGTGTGGGGGGAAAACCTGATATCGATGGAAGCATTGTGGTAAATACATGTAATTCTGCATGTTCCCAGGAAACCGTGAAATAGGAAAGATGTTCTGCACCCAGTAAATACAGCTTCTCAGGGTATTGGTATTTTCCAAGTGAAGCGAATACCAACCACTTTTTTGTACACCACATAATCTAGGCCTTTATGGTTGTCTTATTTAAAGCAGGGGTGTGCGAAATTTGCGTGAATGCTTTTCCGTAATTATGCAAAATTTGGGGAAAACTATGCAACATTACACATAATTATGCGTCCCTGTATCAGTTTTTGATGCGAGGGTGCATTTCACGGTAAAAAATAGAGCAAAAAACACAAGTGGGCGAGTAAGCGCGGCTAGCATTCTCATCGTACCTGTTCTTCCCACATACTGATGGTAACATTTTGCTGCAAACTGTATGTAATTATGTGACATGATGTAATGGTTTAATTTGGGGAATTTTACATAACAAGCGCAATGTGAAATTGCTGAAATTACACCAATTACGCAGTGTAATTTAAAACCACCCTTGTGTAATCTAGAGCTTTCCACAAAAAACACCGGAGATAGGCCCCAAAGACTAAATTTCACATACAAGATTTTTCTTTTATCCAGGTGGATAAAAGCATTACAGATATTTTTCTGTCTAGGAGGGGTCCTCCACTCTAGGTAAGTGATGTCTAGCAGTATCACAAAGAGAAGCAGTCAGAAAACTCAATTTCAAACATTATTTGAGGATAGATTGGCTAGGTAATTGGGGCAGCTTTGTAAAAATCAATGTTATTACAGGTCGCAAGGTTAATATTGCTCAGATATCGACATAGCCATGCCCATACATTTTATTACCAGCACAATCTGGGATTTGAGTGCCATAAGCAAAAACTGAAAGACATTAATAGAGTGTGCTGTGTTCTTTGGTGTCTGAGAACCATCCCACTATAAAAGGGCTGCGTGTTTTTTGTGAATATATTTAACATATTTATGAATTAGGCAGATCTGGTGCAAAATTGGCAAAAACTGATTCTTGAAAAGATGAAAAATCTTGGAAAATTAATTGGCTCAACGAAATAATTAATTCCATAAAAAAAAGAGTTAGAGGCTTGTGGTAGATGAAGAATTTACAGGGGCACTGCTAAGCTTTCAGTATTGTACTTGTTGGCATTACTAACTGCTAGGGTCCCCATTTAATTTTGGTAGTACTGGAGTTTCGTGGCTGAGAGGGCACCTTTCTGGATATGCAACTGCAGGTATTGTTCAGTTTACAATGATCTGTGAGAATATAAAGTTAAGACCCACAGAGCTGGTCCCCCTTGGGAGATATATGTAGGACCACGGGTTGACATAGACTATGGTGATGTGGTCTATGAATATGACCTTCATGGCTATAAATATATTCTGGCGTTATGCGTCCTAGCAATTGGGTAAGCGTTCTCTCATGATGTATAATTGTAACCAGGTTTGGGATGAACCTGTAACTGTGGTCATGAGACTGGCCTAAGCTGTCAGAGGACACTACCATGGCAGAATACAGGCAACTGAAATGATCAGAGTTTTTGGCTAGAAACTGGCTTTTCTCAGTGTTCTCGGTGGGGCCCATATCCTTCAAAGTTTGCAAAATGGGAGCCATTCCTTGGTAGTCTTCATTCATGCTAGAGAATGTTGTCGCTGATATGCAGCATCCCATGTAGGGCACTTAGGGCTTGATTACACGTCTGGCAGTCCACGGACCGCCAGACTCGTGGGGGCGCGGCGGTGTCAGTCTCCCGACTGCCCTATTACAATTAGGGTGGTCAGACTGCCATTGCCCCGCCGTAGTTGCCAGGGAAGCGCCGTTCCCTGGCGGTGGTGTGGTGGTGTAGAAGCAGCAATTTGCTTGGCGGGACTGTTAAAAAGTAAAATCTGAGTCCCTTGTTTTTTGATTAAGCTATGCCTCATCCATTTTTCACCCCTGCCCTGCTTTCAGCCTGGCTCTATCCTTGACACTGCATTTGTATAAACATGAGTAAAGAATCTAGATTGGGGCATTGTAGGCTGTGTATACATGCAGAGTCAGCGCAAAAGAACAGCTGGCGTCTGCTTGGGGTTTTTCAGACAATGGCAAAGCCTCAAGTAAAGTTTACCCAGATAGCATATCTTGTTGTGCAGCTTCAGGACGCGACAATTGCACAAGGCACCAAGGCTGTCGATTCTTACCGGTACCTCATTTGTGTGTTTTTCCCAAAGTTCTATTTACCTCTGGGCATCCCTTGTTTGTGATCTTTTGCTATAAAAACCCATGTAATCATCGTTCAGTGTGCTCTCTCCTCGAGAATCTCTATGGTGCTTGTCGGACGAGGCCCCCATTCATGAATGCTAATAAATGACCTATGGTTTGTACTTCACTCCAGTGTCGATTCCTCCTTACTTGTTAAGAACCTGTGGACTAAGGGTGACCCCTGCACCAGTGGGTTTTAAATAATCCGCTTCCACAGGACCGCCACAGTCCTGCCAAGCATATCACAAGTTTCCTCTTCACCATGGTTTTCATGGCGGTTCCTCTGCCATGAAAACCGTGGCAGAGATGAAACATAAGGGGCCCTACAGGGCCTCCTGGTGCCTCACGTCATGTGGATGCATGCAGGGGGGCACAACATGTGCTCCCCTGTGTGCATGCACAACAGTTCCTGCATGCATGGACTTTACAGACCACGCAGTGCAGGAACTGTTTTTGGTATTCCCATGCGCTGCTCATTTTCTGAGGCACTGTTGTGGGAACATGAACAAAAAACCCACCAGACACAAGATACAGTCGTAATCTGGCGGGTGGCCTGACCACGGGTTTGGTGGTGCGGCGGCAGGCGGACCCGATGCCACACCGCCAAACTTGTAATCAGGCCCTTAGTGGCTCTTGAATAGTGGTTTGGCATTATCCTGCCAATGATGTCACTGCAAAAATGTAGGCATGTTTCACCATTCAAACCAATGTGTCCTAAAAATTGCGATGTTGTCAGAGTCAACATGCAATTTTAGATGGTGATAGCAGTGCTTAATTTGTGTCAGTGTTTGCCAGTGCTCGGAACTGGCACTTATTTGTCAGCATCAGCACTTATTTGTGACAGTCCACCACATGGTGGTGCTGGCTGTCTAGTTTTCAGGAGAGCACATCAGAAGATTGTTTAAAAATTGAATATAAATTGAAATAACAATACCTCTTCTATGCTATTCTTATGGCTTTGGTGACATGGAACAATTCAATTATCACATTTGTTGGAGTGTGATGGTAGTACTAATGGTGGCACTGCATTTGGCAACACTGGCAGGATGTGCACACTGCTGTGGCCTCCCACGAAGAAACTTGAGCCCTGGCACTTATTTTTTTGCAAGTTAAGCGCAGGTGGATAGCCAGATTGATCTCTAGTTTAGAGAACACATGTGCTCCACTGAAGTCAGCTAAGACTTTATTAATCACCAGGAAAATGTTACATTCCCTTTTGAATGCCTAATCAGGTAGGTACATGTCAACATATATCCAATTTCATCAATCAAGTGGGAAGAAACGGAAAGTTGGGCTTCAGCCATTGAGTTTGCTGGGTTTCTTGTCAACCATGAGGCACATGTGGAGTAGGACCCATCTTTATAGTGATGTTTATGATGATGTTGAAGTAAAAAGACACTATTTTTCCCATGATTTTTCTGATACCACAAAACAATGCTGTACAATGTTCAAAAAGTGTGTTGGTGGCTTTAGGAGAGACATGGCAGACTTTTTAACTACTGTACCACACAAAGTACTCCTTAGAAGCGAAGATGATACCCGCGTCATAACAACCCTGAAAAGGTTTAGATGGGAGGTCCTGAGATGAAGAGACCCACTACGGAGTGGGGAAGGAAACAATTCCTTTTGTTTTAAATACCCTCACACACCCTAGTGGTGTCATGCTTCATCATCGGGTCACCCTGACGCCTAAAAGTCAGGGTGGGCTCGACCGTTTTTTCAGGGAGCTCTTAGGAATAATAGGACCAGGGGGGAAAAAAATTAATTAAAAAACCTCCAACAAATCCCAGTATCCCTTTAATATTGGATTCGTTAGGGTTATTAAAAATATGTAAACAGGGGTCAGAATAGGAGTATTTATGGTCCTATGACCCTTCAGCCGACATGTTTCAGTCCTACTAGGGCCATAAAGGTCCCAGACTTTCTTCAGGGCAACAATACAACCTCCCTGGACAACGCAAGAGGAAAATCCCTACACTGCTGTTTCTCTAAGGGCAGATAGCTGCTCCTTAGTTGACTCGAAGATAATTTATCTTCTTGATCCTGTTAACGCTCCATCCAGACATGGGCGAGGGAACTCTTCTCCGGGTACCTCGCAGAGTAAGGGGTAGCCCTGTTGTCAAACAGTCATCAAGGGTCCTCCCCCGCTCTCTCACCTACTCGGTGCGGGTCCCACGGGCCTTTGTGGGACCCGCACCGGGCGGGATTAAAAATAAATTCAAAAATAAATAAAATAAAAGCTCACTTACCTGAGTACAGCAACCGCCTATCCTCTGTCTTCCCTCTGATCCTGGCGCCCAGCAGCACACAGGTTCCCAGACTCCCCTAAGCCAATCACGATGCTTCTGTCACCATTATGCCAGCAGCGTCGTGATTGGTCAGAGCGGCCTGGTTCGGCGCTCAGTCAGGGAGTGGGCGCCTGTGCATGTTCTCCTCCTAGCTGTGCAATACAGACGGGTGGAGAAATGCTAAGTGTGCATGTCTGCTTGGCCGACCCAAGACGGACGGCCAAACTGTCATGCACACTTAAGTGCGCCAACCACTGCTTCCCCTGCTCACCACATAGCCCAGCCCCACCCCTCCCTAAACTGTCTCGTAATAAAAATAGAATGATAATAATGTAACGTTAGAAACGTTGTGTTATTATTATTTTATTTTTCCTTTTCACTCAGTGGGGCGAAGCTCCTCCACCTTAGCGGAGGAGCCACCGCTATTTGTAGCTAGAAGCTGAAGAGAGGCGAGGCAGGGGCTAGGATCGTTAGTGTTGATAGCAGTTCCCTGTGGTCTCTCGCGGACTTATTCTGAGAGGACCCAGACGCCGAAAAACATAAACTTTCAATGCTGCTTTCCACAGTACAAGTGCTGAAATGCCCATGCATTGTAATCATCAGTTCAAGTGCGTAACACATTCATATTGCACCAAAGTGGTTACATTACTTAAGCTCCACAAAAAGTTGAAAGTTGCTATTATAATAGAATGTTTACTTTAATTGCTAGTTAGAAGCCTTATCTAATACAGTGCACCAGGCATGTGTTTCTAACATAAGAAAAAGTAATGTTCGCCTCCTAGCCCAAATGAGCAAACCAAGCACTTGGTAACAAACAATGAGGAGTGTTATCATACAAATGGCAATGAGCCACTCTATAACACAGGTGTCTCCAACGAGTAGTTTCCTGTGTGCTTCCCAGCCTACTAATATAAAAGTTTTTGCTTAGTTGAATTATTATATGTATACCAACATTAAAAAGAAGGTATCGAAGATGAAAATCCAATTTAAAGAACATATTTGAGGAATGAGAAGATAGTCTTAAGGTACTAGGAGAAGGTCTGACACAGCTGCAGTACCTACTATCTCCTGAACTTACCATTTTTGTTTTGCAAATCTCGTACTTTCAACCTTTCCGATGACAGTGGGTGTAATTGAAAAACAAGCATTGTCAAAGTAGTATGTCTTGCCTATTCAAGAGTTATTGGCTTTGCCAATGTCGTTTAGCTATGTTCTGGGAGAGAACAAGCAACATGGGCAATGGGAGAGCGGGAGGTAAGAAGCAACACTGACAATAGGAGGATTAAAAAAAGTGCTATGACGCGGCCATGTCATATCGCTTTTTTTTCTTGTGGCAGATGGGATGGCAGCACAGACAACGGAAGGGAGTGCGCGAGGGAAGGGGCAACTTTGTCAAAGGGAGGGTGGGAGGGAAAAGCAACGCAGACAATGGGAGGGTGGAAGGGTAGAAGTAACACGGCAATGGGAGGGTGAGATTGAAGAAGCAGCATTTCTCTGTGTCCTTTTTGCCTTCTGTTCCCCTCGTTGCCCCCATTCTCTGTGTCCTTTTTGCCTTCTGTTCCCCTCGCTGCCCCCATTTCTCTGTGTCCATTTTGCATTCTGTTCCCCTCGCTGCCCCCATTTCACTGTGTCCATTTTGCATTCTGTTCCCCTCGCTGCCCCCATTTCACTGTGTCCATTTTGCCTTCTGTTCCCCTCGTTGCCCCATTTATCTGTGTCCTTTTTGCCTTCTGTTCCCCTTGCTGCCCCCATTTCTCTGTGTCCATTTTGCATTCTGTTCCCCTCGCTGCCCCCATTTCACTGTGTCCATTTTGCATTCTGTTTCCCCTCGTTGCCCCCATTTCCCTGTGCCCATTTTGCCTTCTGTACCCCTCATTGCCTCTCTCCACACCCGCCGCTGCGTCCCCTGCGGCCCGCCCCCCCTGACTGCCCATTCGCTGCCCCTGCCTCCCGCCTCCCAGCTGCTCCTCCCTCCCACCTCCCCATATATGGCGGCCGCTGCGCGGTGAGGAGAGCGACCCTTGACCTTGCCAGGTAGGTCGCTCCCCCGCCACACAGCTCCGCCTGTGGTGTCCTGCCCGCTGCTGCTGCTGGTAAGCTCGCCCCTCTGCTTGTGGCCTCGGTGCCCGTTTTGCCTTCTGTTTCCCCTCGTTGCCCACATTTCTCTGTGTCCTTTTGCCTTCTGTTCCCCTCGTTGCCCCCATTTCTCTGTGTCCTTTTGCCTTCTGTTCTCCTCGCTGCCCCCATTTCTCTGTGTCCATTTTGCATTCTGTTCCCCTCGCTGCCCCCATTTCACTGTGTCCATTTTGCATTCTGTTCCCTCGCTGCCCCCATTTCACTGTGTCCATTTTGCCTTCTGTTCCCCTCGTTGCCCCATTTATCTGTGTCCTTTTGCCTTCTGTTCCCCTCGCTGCCCCCATTTCTCTGTGTCCATTTTGCATTCTGTTCCCCTCACTGCCCCCATTTCACTGTGTCCATTTTGCATTCTGTTTCCCCTCGTTGCCCCCATTTCCCTGTGCCCATTTTGCCTTCTGTACCCCTCGTTGCCTCTCTCCACTCCCGCCGCTGCGTCCCCTGCGGCCCCGCCCCCCTTACTGCCCATTCGCTGCCCCTGCCTCCCGCCTCCCAGCTGCTCCTCCCTCCCACCTCCCCATATATGGCGGCCGCTGCGCGGCCGCGCCGCTGGCGCGCCGAACGCGCGCCTAAGGCAAGCCCGTCTGCGCCAGTCCGCGCCTGGACCGCACCCAGCGCCAGAACCCCTGCGCCGTGCGCCCCCCGCTCCAGCCTCGAGGACCGACGCCGATACGATGCCACCACACTCCACGCTCTCAACCCCGGACGGATGCACAACTGCTTCAAGGCCGCCCCGAAACGCACCCATGGTCCCTTCACCTGCCGGAACTGCAGCTACACCAGCCTCAGAGCCACCGAGGCTCAACCACCTCCGATGCATCCTACTGAACACCCGCTCCGCACGCAAACACGCCGTCGAGCTCTGGGACCTGCTCGACACATCATCACCAGACGTCGCCTTCCTGACAGAGACCTGGATGAACGACTCCTCCGCCCCCGACATCACTATAGCCATCCCAGACGGCTATAAGATCACCCGTAGAGACCGCATCAACGCAGTAGGAGGAGGAATCGCCATCATCCACAAGAACACCATCAGGGTCTCGACCAGCACCGACGACACTCTCAGCACCACCGAACACATGCACTTCCAGATCCACACGGACCCCAACACCACCCTTAGAGGCACCCTTGTCTACAGACCCCCTGGGCCCCGACCCCAGTTCAGCGACTCCATCGCCGACTTCATCAGCACGCACGCCCTGACCTCTACCGACTACATCCTCCTCGGAGATCTGAACTTTCACCTGGAGAACAACAACAACAGCAACTCCACCACCCTGATCGACAACCTCGCCAACCTCGGTCTGAGCCAGCTCGTCACAACACCGACCCATTCCGCCGGCCACACGCTTGACCCCATCTTCTCCTCAAGCTCCCACGTCTCCTTCAGCCACACCACGGAACTCCTCTGGACCGACCACCGCTGCATCCATTTCACCTTCCAGAAACCCACCACACACCACCGCACCCAACAGATCCCACGCCGCTGCTGGAGCAAAGTCACTGAAGACCAACTACGGGCAAACCTCGCTCTCAGCCCTCCCTCCGACCCATCCAACACCGACGACGCTGCCTGCAACCTCAGACGATGGATGGACGACTGTGCCAACACCCTCTGAAAAAACTCACCTACAGTGACACCACCAAAAGAGCCAGCTGGTTCACCTCGGAACTCCTAGCTTCCAAGCGTACCTGCCGGAAACTAGAGAAGAAATGGCACAGTGATAAGACACCGGACAGCCACGCAGCCCACAAAGACGCCATCCGTAACCACCACCACCTCATAAAGTCCGCCAAGAGAATCTCCTTCAAAGACCGCCTCGACAACAACGCACACAACAGCAAGGAGCTCTTCAACATCGTGAAGGAACTCTCCAACCCCAGCTCCAACACCAACGACATCCCGCCATCGCAAGCCCTGTGCGATTCCCTCGCCACCTTCTTCCACCGCAAGATCGCTGACATCCACGACAGCTTCAACACCCAGACAGCCCCAACTAAGATCGATGCACCAGACCCGCCGCACACCATCGACCACGACCCCCTGCCAGCCTGGGCCAGCGTGAACATCGATGACACCATCAAGACCATGAGCACAATACACTCCGGCTCCCCGTCAGACCCTTTCCCGCACCACATCTTCAACAAAGCCAGCAGCTCCATCGCACCCCACCTGTGCAACGTCATCAATCTCTCCTTCGAGACCGCGACCTTCCCAGAGAGCTGGAAACACGCAGAGATCAACGCCCTACTCAAAAAACCCAAGGCGGACCCGAGAGACCTCAAGAACTTCCGGCCCATCTCCCTGCTTCCGTTCCCAGCCAAGGTCATCGAGAAGATCGTCAACAAACAGCTAACCCGATACCTCGAAGAAAACAGCATCCTGGACCCATCCCAATCGGGGTTCCGCAGCTACCACAGCACTGAGACTGCCCTCATCGCCGCCACCGACGACATCAGGATCCTGTTGGACAACGGTGAGACCGCAGCCCTCATCCTGCTGGACCTCTCAGCCGCCTTCGACACTGTCTGCCACCGCACTCTACGCGCACGCCTCCACGACGCAGGGATCCGAGACAAGGCCCTGGAATGGGCCACCTCCTTCCTCGCCGGCAGAACCCAGAGAGTCCGCCTCCCACCATTCCGATCCGAAGCCTCCGAGATCATCTGCGGCGTACCTCAGGGATCATCCCTCAGCCCAACACTGTTCAACATCTACATGGCCCCGCTCGCACGCATCGCTAGACAGCACGACCTCAACATAATCTCCTACGCCGACGACACTCAACTGATCCTCTCCCTCACCAAGGACCCCTCGCCGCCAAATCCAACCTCCATGAAGGAATGAAGGCCGTCGCCGATTGAATGAAGATCAGCCGACTAAAACTGAACACGGACAAGACAGAGGTCCTCATCCTCGGCTCCAACCCTCAGCCTGGGACGACTCCTGGTGGCCAACGACACTAGGAGCAGCCCCGACACCCACCGACCACGCACGCAACCTGGGAGTCATCCTCGACTCAACGCTCTCCATGGCCAAGCAAGTCAACGCAGTCTCCTCCTCCTGCTTCAACACCCTCCGCATGCTTCGCAAGATCTACAGGTGGATCCCGACAGATACAAGAAGAACAGTCACCCAGGCCCTCGTCAGTAGCAGACTTGACTATGGGAACGCCCTCACGCGGGAGCCCCGGCCAAGCTCATCAAGCGACTGCAACGCATACAAAACGCCTCTGCACGCCTGATCCTCGATGTACCACGCCACAGCCACATCACCCCCCACCTGAGGAACCTGCACTGGCTCCCCGTCGACAGGAGAATCTCCTTCAAACTCCTCATCCACGCACACAAGGCACTCCACAAGACTGGCCCAGCCTACCTCAACAGACGACTCCTCTTCTACGTCCCCAACCGCCAGCTCCGCTCCGCCGACCTCTCCTCGCCACCGTCCCTCGCATTCGAAGAACTACCACCGGCGGCAGATCCTTCTCCCACCTCGCCGCCAAGACCTGGAACACCCTTCCACTAAGCCTACGACAGACCCAAGACCTGCTGACCTTCAGGAGGCTACTCAAGACCTGGTTGTTCGACCAGTAGCAGCACCCCCCCCCCCTTTTTTCTCCCCAGCGCCTTGAGACCCTCGCGGGTAAGTAATGCGCTCTACAAATTCTGTGATTGATTGATGGACAATGACGACAGGGAAGAAGAAAGAAAAAATACAACCTTAATCACAGGCCAAGCAAAGGAAGGAATCTAATCAAAATGAAACAATCAGTACTTGGCACATGCTCCAAATGAAAGAAGAGGAAGTGAAAATGGCACCCCAGGCCAATTAGGAAGCAGCAAATAAGAGTGACAATGAAGCCAATGAATGAAAAGGAATTGGCGCGCTCTAAAACCCTTTTAGTAAACAAATTGTCTCACAATTCTGAAGAATTGAGGAAGCAAAAACTCGCCTGTAAGAGCTTATGGCGCAAGTGGAGGAGAGGCTACAATGATGTAGACAAAGAGTCCTATAAACGTAGCATTACCCTTTACCAAAAATTATTGCTTAATTCCAAAAAGGCCTTTTTCACAGAGCAAATTACAAAGGCAAAATCTTCAACGAAGGAACTCTTTACAACAGTCATCAAACTGACCACCCCCTCTACTCCAAAATCTCACAGCAGTCCAGAACTCTGCGAGCAAATAGCCACTTTCTTCCAACAGAAGGTGGAAGCTATCTTTTCCTCGTTTAGTCTTTCCCTAACTACACAGACTATGGAGCCAGCCATGCCGTCGAGAAGTATAACAGAGCCCCAACCAATTCTAGATAAATTCTCACTTCTGACAAAGCAGGACACTATTAATCTCCTGTCCTCTATCAAATCGGGATCCCCAAATGACCCCTGCCCAGGTTTTGTGGTCAAACAAGTTCCTGAGCTCATCGGCGCAGCACTGACCCCCCTTTTCAACGCCATGTTTGAGTTGGGGCATTTCCCCTAGAGATGGACAAGTGCGTCCATCCTTCCACTACTTAAAAAACATAACCTTGACCATAAGGACCCTAACAACTATCGGCCAATCTCTCGTCTCCACTTGCCGGCAAAAATGATTGAAAGGTCAGTGAACACTCAACTTAGTACGCACCTCCAAGTAAATAACTCACTAGATCCCACTCAATATGGTTTCAAGGCAGAGCACAGCACAGAATCAGCCCTGATAAAATCCACAGAGGAAGTAAGGGAAGCTCTGGACCAAGGAGGTAATGCAGCACTAATCATGCTGGACCTCTCTGCGGCCTTCGATACGGTCCACCATGATGTTCTGATGAACCGCTTATCAGACTGCGGGGTAGAAGGCAAGGCCTGGAACCCCCTAAAATCCTTCCTTACGGAAAGGATTCAAACCGTGGACCTAGATAAAGCTCGCTCAAAACCTTTTTCTCTGCCATGTGGAGTACCACAGGGCTCCTCCCTCAGTCCCACGCTTTTTAATGTCTATGTGACACCCCTGGCTGCGTTGATCAGATCTTTTGGATTCCAGCTGACGTCCTACGCAGACGGCACGCAAATAGTGATGTCACTACGACCTGGACAAGAGGCTGAGAAAGGGAAAAAGTTCCATGACTGCATGAAAGCGGTTAGGTTGTGGATGACCATGAATTGTTTGAAGCTTAATTCAAGCAAAACGGAGGTCCTCATTTTTGGCAATAATGCCAACTTTTGGACACCAGACTGGTGGCCAGAAGAACCAGGGACGCTCCTGGAGCCAACTAGGAAAGCAAAGAAACCTGGGAGTCTTAATTGACAACAAACTGACATTTGGAGACCGAGTAAATGCGGTTGCCTCTGCCAATTTCCATCTTCTTAGAATGATAAGGAAAATAATGTCCTTCTTGCCGGCAGACAGCCACAAGGTAGTGATAACATCATTAATCTTATCGCGTGTGGACTATTGTAATAGTCTATACCTAAACATCCAAAAGAAACATCTAAACAGGCTTCAACGTGTGCAAAACGCAGCAGCAAGACTTTTGACTGGAACACCAAAATTTGTCTCGATCAAAATAGGAATAAAACAGCTACATTGGCTCCCAGTCAAACAGCGGATCCAATTCAAATCTTTGTGCAAGGTCTTCAAGGCTCTCCATGGTGGAGGCCCGGACCACCTAAAACGGTGCTTCAAATGGTATACCCCAAAAAGAGTACTCCGATCGGCCGGAGCAAGATATGTGGTTGTACCCCCATTTAAAAAAGCTAATTGGGGGGGAGAAGTTTCATTACATGTGCCGCCAGGGCCTGGAATGAGCTTCCTTTCCACCTTAGGAACACCACAGAGCTGCTGACATTCAGGAAGGGACTTAAAACCTGGCTTTTTATGTCTTAGGTCAACACACACCTCGTCAACCGGAAGGCAGTATTTAGCACCAGGACACCTCCGGGTAACCGTTGCGCTTAAGAAATGTAATTAACATAACATAACATAACAATTGACAGTGTAAGCAC
Source organism: Calotriton arnoldi (assembly GCA_963921515.1). Taxonomy (NCBI): domain Eukaryota; kingdom Metazoa; phylum Chordata; class Amphibia; order Caudata; family Salamandridae; genus Calotriton; species Calotriton arnoldi. The sequence continues at coordinate 2,531,883 of CAWUFW010001161.1, forward strand.
TGTCTCATGCGAGGCCTAATGATCCTCAGCCATCTACCTAATCCGTTCTATGCTAGTGTTCTGGATAGAGCAAGTGCCTCATCTGAGCCACTGGCTCATTTTTGGGGGTCACCACTTATTTGACTTTGATCCAGAGCAAGAGGGTGAGAAAGCACAAGGGGGAAGAATGAGGAAAAGAAAGATGGGAACAAATATGACAAAGGGAGAAAGAATGAACCTGCAAAATTGAGACAAAGGGGCAGGGAGTGTCTGGTGGTTGATGAAAGAAAATGGCAACACAGCAGGAGTTTTATTAGCATATACCTTAAAAGGTGAAGGAAATAGTTGCTACAAGTTGGTAAAGAGGAGGAAGCATTGTATCAAATTATACTGAAATAAAACTAAATTTAAGGAATTCTTCTATGGCCAAATATATTTGAGGAATACACCTTCAGACAATCACATTTCCAAGTTGATATTAGGACAGAGAAATGCTTGGCACTGCCACAACCTGAGCTCTTGAGGGAGAATTGTTCTTTGAAATTCAATAAGACCCAAAGAATCTTTCAAAAAATCAGAGGACATAGTTAGGTGCGCTTTTGTAGTTAAATGAATATTTCAGTGACAACATTAACGTTTTGAACTAAAAGAAAACACCAAAATTCACAGGTTAGAGTTAGTAGAGCTAGCTATAACCAGGGCCACTGGAATTCTGCGATTGTTCGGCCACTGCGATTTTCGCATCAGCAAAAGAATTGCCAAATTTGCGGCATAATCCATCAGCCACATAATCTGCAGATATTTACCAAAAAATTTTTTGTTTCTAGCTCAAAAGGTAAAAAAGTTACTAAAAATGCGACAACGCGCGCTGCCACGTAGTAGAAGGACCATTGCAAAGCTGGATTGGTCACCTTTCTGTTGCTTACTGATATATTTGAGTGTTAAATTTGTACTAATGTAATGCAATAAAGCCCCAGAAAGTGTTACCAGGTTTAAAAATGATGAATAATCTGAATTCAAGAAGGAAAACCAGCACTCACGAGAAGAAAGAAAATACTTGTTTAATTCTTCACAAGTTTACACACAGATGCGTTTCAGCAAGCGCCTTTGTCAATGTTAGTATGTTACGTATATACACACGCATACATTACTGGAGGTCACCGGTAGGTAGTTATAGTTAGGACCTAGTTCCCATAGGAAAAATGTTTTTTGTTTTGCTCATAACTTTGGCGCCATTTGATGAATCTTCACAAAATGTTTAAAACAAGTTTGCCACTCACTTTAGCAGCAGTCTGAAAAGTTTCAAGGTGATTCATCAAGTGGGGGCGGAGGAAAAGGAGCGGTCCTAAGACGCATTTTCACCATGCAATTTCCATAGGGATTTTAGACAGGACTACAGCCCAAACTGCTGAACCGAATTAAATTAAATTTGACAGAAAGCTAGATCTTGGTCTAGAAAGAGTGATTTGTGTAGTTTGGTGTAACTCTGTTTGTCGTGTAGTTCCTATAGTACCCCTGCAGGACCTGCGCGTTTGGATAACATAAACTGTGGGTTTGGTGATAGACTGGCTCTGTGCACCCCCACCGCGTATGTTAGCCGGATTTGCATTAGCTAGCTCACAGTGCCACTAGAATCTCCTCTTATCGGGGAGAGATTAGTTTCTGGCAACCTTAGATCATGATTGGCAAAAGAGGGGACGTGGGCGGGCTAGTTTAACGAGGTCCAACGTACAAGCCCGAGAAGACTGTATGCAAAAAAGGGGTATGAAGTTCCTCAATAGCAAGTAACAGAAGAGAGGAGATACCGTGAGGTGTGGGTAGTATAAAGGTAGCTACATGCCTAGTCAAGGAAAAAGGCAAACTAAGGGGGGGGAAACCTAGGCCTGCGACCTACCCTGCCGCCGGAACCGGGATGGTAACTGGTTGTAGGGCTGTCCTACAACCAGTTACCATCCCGGTTATGGCTAGGATTAACTGACCTGTTTTAATTCACTTCCCTTTCACGTCTACAGCGCCGACTGGACGAGGGGCAGGCTCATATGATGAAGCATGACACCTAGCTTGCTGGGTGTGTGAGAGCCCTAGTTCCACCAAGGGGTTTCCCCCCCCTTAGTTTGCCTTTTTCCTTGACTAGGCATGTAGCTACCTTTATACTACCCACACCTCACGGTATCTCCTCTCTTCTGTTACTTGCTATTGAGGAACTTCATACCCCTTTTTTGCATACAACCTTAGATCATGACAACCCTGATCCCTCAGAATCGTGGAAACAATGTACTACTTTTCGCTCAGTCATTCGTGCTTACTTATTCAGTTTGTCTCAGAGAGTTACACTGAATAAACAGTCTGGGCGTTTCAATAAGTATTTATTGAACAGTAACCAGCAGACAATAGCAGAGATATATTATCAGCAGTACGATAAAAGTGAAGGGATAGTACAGTTCTACCATATTGCAAGAATCATGAATACATACATGAATATAAAAAGCATTATGAAAAGTGTGCATACGCCTACGATGCCTAACTAGATGTACCTAAGTGTACCTAGCATGTGTGTAGGTCTAAAAGCCTAAGAGCCAAGAATCCTTCTAGGATTTAGTCGAACCCCATTACCTGAATAGAGAGAGTGTGGGACCCCGTCCTGGTCTCGAGTTGGACACCCCGCAAGGGCTGTGTTAGACCGCTGCCAGCTGGAGCGACTGCATGCAGGAGCCTCAGCGTCTCTGGTCAGTGTATCAGCATGGAAGTCTCGGTTCCCTCTGTCTTACCGGGGCAAGATGTGGTGTATTTATACTCTAAAGTGTCTCGTCCCTCAGTATGGTTTGTATTGGTCTTTGTTAGATATGAGGAAGACGTCAGGGGTGAACTTTGTACATACATATTATGCGGGAGATGTAGCTGGTGAATGCTCATGCATAATTTATGAGTACATTGTAGGCCTGTGTTCGGGAAAAACCCTGCAGTGTTCTAACCACAGACTAGATAACGTTCAACCCTCAGAGTTCGTTGTGTACTGTAGGGAACTAATGTAGGTGAAAGATCATGCCTATATTAGGGCATAGGAGATCATGAGTATAATAGGGCATAGATGATTATGACCATATACGGCATATATGAACGTGTCTATATTAGGGCCTCTATACGAAACGTAACACCCACTCCACTTTCGAATTGGATGACAATGACCATAATTAAAATCTGGACAATTTAAAATTTTTCTTAAAAACAGCTAAAAACATGGTTTCAAAAGACATTTAAAACATGTGTAAAAATGTTAAAAATCAGCTATTCTTTTGTTGCCACTTGAAAAAGTCAATTCTGTCTCACTTATAAAAGTTGCATTACTACAAGCAGAAGAAAGCCATTCTTTCTCAAGTGAAAGTGTCAATTTAGGAAATGTTCCAAATTTTAGTTCGTTTATTTATGAAACGAAGTGGGGAAGCCGAATTCTTTCCCAGGACGCGATGAGCCAATTCAAGATTAAGTGTCCTGGCTGGGAGATAGCGATACCAAAGGGGATGATGGACAGAGCGTTTGAGCAAATAAAACACTCACCCCCAGTCAACTGATCTGGGTTTAATCCATCATCATTCTTTAGCTCACTCCACCACCCCAGTTCAGACATGGCCATATGCAAATCAGTCTGACCCTGTGCCTCATGGGAACAGTCCAGCCCGAACTGCCAAGCCATGTCTTCCCTGGACCGGAAACAAGCATCCTGGGATCGGTTTCTGGCTATTCAGCCGTCATCAGCCAGGCTAGCTTGAATCCAGTGGCAAAGTGAGCAAGGGACCCACGTCTGGGCATACCCTGCCAACTTAGGGCGAACAAAGCGATACAGCATTATCGGTGTTAGCTACTGCAGACGACAAATCCAACGCCTCACAGAGAACGTCAATCGCACATAGATGGAATTCAGCACTGCCAACAGTCGGTGCTGCGGCAGCTTGTGTGGCAGTTGTTACCTGAGTGCCTGTGGAGGAGCCACCTAACCCAGCAGGAGCAAACAGCACCTGTGGATTCTCAAGGAATGCATTCATCAGAATTGGAAGACGCTGGGGACAACGTAGAGCATGGGCCTTTAGGGGGTCCAGCATAGCATCCATGTCCGGAGGCGTATCTGATGGAAACGTTAGACAGAGATCCAACGAGCATTCTTCTCCGCAAAACAGGCATCGAAGAACAGGTAAGATGCAGTCGCCCAGACTGGTCTGAACGATAGAAACCAAGAGGCATTCAGTTCTCTTAGGCAAGGTATACCCAGAAGCTGCACCATGCGTTCACGGTATTTCCGCGCCATGATTATGTTCGCCATTTCCTCGGAAATTGGGCTGTCCATTGCGTAGCAGTAAGATTACAATCAGGACTCCTGCAATTAGGAACAGGATAAGCGGGAGACCTCCAAAGACGCTTCCCAATACGGAGTGTATAAAATTTGGGATTACTCCGAGGACTGTCTGAAAGGTGCTTAATAGTCCTGACCCTATGGTCTTAAATAGGTGTACAATACCGCTCATATCAGACATGTTAAAGATACGACCCACCATTTCTGCGAAATGAAAGGGGCAGTTCGTACGTATAAGCGCCTGTATCTCAGTCGAGGTCCTTGCAACTTGAAGTTCAAAGGTTTCTCGAGCGGAGGTTAAGGGCACGGGTTGCTGTAAAAGCATGGCTTTCAGTCTGCTCAAAGTATCAAATTGTATAAAGGAAACATTCAACGGAGGCCATAACGACGCCTCCCTGACTGTGTTCAGTGGCGGAAACAATACTTGCATACAGCAAGTAACGCTGGAGTTAACAGTGACCAGATAGGTGACACCCGGAAGCATCCCACAGCAACCTTGATCGTTTAGCATCAAGTAACTCCCATTCGAGAGCAGCTGGAAAACCGGCTTGATCATGGCCGATGGGGTCCCTGACATGTGACACGATAAGTTTGCTACCGAACCACAACATGCTCCGTGCAGAGAAATATCCTGACACATGAGAGAACCGCTTAAAGCGTTCTTGCAGTTTGTACCACTCAGATACACTTCTCGATCCCCATTCCGGCATCGATATCTATATGGTAACTCCCAAGTTTCCTTAATGTAACCCTTACCCATTTTTTCATATTTGCCTGCCTGCCTTTGCTCAAGGCAATATTGAAACTGAAATGTAGTGACCGGCAGAGTGATTTGGCCATGAATTCGCCATTCAGGTGTTGGTAATTTGGCTACAGTGAATGGTAACCTTTCCAGTTTCTCAATAGGCAGCATTGTATATTTGGCTCCTCTTTGTGCCATTTCTGTCTGTTTATCAGTTAGATTGTATTCTGAAAACAGAGACGTGGTGTTTATAAAACGCCAAGGCACATAGCCTGCACACAAAGATTGCAGCGTCCAGCTTAACATCACACTAGAACGTAACTGTGATTGCCCGTGTTGTAACAAGGCCAAATATTGTTCTAATATGTCGATTGCCGAAGACACAATGTTGCCTAAGGAGTAAATCCTGGATGTCAAAGTTGTTAACCCATTATCCACTACAACCAATGCCTTCTCTAGGTTAATACGGTCTATTTTCCATATTCTTTCTGCGGCCTCCTGTTGGGATATTTTCCAGTTTTCATTATAATAGGCGTAAATGCCAGCATATATGAAACGTTTCTGATGTGTTTTCCTTGGGCCTGACAAGAAATCCCTAAGGTCCACATCAGGTGTGAGTAAGGTCAAGTGATGTTTCACTTCTGTGAGTGTTGAGGTCTCTATCCAATCAAGGCACAACTTCCCAACACTATAGGATGTCACTACCCCTGGGTGTTGTCTTTGTACATAGCGTGTATCTGGCCTAATGATACTAAACCCCTCGGTTATATCTAGGAATCTCTGTTGACGTGTTGTGTCAATGGGCCAAATCAGCCATTCTGTCCAATTGGGATCTGACCTGTTGTACTGGAGAATGTTATCTACTCCTACCCCATGTGTAATTGAATTCTGCCCCCCACCCATCTGTGATGGTGCTGGAAACCCCGGTGTGTTCATTTCTTTGTTCTTGGCTAGTCCAAGACAGGATGTCTGTTGCACAGTGTCATTTAGAAATATCATCTGCTGTGGAATGAAGCATGCTTTAGAAAGCGATTCTGTTCCCTGGACTTGCCAATCCCTAGAACCCCAGATTGATTTTAAATCTATAGTGTCCTTCCATAGGTCGAAACCCTGTGTAGACAACTGGGCCATAAAGGAAGCCGAGTAAATCTGTTTGGTGTTAGTCAACATAATTTTCTGTGCTGATGTTGTTGCCACTTTGTAATAAAACGACTTCAGGTCAGATGTATTAAACCCTGAAAAGTATGTGAATTTCTGTGCAAAAGTTTGCGAACTACCTTTTGGAGGTGTTGGGCAGTGTTCCCACTGGTGGTATTCAAATACATTTCTAGGTGTTATAGATTTGTGCAAGAAATGATGACCATAATGTTGGTAACAGTACAATGTATCATAGTCTGAAGTACCTTCTAACATTTAATTGTTCGGAAATGCTGCAGTTTTTTCCAAATCAGACATCATATTATTTACAGTTGCAGTGTCCCAATCATCAGACAATGTACTGGAGGTAATGATATCACTTAAAGAAATTTTAAATACATGTTTAAGCTTTAAAAGTTCAGTCGGACCGAATATATCGAAGTCAATCTTGTCCCATACTATACCGTCCGGTATAGGAACTGCTGTGATGTTCACTGAAGACAAGTCTCTTGGTTCACGATGTGAAGACTGGCGTGGTTTTAAAATCAAATTGACTCTTTGGGCTATAGAGCTCTGCTGGAGATATCGTCCATTAATAAGCATACTAAAAGTTATAATTAAACCTAGCCAGAAAAGAAAAAATAGAATCCCAGTGATATACCATAGTTCTATCCAAGGTGACACCAGGTAAGTCTTTCTAAAAAAGTTCAAAAAGTCAATAAGTTTCTGTTTGTGTGATTTTTTGGCTGGCATCGCTTCCGGCTCGCTTGGATCCAGTGAAAACATATCAAAGTTCATGAAATAGCCAGAAGCAGTTCGATCAATTGTTGGAATTGCATTAGGATTTGTTGAAATTGGATTTTGCTCTTGGCGAAGCATGTTGACGTAGACGTCTGTAGTCGGTCTGATTGCAACTTGGTTGTTTAGTTGATTTTCTTCTTGAAGTTGAACTTCTTGTTGAAGTGGAACGAGTTCCATAGCATTGTTGCTTAGTCCTTCATTCTGTACAGGTGCCTCTTCAAACGTGATGAGTCTTTCTGTTTGAACTTCTTGGATTGTAGCAAAAGGAGGGCGTCTGCTACTGTGGAGTCCACGAGGCCTACTGTTTAGTATCGGCCACATAGTGTGGTTTGATTAAGTCGATTGAGACAAATCTTTTCTCCTTTTTCCCGGCAAGAGGCGGCAGAAGTACAGTTCTTGTGCCTTGGATTGCTAGGACCAGAACAGCTGTTCTGTATGATGGTCCGAATTCTTTCTTGTCTGCAATATTTTCTCTGACCAGATCCCTGACCTTTGGGATCCAGACAGGTCTTGCCGTTACTGCCTTGACTTCCTCAGTGGCGGTCTGTTTTAAGTGGACATTGCTTTGTTGTGTCCTGGATTCATTTAGATCCTGTAAAACAGCCAAATGATCATGGATATCAAATGGTTTTTCATCCGCCACATTTGCCTCCACAATCAAGATCAGGTACCCACATTCTTGTCCCAAATAGGACCTCGTAAGGAGTGACACCCCCTAGAGAGCTTCTAGGCTGATTGTTTAGGGCTCTTTGTACCCCATATAAGTGATCGACCCATCTACCGCCCTTGCCTAATACCCTAGCTGTTAAAGATTACTTTAAGTCATGGTTTTTCCTCTCCACAACCAAATTTCCCTCAGGATGGTACGGAGAGGAGTACCGCAATGCTACGCCCATTCCTTCCATGGCCTCTTTGTAAACCCGAGAGCTAAACGCCGGGCCACGGTCAGAATGTAACGTGCCAATTGTGTATGTGCCGATAAAGACGCGCAAATCTTTTATAACAGTTCGAGCGTCAGCCGAGCGCTGAGGCCAAACCCATAGGAATCTAGAGCAGGAACCCACTGCAACCATGATATATTTCTTGGCCCCATCCGATTGTAGGGGTCCGCAGTGGTCCAAATATACACATGCGAGAGGTTTGTCTGATTTTAGTAATGGTGTCTGCGCTGGGCGTGTTACGGTGGAGCCCTTCATCTGCTGGCAGATGTCGCACTTTAAGACATAGTCTTTGGTCTGCTTTGTTAACCCTGGCCACCAGTAGCGCTGTTTCAGTAAAGAAATAGTCGCTGTAACGCCTGTATGCGCAGAACCCAAACCCTCATGTGCTGCTAGAATTAAGCCTTGCCTACGATCCATATTTGGTATTACTCTATCCCCCCACTCCAGGAATCTGAGCATATGGAATGTTTTGTGCATCTAACTTGTAGGAGTACTTGAGTGGAAATTTCTTTGGTACTGCTGTGCTGCCTTTGTGTGAAGCAATGACAGCCACCATAATCTCGCTGTCTATTCTCGTTTTTAAACGAGTGATTGCAGCTACGGACGCTGTGCGTACAGCCCCCTTTGCGGCTTCATCAGTCAATGAATTCCCTTCAACGTGAACGCCATCACGATGATTACTCAGTGTATGTATCACGTGAGCCCTTGGTAGTTTGTTTCTCAACTCCACTACCTGTTCCCATAGCATTTTATGCTTAATTGTGCCACCTTTCGCATCTTTGAACCCATTTTGTTCCCAATGGTGTAAATATTCATTGTACGACTGTACACAGTAAAAGAAATCACACACAATTAGTGTGGGGAATTCGTGTTCCGTATTTACCAGTGCCAGTATTAGTGCTTTTAATTCTGCCAACTGAGCCGTGCAGTCTCCTAGAGATTGCGTTTTAGTGCAACTTGGATGGAACTTTCCATCGCGCATGCGACCTTTAACGATTGCACACGCTGCGCTGTAAGCTTGCTTGCTCCCTATGGCCGGTTGAGCAGATCCGTCAGTGTAAATAATGTATTCATACTGATCTAGAGGCAAAATCTCATTTGGTAGAGGATATTCTTGTTCGTATTGCAGAAATGCTTGTGTTTTTAAACTTGGATCAAATCTGTATTCAACATCCGTTGCAGTAAGAGAATTAGCCTATTGTATCCATCTGGGATGTAAGGCTTTCGCATTTGGAATGCTAGTCTTTGGAACAGCCTCTAAGGCTGGTACTGGGGTCACGACTATTATGCGTTTTCCCTGAGCCAGAGCTCTTTCTCTTGCTACAGCGGTCTGCACTGCTGTCAGGATTTTTTCTGTTGAAGGGAAACGCATCTCTGCGTTTGTGTACAGGTGTGATTTGTATGCGATTGGTACTGTTTCGCCTTCATTGAAAGTTAAATAAGTGTACCCGCATTGACCCGCTATTACTCGGATCACTAAGTTGTGTACGTTTACGCGTGTCTGTAAATGTTTTGAAGCTATCATGTCTTCCTGTAGTGAACGTAGGATATTTGTATGTTCCTGTGTCCATTGTCTGACTGAAAAATCAGGTTTTATTAAGTAATAGAAAGGTTTTACTCTTTCTGCGTAATCCAAAATGTATGTTCGACCAAAATTTAGGAATCCCAGAATTGATTGTAAATTCTTTAATGATTTTGGAGGTTGGAGCAGCGCACACTTTTCTAAAAAGTTAGCTGCTAGGCTTTTTCCTTCACTTGACAGCTCATACCCTAAAAATAGGACATTGAGATGGGCAATTTTTGATTTTTTAAATTAAATTTATAGCCCTCAGAGGCAAATCCCATAATAATGGTGCTCACCCTGGTCAAGTGCCTCGGTAAGTCATCGTCCGTCAGATAAATATCATCTACATAGGACAATACTTCTTCATTCAAATTTCGGAGTAACTCTGTTACCCTTGCTGAAAACAACCCGAGCTATTCTTATACCCTTGGGGCAAACGACAAAATTGTCGCTGAGACCCTAGCGCTGAGAATGCGGTCAAATACCTGCTTTCAGGCGCTATATTTTGGCAGAAAAATCCATTTGAGATATCAAGTGTTGTTTTGTATTTTTGTCGCGCAATGTTATTCATTAATGTGGCACTGTGTGCATTTTGAACTGCAAATGTCTTTGTGCAAGTGTTTAAATGTCTATAATCTAAAACCAAACGATATGTGTTGTCAGGTTTTGATATGGGAAACAAAGGATTGTCCATTGGTGAGGTGCAATTTTCTATCACCCCTTGGTATTCAAGTTGATCTAGGATCTCCCTTAGGGCACTCCATGACGAATGCTGGTGGCCAGTCTTGCTCTGCTAATAGGATGTCATATCCAGATGACAGATTTTTTCCAAAATAGACCTTTAATTTTCCTGGGCTTGTCCCCCTCCATCCGGAGTGTTATCTCATGTAACTTATGTGGGACACTTACCCGAGTATCAGGTGTTTCCACCGTGATATACTCACTCAACTCCGCTGTCACCAGAAATTCCTTCAGGTTCTGGCGAGCTATTGTTACTTCTGCCGCGCTGTCTAGCATCGTCAGAGCCCATTCCCTGTTCAGAAGCTGTGTCCTCAGAATTCTGGGCATGTCTGATCTTGAGACCTGCTACCTCCTTCTTTTTGAACTGAGGTTTTGATTTTTCTTTATCTTCTTTTTTAGGTGCGTAGTCTGCAGCGCGTTGCGTGTCTCTGGACTTTGTACGCTCCTCTTGTCTGTGTTCTGACCGTCCTTCCCTCTCGGAGTTTTTTGATGAACCCTGAAAGGAACGAGAAGAAGAAGTAGGTGTCTGCTTTGTAGTGTCCTTTTCAGGACTGCCCACCAGTTGTGGTTTTAATGCTTTCCCACCTAGACTGTCTCTGCCTAGTTCTGCATATGCAGTTTCAATTATTTTGGGTAGTTCGTGTGGTTGATCTACTGGACTGAACTCCCTTAGGCGTTGGCGGATCGCCACTGAAGCTGCTTCCCCCTTAATGTTAGCTAGTATTATGGCTGATACCTGTTCGTAGTTACCTAGTAACTTCATCCCTAAGTTAAGGGCAGGCTCTGCTCCGTACTCATTTTGTATCATTTTGTACTCATTTTGTATCTGTCTCAATACGTCAGGTACTACTGCTAATGACGGGATACCATGTGTTCTGGTATATATGACAGCAAAGACTGTACCCCAAGAGGTGCAGTCCTCTATTTGTGGTGTGATCCCCATGGGCAAGCAGATTGTTAGTATTCTGTCTTTATCACAGGTGGTAGTATTCGGGAATACCGCCTCAAGCTGAGTTATTTTCTGAGCTATCCAGGATGGTATTTGTTCGCGTTTTGCGGGCATTTTGCCCATTACCGCATGTAATGTTTGAGGAGTAATTTTATTTCCTGTACCCTGAGCTGGAGTACTATTTGCTGCACCTGGTGCAGGTTGGATTGTTAAAGTCCTCATGACAAATTGTGTCAGGTTTCTGTAGATTTTAATTAAATCCCTGTGTTGTATGAGAAGTCTGGCTGTGGCATTGTGCCAATGTCAGGATGCGGTGTGTAAGCCGCTAGTATCGGCCATGTGGCTCCGTCTCCTCCGAGCGGGCCTAATCTTACTCTTTGTCGTACGTTTGGTAGGGCGCCATTAAACCAGTAATAATGTTCCTGGTAAGTGAGTGGAATCTCCATGTCCTCAAATGGACAATATTCCCGTGGTGCATCTCCTTCTATATAGTAGTGAAATGTCTTTGTTATTGCATTTGCTGCTGGGAGTGTAACCCATGAATAGAATACCTCTGTTTTATTTGATTTGTGTGCCTCAATCACGAAATCTACAATGCCACCCTTAGCTTGTAGACCATTTTCTAATAGTCTTATGGTGACTGTCCGTCTGAATTTTGGTGCAATCTGTATTGCATCCTCAGGATCTTCTTCCTCGTCTGACGGGGGCAGTGGCATTCATAGTGGATCTAAGACCGCGGTAGTCATCGTGTATAGAACACAGACTAATGTTTCAAAGAAACTATGATAAGGTTTTAGGCACAATTTTAGGAACACTATGTCCTTTCAAGCTTGAATAACCAACAGCCAATAAATAGTATTTTCGTACTACTCAGCTGCGGCGGATTTTGTGCCCACCCACTCCAGACGTCTCTGGTGTTTTTGTGAGTAGGTTCTCTGAGAATAGCACGACTGAACTACTCAGATTCTACTGTTAAATAAGTACCCAACCAACGTTGGTGGCGCCATGTCGTATAGTTCCTATAGTACCCCTGCAGGACCTGCGCGTTTGGATAACATAAACTGTGGGTTTGGTGATAGACTGGCTCTGTGCACCCCCACTGCGTATGTTAGCCGGATTTGCATTAGCTAGCTCACAGTGCCACTAGAATCTCCTCTTATCGGGGAGAGATTAGTTTCTGGCAACCTTAGATCATGACAACCCTGATCCCTCAGAATCGTGGAAACAATGTACTACTTTTCGCTCAGTCATTCGTGCTTACTTATTCGGTTTGTCTCAGAGAGTTGCACTGAATAAACAGTCTGGGCGTTTCAATAAGTATTTATTGAACAGTTGTTATTCTAGTGTAAAATATATGTGCTGCGGCAACCAGCAGACAATAGCAGAGATATATTATCAGCAGTATGATAAAAGTGAAGGGATAGTACAGTTCTACCATATTGCAAGAATCATGAATACATACATGAATATAAAAAGCATTATGAAAAGTGCGCGTACTCCTACGATGCCTAACTAGATGTACCTAGCATGTGTGTAGGTCTAAAAGCCTAAGAGCCAAGAATCCTTCTAGGATTTAGTCGAACCCCATTACCTGAATAGAGAGAGTGTGGGACCCCGTCCTGGTCTCGAGTTGGACACCCCGCAAGGGCTGTGTTAGACCGCTGTCAGCTGGAGTGACTGCATGCAGGAGCCTCAGCGTCTCTGGTCAGTGTGTCAGCATGGAAGACTTGGTTACCTCTGTCTTACCGGGGCAAGATGTGGTGTATTTATACCCTAAAGTGTCTCGTCCCTCAGTATGGTTTGTATTGGTCTTTGTTAGACATGAGGAAGACGTCAGGGGTGAACTTTGTACATACATATTATGCGGGAGATGTAGCTGGTGAATGCTCATGCATAATTTATGAGTACATTGTAGGCCTGTGTTCGGGAAAAACCCTGCAGTGTTCTAACCACAGACTAGATAACGTTCAACCCTCAGAGTTCGTTGTGTACTGTAGGGAACTAATGTAGGTGAAAGATCATGCCTATATTAGGGCATAGGAGATCATGACTATAATAGGGTATAGACGATTATGACCATAATAGGGCATATACGAGTATGACCATAATAGGGCATATACGATTATGACCATATACGCCATATATGAACGTGTCTATATTAGGGCCTCTATACGAAACGTAACAGTTCAGTTATTTAAACAAAAATTATGAATATCTAGAGACGATCCGGGGATCCATGCACCAACAGCAATGCCATGATTGGCTGGCTGCAACCTAAGAGAAAAGTTGCGGCCGCCATTTTGTGAATTGGGACACGGTTCCCTGGGGGAGATTAAAGTCTAAATAGGATATAAGGGGATAAGATAGAGGTATCCTGACCCCATTGGAATGACGGAGGGGTATGTGAGGGACACCTCATGGAAAATAAATTGTCCAAAAACATTTTGTTTTCCATGCGTGAGGATCCACGGATCCACTGCAGCACCCATCGTGGCTCCTTGTCTGAATCCAGGGCAGGTCCATGTATCCAGACTCCAATTAAAAAAAAACATACCCCCTCTCACAGATCCACTCACACACTCTCTCACACAACTCACACACCCACTCACACATCCATACACCCACTCACACACCCATACAAACAATCACACACCCATATAGTCACTGTTACATCCACTCAGAGACCCAGACAACCACTCACACACCCACCCACAGACCCACACAGGGACTCACACACCCATTCACACAGCCACATACACACCCGTAGAGCCACTTACATACCCACACAGCCAGTCATGCACCAACTCACACACCCACTCACAGAGCCACTTATACACTCACACAACACTCACACACCTACTCACATACCCATAAAGCCACTTACATACCCATTCACAGATCCAGAAAACCACTCACACACCCACTCACACAGACGTGTACACACCCATACAGCCACTCACAAAGCCAGACACACACCCACTCACAGAACCACTTACACACCCACACAACCACTCACATACCTACTCCGACACCCATACAGCTTCACACACTCACTCACAGATCCAGAAAACCACTACCACACAGGCACTAGACAGCTACTGACTCACCCACACAGTCACTCTCACATCCAGTTATACAGCCACTAACACACCAACTCACACACCCATATAGCCCCTCATGCATCCACACAGTTACTTACACAGCTACTCACCTATCCACAAACAGGCAGTGATACAGTTATATAAATTGTAATAGGATATATGTGTATTAAATGTGTTGTTGTTTTGTATTGAATGTATGCTTTTGGTTGGGAACGGATCCATGGATCCATCATGGATCTGCCTGCAACATAGCTGGCAGAACCCTTATTTGGCCCATGGTGTGGTCTCAGAGAAATGCAGAAACAGCTTTATTGACATGATTCTTAGTTTTCTCTATTTGCAGATAAAATTGGGTTTACCACTGACACTTTGTTCTTTGGCAAATGTTGGAGAAAACCAAGGCAGTATGTGGGAAAAGTGACATTAATTTACTAAAGGTATTCTTCCTTAGGATTTCCAGTCCAACCCCAATAATTGTGTCTTGGTCATTGCCACCACTTTGCACAATCATGAGGTCTGGATGTTGGCAATCCGCAATGCTTTCAACCAAAGTCAGCAACTGATGCCACTTTAACTCTCTCTGGCCAACCTAAGTAAAGTCTACATTAGATAAACTTAGGTCACAGGCAATGCCGCTCTTTCTTGCACTCTCTCTGGCCAAAAACACAAAACTATGGCCCACAATCCAGACTCTGACCATTTTGGAGACAAGCAGGAGTAGCACACAGGAAAAGGCAGAAGCAGAATGAAGTAGTTTTTAAGATGAAAGGCAGCTACAATGGAGGACAGCAAGTAAAATATAAAACAACATATTTGGATGGTGGAGATGTGCAGGTAACTAAAATTCGGTAGTGACTTTAAGAAAAAAAAGTAACTAACTCTGTGATTGGCTTTGGAAAAATAAAAAAGTTATGTTGTTTGTGATATGCTTGGACGTACTAGCAGCCAACCACACCTGCTACAGTTAATGTGAAGATAGTGTGCTGTTTAGAGAAAGTCTTGAGAACTTGTGACCTACTGGAAGGCAGAGACTATTGGAAGCATGGTTACTATGGAAACAGAGCTAACAGAGTGTAGGGGAAGAGAACAAAAGAGACTGCAGTGTGAAACTGAAAAGCAGACTAGTGTACAAATGTTTTCAGTAGGGAGTGTATGTCTTGTAATTGACAATATTTTACAAAATTAAATATAGCATTAACAACAGATTATTGAATGCTTTTAAGGGCCTTGGATTCAAACGGGGGGCTGTGCTGAGTGCCGCAGTGGATCTGCGAAAAACCTACCAAATTGGGCTTCTTTACAGGAAACATGGAAAGGGTTAAAAAAATAATGACAACTTAGAAGTGGTATAACAAAAATAAAAGATGATGTGATTTGCTAATCACAGAAGTATGAGTGAGAGCACAGTGTGAATGGTAGCCATTTTGGGTACTTTTCTACTGGGAGTGGAAGAGGATTGCCATATTTCTGACTTGAGATTTGCAGTGGACAAACAGATGTTAACAGATATTAAAATAAAAGTTGGGCAACAGCAAAGAGATTTTACAGGTATGTTAATTAGGTCATACTATAAAAAAGTATATTTAAAAAAAAAAAAACTATGTGTGTATATAAGCTGAAAGAAAATGTGTAGTTTCCAGACACCACAGTAAAAGGCAAAATAGAAGGGAGGTCAGATGGGAACATTAACTGAAAATATAGTTAGCAGCAAAGGAGAAAGAGGAATTGCTAAACTGAAAGAAATAGTTATTTTATTAAGTCAGTATGAATGAATGTGTTTGAAATTAGATGTGGGAGCTTGTTTATAGATTATAGTATGTAATTTAATAGTATGTAATTTGCACCCGCTCACACAGTCAGGCAGACACTCACACACACACACCCAGTTATACTCCCACAAACGTATTTATGTACCCTAAGATCATATAGACAGTGACTGACACACTCGGTCACACAACCATTAAAGCATTCTTACATCCATTTACTCACCTATACATCCACTTACATAGTCATTTACACCTCCATACAGGCTCTGCCACACCCAATCACACATCCATACAGCCATTCATGTACCCAGCACTCAGACAATCAGTTACACACGCACTTACACACCCAAATACCCAGTTAAACACTCAGTTTCCCACTGATACAGTCACTCACATACCTATTTTCAAAACCATACAGCCACTCACACACCCAGTCAGACAGCGACAGAGGTACTTACACATCCATTCACATTCCCACACAGCACTTATGTTTCCACCACTAATAGAGTCACTTGAACACCGTTATTCACCCAAACCCCCATGAACACAGCCAGTTCCTAATCCATACACCCACTTACATACCCACTTAGACACCCACACAGTCATTAACATACCCAGTCACACTCCCACACAGCTACTTACACATCTAGTGACACACCCACAGAGGCACAGATACACTCACTCACATATCCACTCAACCAGTCACACACTCAGTCATCTACCCGTACAGCCACTCATACACCCATTATGCACCCATACTTACAAAGCTTCTTACACACTGACATAACCACTTATGTAGCTACTCACTTGCTTATAGTATGTAATCTAATAGTATGTAATGTTAAGTTAAATGTATTTTATATTTGCTTTTGAGATATCTACTTGTGTTTAAAGAGAAATGGAAGATGGAATGGTGAAATAAAAAAAAAGTAACAATTATATTTGTTGGCAGCATGAATAAACTGAGCAACAGTTGACGTTTTTAGTGCAACTGGCATATGGCATTTGCCACAATGAGTGTCCATGCCTTGCATTTTTGATGAAACAGCGGGGATGATAACTATCTGGTCAGGTGATAAGGGTCCCACGGATGGACCAGCTTCTGCTGATGATGCACCACCTTCCCTCTTATCATCCTGTGATACCTCCTTGTATCTATATTTTCCCATATTTTCAAATAGAGGATGTGCCATCTGAATACTTCTTCACCATACTGTTTGACAGTTTTTTGCTGCATAGTTTGCATTGGATACATTTTGGAAGAACTTTCTTTTCTCCTGAACGGATGGAGAAATATTTTCAAACGTCATAGGAATTCTTAGGAGGTGGGAAATCTTCTTCTTCATTCTGCTCTTTCCCTTCTCTTCTATCTTCAACTGAAGACATCTTAACTTTGAAACTCTATTCTTTTGAAGGAAAGAGAAAAAGCAATTGTGTTTTTCAGGCTGTCTCCAGAGAGATGTGAAACCCAAATAATTGATTTACATTGTGGTTTGCAATGTGGATGGATGAAGACTTACTGTATCCAATGAGAAGTTGAGGTTTGGGTGTGTACATGGATTTGCGGTGGATTCGTGGTGGTATCATAGCGGATCCATAAAATGAATACAAAAAAAGAGAAAGACTTGCTGTATTGCATTTATAGAAAGTTTACTCAAGGTACATTAAATTGATTTGTTAATTGTTACTCCTTAAAATGTATAATACAAATAAATGTGTGAATAAAATGTATTTATAAACTTGTAAAAATGTATACTACTAAATTGAACTTATTGGTAAAATTGCAATACAATTTATATTTTTTAAAAATGGTGAGATTCACTAAAAAACCAAAGGTTATAGGGATGCTATAGTTAGGAAATGGCATTAAAAACATAGAAATTCACTGAAAAAGCAAAGGTTACAGGGACATTAAAGTAAGGCTCAGATTGTGCAAACACAAAACCATAGGAATTCAGCAATTATAGTTACCTGAGCTAACTATACCTTACTCCCCCACAATGCTCCGCTTATGACCTCACATATTACATCAGTCATGACATAGTCAGTAACATCACTGAAGACATCACTGATGACATCTCAAATGACATCACTTATGACATCATCTAGCAAAGTAAACTTCAATATACTTCATAAAATACCATTTACATTTTTTAAAAATAAGAAGACACAGGTGAGAGACATATAGCACAGAGCTCATTGTGACCTTATCAACTACTACACTCACTTATCATGTAAGGGATAGTTCTCAGTGGATAGTCCTGTCTTTTCTGAACCACTACTCTAAACAATAATGACCAAAGTAAAACGTCTAACTGTATAGGCTAGTCTATTGCAAACCACAACAACACCATTTGTGAACCTGGAAAGAGGTTTTAGTGCAAATGTCAGATTTATGCAAACCACTACAACATACAACCAGTAGAGAGGTCTTAGCGGATATGCCACTGTGTGACAAACTACTAGTAAAATGATTTTTCACCTTGGAGAAAGGTGTGAGCAGAGAGGTGTGTCTGTTGTAAATGTCTACTGCACTGAGCCAACCCCCTAGAGAAAGGTCTTAGTGAACAGACAAAGTTATTGCAATCTACTACTACAGTCATTCATCACAAAGGAGAGAGGTCTAAGGAAACTGGTCAGTATGTCAAAAAACAGAACTATATTTACCCATCACTGTAGAGTGAAGTCTTATTGAACTGCTTAGACTGTCACAAAGCACTACCATACACATACATCATCAGGGGACATGTGTCAGTGCAGAGGCTAGTTTACTGATAAATAGTACACCTGCTTTAAAAATGGGATGATAGATCAGATGACATATGCTAGAAATAGTATCACTCAGTAGTACAGAAAGAACAGTAATTTAACCTATGCAGTAGCTTAGAAAAAATATCTTTAAGATTTCAGAAATGTTTATGAAACACTTGCACTCACTGGATGTTGTCATCAGTGATGTCATTTGAGATGTTATCAGTGATGTCACTGACCATGTCATGAGTCATGTAATATGTGAGGTCATAAGCAGTGCATTGAGAGGGAGGTGTACGTTATAGTTAGCACAGGTAACTATAACTGCTGAATTTCTTTGGTTTTGTGTGTGTAAAATCTGACTCTAACTATAACGTCCCTGTAATCTTTGTTTTTTTCAGTGAATATATATATATATATATATACCCACATATATATGTGTATGTATGTATGTATGTGTGTATATATATATATATCTACATACCCACATATATATGTGTATGCATGTATATGTGTATATATTATCTACTGGCGGTCGCCAGTAGATAGTTATAGTTAAAACCTATTATCCATAGGAAATCCGCGACATTCTATTTGAAATAACGTTGGCGCCGGTTGACGAATCTTCGCGAAAGTTTCCAACTTGTTGGGGCGCTCCGGTCCGCTCCTATCCTGAAAGTCTCGGGGTGATACTTCAAGCGGGGCCGAGAAAAGGGGGTCCCAAAACGCGTTTTCCCATTCATTTTTCCATAGGAACCTTTAGTCGCAGCTACAGCCCGAACTGCTGAACGGAATTACACCAAATTTGGCAAAGAGGTAGCCCTTGGTTCAGTGTCGTGCCTTTTGCTTAAATGGTGTAAATCCGTTCAGTAGTTCCTGAGAAAATCAAAAGTAAAGTCACATATATATCTGGGCGGAGCCTAACCACACATGTCATCGTGAGATCTGATTGGCTGTCAGCACTTCATCCTGGAATTGCTGGCAGCCATCTTGGGACCAATATAAATGATAGTACCTCATTGAAATGCATTGTAGTGAATAGAAGATTTTGAGGGTTACCAAAAGGAGAACTATAAAGGATGATAACAGGCTTTAGTTACATTAGAATTTATTTGTTGATGGTACCATACTAATTTTAGGAATTGTGGTGTATTCTAAGGTGATTTTACCATGTGAAAAACCTTCTGCTGGGATATCATGAATCATGTTTGAGAGAACACTATTTTCTCATGCTTGTCCCATGGAGGTTTGGAAGGTGCTCCAGAAGCTAAAATGAGAGCATATTTTCTGTAAATTCACATTATCTTTCTCACTCAAGTGAGAATGAAGTCTGACATTCTCAGTAAAACCTGTACATCCAACAAGGGCAGAGACTGTCAGTTGATTCCTTTGTGTTCTACTGCAGCTTCCCAGAGTGTTCTAAAGAACAACTAGAGTGCTAACAGCCTTACTTATGACAAAAGTATGGCACACCTGAAGCCATCTTGATTGGAATAAACTGGTAACACTTAAACAATTTAATTTAAAAAGGAACAAAATGATGGGGTTCATTTTGTCATAGAAATTATGGTTAGTGCTGTAGAAAGAAAAATTAGGACATGTTTCAAGTGTGATCTCAAATATCTTCCTGTTATATTTCAACAGGAGCAGCCTGCCAGTTGATGCCTTTCTGTTCTACTGCAGCTTCCCAGAGTGTTCTAAAAAACAACTAGAGTGCTAACATCCTTACTTATGACAAAAGTATGGCACACCTGAAGCCATCTTGATTGGAATAAACTGGTAACACTTAAAACATTTAATTTAAAAGGAACAAAATGATGGGGTTCATTTTGTCATAGAAATTATGGTTAGTGCTGTAGAAAGAAAAATTAGGACATATTTCAAGTGTGATCTCAAATATCTTCCTGTTATATTTCAACAGGAGCAGCCTGCCAATTGATGCCTTTGTGTTCTACTGCAGCTTCCCAGATTGTTCTAAAGAACAACTAGAGCGCTAACAGCCTTACTTATGACAAAAGTATGGCACACCTGAAGCCATCTTGATTGGAATAAACCGATAACACTTAAAACATTTAATTTAAAAAGGAACAAAATGAGGGTTCTGTTTGAAATAGAAATTATGGTTAGTGCTGCAGAAAGAAAAATTAGGGCATGTTTTAAGTGAGATCTCAAATCCTCTTCTATTTCATTAGAAAATTCTGACATGCAGACTGAAACAATCACTTTCAATACCAGCAGCAGACTACCAGTTAACTCCCTGGTGAGCAGTAGCTTTACTCCAGTGATCTAATGAGCAACTAGAGTGCTAACATTCTGAATTTATGGCAGATGTGAGACACATCTGAATGCCTTCTTGATGGAATCAAAGTAAAAACTGAAAGCATTTCCTACTGAGGAGACTGCAGTAAATGAAGAAATTAGGAAACTTCATAACAAAGAAGTCTTCCAAGATGGCCACCAGTGAAAAAGAGCCCAAATGTAGCACAAATATTACCCAGATGTAGCCCACATATAGCCCAATGACAAAAGTGTGCAAAACACTTTTTATTTTTAGTTTTTTTGCAGTTTTATGTAGTGCAGACTGGTCAGGTATTGGAGCATTGCATCTTAAAACATGACCCCCTACACTACAAAAACACCACTGCACTACCTTAAACCCTAAAACACTACCCCCAGCACGACCCCCTACACTACACAAGCACCACTGCACTATCCTAAACCCTAAAACACTACCCCCAGCACGACCCCTACACTACCCAAACACCACTGCACTAACCTAAAACCTAAAACACTACCACCAGCACGACCCCCTACACTACCCAAACACCACTGCACTACCCTAAAACATGACCCCCTACACTACACAAACACCACTGCACTACCCTAAACCCTAAAACACTACCCCCAGCACGACCCCTAAACTACACAAGCACAACTGCACTACCCTAAACCCTAAAACACTACCCCCAGCACGACCCCCTACACTACACAAACACCACTGCACTACCCTAAACCCTAAAACACTACCCCCAGTACGACCCCCTACACTACCCAAACACCACTGCACTACCCTAAAACATGACCCCATACACTACACAAACACCACTGCACTACCCTAAACCCTAAAACACTACCCCCAGCACGACCCCCTACACTACACAAGCACCACTGCACTACCCTAAATCCTAAAACACTACCCCCAGCACGACCCCCTACACTGCCCAAACACCACTGCACTGCCCTAAACCCTGAAACACCAGCCCCTGCATGACCCCCTACACTGCCCAAACACCACTGCACTGCCCTAAACCCTGAAACACCACCCATAGCACGACCCCCTACACTGCCCGAACACCACTGCACTGCCCTAAACCCTGAAACACCACCCCCAGCAAGACCCCCTACACTGCCCGAACACCACTGCACTGCCCTAAACCCTGAAACACTACCCCCAGCAAGACCCCCTACACTGCCCGAACACCACTGCACTGCCCTAAACCCTGAAACATCACCCCCAGCAAGACCCCCTACACTGCCCGAACACCACTGACCTAAACCCTGAAACACCACCCCCAGCACGACCCCCTACACTGCCCGAACACCACTGCACTGCCCTAAACCCTGAAACACTACCCCCAGCATGACCCCTACACTGCCCGAACACCACTGCTCTGCCGAAAACCCTGAAACACCAGCCCCAGCACGACCCCCTACACTGCCCGAACACCACTGCACTGCCCTAAACCTTGAAACACCAGCCCCTGCACGACCCCCTACACTGCCCGAACACCACTGCACTACCCTAAACCCTGAAACATCACCCCCAGCACAACCCCCTACACTGCCCGAGCACCACTGCACTGCCCTAAACCCTGAAACACCAGCCCCAGCACGACCCCCTACACTGCCTGAGCACCACTGCACTGCCCTAAACCCTGAAACACCAGCCCCAGCAAGACCGCCTACACTGCCCGAACACCACTGCACTGCCCTAAACCCTGAAACACCAGCCCCAGCACGATCCCCTACACTGCACGAACACCACTGCACTGCCCTAAACCGTGAAACACCAGCCTCAGCACGACCCCCTACACTGCCTGAACACCACTGCACTGCCCTGAACCCTGAAACACCAGCCCCAGCACAACACCCTACACTGCCCGAACACCACTGCCCTAATCCCTGAAACACCACCCCTAGCAAGTCCCCCTACACTGCCCAAACACCACTGCACTGCCCTAAACCCTGAAACACCAGCCCCAGCATGACCCCCTATACTGCACGAACACCACTGCACTGCCCTAAACCCTGAAACACTACCCCCAGCAAGACCCCTACACTGCCCGAACACCACTGCACTGCCCTAAACCCTGAAACACTACCCCCAGCAAGACCCCCTACACTGCCCGAACACCACTGCACTGCCCTAAACCCTGAAACATCACCCCCAGCAAGACCCCCTACACTGCCCGAACACCACTGCCCTAATCCCTGAAACACCACCCCTAGCAAGTCCCCTACACTGCCCAAACACCACTGCACTGCCCTAAACCCTGAAACACCAGCCCCAGCATGACCCCTACACTGCCCGAACACCACTGCACTGCCCTAAACCCTAAAACACCACCCCCTGCACGACCCCCTACACTGCCCGAACACCACTGTACTGCCCTAAACCCTGAAACCCCACCCCCAGCATAACCCCTACACTGCCCAGAACACCACTGCACTGCCCTAAACCCTGAAACACCACCCCTGCACGACCCCCTACACTGCCCGAACACTACTGCACTGCCCTAAACCCTGAAACACCACCCCCAGCACGACCCCCTACCCTGCACGAACACCACTGCACTGCCCTAAACCCTGAAACACCACCCCCAGCATGACCCCCTACACTGCCCGAACACCACTGCACTGCCCTAAACCCTGAAACACTACCCCCAGCAAGACCCCTACACTGCCCGAACACCACTGCACTGCCCTAAACCCTGAAACATCACCCCCAGCAAGACCCCCTACACTGCCCGAACACCACTGACCTAAACCCTGAAACACCACCCCCAGCATGACCCCCTACACTGCCCGAACACCACTGCACTGCCCTAAACCCTGAAACACTACCCCCAGCATGACCCCCTACACTGCCCGAACACCACTGCTCTGCCGAAACCCTGAAACACCAGCCCCAGCACGACCCCTACACTGCCCGAACACCACTGCACTGCCCTAAACCTTGAAACACCAGCCCCTGCACGACCCCTACACTGCCCGAACACCACTGCACTACCCTAAACCCTGAAACATCACCCCCAGCACAACCCCCTACACTGCCCGAGCACCACTGCACTGCCCTAAACCCTGAAACACCAGCCCCAGCACGACCCCCTACACTGCCTGAGCACCACTGCACTGCCCTAAACCCTGAAACACCAGCCCCAGCACGACCGCCTACACTGCCCGAACACCACTGCACTGCCCTAAACCCTGAAACACCAGCCCCAGCACGACCCCCTACACTGCCCGAACACCACTGCACTGCCCTAAACCGTGAAACACCAGCCTCAGCACGACCCCCTACACTGCCTGAACACCACTGCACTGCCCTGAACCCTGAAACACCAGCCCCAGCACAACACCCTACACTGCCCGAACACCACTGCACTGCCCTAAACCCTGAAACACCACACCGTGCATGACCCCCTACACTTCCTGAACACCACTGCACTGCCCTAAACCCTGAAACACCACCCCCAGCGCGACCCCCTACACTGCCCGAACACCACTGCACTGCCCTAAACCCTGAAACACCACCCCCTGCACAACCCCTACACTGCTTGAACACTACTGCACTGCCCTAAACCCAGAAACACCATCCCCAGCACGACCCCCTATACTGCACGAACACCACTGCACTGCCCTAAACCCTGAAACACTACCCCCAGCAAGACCCCTACACTGCCCGAACACCACTGCACTGCCCTAAACCCTGAAACATCACCCCCAGCAAGACCCCTACACTGCCCGAACACCACTGCCCTAATCCCTGAAACACCACCCCTAGCAAGTCCCCCTACACTGCCCAAACACCACTGCACTGCCCTAAACCCTGAAACACCAGCCCCAGCATGACCCCCTACACTGCCCGAACACCACTGCACTGCCCTAAACCCTAAAACACCACCCCCTGCACGACCCCCTACACTGCCCGAACACCACTGTACTGCCCTAAACCCTGAAACCCCACCCCCAGCATAACCCCTACACTGCCAGAACACCACTGCACTGCCCTAAACCCTGAAACACCACCCCTGCACGACCCCTACACTGCCCGAACACTACTGCACTGCCCTAAACCCTGAAACACCACCCCCAGCACGACCCCCTACACTGCACGAACACCACTGCACCGCCCTAAACCCTGAAACACTACCCCCAGCAAGACCCCCTACACTGCCCGAACACCACTGCACTGCCCTAAACCCTGAAACATCACCCCAGCAAGACCCCTACACTGCCCGAACACCACTGCCCTAAACCCTGAAACACCACCCCCAGCAAGACCCCTACACTGCCCGAACACCACTGCACTGCCCTAAACCCTGAAACACCACCCCCAGCAAGACCCCCTACACTGCCCGAACACCACTGCACTGCCCTAAACCCTGAAACACCACCCCCAGCACGACCCCCTACACTTCCCGGACACCACTGCTCTGCCCAAAACCCTGAAACACCAGCCCCAGCACGACCCCCTACACTGCCCGAACACCACTGCACTGCCCTAAACCCTGAAACACCAGCCCCAGCACGACCCCCTACACTGCCCGAACACCACTGCCCTAAACCCTGAAACACCACCCCCAGCACGACCCCCTACACTTCCCAAACACCACTGCACTGCCCTAAACCCTGAAACACCAGCCCCAGCACAACCCCGTACACTGCCCGCACACCACTGCACTGCCCTAAACCCTGAAACACCAGCCCCAGCACAACCCCGTACACTGCCCGAACACCACTGCACTGCCCTAAACCCTGAAACACCAGCCCCAGCACGACCGCCTGCACTGGCCGAACACCACTGCACTGCCCTAAACCCTGAAACACCACCCCCTGCATGACCCCCTACACTGCCCAAACACTACTGCACTGCCCTAAACCCTGAAACACCACCCCTCAGCACGACACCCTACACTGCCCGAACACCACTGCACTGCCCTAAACCCTGAAACACCACCCCAGCACGACCCCCTACACTGCCCGAACACCACTGCACTAAACCCTGAAACACCACCCCTGCACGACCCCCTACACTGCCGGAACACCACTGCACTGCCCTAAACCCTGAAACACCACCCCCAGCACGACCCCCTACACTGCCCTAACACCACTGCACTGCCCTAAACCCTGAAACATCACCCCCAGCACAACCCCTACACTGCCTGAGCACCATTGCTCTGCCCTAAACCCTGAAACACTAGCCCCAGCACGACCCACTACACTGCCCGAACACCACTGCACTGCCCTAAACCCTGAAACACCACCCCCAGCACGACCCCCTACACTGCCCGAACACCACTGCACTGCCCTAAACCCTGAAACACCAGCCCCAGCAAGACCCCTACACTGCCCGAACACCACTGCATTGCCCTAGACTCTGAAACACCAGCCCCAGCAAGACCCCTACACTGCCCGAACACCACTGCATTGCCCTAGACTGTGAAACACCAGCCCCAGCAAGACCCCCTACACTGCCCGAACACCACTGTACTGCACTAAACCCTGAAACACCAGCCCCAGCATGACCCCCTACACTGCCCGAACACCACTGCACTGCCCTAAACCCTGAAACACCAGCCCCAGCACGAACCCCTACACTGCCCGAACACCACTGCACTGCCCTAAACCCTGAAACACCAGCCCCAGCACGACCCCTACACTGCCCGAACACCACTGCACTGCCCTAAACTCTGAAACACCAGCCCCAGCACCACCCCCTACAATGCCCGAACACCACTGTTCTGCCCTAAACCCTGAAACACCACCCCCTGCACGCCCCCTACACTGCCCGAACACCACTGCACTGCCCTAAACCCTGAAACACCACCCCCTGCACGACCCCCTACACTGCCCGAACACCACTGCACTGCCCTAAACCCTGAAACACCACCCCCTACACTGCCCAAACACCACTGCACTGCCCTAAACCCTGAAACACCACCCCCAGCATGACCCCTTTACTGCTCGAACACCACTGCACTGCCCCAATTCCTGAAACACCACCCCAGCATGACCCCCTACACTGCCCGAACACCACTGCCCTAAACCCTGAAACACCACCCCTGCACGACCCCCTACACTGCCCGAACACCACTGCACTGCCCTAAACCCTGAAACACCACCCCCTGCATGACCCCCTACACTGCCCGGTCACCACTGCACTGCCCTAAACCCTGAAACACCACCCCTGCATGACCCCCTACACTGCCCAAACACTACTGCACTGCCCTAAACCCTGAAACACCACCCCTCAGCACGACACCCTACACTGCCCGAACACCACTGCACTGCCCTAAACCCTGAAACACCACCCCAGCACGACCCCTACACTGCCCGAACACCACTGCACTAAACCCTGAAACACCACCCCTGCACGACCCCTACACTGCCGGAACACCACTGCACTGCCCTAAACCCTGAAACACCACCCCAGCACGACCCCCTACACTGCCCTAACACCACTGCACTGCCCTAAACCCTGAAACATCACCCCCAGCACAACCCCTACACTGCCTGAGCACCATTGCTCTGCCCTAAACCCTGAAACACTAGCCCCAGCACGACCCACTACACTGCCCGAACACCACTGCACTGCCCTAAACCCTGAAACACCACCCCCAGCACGACCCCCTACACTGCCCGAACACCACTGCACTGCCCTAAACCCTGACACACCAGCCCCAGCAAGACCCCCTACACTGCCCGAACACCACTGCATTGCCCTAGACTCTGAAACACCAGCCCCAGCAAGACCCCCTACACTGCCCGAACACCACTGCATTGCCCTAGACTGTGAAACACCAGCCCCAGCAAGACCCCTACACTGCCCGAACACCACTGCACTGCCCTAAACCCTGAAACACCAGCCCCAGCACGACCCCCTACACTGCCCGAACACCACTGCACTGCCCTAAACCCTGAAACACCAGCCCCAGCACGAACCCCTACACTGCCCGAACACCACTGCACTGCCCTAAACCCTGAAACACCAGCCCCAGCACGACCCCCTACACTGCCCGAACACCACTGCACTGCCCTAAACTCTGAAACACCAGCCCCAGCACCACCCCCTACAATGCCCGAACACCACTGTTCTGCCCTAAACCCTGAAACACCACCCCTGCACCACCCCCTACACTGCCCGAACACCACTGCACTGCCCTAAACCCTGAAACACCACCCCCTGCACGACCCCTACACTGCCCGAACACCACTGCACTGCCCTAAACCCTGAAACACCACCCCCTACACTGCCCAAACACCACTGCACTGCCCTAAACCCTGAAACACCACCCCTGCACCGCCCCCTACACTGCCCGAACACCACTGCACTGCCCTAAACCCTGAAACACCACCCCCAGCATGACCCCTTTACTGCTCGAACACCACTGCACTGCCCCAATTCCTGAAACACCACCCCCAGCATGACCCCTACACTGCCCGAACACCACTGCCCTAAACCCTGAAACACCACCCCTGCACGACCCCCTACACTGCCCGAACACCACTGCACTGCCCTAAACCCTGAAACACCACCCCTGCATGACCCCCTACACTGCCCAAACACCACTGCACTGCCCTAAACCCTGAAACACCACCCCTGCATGACCCCTACACTGCCCGAACACCACTGCACTGCCCTAAACCCTGAAACACCACCCCAGCACGACCCCCTACACTGCCCGAACACCACTGCACTGCCCTAAACCCTAAAACACCACCCCCAGAACAACCCCTACACTGCCCGAACACCACTGCACTGCCCTAAACCCTAGAACACTACCCCCAGCATGACCCCCTGCACTACCTGAACACCACTGCACTACCCTAAACCGTAAAATACTCCCCCAGCACGACCCCTACACTACCCGAACACGACTGCACTGCCCTAAACCCTAAAACACTCCCCAGCATGACCCCCTACACTACCCGAACACCACTGCACTGCCCTAAACCCTAAAACACTCCCCCAGCACGACCCCCTACACTACCTAAACACCACTGCACTGCCCTAAACCCTAAAACACTACCCCGCATGACCCCTACACTACCCAAATACCAATGCACTACCCTAATCCCTAAAACACTACCCCCGCACAACCCCTACACTACGCAAAGACCACTGCACTACCCTAAACTCTAAAACAATACCCCCGCACTACTCCCTACACTACCCAAAGACCACTGCACTACCCTAAACCCTAAAACACGACCTCCTAAACTACACAAACACCACTGCACTACCCTAAACCCTAAAAACTACCCCCAGCACGAACCCCTACACTACCCAAACACCACTGCACTACCCTAAACCATAAAACACTACCCCCAGCAGTACCCCTACGCTACCCAAACACCACTGCACTACCCTAAACCCTAAAACACTACCCCCAGCAGTACCCCTACACTACCCAAACACCATTGCACTACCCTAAACCCTAAAACACTACCCCCAGCAGTATCCCTACACTACCCAAACACCACTGCACTACCCTAAACCCTAAAACCCTAAAACACTAACCCCAGCATGACCCCTACACTACCCAAACACCACTGTACTACCCTAAACACTAAAACACTCCCCCAGCATGACTCCCTACACTACCCAAACACCACTGCACTACCCTAAACCCTCAATCTACCCCCAGCATGACCCCTACACTACACAAACACCACTGCACTACCCTAAACCCTAAAACACTACCCCCAGCATGACCCTCTTCACTACCTAAACACAACTGCACAATTTGTTACAGGCGTTGCAACGCAGGCCTGTGGTGCTTACTGGAAGTACCTGGTGGGCTAGTTGGGCCCCAGGGACTCTCAGGATTCAAGGTGACCTAATCCCCCAACTTAAAACGCGCCACGGGGCGCGTTTGCACAGTGGTGAAGTGAGGGGCGGGGCCTCAGGTGACATGTGCGCAAACACGCCCTGTGGTGCGTTTTAAGTTGGGGAGTTAATTCCCTTTGAATCCTGGGGGCCAACTAGCCCACCAGGTACCTTCAGTAAGCACAACAGAGTTGCGTTGCAGAGAGGTGAAAAAGGTGCGTGGCCTCGGAACGCCTCTCTGCAACTCAGCTCTGTGGTCCTAACTGTAGGTACCTGGGGGCTAGTTGGGCCCCAGGGACCCTCAGGATTCAAGGGAACTTAATCCCGCAACTTAAAACGCGCCACGGAGCGCGTTTGCACACATTTCACCTCAGGCCCCCCCTCCCTTCACCACTGTGCAAACCTGCACTGGCTCTGGTTAGTCAGAGTCAGTTACCACCAGTACCCGTCTGAAAAAGTTGTGGGGACAGGATGATTTTGCAACAAGGCCTCTTTCTGCTCCTCTGTTGGTTCTTTCTGCACATCTTTTGCTTCTTTCTGTGCGTTTTTCTTCTTTCTTCACATGTCCTACCTCTGTTGGCATAGTTAGAAACTAGCATTTAAAAACCTTTGAAATTCACTTAAAAATCATAGGTTTCAGGCACGTTATAGTTAGAAATTAGCATTTAAAAACCTCTGAAATTCACTGAAAAAACCATAGGTTTCAGGCACGTTATAGTTAGAAATTAGCATTTAAAAAACCTTTGAAATTCACTGAAAAAACCATAGGTTTCAGACACGTTATAGTTAGAAATTAGCATTTAAAAACCTTTGAAATTCACTGAAAAAACCATAGGTTTTAGGGACAGTTATAGTTAGTTGGACATTGCACTCGTACAAAATCCGTGAAATTCCCCTGTTATAGTTAGTTCAGCTAACTATAACTTGCGCCCGCAATGCACTGCTGATGACGTCACATATTACATCACTCATGACATGGTCAGTGACATCACTGATGACATCACTGATGACATCTCAAATGACATCACTGATGACATCATCCATGTGATAATTTCATGCATCTTCTCACACCCTAATATAACTTTTGATACACCCACTCTAAATTACAGACTGCCATTCTCAAAACCATAGACACTCCAACACCAAAAACTACATACCCACTCACTGATTCTTAGGTCTACACACACATCCACTCACTCACCCGTACAGTCACTCATACTTAGTCACTCAGTACAGGACTATCATATGCACTCATACATCAGTGATGTCATCAGTGATGTCACTGACCATGTCATGAGTGATGTAATATGTGACATCATCAGCAGTGCATTGCGGGCGTGAGTTATAGTTAGCTGAACTAACTATAACGGGGAATTTCTATGGTTTTGTACGAGTGAAATGTCCAACTAACTATAACTGTCCCTAAAACCTATGGTTTTTTCAATTGAATTTCAAAGGTTTTTTAAATGCTAATTTCTAACTATAACGTGTCTGAAACCTATGGTTTTTTCAGTGAATTTAAAAGGTTTTTAAATGCTAATTTCTAACTATAACGTGCCTGAAACCTATGATTTTTAAGTGAATTTCAAAGGTTTTTAAATGCTAGTTTCTAACTATGCCTACAGAGGTAGGACATGTGAAGAAAGAAGAAAAAACGCACAGAAAGAAGCAAAAGATGTGCAGAAAGAACCAACAGAGGAGCAGAAAGAGGCCTTGTTGCAAAATCATCCTGTGCCCACAACTTTTTCAGACGGGTACTGGTGGTAACTGACTCTGACTAACCAGAGCCAGTGCTATGCTAAAAGACACTTAGAATACAGTGAAAACACCTACATACACTAGGGAACACTATGCGTTGGGGTACCCCTGTGATTAGCATGACCTCCTCTGCAAGTCCCTAGTACATAATAGGGCAGGGGATTAAAACTACCTCTTAAAACGCGCTACAGGGCGCGTTTGCACAGTGGTGAAGGGAGGGGGGCCTGAGGTGACATGTGTGCAAACGCACCCCGTGGCGCGTTTTAAGTTGCGAGGATTAAGTCCCCTTGAATTCTGAGGGTCCCTGGGGCCCAACTAGCCCTCCAGGTACCTACAGTTAGGACCACAGAGCTGAGTTGCAGAGAGGCGTTCCGAGGTCACGCACCTTTTTCACCTCTCTGCAACGCAACTCGGTTGTGCTTACTGAAGGTACCTAGTGGGCTAGTTGGCCCCCAGGGTCCCTCAGGATTCAAAGGGAGTTAATCCCCCAACTTAAAACGCACCACAGGGCGTGTTTGTGCACATGTCACCTGAGGCCCCGCCCCATCCCTTCACCACTGTGCAAACGCGCCCCGTGGTGCGTTTTAAGTTGGGGGATTAGGTCACCTTGAATCCTGAGGGTCCCTAGGGCCCAACTAGCCCACTAGGTACTTCCAGTAAGCACCACAGGCCTGCGTTGCAACACCTGTAACAAATTGTGCAGTTGTGTTTAGGTAGTGAAGAGCGTCGTGCTGGGGGTAGTGTTTTAGGGTTTAGGGTAGTGCAGTGGTGTTTGTGTAGTGTAGGGGGTCATGCTGGGGGTAGATTTAGGGTTTAGGGTAGTGCAGTGGTGTTTGGGTAGTGTAGGGAGTCATGCTGGGGGAGTGTTTTAGGGTTTAGGGTAGTGCAGTGGTGTTTGGGTAGTGTAGGGAGTCGTGCTGGGGGTAGTGTTTTAGGGTTTAGGGTAGTGCAGTGGTGTTTGGGTAGTGTAGGGGTCGTGCTGGGGGTAGTGATTTAGGGTAGTGCAGTGGTGTTTGGGTAGTGTAGGGGTACTGCTGGGGGTAGTGTTTTAGGGATTAGGTTAGTGCAGTGGTGTTTGGGTAGTGTAGGGGTACTGCTGGGGGTAGTGTTTTAGGGTTTAGGGTAGTGCAGTGGTGTTTGTGTAGTGTAGGGGGTAGTGTTTTAGGGTTTAGGGTAGTGCAGTGGTGTTTGTGTAGTGTAGGAGGTCGTGTTTTAGGGTTTAGGGTAGTGCAGTGGTCTTTGGGTAGTGTAGGGAGTCGTGCTGGGGTAGTGTTTTAGGGTTTAGGGTAGTGTAGGGGGTCATGCGGGGGTAGTGTTTTAGGGATTAGGGTAGTGCATTGGTGTTTGGGTAGTGTAGGGGTCATGCGGGGTAGTGTTTTAGGGTTTAGGGCAGTGCAGTGGTGTTTGGGTAGTGTAGGGGTCGTGCTGGGGAGTGTTTTAGGGTTTAGGGCAGTGCAGTGGTGTTCGGGTAGTGTAGGGGTCGTGCTGGGGGAGTGTTTTAGGGTTTAGGGCAGTGCAGTGGTGTTCGGGTAGTGTAGGGGGTCGTGCTGGGGAGTGTTTGAGGGTTTAGGGCAGTGCAGTCGTGTTCGGGTAGTGTAGGGGTTGTGCTGGGGGTAGTATTTTAGGGTTTAGGGTAGTGCAGTGGTGTTCGGGTAGTGTAGGGGGTCCTGCTGGGGGTAGTGTTCTAGGGTTTAGGGCAGTGCAGTGGTGTTTGGGCAGTGTAGGGGTAATGCTGGGGGTGGTGTTTTAGGGTTTAGGGCAGTGCAGTGGTGTTCGGGCAGTGTAGGGGGTCGTGCTGGGGGTGGTGTTTCAGGGTTTAGGGCAGTGCAGTGGTGTTCGGGCAGTGTAGGGGTGGTGTTTCAGGGTTTAGGGCAGTGCAGTGGTGTTCGGGCAGTGTAGGGGGTCGTGCAGGGGGTGGTGTTTCAGGGTTTAGGGCAGTGGTGTTCGGGCAGTGTAGGGGGTCGTGCTGGGGGTGGTGTTTCAGGGTTTGGGGCAGTGCAGTGGTGTTCGAGCAGTAAAGGGGGTCGTGCTGGGGGTGGTGTTTCAGGGTTTAGGGCAGTGCAGTGGTGTTCGGGCAGTGTAGGGGCGGTGCAGGGGTGGTGTTTCAGGGTTTAGGGCAGTGCAGTGGTGTTCGGGCAGTGTAGGGGGTGCTGCAGGGGGTGGTGTTTCAGGGTTTAGGGCAGTGCAGTGGTGTTCGGGCAGTGTAGGGGTCATGCAGGGGTGGTGTTTCAGGGTTTAGGGCAGTGCAGTGGTGTTCGGGCAGTGTAGGGGGTCGTGCTGGGGCTGGTGTTTCAGGGTTTAGGGCAGTATAGTGGTGTTCGGGCAGTGTAGGGGTCGTGCTGGGGCTGGTGTTTCAGGGTTTAGGGCAGTGCAGTGGTGTTCGGGCAGTGTAGGGGTCGTGCTGGGGCTGGTGTTTCAGGGTTTAGGGCAGTGCAGTGGTGTTCGGGCAGTGTAGGTGGTCGTGCTGGGGCTGGTGTTTCAGGGTTTAGGGCAGTGCAGTGGTGTTCGGGCAGTGTAGGGGTCATGCTGGGGCTGGTGTTTCAGGGTTTAGGGCAGTGCAGTGGTGTTCGGGCAGTGTAGGGGTCTTGCTGGGGCTGGTGTTTCAGAGTCTAGGGCAGTGCAGTGGTGTTCGGGCAGTGTAGGGGTCTTGCTGGGGCTGGTGTTTCAGGGTTTAGGGCAGTGCAGTGGTGTTCGGGCAGTGTAGGGGTCGTGCTGGGGATGGTGTTTCAGGGTTTAGGGCAGTGCAGTGGTGTTTGGGCAGTGTAGGTGGTCATGCTGGGGCCAGTGTTTCAGGATTTAGGGCAGAGCAATGGTGTTCAGGCAGTGTAGGGGTTTTGCTGGAGGTGGTGTTTCAGGGTTTAGGGCAGTGCAGTGGTGTTCGTGCAGTGTAGGGGTGGTGTTTCAGGGTTTAGGGCAGTGGTGTTCAGGCAGTGTAGGGAGTCTTGCTGGGGTTGATGTTTCAGGGTTTAGGGCAGTGCAGTGGTGTTCGGGCAGTGTAGGGGGTCGTGCTGGGGGTGGTGTTTCAGGGTTTAGGGCAGTGCAGTGGTGTTCCGGCAGTGTAGGAGGTCGTGCAGGGGTGGTGTTTCAGGGTTTAGGGCAGTGCAGTGGTGTTCGGGCAGTGTAGGGGGTCGTGCTGGGGGTGGTGTTTCAGGGTTTAGGGCAGTGCAGTGGTGTTCGGGCAGTGTAGGGTGTCGTGCTGAGGGGTGGTGTTTCAGGGTTTAGGGCAGTGCAGTGGTGTTCGGGCAGTGTAGGGGGTCAAGCAGGGGGTGGTGTTTCAGGGTTTAGGGCAGTGCAGTGGTGTTTGGGCGGTGTAGGGGGTCGTGCAGGGGGTGGTGTTTCAGGGTTTAGGGCAGTGCAGTGGTGTTTGGCCAGTGTAGGTGGTCTTGCTGGGGGTGGTGTTTCAGGCTTTAGTGCAGTGGTGTTCGGGCAGTGTAGGGGTCTTGCTGGGGGTGGTGTTTCAGGGTTTAGGGCAGTGCAGTGGTGTTCGGGCAGTGTAGGGGGTCTTGCTGGGGCTGGTGTTTCAGGGTTTAGGGCAGTGCAGTGGTGTTCGGGCAGTGTAGGGGGTCGTGCTGGGGCTGGTGTTTCAGGGTTTAGGGCAGTGCAGTGGTGTTCGGGCAGTGTAGGGGTCGTGCTGGGGCTGGTGTTTCATGGTTTAGGGCAGTGCAGTGGTTTTCGGGCAGTGTAGGCGGTCGTGCTGGGGGTGGTGTTTCAGGGATTAGGTCAGTGCAGTGGTGTTCGGGCAGTGTAGGGGGTCGTGCTGGGGGTGGTGTTTCAGGGTTTAGGGCAGTGCAGTGGTGTACGGGCCGTGTAGGGGTCTTGCTGGGGGTGGTGTTTCAGGGTTTAGGGCAGTGGTGTTCGGGCAGTGTAGGGGGTCTTGCTGGGGGTAGTGTTTCGGGGTCTAGGGCAGTGCAGTGGTGATCGTGCAGTGTAGGGAGTCGTGCTGGGGGTGGTGTTTCAGGGTTTAGGGCAGTGCAGTAGTGTTCGGGCAGTGTAGGGGATCGTGCAGGGGGTGGTGTTTCAGGGTTTAGGGCAGTGCAGTGGTGTTCGGGCAGTGTAGGGGGTCGTGCTGGGGTGGTGTTTCAGGGTTTAGGGCAGTGCACTGGTGTTCGGGCAGTGTAGGGGTCGTGCAGGGGGTGGTGTTTCAGGGTTTAGGGCAGTGCAGTGGTGTTCGGGCAGTGTAGGGGTCGTGCTGGGGCTGGTGTGTCAGGGTTTAGGGCAGTGCAGTGGTGTTCGGGCAGTGTAGGGGTCTTGCTGGGGGTGGTGTTTCAGGGTTTAGAGGCAGTGGTGTTCGGGCAGTGTAGGGGTCTTGCTGGGGGTGGTGTTTCAGGGTTTAGGCAGCAGTGGTGTTCGGGCAGTGTAGGGGTCTTGCTGGGAGTAGTGTTTCAGGGTTTAGGGTAGTGCAGTGGTGTTCGGGCAGTGTAGGGGTCGTGCTGGGGCTGGTGTTTGAGGGTTTAGGGTAGTGCAGTGGTGTTCGGGCAGTGTAGGGGGTCGTGCTGGGGCTGGTGTTTCATGGTTTAGGGCAGTGCAGTGGTTTTCGGGCAGTGTAGGCGGTCGTGCTGGGGGTGGTGTTTCAGGGATTAGGGCAGTGCAGTGGTGTTCGGGCAGTGTAGGGGGTCGTGCTGGGGTGGTGTTTCA
Organism: Calotriton arnoldi; assembly: GCA_963921515.1. Classification (NCBI taxonomy): domain Eukaryota; kingdom Metazoa; phylum Chordata; class Amphibia; order Caudata; family Salamandridae; genus Calotriton; species Calotriton arnoldi. Next base: position 2,568,206 of record CAWUFW010001161.1, read on the forward strand.
GGGTTTAGGCAGTGCAGTGCAGTGGTGTACGGGCAGTGTAGGGGTCTTGCTGGGGGTGTGTGGTTTAGGGCAGTGCAGTGGTGTTCGGGCAGTGTAGGGGGTCTTGCTGGGGGTGGTGTTTCAGGGTCTAGGGCAGTGCAGGGGTGATCGTGCAGTGTAGGGGGTCGTGCTGGGGGTGGTGTTTCAGGGTTTAGGGCAGTGCAGTAGTGTTAGGGCAGTGTAGGGGATCGTGCAGGGGGTGGTGTTTTAGGGTTTAGGGCAGTGCAGTGGTGTTCGGGCAGTGTAGGGGTCGTGCTGGGGGTGGTGTTTCAGGGTTTAGGGCAGTGCAGTGGTGTTCGGGCAGTGTAGAGGGTCGTGCAGGGGGTGGTGTTTCAGGGTTTAGGGCAGTGCAGTGGTGTTCGGGCAGTGTAGGGGTCGTGCTGGGGCTGGTGTGTCAGGGTTTAGGGCAGTGCAGTGGTGTTCGGGCAGTGTAGGGGGTCTTGCTGGGGTGGTGTTTCAGGGTTTAGGAGCAGTGGTGTTCGGGCAGTGTAGGGGTCTTGCTGGGGGTGGTGTTTCAGGGTTTAGGGCAGTGCAGTGGTGTTCGGGCAGTGTAGGGGGTCTTGCTGGGGGTAGTGTTTCAGGGTTTAGGGCAGTGCAGTGGTGTTCGTGCAGTGTAGGGGGTCGTGCTGGGGATGGTGTTTCAGGGTTTAGGGCAGTGCAGTAGTGTTCGGGCAGTGTAGGGGGTCGTGCAGGGGTGGTGTTTCAGGGTTTAGGGCAGTGCAGTGGTGTTCGGGCAGTGTAGGGGTCGTGCTGGGGGTGGTGTTTCAGGGTTTAGGGCAGTGCAGTGGTGTTCGGGCAGTGTAGGGGTCATGCTGGGGCTGGTGTTTCAGGGTTTAGGGCAGTGCAGTGGTGTTTGGGCAGTGTAGGGGACTTGCTAGGGGTGGTGTTTCAGGGATTAGGGCAGTGGTGTTCGGGCAGTGTAGGAGGTCTTGCTGGGGGTGATGTTTCAGGGTTTAGGGCAGTGCAGTGGTGTTCGGGCAGTGTAGGGGTCTTGCTGGGGGTAGTGTTTCAGGGTTTAGGGCAGTGCAGTGGTGTTCGGTGCAGTATAGGGGGTCGTGCTGGGGATGGTGTTTCTGGGTTTAGGGCAGTGCAGTAGTGTTCAGGCAGTGTAGGGGGTCGTGCAGGGAGTGGTGTTTCAGGGTTTAGGGCAGTGCAGTGGTGTTCGGGCAGTGTAGGGGGTCGTGCAGGGGCTGGTGTTTCAGGGTTTAGGGCAGAGCAGTGGTGTTCGGGCAGTGTAGGGGGTCGTGCTGGGGGTAGTGTTTTAGGGTTTAGGGTAGTGGAGTGGTGCTTGTGTAGTGTAGGGGGTCGTGCTGGGGGTAGTGTTTTAGGGTTTAGGGTAGTGCAGTGGTGTTTGTGTAGTGTAGGGGTCATGTTTTAGGGTAGTGCAGTGGTGTTTGGGTAGTGTAGGGGTCGTGCTGGGGGTAGTGTTTTAGGATTTAGGTTAGTGCAGTGGTGTTTGGGTAGTGTAGGGGGTCGTGCTGGGGTAGTGTTTTAGGGTTTAAGGTAGTGCAGTGGTATTTGTGTAGTGTAGGGGGTCGTGCTGGAGGTAGTGTTTTAGGGTTTAGGGTAGTGCAGTGGTGCTTGTGTAGTGTAGGGGGTCGTGCTGGGGGTAGTGTTTTAGGGTTTAGGGTAGTGCAGTGGTGTTTGTGTAGTGTAGGGGTCATGTTTTAGGGTAGTGCAGTGGTGTTTGGGTAGTGTAGGGGGTCGTGCTGGGGGTAGTGTTTTAGGATTTAGGTTAGTGCAGTGGTGTTGGGGTAGTGTTTTAGGGTTTAGGGTAGTGCAGTGGTGTTTGTGTAGTGTAGGGGGTCATGCTGGGGGTAGTGTTTTAGGGTTTAGGATAGTGCAGTGGTGCTTGTGTAGTGTAGGGGGTCGTGCTGGGGTAGTGTTTTAGGGTTTAGGGTAGTGCAGTGGTGTTTTTGTAGTGTAGGGGCTCATGTTTTAAGATACAATGCTCCAATACCTAACCAGTCTGCACTACATAAAACTGCAAAAACTAAAAATAAAAAGTGTTTTGCACACTTTTTGTCATTGGGCTATATGTGGGCTACATCTGGGTAATATTTGTGCTACATTTGGGCTCTTTTTTCACTGGTGGCCATCTTGGAAGACTTCTTTGTTATGAAGTTTCCTAATTTCCTCATTTACTGCAGTCTCCTCAGTAGGAAATGCTTTCAGTTTTTACTTTGATTCCATCAAGAAGGCATTCAGATGTGTCACACATTTGAAATTAAATTCAGAATGTTATTACTCTAGTTGTTCATTAGATCACTGTAGTAAAGCTACTGCTCACCAAGGAGTTAACTGGAAGTCTACTGCTGGTATTGAAAGTGATTGTTTCAGTCTGCATGTCAGAATTTTCTAATGAAATAGAAGAGGATTTGAGATCTCACTTAAAACATGCACTAAATTTTCTTTTTGCAGCACTAACCATAATTTCTATGGCAAAATGAACCCCCTCATTTTGTTCCTTTTTAAATTAAATGTTTTAAGTGTTACCAGTTTATTCCAATCAAGATGGCTTCAGGTGTGCCATACTTTTGTCATAAGTAAGGCTGTTAGCACTCTAGTTGTTCTTTAGAACACTCTGGGAAGCTGCAGTAGAACACAAAGGCATCAACTGACAGGCTGCTCCTGTTGAAATATAACAGGAAGATATTTGAGATCTCACTTAAAACATGTCCTAATTTTTCTTTCTACAGGACTAACCATAATTTCTATGACAAAATGAACCCCATCATTTTGTTCCTTTTTAAATTAAATGTTTTAAGTGTTACCAGTTTATTCCAATCAAGATGGCTTCAGGTGTGCCATACTTTTGTCATAAGTAAGACTGTTAGCGCTCTAGTTGTTCTTTAGAACACTCTGGGAAGCTGCAGTAGAACACAAAGGCATCAACTGACAGGCTGCTCCTGTTGAAATATAACAGGAAGATATTTGAGATCACACTTGAAACATGTCCTAATTTTTCTTTCCAGAGCACTAACCATAATTTCTATGACAAGATGAACCCCATCATTTTGTTCCTTTTTAAATTAAATGTTTTAAGTGTTACCAGTTTATTCCAATCAAGATGGCTTCAGGTGTGCCATACTTTTGTCATAAGTAAGGCTGTTAGCACTCTAGTTGTTCTTTAGAACACTCTGGGAAGCTGCAGTAGAACACAAAGGAATCAACTGACAGTCTCTGCCCTTGTTGGATGTACATGTTTTACTGAGAATGTCAGACTTCATTCTCACATGACTGAGAAAGATAATGTGAATTTACAGAAAATATGCTCTCATTTTAGCTTCTGGGGCACCTTCCAAAACTGTATGGGACAAGCATGTGAAAATAGTTTTCTCTCAAACATGATTCATGATATCCCAGCAGAAGGTTTTTCACAGGGTAAAATCACCTTAGAACACACCACAATTCCTGAAATTAGTATGGTACCATCAACAATGAATTCTAATGTAACTAAAGTCTGTTATCACCCTTTATAGTTCTCCTTTTGGTAACCCTCAAAATCTTCGATTCACTACAATGCATTTCAATGGGGTACTATCATTTATATTGGTCCCAAGATGGCTGCCAGCAATTCCAGGATGAAGTGCTGACAGCCAATCAGATCTCACGATGACATGTGTGGTTAGGCTCCGCCCAGATATATATGTGTTTTTACTTTTGATTTTCTCAGCAACTACTGAACGGATTTACACCATTTAACAAAAAGGGTTCTTTTTGAACCAAGAACTACCTCTTTGCCAAATTTGGTGTAATTCCGTTCAGCAGTTTGGGCTGTAGCCTTGCATAAAGTTTCCTATGGGAAATTGATTTTTGACTCTTATTTTTTTAATTTCTCCACAACTACTGAACGGATTTACACCATTTAACAAAAGGGTTCTTTCTGAACCAAGAACTACCTCTTTGCCAAATTTGGTGTAATTCCGTTCAGCAGTTCAAGCTGTAGCCGTGTCTAAAGTTTCCTATGGGAAAATGAATGGGGAAAACACGTTTTGGGACCCCCTTTTTCTCGGCCCCCGCTTGACGAATCAACCTGAGACTTTCAGGGTAGGAACGGACCGGAGCGGGCCATAAAGTTTGAAAATTTCGCGAAGATTCGTCAACCGACGCAAGAGTTATTTCAAATAGAATGTCGCGGATTTCCTATGGAAAATAGGTCCTAACTATAACTATCTACTGGCGACCGCCAGTAGATAATATATATTATATATATATTATCTACTGGAGGTCGTCAGTAGATAGTTATAGTTACAAACTATTATCCATAGGAAATCCGCGACATTCTATTTGAAATAACTCTCTTGCCGGTTGACGTATCTTCGCAAAATTTTCCAACTTTGTGGGGCGCTCCGGTCCGCTCCTACCCTGAAAGTCTCGGGGGATTCGTCAGCGGGGCAGAAAAAGGGGATCCCAAAACGCGTTTTCCCATTCATTTTTCCATAGGAAACTTTAGACACGGCTACAGCCCGAACTGCTGAACGGAATTACACCAAATTTGGCAAAGAGGTAGTTCTTGGTTCAGAAAGAACCCTTTTTGTTAAATGGTTTTAAATCCGTTCAGTAGTTGCTGAGAAAAATGAAAAGTAAAAAGATAGATATATCTAGGGCCGCGGATCCTCCCGAGCACGAGCTTTATGTTAATTGGCTGTCAACACTCCAAATCAGGAAGTGTTGGCAGCCATTTTATCCCTCGGTAGAACCGAGGGACAGAAACAAGTGCGCAAGCGCACAAAGGGGGCAGGGTAGAAACACCCTGACCCCTAGGTCTGCTCAGGGGTCCCACAAGGACCCCCTGGGCAAAAATTGTTTTTTTTTTTTTTTAAATCGGCAGGATGCGCTCAGGGAGCGCGAACCCTGCCGAAAAAAAATCGAAGCGCGGTCTCCGCGCTCGATAGTTAATTGGCCCCGGGTGGGCAAAGTCCCGGGGGCATGCTGAGGCGGTTAATTTTATGTGTGGGGGCCTCTAAGGGCCCCCAAGCCCGGGGACCACCACCCCCGGGGCTTTATGTAGAATGGTGCGGGAGGGCTCTGAGCCCTCCCGCAGCCCCGGGGACCACCACCTCCCGGGGCTTCTTTTTTTAATTAAAAACCTGTGTGGGGGCTCCAGCCCCACACGCCCGAGGACCACCACCTCCCGGGGCACTAAGAAAATTACAATGGGGGTCCGTTTGGACCCCCAGAGCCCGGGGACCACCACCTCCCGGGGCTGTGCACTGAATGGGAGGGGGCCGCGCGGCCCCCTCCTGGAGCCCTTGATGGCCCTGGGGACCACCACCCCCAGGGCCGGCTCCTGCAGTGTCCCGGGGTGCCTACCCCGGGACACTGCTGTTTGCAATGACAGGACGGGAGCCTCGCGGCTCCGTCCTGTCATTACAAACTGCTTTGGATATTGGAAGAGAGAGCAGGGAAACCTGCTCTCTCTTCCAATATCCAAAGCCGACTGCTTTCCACATGGGGAGCAGCATGTTAGCTGCTCCCCATGTGTAAAGCAATGCCGGCTCCCGTAGGACACGGGGAGCCGGCGGGACTGTGGGGGGATTGGGGACCCCCCACAGTCCCCAACGAGAGGCCAGCCCGGGGGATGGGGTCCCCGGGGCAAGTAGTGGCCCGGGAGGGGGCCACGCGGCCCCCTCCCCCAAAAAAAAAAAAAAAACGATCGGGCCCGCAGGCCCCGCCCCCTTCCTTCACCACTCTGCAAACGCGCCCCTGGCGCGTTTGCAGAAGGAACAATTCCCCTTGAATACTGGGGGTCCCTGGGGGCCAACTAGCCCACCAGGAACCTCCAGTATGCGCTAGGGGCTGCCTTGCAGAGAGGTGTACAGAGGCCACGCCCCTTTTACACCTCTCTGCAACGCAGCTCTATGGCGCTTTTGAGGTATATGGTGGGCTAGTTGCACCCCAGGGACCCTCAGGATTCAAGGGAGTTAATCCCCCGACTTAAAACGCGCCACGGGCGCGTTTGCACAGTGGTGAAGGGAGGGGCGGGGCTTCAGGTGACATGTGTGCAAACAGGCCCGTGGCGCGTTTTAAGATGGGGAATTAAATCCTCTTCAATCCTGAGGGTCCCTGGGGGCCAACTAGCCCAACAGGTACGTCCAGAAAGCGCCACAGAGCTGCGTTGCAGAGAGGTGTAAAAAGGGTGTGGCCTCTGTACATGTCTCTGCAACGCAGCCCCTGGCGCATACTGGAGGTTCCTGGTGGGCTAGTTGGCCCGTAGGGACCCTCATGATTCAAGGGGACTTAATCCCCCAACTTAAAACGCACCACGGGGCGCGTTTGCACAGATGTCACCTCAGGCCCCGCCCCCTCCCTTCACCATTGTGCAAATATTCCTCTAAAATCAGCCGAAATCCAAATTCCGATTTACTCACCTGTTATCAGGAGAGACCTCAGTGCTGCATCTTTCAGCCCAGTACTGATCCTCAAAAGTAATTTTAACCGTACTTACCGGTAACTTGAATTTCCTTCATAGGCTAACATTGACTGGTTTCACTTGGAAATTCTTCTAAGTGTGGAGTTTTGGAACTTTAAAATATTCCTCTAAAATCAGCCGAAATACGAATTCCGATTTACTCACCTGTTATCAGGAGAGACCTCAGTGCTGCATCTTTCAGCCCAGTACTGATCCTCAAAAGTAATTTTAACCGTACTTACCGGTAACTTGAATTTCCTTCATAGGCTAACATTGACTGGTTTCACTTGGAAATTCTTCTAAGTGTGGAGTTTTGGAACTTTCAAATATTCCTCTAAAATCAGCCGAAATACGAATTCCGATTTACTCACCTGTTATCAGGAGAGACCTCAGTGCTGCATCTTTCAGCCCAGTACTGATCCTCAAAAGTAATTTTAACCGTACTTACCAGTAACTTGAATTTCCTTCCATAGCATATCATTGACTGCTTTTTGCTGAAAAAGTTTCTAAGTGTTGATTTTTGAAACATACAAATATTCCTCTAAAATCAGCCGAAATCCGAATTCAGATTTACTCACCTGTTATCAGGAGAGACCTCAGTGCTGCATCTTTCAGCCCAGTACTGGTCCTGAAAAGTAATTTTAACCGTACTTACCAGTAACTTGAATTTCCTTACATAGGCTAACATTGACTGGTTTCACTTGGAAATTCTTCTAAGTGTGGAGTTTTGGAACTTTAAAATATTCCTCTAAAATCAGCCGAAATACGAATTCCGATTTACTCACCTGTTATCAGGAGAGACCTCAGTGCTGCATCTTTCAGCCCAGTACTGATCCTCAAAAGTAATTTTAACCGTACTTACCGGTAACTTGAATTTCCTTCATAGGCTAACATTGACTGGTTTCACTTGGAAATTCTTCTAAGTGTGGAGTTTTGGAACTTTAAAATATTCCTCTAAAATCAGCCGAAATACGAATTCCGATTTACTCACCTGTTATCAGGAGAGACCTCAGTGCTGCATCTTTCAGCCCAGTACTGATCCTCAAAAGTAATTTTAACCGTACTTACCAGTAACTTGAATTTCCTTCCATAGGATATCATTGCCTGCTTTTTGCTGAAAAAGTTTCTAAGTGTTGATTTTTGAAACATACAAATATTCCTCTAAAATCAGCCGAAATACGAATTCCGATTTACTCACCTGTTATAAGGAGAGACCTCAGTGCTGTATCTTTCAGCCCAGTACTGGTCCTGAAAAGTAATTTTAACCGTACTTACCAGTAACTTATATTTTCTTCCATAGGAATCCATTGTCTGGTTTTCAGCAGAAAAGTTTCAAAGTGTCGATTTTCACAAACTACAAATATTCCTTAAAAATCGCCTGTATGACTTAAACGCATTCTTTCAACTGTTTACAGGAGATGCACCAGTGCTGGATCCAGGATCCAACACTGAGTAAGAAAAAGTAACGATAACAGTTTTTACCTGCTAAGTGAATTTCCTTCCATAGGATAACATTGGTGATTCTATGAGAAAAAGTTTCTAAGTGTCAACTTTTAAAATACAATAATATTCCTTAAAAATCACGACTGTAACCAAAACGCTTTTACTCAACTGTTTACAGGAGATGTACCAGGACTGAATCTAGGATCCAGTCCTGTGGTTAGAAAAGTAATCCATAAAGTAACTAATTGCATTTAACTAGAAATTCACATTGAGCTGAATGTTGCATTGTGTTTGAAAATGTGTTGCCCATTGCAACAACTGTAACTACTGTACTTAAAAGTCTATTGCCTATGTGCAAAGTATTTAAACTAAAGTAATTCATTCTGAGAAAGTATTTTTTGTAATGTAATGTATAATGTAATTACAATGTAATTTAAAAATAAAATATGTAAAAGAAATTGTTTCTAAAAATGTAGTAAATCAGTATGAAAAAAATTAATATAAAAATTAATACATTTAAAAATTGTCATTTAAAAAACCTTTGAAATTCACTGAAAAAACCGTAGGTTTCAGGCACGTTATAGTTACAAATTAGCATTTTAAAAACCTTTGAAATTCACTGAAAAAACCATAGGTTTCAGACACGTTATAGTTAGAAATTAGCATTTAAAAAACCTTTGAAATTCACTGAAAAAACCAGAGGTTTTAGGGACAGTTATAGTTAGTTGGACATTGCACTCGTACAAAACCCGTGAAATTCCCCGTTATAGTTAGTTCAGCTAACTATAACTCGCGCCCCGCAATGCACTGCTGATGACATCACATATTACATCACTCATGACATGGTCAGTGACATCACTGATGACATCACTGATGACATCTCAAATGACATCACTGATGACATCATCCACGTGATAATCTGATGCAGCTCCTCACACCCTAATATAACCTTTGATACACCCAATCTAAATTACAGAGTGCCATTCGCAAAACCATAGACACTCCAACACCAATAACTACATACCCACTCACTGATTCTTAGGTCTACACACACACATCCACTCACTCACCCGTACAGTCACTCATACTTATGGTCACTCAGTACAGGACTATCATATGCACTCTTACTCCTATATAGACACTCAAACACCGCCACTCATCCATAGAGGTACTCACACACCTAGTCAGTCATGCAAATAATTAAACACACTGCCATTTACTCACCTATACAGTTATACACACACCAGCTCACTTAATCATACAAATACTAGCACATTGTTACGCTCTTATACAATCACTGATACAAGCACACACTCATCCATACAGCCACTATCACAATCACTCACTCTCGCTTATAGCTATTTATATACTCCAATACACATATATACTGCCTTTCACATATTTAGTTACTCACACATGTACCACTGGGACATACATTCACTCACTAACACACTCTTACACACACTTACCCACCCATACAGTCTATCACAGATGCACTCTTGAAACCATCCACCCAGTGAATCACCCACTCACACATCTATGCACAGTCGCACACACCCCATCCACACAAACACTCAGGCACCCATACAGATACTCATAGAACCAATAAATAACCCATATAGACACTCATGTAGCTATTCGCAAATCCATGAATCCACTTACACACCAACAGACGGATACAGACATTCACACAGTTTAGTCACTAACCCATGCATTCAGTAAGATACGTTTAATCACTCACTTGTAGAGTCAGTCACGCACGTACTAAATCATCCATTCAGACACTTATACACCCACTCATTCTTCAATACGCCTTTCCCTATATATATTAAACATATTTAAACTTTACAGAAACACACAGTCACTGGATGATGTCATCAGTGATGTCATTTGAGATGTCATCAGTGATGTCATCAGTGATGTCACTGACCATGTCATGAGTGATGTAATATGTGATGTCATCAGCAGTGCATTGCGGGGCGCGAGTTATAGTTAGCTGAACTAACTATAACGGGGGAATTTCACGGGTTTTGTACGAGTGCAATGTCCAACTAACTATAACTGTCCCTAAAACCTCTGGTTTTTTCAGTGAATATATATATATATATATATATAGAGAAGCCCACACAATTTCCACCATCGTTTAGCGGATCTAGCTTTTGCAATGCCAGACTTCATAATGGTACCTGCATATATGGTTCCTGGTAGCTTTGCCACTAAGAACACTGCAACCCACCAGCAAGGCTCTGCCTGCTCTGCCTCTGCATGCCACCAAAAAGTATCCAACAAGGTCGCCAACTACTTCGCGTCAGCTGAGAAGGGCCCGTCACACGACAAAGGGGAGCAATCTACTCAAATGGCGCTTACCAGAGATGACCTAGGGGCAGCGCTGAGTGACTTTTAAAAAGGAACTGTGCTCGGAGACCGAGCAATATGGCTGATGCCTGGTGAAGCTGCCTAGACAGCTATAGAGGAGATCGGCCCTGGTTTACCCCCTTGGCCGTCACCTACCCAGCCGGACATTGGGCATTGTGCTCCCCGTCTCCCTGCTGTGTCCCCTCCCTCCCCCTCTCTCTGACTTACGACCGTAACATTGCTTCTTTTTTCTTATGTCTTACTTTGCTCTTGTAACGTATGGTAATTTGTAACTTGTAACTCACTGATCCTCATGTAAAGCGCTCTGATACCTCCGGGTCTAACCAGCGCTATATAAAACTCGTTAAATAAATAAATCAAAAATAAGAGAGAGAGATAGATATGGGTTTCACTTACCTTACGTATACTTACCTTGCATAGTAGAGGCATGTGTGACAAAGGTATTGCATTGTAAAGGCATAGCATGGTAAATGATGCTTGGTAAAGGCATGTGTGATAAATGTATGCATTGTATTGTCATACAACCCCCTGAACTGACGATTCTACCACAGGTAACAAGGGTGGAATAGACTGCTGGGATAATCTGGTATAGATGAGTAACAAACTAGACACCCCTCTGGCACAGACGACAACTTAACTAAGATGCCAGGCTAGCAGGGTTCACGGGATGGGAGAACATTGGCATGTCAAGAAAAGGGGGCATCTGGGAACCAGACTTTATAAAATCCTTCCAAGAACTTTTGGATAAATTTGTACTCAACAAATCCAAATTGTATAAATAACTACAAGTGTGACTTGCATTGGGGGATCATAAAGAGGCTCTCAAAGAAATCCCAAAATATATATCCCACTAGAGTTGAAACTAAACCTGGGTCCCTAGGAAGGAGGAAAATATCTTATGGGTGTATAGATGCCTGGTAAATAAGACACCAGAAAACTTGTCAAAAGTTAAAGAAACCTGGGAGGTGGGCATCAGACCTATGGATGAAAGCGAATAGTGGGAGGCAAATATGGCAGCTTAAATACTAGCAATCCTGGTTAAACTCAAGCTCATGAAATTCCAATATTCTCACAGAGTCAATTACACACACACTACTAGGGCTGTGGAAGATGGGTAAAAATAGCATCTTCAAACTGTCTCAGATGTAAGCAGCGCATTGGTGACTTGTTTCGTGTAACACTGTTCTGCCTGGATAACCAGAGACATTGGACTAATATGTTATACTATGTTATGTGTATGTGTGAGGTGCTCATGTCATCTAGCAGAATATTGTGGTGGCATAATAAAGAGGGGGCCGGCCCAAACTGGGACCTATTGAAAGAGCCTCATTTCAGTTTCTTGAGAAATTTTAAGATCGAGCTGGCAACTCTATTTGTGGGGGGGAGGGGGCTCCAGGATTTAGGAGCCAGGTAAAAAAAGGCACGGCCAACAGTTCTGGCTCTACGGATGTGGGGGACAAGGACAACCTGGAGTTGGACCAAGCAGACGTGTCTGATGGGTGTGTGGAAGCTGACACAGTTGATTAGGTATGCATGGCCTTGTTTGTGTAGTGCTTTATAGGTGAAGAGGGCCTGTTTGCGTATGGGGAGTCTACGGAGGTCTTTTAGGTGTTTGGATATTTGATTGCGGAATGGGAGTTTACGAGTGAGTCTTGCTGCTGAGTTCTAGATGATCTAGAGTCTCTTGGCGAGTTGAGAGATGATGCTGATATAGAGGACGTTTCTGTAGTCAGTTTGCTGGTGATCAGGGCTTGAGTGACGGTTGTTCGGGTGTTGAGCGGGAATCATCTAAATAATTTTTGGAGAAGTTTGAGGGCGTGAAAGCAGGATGAGACAACCATGTTGACTTGGTTCAACATCGAAATTTGATTGTTGATCACTATCCCTAGGTGTCAATTTATTTATGAAAGAAAGGGTGCCTGCGCTGGTGTTAGTCAGCTTTTTTAGCGCCGGCACAAGGGAAAACACAGGGGTGCACCGTATTCTTGTCAATACAGCTCATCCATGTGTTTTTTAAATGACGCAGTGTGGCGCTGCTAAATTGCTTGCAGCGCCTCTCTGCACCATTTAGTTGTAAATATGCCACTTAGTGTTTAAGCTTGATATTGCCAAGAACTGGCTATCGTCCAGGGCCCCACCAATAAAAGGATGGTACTTGGGATGGAAATGTGTGCAAAGAGGAAAGGTTGGCGTACCAGGCACATGGGTGACCTCATATCCACAATAAAATATGGGGTTTCTGGATTTCCCATTTGGGACTTCAGATGTGAGCTACAAGAGAAATGCTGACAATCCTAAGAAGGAAGATGGTAACTGGCAGGACATTATATTGCAGACTTTGAAGTGGATACAAGTAACCACTTTGTGAGCCTGATGTTTTGTTGGTTATGATATAATAAATGAAGAGATTTAGTTAAAAAAGAATATAACTACACTTTCACATTAATGTGTATGTATTAATTGATAAATGAACTCCAGCCATAAAATTATTGTGAAAAGAGAACATTTTCTTTAGATATACATTAACTATTCTATTTACTACTCTAACTTCAATCTCACAAACATTCAGAAGAGTGTTTGTAATGGATGAGGATTTATTTTATTATTCTAACTTCAATCCTACAAACATTCGAGAAACTTGATGTATTTAGGAGTGGTCAAATTTACTATTCTCACTCCAATCTAACAAAAATAGAGAAAATGCAAATATTGTTGTGGGGGTTTAGATTTACTATTATCACACTCATCCCACTAATATTAGGGAAAGTGCATATATTGGGAAATCTAATTTACTATCTAACTTCAATGCCATTAATCCTGGGGGAAAAGCATATATTGGTGGGGAAGGAGTCGGAATAACTAGTCTAACTTCAATCTCACTAACATTGATGAAAGAACCTATATTCTAGGGGCCAGATTTACTATTCTAACTACAACTCCAAAGACATTGAGGAAAATGCAAATATTGGGGATCAACAACCCAACCTTACTTCAGTTCCACTAATAATGTGAAAACTGTATATATCAGGAGGCAGAGGGGTCAGATTTATTATTCTAACTCCAACCCAGCAAACATTGGGAACAGGCATATATTCAGGGGAGAGAATAACTTTAATTTCTACTAATATTGGTGAAAGTGCATATATTGGGGTGGGGTATCTCATTTACTATTCTAACTCCACTTCAACTAACATTGGGAAAAGTGTATACATTGGATGGGTCACCTATATTAATCTAACTCCAGTGCCACTAACATTGGAAAAAATGCAAATATTGATGGGAGGGTTGGGTTTACTTTCTAACTTCACTGCCACAAATATTGCGGAAAGTGCATTTATTAAGGGAGGGGGTTTACAATGCTGACTCCAATCCCACATACACTGGGGAATGTGCATAATTTGGGGTGGGGTCAAATTTACTGTTCTAACTTCAATCTCACAAACATTGAGACATTGGGGAAAGTGCATATGCTAGGGTGGTCAAGTTTAATATTTCAACTCCTTGCTCACCAACAATTGTGAAAAGTGCATATAATGGAGGGGTCAGATTTACTATTATAACTACAATATCACAAACATCAGGGAAAATGTAAATATGGGGGGGGGCAGATTTTCTCTTCTAACACACCAGTCCCACTAGTATTGGGGAAGTGCACATATTGGGCCGCGGATTTGCTGCTCTATCTCTAGTCCTACAAGCATTGGGTAATGTGCATGTATGGGATGTCAAATCTATGTAGCATTTACTGGTCGCAAAATACTGCCTGCAGTTTGTGACCATTAGTTTTGTGACTCGTAAACAAATTTAAGAACCGACTAATGCACTTATAGGTCAATTCTTAAAATTTCAAATCGGAGTTGTCATAATTCAACCTACCTCATGAATAATACTGAGGTAGATTGCAAATTGTGGCACATCAGAAGTATGAAGCCTGATTGGGTCAGCAGACCACCATGTCTGTGATTGCTTTTAAATAAAGCAAACGTTTTTTAAATGCAGCCCATTTTTGTTAAAAGAAACTGGCTGTGTTTAAAAAACGTTTTATTTTACAGTTTGTTTAAGAGTAAACAGTGGACCTTTTAATAGTCGCAAATGCCGAATTAAAGCATTCTTTACCCTTATAACACTTAGTACATCTGGGCCTCAGTTCTCTAAATAAAATCTCATGGTACAATCCTTTGGCAAAATACACACATACATACATGCATACATACTTACATACATATATGCATACATACATACATACATACATACATAATAGTTTACTCATCTTACTCCAATCCCAAATAGTTGGCTAAGCAACAAATATTTGGGGTTGGTGGTCTAATTTACTATTCTATCTCAAATTTAACAATAAATGGTAAAAAGTGCATATACTGAAGTGAGGGGTCTGATGTACTATTCTAACTGAAATTCCTGAAACATTAAAGACAGTGCATGTAAGGAACATTGAAAAATAATAAAAAAAATTAAATAAAAATGATTACAACTTTTTTAAAACTATGTTTTAATTAAATTGAAAATGCTTATCACAAATTACTTTTTAAGCAACCTCAGTTACACTTTTAATTTAGAAATGATTGTAACATTACACGTTAAACATAAAATAGTAATACATTAACATACGTTTACCCCCACAGACTAAACAAAAGTTATATAATTATTTTTAAATAAGTATAAATGTTTAAAAATTTAATATTTAGCCTCAACAATAAAAATTTATCTTAGACCACAGTAAAAAATCTCATATTAAACTGTGCATATAACTTTTTTTTTTATTTGTTTTATTGTGCTTTTTCTGTCAAACAGACACAGAGAAACAACAGGACTCCCCAGTCTTACACATCATTAAATAATACTTTCGGCGCATATTCACAGTATTACATTATTACATTTATAAGCATTGCATGTTACATTTTTCTAATTTCTTCTTTTTTTTTTTGCTGTCCAGATTGCCATAAGTGATGATACTAAATCTTTTCAGAGTTGTAAGATAACATATATTATATACGTATAGTGATTAAAATTCCTACACCACCGACCACGTCCCATGCCACTGTAGGTTCTATGGCGGGGGTTCATGTATACATTTTATATGTGATAGGAGGGAGGCTCAACTGTTATCTTTTGTGTCTTTAAGACCCTGTTTCGTCTTGTCTGCTTGTAGTATCCTCAGTATCGTCTGATGAAGACAGGAGGTAAGTTTTCAGGGGATCACATATGTCCTTTGGCCTGGAAGTAGGTGGGAGCAGGTCTGCGCATGTAAATCACCTTTCCTGCCATGTTAAGAGATCTTGCAGCCATTATTTGAATTTAGGGGCCCGCCCTCTACCCATCTGCAGGCTACTTTGCGTTTTGCGATCAGGAACCCCAGTGCTAGATATTTCTTGTGTACAGTTACTGCTTCATCTATGTAACCTAGTAATGCGATATCTGGGGACATCTGGAGCGCCGTTCCCACCGTCTGTGACACAGCTTCAAATACGTGTTGCCAGTATTCATATATAGCTGGACACTCCCATGCTAGATGCACAAATCCAGCCCGTCTCTGCCGCACCTGACACATTTGTCGTTATATCTAAGTCGGAATTTATGCAGTTTGACAGGGGTAAAGTATAACCTATGTAAGATCTCATAATGAATCAGACATAGCCTACTATTGGCTGTGATGGCCTCTATTTGCTTACAGCAGAATTCGCACTGCTTCTCTGATATTGGTGTACCAAGGTCCATCTCCCATTCTGCATGTGATGCAAATTTGCAAGGTTTAGTTGCTTTTTGTGTGTTATGATAAATTAGTGAAGTTACATGTTGAGGTGGAGGTTCGTGCGGGAATTCTGGCGTAGCGGCCCTAACGCTTTGCCTAAGTCTGACAAACATAAAGAGTTCCATAGTTGTGGGTTCTCTGTCTCGAAAGAATTGTTCCCTCGTAAAACATTTCCCGTCAATATATAGATCCCCCATGTCTCTATTTGGAGGTTTTCTAGCATTTGGCTGCATTGCCGCTCGTATGTGACCTGTAAGTCCGGGTGGCGTACCAGGGGTAAACGGGGAAAGTATAGCATTTGCCTGTCCAGTCTTGCAGCTATGTACCTCCCGGCCGAGTCGGTGCATGCGACTGTGGTGGGATCTGCATCGCATCTTTTAAGGTGTAGGGAGATGAGGCCCCACAGTGGGGTTGGGTCCGTGTAACCCATTTCTACAGCTAAGTGTGGCATAAAAGGGGGGGGTGGAACCAGTATGTGGCATAGTGTGCTTGTGCACAATAATAGTAGAGTTCGAAATCTGGTACTTCGAACCCTCCCTGTGAAAATGGAAGTGTCAATGTTTCCCACTTGAGACTAGCTTGTCTTCCTCCCCATACTAGCCGGATTTTTTGTGTTCTCAGAGCCTGGAAAAACGATTTCCCTGGGTTATATGGGATATTTGTAAAGAGATAGAGCAGCTTAGGCAATATAACCATTTTCATTAGCGAAATCCGCCCTGCCATGGACAACTGGATTGCTATCCACTGTGTGATGGAGTCCATGACAGTTTCCAGGGTCTTCCCATAATTGGTGCGCATCAGCTCGATTTTGTCTCTGGTGACTTTAATCCCTAAATATTTTATCTCTTCGTTACACCATTCTAGGGGGTAGTCGAGTGTGTATGGTGTGTCCTTATCAGTGAGTGGAAATATGGCTGACTTAGTCCAGTTAATGTGTATTCCTGAGTATTCCCCCAATTTAGTAATTTCACGTAGAAGTGGGTTTAGGTTATCTTGCGGATCCTTACGATAGAGATTGATGTCATCTGCGTAGAGTGATATTAGAAGGTGTCTGGTGGAAATTGGGAAATTGAGCATCGTCTTCAAAATCCAAAACCCATAAAGAAGGAGGTCGGGTATTGGTATAAGAATTTATTGGACGCCGACGTTGCAGACCTCCCTCCACATTATTCTGTTTGGAATTTATCAGTCTTGGATGGTATAGCTGTTGATTTGTATGGTCTATCTCTTCAAATACTATATAAGTATGTTAAGCCAGCATCCCTCAAAAAGAATCACTTTTATGTCATCAACAGACTATATTATACCCCCATGAAAATAGTAAGATTTGCCCCTCTCTCTTCCTCGAAGTGCCCAAGATGTGACTTCACCGTGGCGGATGATATTCACATATTCTTTGAATGTGCTATCTTAAGAGGATTCTGGAAGAACGTGGAGTGTGCTCTTGGAGCAATTTTTAAAGTTAAGTTTAATTTGAATCTTGCACTAGTCATATTCGGTATAGATAATGTTCTGACAAATTTGTTGTTGGCAACTCAAAAAGGCCTGTTACTCTACTTGATCCTTATTGCCCGCAGGGAGATCTGTAAACTGTGGAAAGATTCCAGGCCTCCTTTGTATGAGAACTGGCTGAGTGCTGCATTTGGTATGGCTCGTTTGGACCAGAAACATTTGAATGATAATAATTTTAACATCTGGGCATTGTTACTATCATGGGGTAATGAAATGAGGTTAGTTCAATGCCCCTTGGTCCAAAGATTACACCAAGCTTTATACAAAGAAGCTGGCCTGGTTAGGCCTACAGCCAATGCAGTAGCAGAAGCCCGGGGTGCCCAGGTCGGAAGGTTGCCTTTTGCTCGTTTTTGCAGACGCTATATGGTGAGATGAAGACAAAAAAAAAAAAAAAGGTGTCTGGTGGGATACGCTAATGCTCGTTCATTATGGTATTGTCTCAGTTTTGCTGCAAGTGGTTCTGTAGCTAAGGCAAATAATATCGGAGACGACGGACAGCCTTGCCGTGTTCCTCTTGTAATTGCAAACGGGGGGGAGCGTATCCCGTTAAGGAGAACCGTGGCTGTAGGTTGGCAGTAAAGGAGTTCTATCCTTTTGAGGAAACCGGGCGGCATCCCCATATATCGCAGGGTACCAATGAGATAATCCCATTCGACAGAGTCGAATGCCTTGGGGGCATCGAGAAATACCGCCACCATGGCTATGTCTGTATCAATGTCTTGCAGGACAGTAAATAATGTCCGGAGATTATGTGACGTTGCACGCCCCGGGATGAATCCGGACTGATCAGGTAATACTAACCTATTCATTAGTAAATTTAGCCTATTTGACAGAACCTTGGCAAGGATTTTAGTGTCGCAATTAATCAATGAGAGTGGGCGGTAAGATTCACAATATTCGGCAGGTTTACCTGGTTTAAGCAAAGAGGTGATCATGGCCTCTCTCATGGTTGTTGGGAGTAGACCGTCCTCACTTGCCTTGTCAAAAAACGTTTTTAAGATAGGAACTAATTGTGTTGCGTAAGTTTTGTAAAATTCTATTGGTAATCCGTCGGATCCTGGAGCCCGGTCTGATTTCATTTGCATAATGGCTGCCGTAATTTCGTCCTCCTCGAGATTTGCAGCTAGGAGCTCTCTCTGAGAATCTCCCAGCCAGGCCAAAGCAGTGTCTTCAAAATATGGCGGGAGGTTTAGAGGTTGTCCCCTATGTGTGGTATATAGGGCTGCATAAAATGTAGTGAGAGTGTGTAATAGACCTGTGGTGTTTCTATGAACCACCCCCTCAGAGTCATGAATTTCAGTGACGTAGTTGGAGAACCCGGGCTGTCGAATATAATCTGCTATGGCTTTCCCTGGTCTGTTGCCCTCTCTATACCTACGTGCTTTATGATACTTGCTTCTAAATTTGGATTCGCGTTCCGCTGTGTCATTGTATTCCGTTAATTTGTCGCGCAGCGTGATTTTTGTGGTGCTCTCTACAGCAGTTTTACAGGGTTCTTGCTCTAGCGCTTTTATGTCCGTATCGAGCTTGCTAAGCTGTTTGCGGATATCTCTCAGTATTCCCCCTTCCTTAGCAATGCACGACCCTCTTATGGTGACTTTGAATGCTTCCCAAACCGTAGTGGCTTTAGGCACGGAATCAGTGTTACGCTCAAAGAAGTCTTGGATTTCCTGTCCGATTTCAGCTTTAAAAACAGTATCTAATAGAGCCGTGGAATTTAGTCGCCATTTAACATAGGGTGCCTCGCATCCCTGGACGGACAGTACCATTTTTACTGGGGAGTGGTCGGAGTAGGTCCTTGCTAGGTGTTCTGTTGAGTCTACCCAATGCCCCATTCCCCTTGAGATTATCCAATAGTCGCGCCTGGACCAGGTCGAATGTACACCTGAGTAATGTGTGCCTTCTTTAGCTGAGGGATGTAAGTGCATCCATGCATCTAATAAATAATTATCTGCAATAATCCCCGCTAATTGCCCTTGTGCGGTGGTGTGATATTGCAGCGTTGGATGGGACCTATCTAATGCTGGTGATACTACCGTATTAAATTCCCCCCTCCCCAAAGGACGAATGTCGACCCCACTGAGAGAATTTTACCCCATAGAGTGGCAAAGAATTGGGGGTCATCTATATTGGGGGCATAACAATTAGCAATGGTAACCTCTTGGGAACATAATCTGCCCCACATTATGCAGTAACGGCCTTGGTGATCAAGGAGGGTGCCTCCCATTACAAATGGTATATTCTTTTTAATAAGTATCGCTACACCTCTGGCATATGTGGAGTAGGATGAGAAACAGCGGTATGATGACCATCGGGCAGCAAAGTTAGGGGTGGTGCTAGGGTACAAGTGGGTCTCCTGTATTAGAGCAATCTGAACCTGGTGTCTGTCTAAATACCCCAGAATGTGTTGTCTTTTGCGTGGGTTATTTAACCCTCGGACATTCCAGGATAGGCAATGAAGTTTAGCCCGCGTCTTGGGGTCCGCCACCAACTAGTAACCTGTAAATCCTGGGCCTGCTTTTTTTTACAACTGCGACGTTCCACACTGTGAACTTGCAACGATTTGGTCTTTTGAACAAGAAGTACATAATACTGTGCTTGACTACCCTTCCCACCCCACTCCCACATCGACATCCCCAACTTGTCGGGTATACATTCCCACCCCGTCCTAAACTTAAAATCTATTTGCAACATTTTACATGTCTTCCTAGTAAACATTTCTAACATCTTAGTTCTTACACAATGAGAGATCATCAAGGGGGTTCACCCGTGGGGGTAATGCTAGGGGGCCCACGTCTTCCCGCAACCCCTTTTAGTCCAGACGAGGGGACTGTCACTAAGTGAGTAAGTGCAAGGGGGAAGGGAGGGGGTCCGGGCCTAGCGTTATGCTTTACCATCTGAAAACCATGGGGCACATATTTTGATATCGGAAGCAGGCATGTTTAGGCCTTTCACAATAATAAACTTGACAGTACCTTCTGGATTACTTCACTTTGCACCCTTCACCCCATGATCAGTCCATGAGATCGAAGGTGTCCTTTTCAGGTGGATACAATGAGGTTGATGCTTTTAAGCATAGCTTAGTAGCGTACAGTTACCAACTTGCCAGCCATATGACATTCAGTCCAGTTTTGACAGTGGTGAGGTGGACCGGGATCTGGACCTATTTGAATTGCCTTGGACGCCGCCCGCTGATTCCTTTTCAGGAAATCTTCTACTTGTTGAGGATTTTGAAAAAAGTACTTTTCCCCCTGATGAGTGACGCAGAGTTGTGCCGGATACGACATGGCGTAATCAATTTGAGCGTTTTAGAGCTTTCTCTTCACCGGGATAAACTTCCTTCTTGCTTCTTGGACGTTCAGTGTAAAATCTGGAAAAAACGAGAGGGTGGTGTGTTCATATTCGATTGTCTTTTTTTCAAGTGCCAGGCGTAGGACTGTATCCCTATCCCGGCAGTTAAGGAATCTTACGACAATGGGTCGTGGTGGTGTTCCGGGTAGGGGGTTGTGCCCCCAGTGATCTGTGAGCACGCTCAATCACCAGGTGTTGAGAGAATGCCTCCGCCACAAATAAATCGCAAACAAACCTTTCAATGAAATCTTCCATGCGGCCTGTGTTTGTTGTTTCCGATAGTCCCAGTATGCGCACATTATTCCGGCGGTAATGCGCCTCCAAATATTCATTTTTAGCCGCGATTACTTTCAGTAAACAATCCATTTGGGATATCTGTCCCTTGCTACTTGTGGCACAGTCTTCCAAGTCAGAGATTCTGATTTCTGTTTCACTGATTCTATGATCGTGTTTTTTGATCTTGTGGACGATGGTGTCCATTCAGGAGGTCATAGCGTCCATTTTGGATTCGATGGATGTAAGACTGTTTTTCATAGTGAGCAGTAAAGTTCTCCAGTCTTTGTCATGATTCTCAATGGGGGCCTCAGCGTCTGTGCGATCGTCTGCTTGCGTTCGGGCAGTCATTCGCCCTTCAAATGGGGGCTTAGACTGTTTACCGTCTGTTCTGCCCATCTTGCCGGGCTCCGGGATCTGCGCACTCTCCCTCTCGCTAATGTAAGACCTGTCGGGAGCTCCTCGGGTGCACAGTGTCACAGTAGGGCCTATTTGCAGCAGACAACGATTTCGAGGCGGCCCGTCCGTGTAAGACTGTGTATGACTGGAAGCCCGCTAGGCTCCACGGTGCCAGGTAGTGGTGGTTCTGTTGCACTATTTGCACCGTTCCAGGCGCCCCCAGAAATGCGTTGGACTCCTATAGTGCTGTCGGCTACAGGCAGGCGGACATCACCTGAGTCTCCCGGCCAACGGTGCGTTGCCACAGGTGTCCCGAATTCAATTTGACGTCTCCTTTATGGTTGAGGATAGCTATGGGATCACATTTGTCGGTATAATAAACTAGGAGAGCAGCTTCTCTAAATTCCAGCGTCTTCTGGCAGCCTCCAGTACGTGCGCTCCCTATTAGGCGTGTGGATCTCTGGTGAGTCCCTTCCACAAGTTCTGCCAGGTAATGAAGAAAAGAAACCCCCAATGGAGCTCCAAGTCTGAAGCACGTGCGTTACAGATCCACGATCCAGCCACCCACTCGGGTACACTATCTGGCTGCAATGGTGGTGTGCTAAATTTCAATCTGCAGTTGATGAGTAAATGTGCCAGTGCATCAGCGCGTATTACAGCAGGGGTTAAGGTGGAGATGCACGATATGCACTCCTCATGCGCTTTTCATTGTTCAGCAGCCCAGGGTCAGACATATGCAATGACCCCATGCACAGGGATCGGGACGGCCACCACAGATCTCCTCACCTGTACATTGGATGCAGCAGCACAGGCGTCAAGACTCAGAGAGTCCGCGTCCTGATGCAGTGTATCTGGGGCTGTGATGGCGAGCGAGCGGACGGCGCGGCCCGCACCACGTGTGCAGCCGCGGCCTCGATTTCCAGCCGTCTCCGCTGCAGCGTCGCAGCCGCTCCGCCCACCAACACCGCAGGTTGCGATCAAGCCGGTCCTGTCTCCTTCCATGGATTAGATTGCTCAGGCTCTGACCGGTATCACCGTCGCGGCACTTCAAACCTTCGGAGCTTGGCTTTGTAGTCCTGGTATTCCGACGCGAACTTCGGATTTTTTTACTTTGTTGAGCCCGAACCGCTCGAGCCTCACTTACGTGCGGCCATCTTGGTCGCACGCCCCCTAGCGCCCCAACTGTGCATATTACTTGAAACACCCAAAATGGTTTAAAGTATTAAGCAAAATAATAAAACACTACCCTCTTTATCGTTTCAAACCAAGCCACAACCTGTACTTTATAAATGTGTATTATTTTTATATCAATTTCTTTGAAATCAAAACTAAAATATCAAAATATAAAAAGTATGACTTTTTTTATTTTTTAACTATTCTCTTTATATACATTTTTACAATTTAATTAAAACAATGCCCACTTAATCCCAAATGAAAGAAATACTAACTAGCAATTATAAATTTTAAAAACGAAACAACAACACATATCAATAATACATATTACATTTTTTTTTAAACATACAAAAATTTATTGAAATGATTACATTAAAACTTAATTCCAAAAAGAAAATAAATGAATACATTAACCAAAATGTTATTTCTATATGTTTAAAGCACAAGAACAAATTATAATATTAATATTAACTCTAATAAATACCACAATATTAAATATATTACATTTTTAACATCAGTCGTTTTGAGAAAAATAAAAAAACGAAATACTTACTTTTAATATTATGGGCCTCATTACGATATTGGCTGTCGGACTGCTGACAGGCTGTCGGTGGCGTTCTGACCGCAGACGGCCCTCCGGTCCGACAGCCGTATTCTGATACTTGCGGTTGGACCCTAAGCTGTCGGACACAAGACCACCGGCTCCGCCACGATCATAGATCTCGACGAGGTGGCGGTTGGAGCAGCGCCCCTGAATGGCAGCAGTGCTGAGGCAGGCACCGCCGTCGGGATTACAATATCCCTTTCCGACAGCCTTTTCATGGTGGGAATCCCGCCATGAAAAGGTTGTCGGAAAGGGATATGGGGGGCCCAAATAGAAGGCCCCATCCTTCGTGGGCCACTGAAAAGTGGCCCTAGGGGCACATGAAGTGCCCCCACTCACCTCCATGCACCATGTGCCATGCATGACATGGTGCATGGCACACGGTGCACGGAAGTGCAGGAGGTACTGCATGGTGTCGGCATGTGCTGCGGCCCTTTCCCACGGCCGCAGCATACCCCCACCGTGTTTCCAACCGGCAGTCGCATCGCAATATGGCGGTCGGACCGCCCTCATGCTTGTCAGCGGTCTCCTGACTGCCGCATTAGCGGTCGGCGGTGCGACCGACCGCCATTGCAATCAGCCCCTATGTCTCAGGGATTTTTGCAGTCACAATATTTTGACTACAATATTATGGTCAAATGACATTTTGGTACCATATTGCATCCACCCCAACAATTTGTGCTTGACCTCATGGTCACAGCTTTGTATCCCAGATGCTCCACTCAACCTTTTACCATTCCACGTCTAATAAAATGAGAGCGTTTAAGTTTGGTAATAATAAACATTGGTGCAAAGATGCCCCAAGCGATGAATGTGCGCTTTACAAACACGCTTGTTATGTTATTCAGTTCTGGGTGGTTTTGGATGTAACATTATTAAATACGTTAATCAAAGAACAAATTAAACTTCACGGCTACAGCATCAGAGAAAGGAGCTTGACAGAGAGCATGGGTGCAGCGCTGCTCCAGTGACGCAGCGCCCTCTGTGACAGCAGTGTTCGTCAGGTTGCTCTGTCATGAATCCCATACAAATCTGATATGCGGTCCTTTATATTTGTTTACTTGGATGTGTAGTGCATTAGCTGGCAAGCTGGTTATGTGGGGCCTTCTACACAAAATCGTTTCTTAGGGCCTTTGTTAAAATGTACTGAATGTGGCATTGTGTTGACAGAAAATTGTCGTATTGGGCTCTTTTTCAAAATGGCGTTCTGTATCTCGTCCCACTATAGTTTCCAAATTAAACCTTTTTTTACTAACTGGACGCATGCAACTGTACTGGTTGTATTGATCCTTCTTCATAAAAGGCTACCCCGGGCCTTGTGTGCAGAGTTGAGAATGTTGTGCTACATTCACTTTGCTCCATGGAGACCTTTTTGCTCTGAACATGTTGGGCATGAGGTAGTTACGTAAAGAGGCCTGGGTGTGTCTACTCCTCGCTATGAACTTTTCAAGTTTCAGTGGCAGTGACAGCTCTGTTGTCAGGTAGGCATGTGGCAACAACACATGGATATGGCACAGGGGCCAGAAGTCGAGTCCATTGTGCTGCCCAGGGGGCACCTATCTCCATGTTTTTGGTGTTTCACAAACAGAAAAGTTAGGAACTAAATACCGGAGAAGAACGATTCGTACCAAAGTAATTGCAACCAACAAGACACGTCGTGTATGTTTATTTTCAGACAACACAGTGGTAAACTTGCTAGAATGCACATCACAACATCAGGTATCACTTAACGCATTACAACATGCACGAACAGGTGCTAATGAACTTCTTCAGGTAACAGTCTGTTGTCGCTAATGAATCAATTTTACCCAACACACATTTGACAGTGATGATGCTACTGTGACCTGAATCCATAAGGATGACAGACACCGTGTTCTACACCCATGCTGTACTTTCTGCCAATGGAAGAAAATCTAGTAGGTTCATACACGCTGCCAAACACACATCTTCCCACTAATAGCTTCACTGTTTTAGGTCTTGCCTAAGGAAAGCTTTCTATGTATCCAAAACCTCATGTTTAAAAAAAAAAGTAAAAAATGTACAGGAACTTTCGATCCACCCTCTTTAGTCATTACCCTCATCAAGTCATTCACATTTTGCCTCGGGCCACTACAGCATGCAGCATGTCATTGTCAATGGGTCACCCCCTTCATCCTTTCTCCTTCTTTACTATGAGTGATGACATCTTGTTTGAGCACATGTGCACAGATGCCTAAAAAGAAGTCCACGTCAATACCAGGGCTGGTGGGATAATCTCTATCAAGTTAATTTTTGTTTATTTTTTCGAAGAGTCAGCATTTTTACTTTTTATTATATTTACATTTGTAATGGCAATTGCTTATGTATGCAAAATTAATAAATAACAATTCATAGGCTTTTCAAGATCAGATCAACAAGATTTGCCAATGCCGGTATTTTTTATTATGTCTGCATATTTTAATTTGGTGAGTGTGAAGCCCAGTGTAAGGCACCTTACACTGCCCTGACAATGTGAGGATCTTTGCTGAGTGGGGGGAGCACATTTAGGTTCCAGATGCTAGTCTCCAAACCACCTCATAAAGAAAAATATGGGACTCCTAGGGGGATATGTGCAAGGAAGTGGCAGAGCGTGTCGTTAGCCTCCTTGGCTTAACGACACACTCCGCCACTTCTGAAACGCAAGGCTGCACCATATTTACAAGAATGTGGTGCAGCCTTGCATTTCCCCCTGCGATGGCGCTAAGTTTAGCAACTTACCGCCAACGCAGGCACCCTTGCACCAGAGTGCAAGGGTGTCTGCGTGCAGGGGAGAATTGTTTATGTGTAGGAAGGTGTCCCCTCCTGCACATAAACAATCCTAAAATGCCATTCTGTCACTTTCATGTGTGCTGTTTCATGCAGCACACATGAAAGTGACAAAATGGCATTTGTTTGAAGGTTTGTTTATGTACAGGAAGGGACACCTTCCTGTACATAAACAAACCATGGCATTTTGCTTTTTCCATGTGTGCTGCACAGGGCAGCACACATGGAAAAAGCAAAAACGAGGAGAAATAATGCATTTCTCCTCGTTTCGTCAATTTAAGACCAGGGTTTTCCTGGTCTTAATTTTGGCGCTGCCTCCTATGTACCCCACCATTGTACATAGGGGGAGCGTCAAATACAATGGGTGTTGCGGTGGAACGCCCACCGCAACACCCACTGCACGCCCCTTTCACGCTAACCATACCGTGAAAGGGGGCCTTCTGTACAAGGCAGCGTTAAGCCACGTTAAGTTGCTTAACGCTGCCTTGTACATAAAGCAAGGCCTCTATCGCCACGGGAACGTCACAAAAAGTGACGTTCCCGTGGCAATAGGGGCTTGTACATATGCCCCCAAGTTTACTGTTTGACTTGGAAGCCATTGCTTTCTATTGGGAAAAATGGGGCAAGGTATCAAGAGAGAGAAAATCAGGCGGCGGCTCTTTGATGAAATTAAGGGGCATATTTACAAGGGGATATCAACACCAGAACATCACTTTTAGCGACGTTCTGGTGGCGATATCTCCTCCTTATTTACAAAGGGGTGTTAAGCCACTTACGCCGCCTTGTAAATAAGGCCCTTTTATGCTTAACTTAGAGTGAAAGGGGCATGCAATGGATGTTGCATTGGGTCTTCCGCTGCAACACCCATTGCTTTTTGAAGCTGCCCCATATTTACAAGGCTGGGGCAGTGCCAAAAACTAAGACCAGGAAATACCTGGTCTTAGACTGGCGATACATTTCTCCGCGTTTTTTGCTCTTTCCATGTGTGCTGCATTCTGCCACACACATAGAAAGAGCGAATCGCCATTATTAATTGTTTATGTGCAGGAAGGTGTCCCTTCCTGCACATAAACAATCACCCCTGCAGCACAGGCACCCTTGCAACATGGCGCGAGGTTGCCTGCACTGGCTCTAGGCAGCTTTATCACCATCAGCGCTAGGGGAAACACAGGGGTGCGCCATATTTTTGTAAAGAAGGCGCATCCCTGTGTTTTAAAAATGTCAGAGCGCTGCGTTACCAATTTTGGTGTAACACCGCGCTCCAACATTTTGTTGTAAACATCCCACCATGTGTCTCAGGTCGGAAAGTCTTGCCAGGCCAGAATTCACATAAAAGAAGAATAAAATGCATTAAAATGGAGCGTGGAACATTTGTCTAATTGAAAGAAGAAACAATACAAACAAAATAAAGGAATGTAGGATGAAAATACGAAGTCTAGAAACACGTCCAAGTGGTGCATTCAGAGGGATTGCACTCACCCTTTGAGGAAAAGTGCTACTGCATGGTATTACAGGCGCCCATTGATCAGTGGGGCTCACCCTCAAGTGCACACACGAAATACAAATTTGGCTGCCATTGTTTAAGCATTAATAACAACAACATGAAAATATTAGTAGCGCTCAAGGATTCAGAACTCACACACGCCCAGTGTGATATAGAAAATCCTATTTAAAGGATAGTCTGGAGTGAGTAGAATGAGCAAACAACTCTGACATCCTATACACAACTCTCAAGTCAAGGACTTACCAGGTCTCATAACAGAAATGCCGGCAATGAGCTGAAGGAGGACTGGGGATCCATCTTGCAACTCAGAAAAATTAGAGACTGGAGAAGATGGTTACATGATGATGGAGGACACTGACCCATGACAACGCCAAGTAAGTATGCCCTTTAGTTGTTCACATAGCAGCATGGAGTACATGAAAAATCCATCCCCACCAAGGAATACAGGTGAGCAGGGCTGACATTAGCGCTGGTGGCGCTCAGTTTGACAATGTTTTTGGTGACCCGTAAAGACCTCATTATTCTTGATTTCCCTCACTACCACCCTCCAGTGGCGCTCCTCATCTCTCCTTATCCCCCGTCTCACATTTATTTATTTTATAGTTCTACTCATCCCAATGTAGACTGTCAGAGCACCTTACATCTCAAACCCATTTTACAGAGACAATGAGTCAAGCAAGTCTACTAAGATGTGGTGCTGTCGCTCTCTCCTCTAGTGCTTGAGTACCTTAGGGCTGCTTTACACCAATTTACACACACTTGCACTATATTGTAAAGGTGTTTGCATGATGCCAAGCTTAGGTTTTATACTGGAAGGGTACCCGTCCAGCACCATATTCTATTCTTTGAGAAAGTTTAACAATCTACCACTTTGTAAGCCTGCTGTACACTTCAGCACACAAGCAGAGTTGGAAAGATTTGGAGAAAATAAATATTTTTCTTCTACTTTACTCCTGCCTCGAGGAGGCGTAATATTTTGAATACAATTCCTTTCTACCAAAGTTAGTAGATCGGGATTAGGGTCATTATCCATGGGTGAGTGAATGGGAACATTCATGTGCCACCCATGGTACACCTCTTGACGAAAAGTAGCACATAGTGCTACTTTGTGTTTCTTTAGGGCTACTGTCCAACACAATTCAGGATTTGTGCTGGAAAGAAAGCCCCAAAACAACATTTTGCACAAGGTTTGATGCAAACCAGATGTTAAGTGTTAGTAAATCCACCTCACAAACATTACACAATGATTGGGGTGTCATACTAATATAATTGTATTTCTACCCAAAGGAACCATTTTTAACACATTTAGAATAACAGAAGATTGAGGGGGAAAAAACAATAAGTTTATAAACCTCTGCCCTTCAATTTGCATGCAGCGCTTTGATACCAGTTCATTGGTCAATGTGCTATATTAGGATTGTTACTTATGTACTCCAAATAACTAAAGAATTTCTGTGGCAAAAGCAATAGTCTACTGAGCTATCTACATTAAATACTAATCTGTGATATGCATGTCACGCGTGGTGCTTTGCAGCAGGAACATTAACCCTCTATGCTACTTTGTCAAAAGTGAAAACTGTGACTAGACAAATCGCACATCTCTCCATCAAGTGTTCAACCATCAGAGATATCCCCTAAAAAATGCCCACCAAAAGATCTCTGCAGGCTGTTCTTATCTCAGTTCAGCCTGTCTGCCAGAGGGTGCCCCCTTGACCTAGGCGCCTGGTGCAACGGCACCAGTGGCAGCGCCCTAAAGCCAGCACTGCAGGTGAGCACAAACTCAATGGTAACTGGAAGAGGGAGGAGAAAAAGGGACTGAAGGGTAAAAACCAGAAAGGTGTGGAAAAAGGAATATGGTGGTCAAAGTATTGACTGAGGAATCATACAACTAAGCAGTCGTGAGGCAACAGGCAACCTCCACACAGCCACTTCTTAAGTTTCCACAGAAGCATCAACCTGCTCCATGAGCCTTGCACTGATTAGTCCTGTTGTTAATCTGAGAAAGAGCAAAAAATAAGGAGAAATTAATATCGCCATTCTAAGACCAGGTATTACCTGGCCTTAGTTTTTGGCGCTGCCCAGCCTTGTAAATCTGGGGCAGCGTCAAAAAGCAATGGGTGCTGCGCTGGAAAGCCCACAGCAACACCCATTGCCCGCCCCTTTTCTGCCGCAGACTGCGGCCGAAAGGGGCATATTTACAAGATGGGATTAAGCTGTGTTAACTGGCTTAGCGGTACCTTGTAAATATGAGGCATGGCGCAACGCCACCGTATCATCAGAAAAAGGACGCTCCTGTGGCGTAAGGGGCTTGTAAATATGCCCCACAGTCTCCACTCTCTTTGTTTCATATCCTGTCTTTTCTTATTACCTCTCGAATCCCAGTAGATAAAAGTGCCCCTTTGTGTTTTCTTCAAGGATCTCGCCCTCTGATTCCTGACAAACAATTGTCTTTGTGGCAATGCCAAGCATTTTCCTGTCTGGTGCGGCAGCATCTAAAAAATGTTTACTTGTTATCCTCTGCGCTGTAGGCGGGGACACTCGAGTCATGCGACTATGAAGGACCATGTTATGCAACAACTTTAACAAAATTATGAGCAAAAAAGCAAATTAATTTAGGAGTCATAATGCAGAACACTCTGCAGCAGTTTTGTTTCTTTATTTTGACATTTTAACGCACATTATTGCAGCCTAAACAAAAGTGTCACCTCATTCATACCTGTTTACCAGCTAAATACAGCTTTCAGCACTTAAAAAGTAAC
Source organism: Calotriton arnoldi (assembly GCA_963921515.1). Lineage (NCBI taxonomy): Eukaryota > Metazoa > Chordata > Amphibia > Caudata > Salamandridae > Calotriton > Calotriton arnoldi. Next base: position 2,598,605 of record CAWUFW010001161.1, read on the forward strand.
AAGTTAACTTTTGCAAAGGGTTTGCCACTGCATGGCATCATGTGCAGTGCCTTCTCAGTAACTTTGATCCGTTTGAGCTATAAGCACATTTTTTGTACGCTTCTGCACATTTTGCAGCAGACGGTGGATCATGTGGCAAATGCCATAAATCAGTAATTAAGTAAGTGCCACTGCCGCATAATTTAATAATTCAACTGGTCCTGGGAGTACAGCTTCAAATAGTGTCCTGGAAAGAATGAACACTGTTTATCATTTCCCCTTTCAGACAGTGCTGTCTCTGAGTCTTAACGCAGCTGGGTTGCCTTCTTCGCATTCTGCGGCTGTCAGTATGTATGACACTCACAGTGATTGACAGGTCCCCCACGGACAGAGCATGGATGTTTTCTAGTGGAGTAACCGTGTACCCTCTTCGGAACATCCTTAGAACATCTCTGTCTTTAAATCTTGCTATAGACGTGCTAGTAGATGCTCCATCCAAGGTGCCTTTCCCGCATCACCAATAACCGAGGAGGTTGCATTCTGATGGAGAATTGCAGGCGTGCACTCGGCCTTTGCAAATGTGCTACTTTCAGACTTACTGCAACCAATTATAAGATAGTCTTTCCTTGTCGTTCCTGGGCATGGGAGTTCTGAAATCCCACTTAAACTCGGGTCTCGGGTGGGTTTAATGAAATGGGTTTGCCTGGGCAGGTCTTGTTATTTCATCCGGTGCACATCGGCCAGTGCTTAATTTGTGCCAGTGGCTGCAGGTGGGCCACACTGGCAATCAACTTTTGATTTGTTTATTGGATTCTTTCTAAAGAAACTTTATAAAAGTAAAAATTCTTATCAGGTGAAGAAATAGGGTGGGATAGTAGAACGTGTGAGGGGAAAAGTGTCCCAAAACAATAAGCAAGTTAAAAGCAAAAAGTAAGTTAAAAACAAGATCATGGAAATGTTCGAACTTGGGTTTAGTGTACAAACTGTGCGGGATACCGAGTCTAGCTATATCGCAAAAGTGCCCTGAGTTCAAGGCTAGCTGCATTTCCATTCATCAGTAAATGTCTGGGGAAGGTTCCTTCTATATTTTGGGCCATATTTATCAAAGGTTTGCGTCACCCTTGCGCCTGGCAGTGGAGTGCAAAAGTGATGCAATTCTTAAGTTAGATTTCTCAACCACGCAAGTCCACCTTGCATGGCTTGATTAATCTAAAGTAATGTAATGCAGCGCAGATCTCTGCGTCGCACTACTCTGCCCTAAGAAAGCGTTCCATGGGTGGAGCGTGGATGTCCCCATGCATCCATCCATAGATTTTGGCACGTGCCCAGATTTTCCAATACTGGTACACCTGGAAATAGACCTGGTAATGCATCCCTGTTGAGGCATAACGAGGAGAAATAGCTTTATTTCTCCCCGTTTTTTCCTCTTTCTAAATGTGCTGCATTCTGCAGCACACATATAAAGAGAAAAATGCCTCTCAAGATTGATTTTGTGCAGGAGGGTGTCCCTTCCTGCACAAAAACAATCCTGCTTACAATGAAAGCGGTTCCTGCATTGGCGTTATGCAACACATTGTGCGCCAGTGCTGGGAACAGACAGGAATGTGCGCTATCATGTTAGATACGATGCATTCCTGCCCTTTCCCCGTCTCACAGCGCAGCAAGGTCACTTGCTGAGCTGCGTGATTTTTTTTATAAATATGCCCCTTCATATCTTTTTTATCTTTTTGATCGTGATCTTTCGCTTTTTATACCTCACTACTACTTCCAGGCTGTTTTGGTGGGTGATCTCCTATCGTCATTTAGTACCAGTTTGTCCAAATTTGATGTACCAAAGAGCGAGCTACACCAAAAATGTGCATGCGAGGTTAATGAAAAGGGGACAGATTAATCCTGGGGAGCATACCGCTACCCAGGGCTTTAAGTGGGATGAAAAAACTGGGTGGTCTCTCAAAGGGGCGTGGCCAATGTAATTAAGGGTGTGGCTTAAAAACACGTGAGCTAAAAGTCTGTGCTTAGCATAGTGTGCCGCCCGACTTGTATTCTGTCATTGCATACAGATATATGATAAAACAAGTAACATCATACCTACAACAAGTCAGGACTATTGGCTTTGTCAAAGGTTGTTAGTTGGTTAAGCTTCCACTTAAAGCCCTGGTGACACCACGACAATGTTGCTGCTCCTGAGTTTCAAAAAGAGAAGGGAAATCCAGAGAGAAAATGACTCTCTTTTAAGGATTTCTCTTCCCCTACAACGCTCACCTGGCACAACGTCATGCCGTAACTTCTCCACTAGTGAGAAGTGAGCAGTGTGAGCAGCGCACATCGATGTGCCTGCTGTCACTGCAGTTCGGAAAAAACGGACCGCCTGTGCCAGGACACAAAACAGAGCCCGATAGAGACCCGTTTCGAGGCCCCCTTTAAAAAACTGCCGGTGCTCAGCACCGGTGAGACCCCGCCCACTTAAAGCCCTGCCGCTACCCTACTCCTTGCTCTCCAGCAGGGCCGGACTGGCCTTAGCGGGCACTGGGCGTTTCCCCGGTGGACCAGAAGGGTGGGGGCTGGTTTTGTACTGGTGGGGGCCGTTTTTGTTGCTGGGGGTGGGTTTTTCAGCAGTGCTGCAAAATCGGCCCCTTGAAACCAAAGTGCAGCAGCATTCCCGCCAGTCCCGTGCCCCTCTCCCGGAAGCCAGTCGGATGTAATTGCCAGGGCTGGTTTACGATCCCAGTCCGGCCCTGCTCTCTAGCTCTTTTGAATATTATTGTCTCTCAATATTCTCTGGCTCCGGCTGCACCAGTAAAAGAGGGGACAAAAAGAGGGGGCAGACAACATAGAGGAGGGTTTATTTGTTAATTAGTTTCACTGTTACAGCATCCACCTTTGGCTCTTACTCCATAATGTCAGCCATCCCTCGTTTCCCATATCCCATCAGCTGCTTTGGATACCACCCTACTTTAATGAATGTGTTAGCTGACACATTACCTAGCAGAAACAGCGTCATCTCTTTATTCCTCCTAATTCCTAAATCCTTACAGACATTAGAATTCTTTTCTGAAGGTCTGCATACCATTAGCCGAAAAAAAGACATGCAGAGTTTCCATTTGTCCACAGTTGCCACAACATAGATCGGATCATTTTGCTTCCAGTGCCTTCTGTGAGGTTGTATGATAGAACAACGCATACCTCAACATCACATGTCTAAACTACGCGGTCTCAACTACGACTGGGTCTTTACCACGCATGCCTTTCCCATGCATGCATTTACAATGAATTTCAATGTAAAGGTCTTCTCGATAAAGGCATGCGTGGTAAAGATCACACCCCAGGCCCCCTGCCCAGAGCCCTTTAAACAAGCATTGGCATAGCCAATAGGTCTCGCCTTTGGGGCCTTATAAGTGTTTAGCCAGAGCTATTGACTTTGCCAATGTCTTCAAGCTGTGCTGTAGAGAAGTTTGGCTGCTGTGCAGCATGCTGAAAAGATATAATAAAAAAGTGTCAGAAGCATTTTTGTTACTTTATATATGACCAAGAAGGCATTATGTAAAACTGAACGACCATATTAAAAAAAGTATTTACAATAAACAATTTCCTCAGTTTTCTTTTGTTCTTGCAATGCTGGCAACTTGATTCTGCCTATTGAAATGGTTGTTTGTTAAAGCTTTTTTTTTGAGGGGGCATAAACAATCGGAGGGTGAAGGTTGGGAACTAGTACCTGTATTATAACACTAGCAGCGGCCAGACGCTAGGGGAGAATCAACAGATGCCAGATTCCGAGAGCTGGCTGAGGTGGTGCTGAGTGATGCTGAGGTGGTAGTGGTGGTGGTGGTGACTGTTGCGGAGACGATGCTGAGGTGATGCTGAATGATACTCAGGTCTTGCTGAGTGATACTGCTGTGGTGCTGAGTGATGCTGTGGTGGTGCTGAGTGATATTGTCTTGGCGCTGAGTGATGCTGTGGTGGTGCTGAGTGATATTGTCTTGGCTCTGAGTGATGCTGTGGTGGTGCTGAGTGATGCTGTGGTGGCCCTGAGTGATGCTGTGGTGGCCCTGAGTGATGCTGTGGTGGCCCTGAGTGATGCTGTGGTGGCCCTGAGTGATGCTGTGGTGGCGATGAATGATGCTGTGGTGGTGCTGAATGATGCTGTGGTGGTGCTGAATGATGCTGTGGTGGTGCTGAGCGATGCTGTGGCGGTGCTGAGCGATGCTGTTGTGACGCTGAGCGATGCTGTGGCGGCGCTGAGCGATGCTGTGGCGGCGCTGAGCGATGCTGTGGTGGCGCTGAGTGATGCTGTGGTGGCGCTGAGTGATGCTGTGGTGGCCCTGAGTGATGCTGTGGTGGTGCTGAGCGATGCTGTGGTGGTGCTGAGCGATGCTGTGGTGGTGCTGAGTGATGCTGTGGCAGCGCTGAGCGATGCTGTGGTGGCGCTGAGTGATGCTGTGGTGGCGCTGAGTGATGCTGTGGTGGCCCTGAGTGATGCTGTGGTGGTGCTGAGCGATGCTGTGGTGGTGCTGAGCGATGCTGTGGTGGTGCTGAGTGATGCTGTGGTGGTGCTGAGTCATCCTGTGGAGGTGCTGAGTCATCCTGTGGTGGCCCTGAGTGATGTGGTGTCACTGAGTGATGCTGTGGTGGCGCGGAGTGATGTTGTGGTGCTGCTGAGTAATGCTGTGGTGGCGCTGAGTGATGCTGGTGTGGCGCTAAGTGAGGCTGTGGTTGCGCTGAGTAATGCTGTTGTTGCACTGAGTGATGCTGTGGTTGCACTGAGTGATGCTGTGATGGCGTTGAGTGATGCTGTGATGGCGTTGAGAGATGTTGTGTTGGTGCTGAGTGATGCTGTGCTGGCTCTGATTGATGCTGTGCTGGCTCTGATTGATGCTGTGGTTGCGCTGAGTGATGCTGTGGTGATGCTGAGTGATGCTGTGGTGTTGCCGAGTGAGAGATAGAGTGAAGATATAATGCCCAATTAGAGAGGGTGGTGAGAGAGAAAGAGAGAGAAAGGGTGTACATAGAATAAAGAGTGGAGCGGGATAGAGAGAGAGAAAGAAGGGGAGAGAGAGTGAATGAAGGAGTTTGAAAGAGAAACAGATAAAGGGGTGAGAGAGAATGAAAGGCTAAAAAAGATAGAGAGGGGTGAGTTAATTAAGTAGAGAGAGAATTAGAGAGGGGAGAGAGAGAGAGAGGAGAGAGACAATAAGAGTGGGGGGTGGAGTTTAAATAGTGAAGAAGTGACGCGGAAAAAGTAACCTTAAATATAGCTTTGTGCGAATAAATATTTTTTTTTAAAAAACAGTGAGACAAAAATACTGGTAACTAGGCTGTGACTCCCAATATAAAACAAATAGCGATATAAGGTGAAATCAACCCACCGAAGCAATATTTCTAACTAGACAAAAAAAAGCTTGCATTTCAATGCTAATCGCTGTTGTTTTTCATGTGACTGTAGTCCAGGGCTGTCAGTTGGTAATGTGAGCTGCTGCTGCGATTGAAACATCAGAGTCCAGAGAGTTAATGAGCCATGACGAGGAAATGAGGAAGAGATAGGAAACCCAGATGGCAGCTGTGCGTGCACTCTATCGTGAACGCCAGCTGGTCGCCAGCCGAAAGCCAGTGGGTTTGCACTTCCAAAACCCGCTTACTAAAACTCTCGGCCAGACCAGCGCAAGCCCTGGTGCAGGCCGAGACCTAAAAAGGAGCTCGCGCCAGCCAAGCATACAGCTTGAGAGTTTTTCCACCTCCGCTTTGACCTATCATCCAAAAGGAGAGGATGTGGTGCAGCAGACTAAGCTGCAAACTCGAGAGCTGAGGATCCGGGTTCGAAGCTGGGTAGGTAGTCGCCTCACAGAAGAAAAATCTACGAAATAGATTTAAACAGCACTAGGACTTTAATTTAAAACATGGCAAACTGGATCTAATTTCTGTTTGATTAAAAGGTCTAGAATTAGCTCTCTGTTATGAATTTTGAATCTGTCGCTTTTATATATGCATTTCCCTCGTTTGCCCATAATACACCCGGTTATGTTGAAAAAATCCTAAATTCCCTTTAACTTAATCCTGTTAGACGAACTGCCGTTGAAAGGAAACAAAGCGCATCACGTGCAGGATGAATAACTTATGTTGATTACAAACAACCCTTTATTTTCTCCCGAGCTCCCTGAGGATCATTTGTTCAGATTTTATGGGCTCTCTATTTAGCTCTGCGAGAGGGAATCCTTGTGTGTTTGCATTTCATTTCACGTGTGCAGAAGCAGCGGTCTGTTACAAACTGCCCGTCTGTACTTTTACATGTTCGTACATTCATTCCCAGGTTTACAACGGCACGCATGCCATAGAGCGCATTAAATTGTGGGCGGAAGCCATTCTTCGGCGGGTGTTGTGATAAACATGAAAACAGCAACAACAGAAGGGCTAGATGGGCGTTACTATCGAGGGTGGGTATTGCCCACCTGGATTAGTTGCTTGCGTCACTTACCCAACCCTAGCATAGGGATTTTGAGGCCATTGGCGAGCGCAGTAGTGGGGTAACGGAAGTCCTTGGTAACAACCCTTGATGTCATGATGGGGACAGCGGGAACGGGACACACACCGAGCCGGCGAACACTCAAACTTCCCACGGTATTCGGTATCACCGGAAGTCAAAGGGAGGCGCTGAAATACGATTCCGTATCCGGTGGGAATAGTTTCTTAAAATGTCTGCTTTCTCCCTTCGGTCTGCAAAATTAAATCAGAGGTTGCATGTGCTTTGTTCCTTAAGTATGTCAAGAGTTAATGAGTCACTTAGTATGTGACATAGTTTTAGGTATATTGGTAATGTATACATAAAGATGTATAACTGGAGAGCATGGTTAGGCAAAGACAAGAGGTTGTTTGTTCTGAAACTCGTGTAAAGCGGACTACGCTCTTGGGCTACTTTAAGTCATTTCACTCCAGACACTGGTGAGAACAGAGTGGGAGCCCGGTCGGCGTAATTGGACCCCTGTCTCCTGCACCTCTGGTGGGAATTGTTTGGGAGACTGGCGGGCATCTCCGGACGCCGGTGACTCTTGCGGATGTGTATTTGAGCCCAGGTGAAAATTTCCCACGCTCATGGCCATTTTCCTTCCACATTCGCTCACTGGCAGGAGCATTATTGACAAACGTGAGGGATGAGCTGTGCTGGGCTCAGCAATTATCAGGAAGGTGAAGATGTACACAGCAAAAAGAGTTCAGTGCGAACTGCACATCATCTTCAGACACAGCAATGTATCACGAATAGTTCCCACACATACATTTTTAAATGTGTAGCATGTCCCCTTAAAGGTTTCCTTCTCCAACAAGGCGCTCACGTATGTAGTTGCTGCTGTTATTTCAAACGGGAGGGAACTGCGAGCAGCAACCTCGGAGTGAAAGGTGGTGGTGGGGGCGGGCTCTAGTGTTGTGACGGGGTCAGGCTGCAAATAACATTAAAGCATGGCGCTTGTTGTAAAATCGGCGCCGCATTGATTTATATTTTACCATTTTTAGGTGGAACAGCAATCGGGAAAAAAGCGCAGCGCTCGCAAATAAAATCAAAGCATGGCGCTTGTAAAATCGGCTCCGCATTCATTAACATTTGAGCATTTCTAGGTGGAGCAGCAATCTTAAAACAAGACGCGTGGCCAAGAAACGCGGTCTCTGGTGAGGGAGGGGGAGGAGGGGTGAGGAAAGGCAGATGGTGCCTCGCCAGCGATGCGAGGAATGGCGTGTGCACGCTCGCGTGAACGCAAGCTGGTCGCCAGCAAACTGCTGTTTGCACTTCCAAAACCCGCTTACTAAAACTCTCGCCAGAGCAGCGCATGCGCTGGCTCAGGCAAGACCTAAAAACGGCCCCCAGCTTTGCAATCCCCCCAGCCCCAGCTGTAAACACACCCAGACCCCCGCACTGAGCCCTAAAACCAGCCTCTAGCCCTGCAATGCAGCCCACCCAGCCCAAAAAACTACCCTGACCCCTGACCCCCCCCCCTGAGCCCTAAAACAGCCTCAGGCCAAAAAAACTACCCCGACTCCAGACCTCGCCCTGAGTCCTAAAATGGCTCCCAGCCCTAAAAACTACCCCTCCCCCGCCCTGAGCCCTAAAACTACCCCCCTGAATATCCTCCCAAGCCCTCTTACCAAGCCGCGTCCCTGTCCTTCCTCTCCCAATCCTTCCTGTTCCTCTCTCCACCCATCCGATCTCTGGAACCAGACTGCTGCGCATATGCGTGGTTAAGGCATATGAGTTGCTAAGCCAAGCGGGGTTCTGCTTCTGTAGTAACGGCACATGTGGTTTAGCCCGCGTGGTTAATGGCATTCCCTCTCTGTGACCTTGTAGGTTGAGTATGTTAAATCTTGCAATAGGCAGTTGTCTAGATTCCTGATTCAAGAGATCAGACATATGCAGTTGCACATGGTTAGATGCATTGACTTTGTCTCTCTAGGACAGATATTTCAGTTTAGCTATTTTACCATCTCCAGTGCGTTCCTCCTTCGCACAATAGGTTTGCTTGAGTAATTTCGTGATTTGAAGTATGTTTGACTATTTTCTCTGCCCATATATAACTCTTTGTCAGTGGGCCAGTCCACACACTCCTTCCAGGTACTTTTGGTAGGGGGTTATTTTAGGCCTTATGCTGCCTTCTCTCCTCTCTTCACTGCCCCTTGGATAGGTATTCCAGGTAAATAGTGTGGAAATTGGGGTAAAAATTTGCATTGTAACGGCATGCGGGGTAAAAGCATGCGTTGTAACGTCATACAGCCAATGGGACACAGCCGTTACAACGGATGCGTTACAACGCATGCTTTTACCTTGCATGCCGTTACAACGCACATGGCTTGTTGCAGGGGGTATAAGGTGTTTGATTTAACTCCAACACCTTCCCTACTGTTGCACACATTGGAGTTGGAATAGTAAATTATACTATTCCAACATCCAGCGCACCCCCGACAGCAAGTCGGGGTAAAAATTTGCATTGTAATGGCATGCGGGGTAAAAGCATGTGTTGTAACGTCATACAGCCGTGGAAATTGTTACCCTGAGGTAGAAGAAGCTCTTAACTTATTGGGTTTCTTTTCCAGCCACATAATGTTCTTACCCGTGGACTTGGTGGATGTTTTTCCCCAGGTACAAATTCTACTTTTTGTCATATTTATTTTGTAGTATGACTCTGCTACTTCTACTAGGGTTTGCAGAGCATTTTGGCAAGCATGAAAAAAGCACTGAATCTCCAGAGTGCAATTAAAAAATATTTTTTTCTGCTACCTATCACCAAAGCAGCAGTTGCTGAGGTCAGTTTTCTGCCACTCCTTCAATCTTAATGCACAGGGAGAGGTGTGGCGTAGCTGCAAGTATTTTACAAAAAAGTGGTCCCTATGGGGAAAGGGTAGCCCTTGACTTCCACGGCAGAGTGTTAGGATCAGCGTACAAACACCACTAACACAATTAGCTCAAAGTTTTGTATTCATTTTGTTAAATTTATCCTTTGAGGTATGCAATTCAATTCATTAGACTTAAAACAATTGTGAGGTGCTCCTAGAGAGTGACGGCGAAGTGAAAGTGACTATTGGTGCAAAAAGTCCATACGTGCTATGTACAGAAACATATACATATGTGGCTGATAAGGATAGTAAGATATTTTGAGTTAGCACCCGTGGAGCGAGTGTTGCTATCCACCATCAATATATTAAAACACAGTCCATATAGGTTATTTTTTCGACGTTTTGACCCACTAAGTATGTATTATTCAAAACGGGGTCATCATCAGGACCAAAAATACATAGGAGACAACAATTGATAGGGGCAACTGGTCCCACAGTCAAGGGGGTATTAATCCTCAAAGGATCTTGAATCTTTCATGTGAGCCCATCGGAGATGAGACTTGGGCTTTTGAAGGTGCATGTGTAACCAAGGAATATAGCAAATGCATTTTCAAAATCGCATGTCTGCAGTCATTTAATTGACAGCCTCTTTTGACAAAGAGCATTCCTCCCGAATGGATCATCCAGAGCGGCTGACTCTGGAGCACGGGGCTCAAGGTTCGATCGCTGGTGGCAGCTCAGCTCAGCATCATGTGTCTCTGGGCAATAGCTCACTTAATGTCCCCGATGGGCCCCAGCACCTTGAAACCTTGAGGGGTGATATGTTTGCGCTTTACAAATAGGAATTATATTTATTATTATTATAGTATGGGGACCAAAAGGCTTCCTTTGGTGCCATACCACACCTACATTGCAGAATCTGCATTGAGTTCTCTCAATAACTGTGCCCGGGAAGCTGATGTTTTAATTCTGAAATCTCCTCCACAGTTTCCTCCTTTTCACGAGGTTGACAGTCAACAAAAAAATCCAAAAGTGTTGCAGCGTGCCTTTCTTGAGAATTGTATGTTTTTCTACCAGATGTTGAAGGATAAAGACACAGCCTACTATTGACAAGCCTTTTCTTAAGCCTCCCTGGTACGGTGTAATCAACTGGGCATCTTCAATCCACTCTGGACATTTTTAAAAATTGCTTTTTTGAGGATCTTTCCTTTAAGGTTGATTAAACTAACTGGTCTGTATGATACAGAGTTTGTATTGGTTTTTTCCTATGTAAAGGAACCATAATGATGTTTCACCAACTTCAAATTGGGCGAACAGGATAAAATGCTTGAGGCAGGGGACCACCAGAGATGGATGTATTTGAAGCACTCGTTTTGAACTAGATATAGAACGGGAGCTTTTTTAAATATCTGTTTTTCAATTGCTTGTGAAAATTGTTGAGATGAGAACCAGCCAATGGTTTCTTTACCGCTGGGTTTGAACAGGGACTTCTTGAATCGCTGCTTTGGTGCATTTATACCCGGGTGCTGCAACACCAAGATCTTACTGGGAAAAGATGCCTTTGGTCTTGTGTAATTGTGTGGTGTTCCCTGTGGGCCTTTTACCTCTGTGCCTTAGCTCAGATTAAAAACTGCCATAGTTTCTTGAAGTCCTTGTTGTGTGCTGCTTGGCAAAATTCTTCATACTTCCCATTTAAGAAATCTTCTTTCCTTCTATAAATTCGTGCATTGTATGCTTTCCTGCACTTTTTGGTGTTGTCTCTCCATATCATTCTTATGATTTTGTTCCAAACTCTATGCTTTTTGCTGCTCTTGGTGTCCAGTCAGCACAGCCATCTGGCCGCAAGGCGCACAGCATCATGATTTCATCCTACACATTTGGTTTTATAAGATTGCAGTGTGGACCAATAGCCTCGATTATTTCAACTCTTCTTTGCTGACCATCTTGCAAGATCAACCATTCCCCCATCTGCTCTATTTTTTATTCCAGCACTTTTGAGTCTAGTGTGGTATCCTGATGCAGCTATATTTCCATCTCTGCCATATGATGGTATTTCTAATGGTCTTTCTGTGTTTAATACTATGAGGGTTAGATTATGGTCACTGCCCCCCTGGTATATCTGATCCGTTTTATGAAATACTGTCAGTGGGAATTTTTTCCTATTGCAAAATTTATTTGGCTGTTTGTAACATACCATTCCTTTATTCGCACCCTTTTTGCATACTTCATGTCAGATCTAAAGATGGTGCCTGACCTAATGTTTCTACTCATCCACTCGTATATTTTCTTTGCTGTTGTGCGAACCATTTTCTTAAATGGGGTCTATGTTTGTAAATATATTTGTAGGGTCAATATTCTTTTTTCTTCGTATTGTGCGTTGGCAGGCTCAATGAAAAAACTCTCAAGAGCAGGCTTATTGAGGTTGCTGCATTTACTGGAGACAGTTCTTCCCACTCTATTTTGCCTATTGAATTCAAGACTTTGTCCTATTCCTTCTCTTGCCAAGTTTTTATTTTAATTGTCCATCACATGGTAGTCAGTTCATCCGTGATATAGTCTTCCATAGCCCTTTATTTTCAGTTGTCTCTATCTCTTGGGCTTTCTGCCCTTGGTTTTCTGAGTAGCTGTATGATGGATTCAATTTGCTTATGGAGAAGTGTTTTAAAATATCGAGGAATAATGTTAATAATGTGCAAAGCTGGATTCTGCTACCCCCACGTTGATACAGGGGAGTGACCCCTTGATTGATTGAATGACTGAGTTGTGGTGCAGTCCATGGCTGGGCGATGTTCGTGGGAAGGAGCAGACAGAGACTGCACAGATTGCGGGACGGGTCGTGAGCCTGAGTAGAGCCCGGAGGGATGGATGTGGGTTGCTTCACTGTGAGCCACCTAGCTATCACTGTGGAACAGATGGGTCGCACAGCTGTCTTGGCAGCCTGAGTCGCTTACATTCAGTGCCCCCCACACATGCATTCCACTTACCCCCTGCCCAGGTAGGATGGTAACTCGCTCAAGAGCCAGGAGGGCTTCGCTCACGTGCATAGTTGATTCCTGCCCACTGCTCAAGGATTTCTTGGGGAATACCGCCCGGTTGCCTGTTGCTGCCAAGTTTGTTGTTCTCATTGTTATGTTTTTCTTCTGCACATAATTCACTCCTATGGGAGTTGTCCTGTTTGTTGTCCATAGTGATGTATGTCTTGCAATGTCATTCCGGAGTCGAGCACAGGGACAAAAATTGAAGCTGCTGTAATAACCGGCTCTAACAACCTATAATGCAAGGTACCATGTGATTCTAATCCCACTGCTCTGTGATCCTGTGGGACAATATGTACGGTAATACTTGTGCGATTTTGAATAAAAGACAAGTTTAAAAAAATAATAATAATAATGATTAAAGCTAATGAGACATGAAACATGAATTTAATGCAAAATTTGCACTAGGCAATCACACTGAAACATGCTAGGCCTAGCTATTATGCTGAGACACTGACATATTAAAGTTAACAGAGCTAAGAAATTGTAAATTCAGCATTTGAAATTGATCTTGACCTTTTAAACAGATTTGATTTTTCAATGAATGGTTGCTGTGCAAACCGTTTTTCTTTTTGTTGTATAAATGTTTTGACTTCCAAAAGACCATTGTTAGCTAAGGAATAAACTTGTTGTTTGGAAGGCTAAGAATGAAGGGAATGTAGACTCGAGCGGGAAAATGAATTATGAGAACCTTAGAGACGATGAGACGCAGTTGCAGCATTAGAAGTTGCTGTCTAAATAATATTGTGTTCCTGTGAGAAGATGGGGAGTGAACGCTTTGCCCATGGACTGATTGGTTGACAGAAGAGAGAAGTAGCTACATGAAAATTGAAACAATTTTTGTCTGTTTATAATAGTTGGTGTTCTTAGAAGAGAGAGCCCAAGCTTTTTCCATTTTTCCACAACCCTTCATGCTGTGTTTATTAGATTCTACTGAGTTTCTTGAACCTATCGTTATGAGAAGTTCTGCTTTGATTCATTATTGATTTATTAAGCTGACTTTCCATGCTGAAGCTTTATATTTTATGATTTCACTTGATACCAGAACTCTTTATGGGTCTCTGAGACTGACCCTTTCCTCCCATTTTAGAGTAGGGATTTTCTTCCCTTTTTGGAACACGCTTAATGCACTATATTGCGATTTATTGATTAGTTATGATTATTGATTTATAATGAGATTCTAACAACTGAGATTGATGAATTTAACTTGTAAATCTAATAAAGATGACTTACTAAGATCTTGAACAATAAAACCCCTGAACTCACAACAAATCTCTTTATTGCCTGATAATAGATACAAATTCTGATAAATTTGATGTGTGTACAGCTCTTAATCTTCTTTAAAACAATGACAAAGATTCATCGATGTAAGTAGAAAAATGAGGTTGAGTGGGGATCAGCCGATGATAATGAAAACATCTCCGCTCTAGCACTTGTAGACATTCGCAATGGGAGCAGGGCTTTTTCCATCATGTCTAAAACGATTACTTTCCAATGTCTGACCTCTCACTACAATCAAAGTTGTCTGGCTCTGTTTATTACCTTTGGTTTCCATGTTCTTTGCGTCCCACTTTTCACCATTATGTTGGTGAAAAAATGTGTCTTTATCCTTAAGTTATAGCAGGCCCTTATTATTTCTTAGTTTTGCAGCCTTCCAGCTCTTTTTTACTAGTTGGTCCTTGGGCAGTGAACTTCTATTTTCTTTGTTGGATAGATGCTCCATATTTACTTTATAATTTGTTTTTCTTTTCTCTCGAGAATTTCCCTGACTACACTTTCCTCTTGCCCAAATGCCTTATTAGACATGGTTACTTGTTTCTGGTTGGGCTCCTCATGGTTCTCTTTAATGCACAGCTTCTCAGGCGCAGAGTGAACTTTTGTCTCTGGGCGTGCAAGTCACTCTTGATGGGAGTCAGACATAGCAAAAGTGGGCATCTGGGACGTGCTGTCTCAGGTGCTGCAATTCAGGCTGTGTTTCTGTTGTTGCCACCTTGTCTGCTTCTAGTCTCCTTGCACTTCTTAGGACGATTGACTGGATGTGCTCACCTTTTGAAGGTGTTGTTTTATCTATGCTGTGACCTCCTCCTTCTGGTTGGGCTTCCGATGCTGCTTCTTGCATGGTGTCACCGTCTTGTGCTTTTCTAAGAAATACTATTTTGGGAACTACTTTTTTCTATCTCTTCGGTGAATTTTTGGGGGGAATTCTAGCGTGTGCTGGAGTCTTAAAGGGGCTTCTACCCCTTGTCTCCTAGTATTAGTCAATTGTTTTTGGACTTTCATGACTGGGCCCTACATCTTTATGGTAGCTGCATGTGGTGGGCATGGTACCGGTGGGAGATTTGAGTTTATGGGGGCAGTCTCATGCACAACTGATATTGTGTTAATTCTCATGTTGCTACTTGAGTGCAGTTGCTTTAGGGATTTCGGTTGGAGATCTCTCTTGATTTACCGTTTTACTTCTACGCCCTGTATCACAGCTGAAGGTGAATGGAGCAAACACAGTAATGGTATGTTTCCTTGGGGCCTATAGGCTTAGGAGATGTTAGGTGGTGTAAGGTGTCTTGGAGTGGGGAGAACTGATGTTGAGTGCACCCTCATGTTTCAGGCTGTACCCGGCTGCAGGTATATGTCAGACTGCAAGCAGAGAAACACACTGAGAGACACAGACACAGAACAGGGTACACTAAAAGAACATAGTGCATGCTAAGAGCAATATGAGGCAAATAAGGGCATGGGGGGCTGAAAACACTTATGCCACTCACTATTGACGCTCAATACTCTGCCCCTAGTCAGGCCAGATCCCTGTGGCAGGACATGGACTAGGCCTGGTATGTGAAAGGCTTTCTCCAATTCTCTTCCACTATAGTCCCCTCCAACATCTCGAGCGCCACCCCATTCTTGATGGTGTGCTTTTTAGTAGCTTGCAGCAGTCTAGCAAGGCCCTTCAGGGTTCCTAACACGCCCCCTAAGGGTTCCTACAAGCCCCCCCCACAGCAGTCCAAAAAGAGTCACCCCAGTCCAATCCATTGTAAGGATTTCAAAGCAGAAACTCAAAAAGGAACGTCCTTTGGGAGTAATTGAAATCTGACTTCACAATATCCTACCGCACATAGAATCCTCTTTTCACCCAACAATCAGAAAAGCATACAACCTGGGAGATCACTGTTGAGACCAACAATCCATGTATTGGTACAAAACCTACAACTCATACATTGATGTCATCAATTTATTAAAGATATAATACAAAACTTAATACAGAATTTAAAAACTTTCCATACATATCATGGACGGGAATCCCTTTTTATTAAAAAACAACAATATAAAAGAAAATATCACACAGTAAAAAGGTTACATCAAAGCCACATAATGCACTGCATGTATCCCCAACAGTGGCCTTCTACCCAGTTGCTGATCCACTCAACTACTCCACTGCTCATGATTCAACCACTCTCTCACCACTACATTCCCCTCCCCACCAGGACAGGATCTCCTGGCAAGCCGCATAGTCTCCCTACAAATGCTTGTTTATGGCCAAGTGTACATCCATCTGTGGCTTCTGCCGAAGAGCCTAAATCAAGAACACCGTCAGGTGTTATTTCCTCCTAGTCCTCCTCCTAGTAACCTGTAGGAAGGTAGGATCTGACTGCATAGTTACCCCCACTTTTTTTCCTGGTGTTTTGCTGGTTTTTGACTAGTCTGACTGGGATCCTGCCAATCAGCACCCCAGTCTATCTGCTTTCTCCCTAAATTGGTTGTGTTATGTACTTTGGTACAACTCCAGATTGGATACTAGGGTACCCGTATCAGTCCCTAGTATATGGTACACATGTACCCAGGGCATAGGTACCCCAGAGGCCTCCCATGGGCTGAAGCATGTATTATGCCACCCATGAGAGGCCATGCAAAATAGAACCTCAGGTCTGCTACTGCAGCCTGTGTAAGCTGGTGCTTGCACCACTTACAGCAGATATAGGTTCACTATATCCATATATATCACTACACTTAAAACTTTGTAAGTCACCCCTATAGCAGGCCTTAACAATCCTGAAGGCAGGGTGCAGGGTTTTGCGTGAGAGGGTGCTCCTGCATGAGCAGGGCCCCTCTGCAGTCTTCGGAGACCATTCTCCCGGGCTGTACGTGATACCACCAGACATATAGGTAGAGGTGCATTATAACCTCGCGGTAAATGTTATCTCGAAAACGACTGCAACGAAGTATGTCGTGTTTGGTATCAAACACCTTGGAATCATACCTCCACACCAGTAACTGGTGTGGGAGGTATAATTCCTCCCCTCAGAACCGAGGTTCTGGGGGTACCTAAGTCTACCAGTACCAACTTTCTTGAGCCTTACAGCACAAAATGGATGCTGCCAGCCACAGACACGAGTCTTCCCTCCTGCTGCTGAGCCAAGCTCGAGCAGGGGAAGGCAGCACAATAGGCATCCTCTGGCGCGAAACTGGACAAAGGACATGGGAGTAGCCTCCCCCCTGTCCTGTCCCTCCCCTAGGAGGGTCCCTAGAATCTGTCCAACCCTCTCCTATGGGTATAAAATGGGTTACCTGGCTACAGGACATTAGATTTTACGTGGACAAGATTCTGCAAGAAGATACCACTACACTTCGACCGTCTGGACACGCTGGACTTCGCTGGACCTCCCTTGGGCTCGACTTCATCTTCCCTTGCCGTCCCCAGTCTCGCCAGTGTCCGTGATCCATACAGGCTCTGTGCAGGACCCTGTGGACCTCCAAGACAACAGAAGAATGTGCCTTGGGGTGAAGGAGTCACTCCCCTACAAACGCAGGCACCATAACGCATCTGACCAGTCAGCTGATCCTGAGCTCCTGCAGACTCCAAAGGCTCCAGCAACACAGGACATGGGTTTCTAAAGGTCTCCAAGGTTGAGCTGCCCTCTTACCGAGTTTGAGGCAGATATCCCTCGTGGGGACTGCATAACCTGTACCCCTGTGTACCGTGTACATTTGCAACTGCACATGCTTGTTGTCATGCAACAATTCTGTGCATTGAGCCAATTGTAGCCCTGATCCCAGGACATCTTTCCTGTGAAGGACTGTAGCATCCTTGCACTCTGTGATCTGCTAGCTGGTATCCTGTGAAACCACCTGAGGTCCCCTTGCGACTCCTGTGCCTCCGGCCTGTGGGTCCTCTTGAGGGTCAAATTTGCTTTATTTGGGCTTCCCTGGTTGCTCCAGGCCTGCCCTGACTCCCCTGGCTGTGGTGAGTCTCCTGGTCCTTGCTGGGCCAGATCGACACCGAATTTGACCATCTACGTTGCTTTCCGCTGCCAAGGCTTGTTGGTGCTCCCGCCGGACACCGACCCCTCAGCACTCGGCATCCTTTGTGGGACAGCTTGTATATGGCTCCTGGTTGTCCTAGACATCTCCTGGTCCGCACAGCCGAAGAGTCAAGATCACTGTCAACACACCTGAAGCACCCAACATCGGTGGGCATTCATCTACCGAGCCCCTGGTCACTCCAAAGTGACCCAGACTCTGTCCCCTCTGCTTTCAGGTTCTTCTCATCTAGAATCCATGTTTGGATTCCCCCGGACACTTTTCTTACTTCCAGCAGCAGCATTTCTTTGTCGACATCGATAGAGAACAACGAGGGTTTCCGACACCACTTCGTACCTATGCACTCGGCTCCTCTGGGATAGGTAACTCTGGTACATGGGTATCCACGGGTGGGGTGGCTCTCCAAACTCTTAAGTTCCAAGGCTTGCCTTCGTAATCAGCTGGGAAGGGTCCTTAATCTCTGATTTTCCAACCGCGACTTTCCCATTGAATTGTACGGAGCACGCGGTCGTGTTCTCACTCTGCACCCGTCCTCCGTGGGGTCCCTACTTACTCACCTTGGGTGGTTCCTTGGGGTCCAGCAATTCTACACCTTCTAGACTAGGTCTAGTACCGAGTCGTGGTTCTTATACCACTTATTTAGTATATGGTTTGGTCTCCCCCGGGAGCCCACTGTGTATTGTGCTACTTACGCTTGATTCTTTGCAACTGTATTATTTGACTTGTGTTCAATCCTCATGTAGAGGATACTAGAGAGTGTTATATATAATAAATACATATTTTTATAACTACTGTGTGGTTTCCCTTTCATTTAACCAATACTATAAGGTTGCATTCTGGTAAAACAAGCTGCTTAACATTCCTTCAAGACTTAGCCTGAAGGCTGCTCTCCATAGCTACCACTAGGATAGCTTTCTATAAAGGTTATCTTTAACCTAATCACCATAAGGGTTGTTTGGACTGGTGCAAGGTGCCCACTTTAATTAGTGGACAGCATATACCAGGCCAACTTCTCACATAGCCCCACTGGTCCTGGCCCTCCCAATCTTGGTCTTCCTGTTCCTGGTCCTCTGGTACATTCTGGCCTCAGTCCTCAGGCCCTAGTCTTCTTGTCTTGGTCCTTGTGTTGGTGTTGGCTATCGTCATCTGGGTACTTTCATAAAGTTCCTTATCCTCCTGGCGGTACTTGTCCTTCTCCTAATTTGCCTAGTTCAACTGGTCCTAGTCCTCCTGATGTTGGTCCTTCTGGTCCTGGTCCTCTGGTCCAGCCTCTTTTGGTGGTCCTGGCGTTCTGGTTATTGAATGAGATGCAAAGGGACACAGAGGTGCAAATTGAGTAAAAAGAGACCGAAACAAGTAGACCACAGCACCTTTGGCATCAATATTTGAATAATGATTGTGGTGATGAAATGTTGTGCAGGGTAAGTGGCTGTTTTTGTTTCCATATTCAATGAGAAAACAAGAATTAGTTGCCAGAATTTTGTCGTTTTCAATTCTTGTTTTGTTTTGTCATTATTTTTTGCAAAGGTTTGTTGTTGGGGAAGCTTCTGGGCCCTCACCAATCTAAACAAAAAACATTGGCTAAAAGCAAGAATATTTTTTCATCTCAAAAAGCAGACTTTGCCCTAGTAGTCTCTGGCACTGAATGAATCTACTTTGTGTGCGGATGTGCTCCTTGTGAAACAGCAGAATGCTGCCACTCACAGTGAAGCTAGCCAGTGTCTGAAATGGGCTGACCCACTGCTATGCTGCATAGGGAGGAAGAAAAATGTGAATGACACAACCACAGACCAATGGATGTAGAGGGCTGGCTGAAAACCCTCATAACTAAGTATATCATACATATAATTTTAATATATTCAAAAAGCCTTGATTAGCGCAAGACTTTAAAAGGAAATCTAACGTATGACTAATTATAATGACTTCTTGTCCTGCATTCATTACCTCGCTTCACTATCAGTCCTCCTCAGATCACAGAGGAGCTGCCAGAGAAGCGTTTGCTTTCTTTTGCATGGATGTGGTGTCTGGTTTGCATGGATGCAGTGTCTGGTGTCAACATCCCACAGCCATCGCTAACAGTAGACATGCAAAATAATGCCAGGAGAAAGAAAATTCGTAGTTTTCAGGTACTCTGATAACATAGAAGCAGATCTGGATAATTAAATAGCTTGGCACATCCCTGCAAGAGAATCTTTCTCCTCTATGTCACTGGCTGAAAATTGGCCCATGGTGGCAGCGAACAAGAGTCATTCTGTTATTTTCCCATAATGGTGGATGGCTCCTGTCCAGTTTTCAGCTGGCTGGCATCCACTCTACTTAAACTATCATTACAGCTGGCAGTAATTGTTAGCCACGCTGTCAAGCCCTAGCTAGATGCCAAGGCTTAAGTGGAATTGCACTGTGAACTTGCTCCTCACCTGTCAGAGGAGGATTGCCAAGATGGACACTTCAGGGTTGTATTCTTCCGAGGGCCTTGATATTCACTAGAATAATAAACAGACCAACACAGAAAAAGCCCAGGGACAAGTCAGTACATATTGCATTGCACTGCAGCCTTTTCTTTAGCATTTTATTCCTCGGAATATTCAGGTTTAATTGGTTGCACCGAGTCCTTTCAGAGGTGTGTGGTTGGAAAGAATTTAGAAGTGTCGCATACGTGATAATGCATACTTGTGATTTGTGGTGGACAATGTGTGGGTAGACTCACATGTGCACACCTACATATCTATTTGTGTGAGCTATACATGTCGCTTTTAACATGATCCGCCTGGCTACTGGGAGCCAGTGTGGGGAGGAAGGCCAGGTCTGATGTGATACCACATTGGTAAGGTGTATGCTCTATATTAATGGTCAATACAAGAAATGCAGTATCTAATAGATCTGTAACAAAGCGGCCATAACCAATGCTATACTTCCCATCTAAAAGAAAAACTTACTGGTTGATTGAAATAAAAACAACATATTATCAACAAAGGCTCTGCAAGGGAATATCTCTATGGAAGCTTATTACCTGATAAATACCTGAGGTGTCAATCGTGGGATTGTTCTGGAGTAAGACCAGCGTAGCTGACAGTCTTTCTTAACTGGGTGCTGTGGCGAGATTGCCTGCAGAGCCATTTTAAGACATGGGCAAAGTGGGCAATTGCCCATTCCCCCCAGGTAAAGTACATTTTCTGTATAGCTCACTTCAATGTATTTCTGCATCTCAACCTTCAAGGTATAATTCAAAAGCCACATGTTGTGTTGTACTTTGTGCCTCGCGCTCTTCCCTGCTGCGTGCACATGCCCAAGGTTCTATGATATCCACTGGTTCTGGAATGGAACTTTGGGCATGGACAACGGTTGGGGAGACAGTTGGAGGCTGACTTCTTCGACGGAGACTACACGCCCTTCTGGTGTTAGGGCATTTCTTCAATAAAGACTTACTTCTTCAACTTCCACTTTTCGTCCGAAGTCTTTACACCACAAATCTTCTTTTCTTTCTGATCAGCTAACAAGACATGTAGCAGGATCCTTCACTCAACAGAGCCTAATGTATTCAGGTATACATTTCTGCTGTGAATGGAAACCAGTCCAGTTTCAGAAATGCATTAAGCCAGGCTCCTTCAGTGGTAAGCTTTTTCGGTGGAGATATGTGTGAGAAGTTGGCCTGGTATATGCTGTCCACTAATTAAAGTGGGCACCTTGCACCAGTCCAAACGACCCTTATTGATGATTAGGTTAAAGACAACCTTTATTGAAAGCTATCCTAGTGGTAGCTATGGAGAGCAGCCTTCAGGCTAAGTCTCGAAAGGAATGTAAAGCAGCTTGTTATACCAGTATATAACCTCCTGAATGACCAAATGAAAGGAGAACCACACCAGGTATATATAAAATATATGTATTTATTACTAAACACTTTCTACTAACCTCTTTATGAGATTAGAGAACAAGACACACAATATTAAATCACTAGAACGACAGTAAATAGCACAATACGCAGCGGGCTCCAGGGGGAGACCGAACTATATACTAAAAAAGTGGTATAACAACCACGACTTGACTAGACACAGTGCCTAGAGCACGTAGAATCACTGGGACCCCAAGGACCCACCCAAGGTAGTGACACAGGGGACCCACGGAGGACGTGTGCAGTGTGGGAAAACAGACGCGAGCTCCGTACAACTCTATGGGAAAGTCGCGGTTGGAAATTTAAAGATTAAGGACACTTAGGAGAGGACTTTAAGCAAACCCAGCTAAACATAGAAGGTTCTAAGGCCAGCACCCTTGAGAGTACCGAGGTACCCGTGTTACCTATCCCAGAGGAGCCGGGTGCATAGGGGTCAAGTGGTGTCGGAAACCCTCGTCATTTTCAATGGTGTGATGCGAAAAAGTACCGCTGCCGTGGAGAAGAATAGTGTCCGGTGTGATCCAAGCCTGGAGCAGAGATGAGAAGAACCTGAAAGCAGAGGGGACAAAGTCTGGGTCACTTCACGTGACCAGGAGCGGAGCAATCGAATGCCCACCGATGTCGGGTGCTTCAGGTGAGAAGAGGTGAAGCTTGACTCTGCAGCCACGGGGACCAGGAGACGTCTATGACAACCACAGTCCAGATTCGATCTGTCCCACAAAGGATGTCGAGTGCTGGGGGGTCAGTGTCCGGATTGAACACCAACAAGCCTTGGCCACTGCAACCCACGCGGTCAGAGGAAAGATGCTTCTGTGAGGACCAGCAAGGTCCTGGGGACTCTCCAAGGAATGGAGAGTCAGGGCACATCTGGAGCAATCAGGGAAGCCCACTGAAAGTTAAAGTTGCCTTCTCAGGGACCCACAGGCCAACAGACCAGGGATCGCAAAGGGACCTCGAGCTGAATCACTAAATACAAGCACACGGAACACTCGTGGAGTGTAGGCCGGAGATCTTCAGTGGAATTACTGCTCAGGGTCAGGACTACAAGTAGCCCAAAGCACAGCCTCAGGGATTGCCGAAAAGCATATGCTGCTGCAAATGTACATGGTGCCCAGGGGTTCGGGTTGCATGGTTCCCACAAGGGATACGGGCCTCAGAATTGCTGAGAGCGCAGATCAACCTCAAAGACCACAGGAACCCACCTCCTGTATTGCACAAATCTTCGGAGTCCTTCAGGAGCTTCGTAGATGTGTTTTAGGTGCCTGCTCAGCAGGGGAGTAACTCCTTTACTCCAAGGGAGATTCTTCAGTCATCCAGCGTTGAGCAGATCGTCGAAGTACTTGGTTTCTGTAGCAGAGTTTAGTCCAAGTAATATCTAAAGTCCTGTGGTCAGGGGTTCCTATTTTATACCCAAGGAAGGGGTGGGACAAACTCTGGGGACCCACCTATGGGAGGGTCAGGACAGAGGGGTGGCTACACCCATGTCCTTTGTCCAGTTTCGCGCCAGAGCAGCAGCAAATGGCTCCTGCAACCGGTTTGAGCTGGACTATGCACAGGGACACCAAATGTGCCCCCAGTGCAGACATCAAAGCACTCTGAGAGTGCACCCACCCAGCCCCAATACACTAAAGCCTGTCTGGGAGGTGGTCACACCTCCCTGTGACAGGAAACCTATTGTCAAGCCTTCCCCTGCTGGAGTTTCGTCCAGCAGCAGGAGGGCAGACTCGTGTCTGTGGCTGGCAGCATCCATTTTGTGATGCCAGGGTTCTGTGAAGCTGGTACCGGGTGTACTGGTGTTGTCATATTTCTCCCCCTAGGAGGGTGGAATCATACCTCCCACACCAGTTACTGGTGTGGAGGTATGATTCCAAGGTGTTTGACACCAAACACGACATGTTTCCATGCAGCCGTTTCAAAGTTAGCATTTACCGCAAGGTTATAATGCACTTAAGTATATATGGTTGGCTGCATCACAAACAACCCCGGAGAATAGGTTCCGAAGGCTGCAGAGGGGCTCTGCTCATGCATGGGCACCCTCTCACATAAAACCCAGCACCCTGCCTTCAGGATTGATAAGGCCTGCCATAGGGGTGACTGATAGGTTTATATGTGCAGTGATTAGGATAGATATAGTGAACCTATATCTAAGTAAGGGGTGCATGCACCACCTTACACAGGCTGCTGTAGCAGACCTGTTGTGTCATTTTAAATGGTCTCTCAGGGGTGGCATAATACATGCTGCAGCCCCTGTGAGGCCTCTGGGGTACCTATGCCCTGGGTACATAGTATACCATATACTAGGGACTTATAAGGGTACCCCAGAATCCAATCTGGAGTGTACCTAAAGTACATGAACAACCAATTTATGGAAAAA